>CM054818.1:19750252-20465252 GCA_028984105.1 Lavandula angustifolia | reverse complement strand
TTAAGTGTCCATTGAAATTCTACACTTATTTAAAGATTTTGAAAAATTGCATATTTTTAATATGAATGTAGGTACTAATATAATATTAAATTATTCATAGATAGGTTTAATGAAGGAATAATTAAGGTTAGGAATGCTACCTTCCTCTTGGTGTGTTGTCGCGGCTTTGATTGTTGCTCATGTGTTAGACCTTCTGATCTGTATCCCGGCCTTTTTCTTCCTTTGGGTGGTCAGAGAACTGAAGAAAATAAAAAAAAAAATTTGTCTCTCCCTTACTCACGGTATGCGTGTGTAATTATGTGTATGTGTCTGTAATCTGTTTCTGAATAGAATACTGATATATATAGGCTTCAAAAGCCAATATAATATTAATATATTTGTAACCCATTAATTTAATTATATTTCTAATGGGCTTCCACATAACCAGCCCATAATATAATTAATTAATTTACTGGGCTACTAATATTTATCAATTAATTGGCCCAGCCAATTAATTCCAGATAAATAATATTATTAAATAATGTAAAAATACATTAATCCATTAATAATAATTTCTGAGAGACAATAAATAACCAGACAACTAATTGGGCCAGATCAGGGATCCAATACAAGAAATAAAGCTGGCCCTCAAATTAATTAATTATCCATGCTCAGCCCAGAGCAAAATTAATTAATAAACACATATTCATTCCACTAGAGAATCCGTGCTGACTTACCCCTTTATCCCAATTTGAGCAAGAGCTTGTATTTTAGACTTAATCGATCTCCGTATTTAAGATAGAAATATCCGTTAATTAATTAAGCTCACTGACAGCTTAAATTAATTAACATCTTATATTCATGAGTAGTACCACTCGACCTTATTAACACACCTGAACTTAATCAACCGGCCGGGTTTAGTGTGCTAATCCTTTCAAGTTCCTCAGGGGATATTATCAACCCATTTTACTAGGATACGGATGCAAGATACAGACAACCAGCCTGAGCCACAAATAACTACTAACACCCAAGATACGTAGATCCGATCGCGATGACGTTCACCATAATAGGTCAAAGTGATAGATAGCCAAATGCACTCAGCTGAAGTCTTACAAAGCTTAAGACCAGCAAAGTCACCGAGATCTTGGTTTTCCACTAAGGTCAGTTAGGAAAACACATCTCACTGTGATCCGTCAATACACCACCTTCAGTGTACCAGTAAAGACAAGCAGCTAAGACAAGCCACTTCTTATCTAAACTGCAGCTTAAACCGACAACTTATCCTGAAGTTGTCTCAGCTGTGATAACTGTTTATATCTTGTCAGTTCAACCAATTTGTGTTGTCTTTTATGATACCCGACACACCACACAAATCTAACTTTTATACAAGATAAAGGATAACATGTGCATATATATATATTTATCAGATAGGAGAATAAAATAGTGGTAAGGACAAAATCATATTGTATACAAGCATAAAAACTGCTTCCAGTATACAAAATCCCAACATTTAATGCATACATATGTATATAAATATAGATCTACTATATATATGCGAAGGAACACAACTGCATAACAAGCGCATTCTTATTCAAAATTTGATGAAATATTTGCAGACATGTTGACTATTTGGTCTCTAATTTAGGAGTTGGACAACTCGAAGGAGACATTTGCAGTCAAGCTTCGTTTGGTTCGTGCCAAAGAATTGCCTACGTACAACAAAAGCGATGTACTCAGTATGGAGTGTGTTTTCCATGATTTCAAGGTACATAGTTTTTCTCAAACATTAGTAGAAGAATTTTAAATTATATGATTCCTTAGATTGAACTGACGGTAAATTGTTATAGGGGGAGAGAATTGAAGCTACAATCCCAAGAAACCAGATTCGCAGATTGAAACCTGAGCTTAAAGAGGATCATCTTTATGGCGTAAAAGATTTCAAGGTCGTGCATGATAGGAAAGCGCACAAGCTTACGACAAATAAATATAGGCTATTGATGAACGAGAAAATCCGAATATTGAATCTATTGCAAGAAGATTTCCCGAACACACAATTTAGCTTCAAAAGTTTTGAGGAAGTACACGGAATTGAAAAAATTCATGAAGTCTTGCCATTTGGTATTATTAGCAAATTATGCAGTTCTGAATATCACTAAATATAAATATTATATTATATTGTAATTAACTATTATATCTATACAGATGTCATTGGAGCGTTGATCAATGTTGGGACAGTTCAACATCCTACAACAAGCAACGGATTAAAAAAGAGGTTAATCAACATCCGCCTTGAAGATATTGTGTATGAATCTTATTGTTATTTTTTATATTATGTAAGAAACATTATATTACATAGATGTCTTATTATTTATCAACTTCATTACGCTAATTTATACGTACCAAAAAGGCTTTAACTTGCACTCTGTGGGAGGATTATGTTGATAAATTTCTAAACTTAATCGAGCACCAATCTTTGACGCCAAAGATTTTGATTGTCCAATTCTGCAAACCGAGCATTTATGTTGTTTAAAGAATACTCCTATTTGATATTAATATAGAAGAAAGGTTTTCTATGTAGTACTGGACGAAAATTTTTGGTTATATATTTAGAGGAAAGAAAAGTCCAAAATGACTACTATGCTACGAAGTTGCTATTAAATTCTAAGGTTGCCGAGGTTGATGATTTCCGAAAAAGGTACAAAAGACTATCAAGTAAAAAATACTATTCCTTATTATTTAAAAAATGACTAACGAATATATGTAACAAATATGTAGCCTCTTATGGTGTGGGAGCTAATACATTTAGTGCTACACCCCAAGAAACAACACATGAATATGACGACGAGTATATACAAGGAATTACTAACACAAAGAAAATTGAAGAGCTACTCGATGAGGATGAGGTAGAACAATTATGAACTTATTTGCGGACAAATATACTCTCTCAACACTGTAACTTATTTCATTACTTAAATGTTGCAGTCCAAATATTCTTGGATTATTACAATAGTCCGAATATATTTGAGTTCAGATACAATGTGCAGATCCTCCGAAAATAGCTCTATATTTCAAGACATCCATACACCAGAGTTTTTTAACAGTCTTAGATGTTCAGGATTGCCGAATCATAAGCTATTTTTGAAGGTAGGGGTTCCAATAATGCTTCTCCGAAATATAGATCATGGAAATGGTTTATGCAACGGTACTCGGTTGATTATAACAAGACTGGGGGATCGTGTATTAGAAGCAAAGCTACTAACGGGATAAAATGCAGGAGAAAAAGTGTTAATCCCTAGAATGTCAATGATACCGTCCGATTCAAGAATACCGTTCAAATTCCAAAGAAGACAGTTTTCAGTGATTGTCTCTTACGCAATGACTATTAATAAAAGTCTGGGACAATCATTAAGTTATGTTGGACTGTTGCTGAAGAAGCCCGTGTTTACACATGGTCAGTTATATGTTGCGGTCTCTCGCGCGACAAATCGAGATGGTTCGAAGATTTTGGTCTGCGATGATGAGGATATAGATTGTAGAACTATGAAAAACGTCGTGTTCAAAGAAGTCTACACAAATTTATACACAATATCGTTGTTAGTGACCAAATATAACTAAATAAACATTTCTTAGCTCAATTTAGGTGATGTTTAACAAGAATAAAAACATTTATTATAATACCGCATTGTTTTGTAATTAGTTAAATATGAGACAATAAAAGATTTACAATATATGGGTATTTGACACGTGTGTAGGGAATCGATGAAACTTCCCAATTGAAACTGAACTACATATTTTAGTTTGTTAAAAACTTCTTTCATTATAAGCTTACAACAACTACTCAAAAATAAGATTAACTCAGACTTCCAAATGACAAAATACATTCACAAAACTATTATACAACTAATATTACTTCATATGTTAAAATAAACACAACTTATGAATTACAATTAAACCAAAGTTCAGACCACTTAAGAATTGATGTTTAAATGCAAATTGAATACATAACATATGATATGAGAAATAAATAAAAATAAAAATAAAAACCGTGCAAACGCACGGGTACTGCACTAGTTATTATAGTAACTTTGAAGGTGTGACAGAACCATGCCATTTATGAGCAAAACATCAATTTTCTTACACAATAATTTATGCCTCTTTCTAGATAAGGTATTAAATATAAAGTATTTTAATTTAAGGAGTATATGTTATTTAGTACTCTCTCTGTCCTATTTAATTTGACTTCGAACTTTTCGGTGCGATTATTAAGATGAGGTCAGGTGAGTTTTAGTAGTAAATGTATGTGTCCTACAATTTAAATGAAATGATTTAAAAGTAAAGATATAGGTTCCATGGTTAAAAGAGTATAAGGAACATAAAAACTTTCCTTTTCGAGTTAAATACAAGATGGGGGAACAATTTAAAAAGAAAATAGAAACAATATAAATGAAATGAGTATTATCATAATGGTATTATATTATGGTTTGATGTCAGGGACTAACAGTGGCCTAAAATAATACCTTTATTTGTAGAATTTAAAAAACTCAATTAAATATATATATATATACTTGTAAAAGCACATATTTAATTATGTATATGTTGTATTTTAGGGGTGGAAGGAACATTGTTCATATCTATAGAACTAAATAAACGTGTCATAGTAATGTTATACGGAGTCAATTTCAAAAATAACATTATTTAAAAAAGTTATTCTCAAAATAATACTTTGTCCAAAATATTTCACAAACTAATCTTATTTTCTCCAACTAATCACTATTTTTCCACATAAGCTGAACTCATGGAAAATAATTTCAATTTTTTACTTAATTCTCTTTGTTTTGTTTCCCTACAAACGAAATACTGTACAAAACTAATAAAAAAACACATGTTGTTGGAAAATTTGGAAGAAAATTACATATGAAGAAATGTAAAATATATTCATAATTCCGAAAGAAATCTGAATAATTTTTTTTAGTTTATATTTGTTTTATAAGTAATTAGAAAATTAAATTTGAAAAAATAAAAAATGATTTTCATTTATTTATCATTATCCAATTTACTCACAAAGCAAATAAAAAATATATATAATTGTTGCAGAAAAACTTCGAATAAAATCAACAAGAAAAAAAATATATTTCTTTTATTTAGAAGAATTCAATCGAAAAATTATTTTAGAAGAAATTTTTGTTAGTTTATGTTTTTTTATAAGTGAAAAAATAAAATCTAAAAATTTTAAAAATATTTTCTATTTATTTTATCTCTTTAGTCTACTTATAAACAAATAGAAAATAAGAAATTTCAGTTGTTGTAAAAAAATTAAAATTTTTTTTGTAGAAATAATTTATATATATATATATATATAGGTGAAGTTCCGGTAGGGACCAACATTAAAATAGGAACTAGGAACCATTTATAACCTTAGATTTAGAATATATCAGAGGTTGTGATTTATCTAGTTTTTTAATTTTTATTAACTTAAAATTGCTAAAAGGGCGAAATAGGTTATGCAACAAGTAAAAAAAATCTTCCAAAACCGTTTTATATCTTACGGTTTCTCAATTTTCCTAAAACTACTTCTAAAAAACCGCTACTAAAAACTCTTTGAAGAATGGTGAAAATCTCAGAGAATTCTTTTGAGAAATTTCTTCTGTCGGTCGAATAATGATGTAGAAATCGGATACGTAAGCCCAAAACTACTTCGAATAGACGACACTGGATTATCTTACAAGATTGGTGAAAATTGGCAAAAAAATCTTTTTGGAAATTTTGTAGAAATCGAAGACAAGTAATTTTATCTACAAATCTTTCGTCTTTTTTAATGTGTAATCCTAGTTGCTTTTATGTTTTGCTCACGGTTTAGTTAATTTATAAGGATTTTTTTTGTTTAAAGTTTTTCTGCATAAATATATGAAGCATTATGACACTTGTAAATATCGATTATTCATAAGTAAGTAGTTACTCGATTCATTATATATGTTTTTAAGTTTTATGTTTTTTGCTTAAATATATGAAGAATTATGACACTTGTAAAGTTAAATTATGCATTAGCAAGTTTCTGCTTGATTCATTATATTTTAATGTTAATGTTTTTTGCATAAATATGTGAAGCATTATGACACTTGTGAATATAGATTATGCATAAATAAGTAGCTACTTGATTCATTATGTTTTTAATGTTTACTTATTTTTGCATAAAAATATGAAGCATTATGACACTTGTGAACATAAATTATGCACAAGTAGCTACTTGATTCATTATGTTTTGTTGTTGGTTTCGTTATGCAATTACTTTTTATGTTTTTTGCATAAATATGTGAAACATCATGATACTTGTAAACATAAATCATGCATAAGTAAGTTACTGTTGGCTTTATTATATTATTAATGGTTATATTTTTTACATAAATATATGAAACATTATGACACTTGTAAACATAATTATGCATAAGAAAGTTGATGGTGGATTCATTTTGTTTATTGAAAGAAAACTGCATTAGCTTGAGCTTTTTTGAAAATATAATTTATGATGTATACATTTATGAGATTATTTACTAACTATAGTTTGACTTTATGAAGGAACATAAAAAAAGAAATGGAAAGAGGAAACTATCTATTGGTGTTGGCAAAGATTTCAAAGAGTTGGCAGATTTGAAAGCATGTGAGACGCATGAAAACTTTTATTGGAGATGTAGCACAATAAAAATGTGTTGGGATGAGATTCAATAGAACAATATTTTGTAGATTTGAAGATCCAAAAACCCCTAGTTGAATGATGAACCTTCGAATATGTAATAGCTTAGTTTGAGTTCAGCATGTTAGGAACTCAGTAGACTAGAGTTCAATAGCTGCGAAGTTTAGTAGAAGACCTTGCACTCAGCTGATGGACTCAGTATCGAAGAAGTCAGTTGGTCAGCCGACCACCAACTGAATCTGCAAAGGAATTCGTGTCACACTACTGAATGCTCAGAAGAATGTCAGTAGGAAGACACTTCAGTTGAAGGTCCGATGATTCAGAGGGGAGTCAACCTTGATGTTTGACAAACCTCACCTAACAATCTACCTCGACCAATAAGGAGCCGACAACGCCTTACCTGCTCTGACAAAAGCTGCTCCGAGATTGAAAAAGAGGCATATCTCTATAGTGCACCTACTCATCAACGTTCAAATTAAAGTGGTCGTTTTCCTTGTCATTTCGACACGTGGCTAGACCCTCTCCAACGGATCTATTCACAAGTCGAACACTATAAATAGAGGAGAGTCTTCATGCAGAAAGATACCGGGAACCAAAGCTTTCAAAGCACAAACGATCTCTTGCAAGCTAACTGCATATCCAACGAAGAACTTGAACTTAGAATTAGAATCTTCCTTAGTTCTTCTCTCTAGAGAATACTTATTCCCCTTCTCTTATATAAGCGAGCTAAATTGTAATATTCTTAGCTTAGAAACCCCGAGAGAGTTCACATTTTGTGAAACGTTCTTATTGTAAGAACTTCCTCATAGTTGGAGAAGCTCAAACTCTTTAAGTTTGAAAACCACTATAAGTAGAATATATGTCCTATGAATAGATCACTGAGACTTGCTCAGTATAAGCAACAAGTTTGTATCCGCTTGCGTGAACGCATCATCGAGACTTGCTCGGTATAAAATAATACAAGTTCTCCTCGCTTGTGTCGTGACAGTGGACGTAGGACCCAGCGTGTCCGAACCACTTTAAAAATCTGTTGTGTTGATTTACTGTTGCTTTGCTTAACTGTTCATATTGCATAAAATTGTATTTCATAAACTCAGCATAAAATCGGTTTTCCAACCGAGACATTTCATAGGGCCTACACTTCCGCACACAACTCTAATACTGAACTACTGTTGAACTGACATAAGTCAGTAGAGTTGAACTCAGTAGAAGAAATCTATGCCCACGCGATCTGAAAGTATATCTGGCTTTGACTCAGTTCAGTAGCACACTCAGCTAAAGCTGACTTTCGCGTTTGAGAAAAAAATTGTATTCAGTGTATTCCCCCCCCCTCCTCCCTTCCGCACACTTCCGCACACAACTCTAATACTGAACTACTATTGAACTGACATAAGTCAGTAGAACTGAACTCAGTAGAAGAAATCTCTGCCCACGCGATCTGAAAGTATATCTGGCTCTGACTCAGTTCAGTAGTACACTCAGCTAAAGCTGACTTTCGCGTTTGAGAAAAAAATTGTATTCAAGTGTATTCCTCCCCCCCCCTCTACACCTAAAGCACGTTTCAAGACCAACAATATGGAATTACATAGCGAAGCTTTAAGCAAATAAATTTGGATTGGTGATGCATTGAGCGTTTCATTAGTCAATTTGAAATCAGTCTTATGATTTTAAGAGTAGGAAACAATATATGTTTAATGCACCATTTTGGTATGAATTTTTATGACTTTGTTAATTCAAGAAAAAGAAATTAAATACATACATGAATGTCTATGCACATGTTCGTACATAAAATAATTAATTATTATGCAAATTTGTCACCTTGTTATTGCATTTTTTTTGTAATAATAAGAAGAATGATGAAGAAATCCACAAAGAACATAAAAAATATAAATATAATTAAAATGCCTATGCACATGGACAAAGCACATAAAAAATGTAAATATAAAAAAAAAAGTGATGAAGAAATTAATATGTACAACGTAATATCTCCAGAAATAGAAAAAAATCGCAAAAATAAATGAGAAGTTGATGAACACAAAAAACGTCGGTTCCTAAAATTAAAACGGAATTTTTAATCAAATTATGAAAAATATAAAAATAAATTCACAACCTTATCCTTAATGAAATTAATCAATCATTAGTATATATAAAAACAAATAAAAGACAAGATCAAATAAATAAACTACATAAAAAAGTTAATTCAGAAAGAATAAATATCATTTTCCATGTAGGCAATTTATGCGTTAAATCAGTGAACATGTGAAAAAAAAAGATTACTTTGGGAAATAATTTTAGAAAAGTGTTATTTTGGAATAATTTTTTTTAAAGAGTATTAGTTTGAAAATTCACTTTGTTATATGAGGTTATATTACTCGCATTAAATTCTCAATATTCACTTTCATAATTAGGTCATCAAGCGGCTACTTAGTGAGTATTTGGAGTAGCTGAAACTTATTGATAAGTGCTGAAAGCTGCTGATTTGAGAATTTGCAAGTGTTTGGAAATAAGTGTTGAAAACTGCTGAAAGTAGGGAAAATAGTGTTTGGAAAACTGCTGATATCAGTAGATTATTTTAAGTTTTTAAATAAAATATCCGTTTTACCTTCAATTTATTAAATAATTATAATTTATAATAAATAAACAAATATTATTAATTTTTATATTATATAAATTTATAATATATCATATCATACTATTATATTTTAAATATTATTTATTTTCTTAGCTAAGAAATAATTATCATTAGATGAAAATAGAAAAAAAATTAATTTAAAATTCAAAAATTTCAAAACCCACTATTTTAATTAATATATATTTAATTTAATAATAATTATTTCATTAAACTTGAAGGATTTATAAATAATAAATATAAAAAAATTTTATCAAATTACTAACTAAAATATTAAAATATAATTATAATTAAATTTGTAACTAAGAAAAAATCTTAATTTTAAAATTAATAAATTTTGAGAATTATAGAAATATTTAAAGGATAAAATAGTCTAATAAATTAAATAAGCTGTAAGCTGCAGTTGAAAGCTGGGTGATATCAGCTTAAATTGCTTCTCTATCTTGATTATATTTGGTAGGGAATTTCTGCTGAAAGTTGGGTGTTCCAAACACTGTAGCTGCAGCTAAAAATTATAAGCTGCAGCTGAAAGCTGTTCCAAATACCACCTTAATGTATAATTGTTTTACCACTTAATCGAAGAAACTTTAAATTAATATTAATTCCTATATAGTGCAGTCCCCCACATCATATATTCATATTGTCCAATTAAGACATCATATATTCATATTGTCCAATTAAGTATCTAATCAATGGATTGCTACATATTTTTTCAAAAAAATATGAACAATAAAAAATTAAATTGATCTTCCACTTTTTTCATAACATATACATTAGTCTTTTACTTTTCAATGGAGTTATGTAAGTTTAAACATCTCAATTTCATTGCCACATTCATCCCTGCACATTTTTATAATATTCAAATTGATCCTCCATCTTTCAGTGAAGTTATATAAGCCTAAAGTTCATAATTTTGTACGACATTCATCCTCCCCTTCACCATTTTTACTCATTTTTTAAACTGTAAATCAACCCCAAGTTTTTACTTGAAGGAAGAAGTTAATCAAATAAACGTTTGTATTTCGATGTTGTAATAGAATTAATATCACGAAGAAGCTATGCCAACAGAAAGAAATGGTGATGTGAAGGCGAAGACGAATATGACTAATGAAATTATGATATCTAGACTTATATGACTCAAATGAAAAATAAAAGACCAATTTGAATGTTATGAGAAAGATGGAAGATCAATGTTTATTCAAATATAAAACATTATTAAAAAAAGTTATTTTTTGTTAAAAAATCTGTATTTGCATTGGAATAAAGTACCCACAATAATTAAATCGAAAGGTTGTCTTCAAGAATTATTATCCCAAATTAACTTTAAAACATTTCACTGTGGATTTCACAAATATTTTCCATAATCTACCCACGCATTAGAATTTCCTACCAAATTCAAATTCTTCTGCATTTATATAAAACAATAATAATGAAAAAAGTATTGTGAGTGTGACCTATTTTTTCAAATTCAAACAAGTATATCATTAAATACAATAATACGAACATGAAAATATCTGAATTTTGGTCCGATACGATCTAATATAAACCTTTGTCTCAATGATTTGCATTGATTGCATGATAAGAAACACACTATGATTAATTACACCCAGCGAACTCCTTACCGAACTTCAGGTTACATTGCCTCCAAAATTCAAAAACAATTATATATTTTAAATTGTGCACATTTATCACACTATTTAAATATCACACTATTTAAATGTAATAATACGTGACCCTCGTAAAATTAATTTTACCAATACATAGTATGACACAAAATTTAGGTACGAGTTATAAAGTCTATTACAGGCATAAAAGGCAAGTTTGATTAGAAAGCCAAGCGTAATTTTCATATGCAGTTGGTTTAAACGCTCCTTCTCGATTAAAACAATAATTTTCAAATTAAACTATGCAAATATATTTATAATATGAATGTATATGGATGCGATAGCGATAGCGAATAGCGAATTAATTCAACTCTTCTGATTTTGGGTTTTTGGCACATCACCCCCTTTGCTTTGGGCAAGGTGTAAAGAGGCTGTGTTGAATTGTATATAAATCATAGGGAGTAAATTGAACATTTCTAAAAATGGAGGGATAAACTGTACCTTTGTAAGGGAAATATTATTTTTAGTCAATTAACTTGGCGTCCGATTTATTTTGACCCGTTAATTTGGCCGAGTTCAATTTTAGTCAGTTAATTTGACAAATTGTCAGTTTTTGGTCCGCTTTACAAAATTGGTCAAATTTGTCCAATTTTGACCCGTTTGGTTAATAAAAAAGTTATATTTTTTAATGTTAGAACATACTTGTAATATTAATTTTCATCATTAATATTATAAATGTCAAGTTTTTAACCCATTATATTTCAATAAAATCCAAAAATGGGTTGGTTATTTTTCTTAATATTTATTATTTTTAATTTTTTCTTAATTATCCGGGTCTATCTCCAGGTCGGATTTTCTTAAATTGTTCGATAAACAAATCTTGAATTTTTTTCTTAAGAAAAATAATTAACTCCATTTTTTGAATTTTTTTGAAACATAATAATTAAAAACTTGACATTTATATTATTAATGATGAAAATTGATATTATAAATATGTTCTAATATTAAAAAATGTGATTTTAAAATTTTTTTATTAACCAAATGGATCAAAATTGGATAAATTTGACTAATTCGTCCAAAATAACGGCCAAAGTAAATCGGACGGCAATATAAGGCATCAAAAATAATTTTTTCCCCCTTTGTGAAGCCACAAGGGTAAAATTCACCCGACTCTGATTTTTTTTTTTAACGTTTGGTAATGACCCAAACGTAGAAGTCGAGTTGAATGCCGCTTCTTTCAGATTCAGATTGCCATGTTTGCGGTAAACTTTTCTCAAATTAAGGCGGCCTATCTTCCGGTAAATTGCCGATATCTCTGTTCACTAGTGTTTCTTATCTTCAAATTCTGTTGAGTTATTTATGTTTCCGTCGTTTTGAAATCGTTGACAGAGTACTGCTTGATTCGTAATTTTTTTTTCTTTCATGCTTTTCAAAATGAATGATGAGAAGGTTTTGTTTCATTGATTAATTGGAGATGAATCGGGCAAAGCAGTGAAACAAGTGTGTAACTGGGAGCATTATTTTCTGTAGCTTAGTTATGTGAATTTACTCTGGTGATTGGTGAAGGTTGGGTAAACCAACATTGGTTTACAACTACAATATATTTGGTTTGTCCACAAGATGGGATATCGACATTATCGTTATCTTCTTTTTAGTTTGGTTAAGGCCGCGCAGTCTCTTCTACTTGTTATGAAATTAAGTTTAAGTTTTTCATGTCGATTCTTGACTTCATCGCAAGAATAAGTTTTTCCCCTCTTTTCTTACCTTCTTTACCCCCTTGACAAATTGGGATTTTTAATTGATCAAGAAACAAGTCAAGGTAGTCCTTCATCATTGTTTCGTTCTTCTTCTTTTTTCCTTTATCCTGTGATGTGTGTTGGAGTTGGGGAGAGACGGTGATCTGTTGGGGAAGTAGTTTTCTCATCCTGAAGTCAAATTGTTTTTCATAAGACATGGTCACTGATCTTGGCTTAGGAGCATACCTGATTTAGCGCAAGAGTGTATTATATTATACTATATCACGTTAAGATCCTGTTAGCACAGAAGATAAAGGAAGCAGCACCATCTACCATTAAAGTCTTTTTTTTCCTCGGTACTTTTGTGGATTGTTCCTAACATTATTCTCAATCTAATTTGAGTTCCACTGAGAAGAACTTTTTTGTACACTTATTGTTACGGAACACATTGAAAAAGCCACTATGCAAAGCATTTCATTGTCTAAAATTTGTTTATTTCTTTCCATCATTTTCAAGTTGCAGGTTCTTTGTCCTACATTCAAATCATAGATAAAGCTGTTTATGAACACTTTCTGGAGTGGTGTTGGCTATGACTCTTATGCATGTTACATGTTACCAAACATGATAAGAATACATGGAGGAGACAAAGGACGGTAATAAGCTGGTGGAATCACCAGTTCGTAATGCCCAATGGTGGCCATCAGGTCTTATGGAGAAACTGCGGGCAATTTCTCTGGATTCTCCAAATGAAGCCTCAAGTTCTCAAACAAAAGCTCAGCTTGATTTTGGGAGTCCAAGATTTCGTATAGCGTCACAGACTTTGTGGGACACTGGAAAGCTAGCTGAACCAATTCCTGATGGTTTCTACTTCGTCTATCCAGTAAGTGGATATAAATGTTAAGATATGCAATGATTCTTTATTATGCTGACTTTCATATGCATATGAAATGAGAAAGAGAATAGATAAGCAGAACTTACTGCTTATAATTTGTTAAGTTTAGTTTACTTTCTGATGTATCACTGGTATGTGGCAGATCGCCTCAAATTCATTTTTAACCACATCTGAAACTGTTTATGGTTAGATTTGGAGTTTGTAACCTGCAGTTGTTTACTGTTATTTTTTCAAAAAGTTCGTGCAATATGTCACAAGTGATAAGAAAAGAACTTATCACATAAACTCCTGGGTGCCTTTTGGATATCTTGGCCTCTTCTGAATCATCATAATAAATTGGTTTCTACCCCCTTTTTCTGTATAAACCATCGCTCGAGCAAAATGTCCGTATCCTGCCCCTATTTCTCTAATGTATGCAAAATTACCAGTCAAGAACTATTTTAAATGAAGTTCTCCAAGACCTATTTCTCAACTTTTTGGTTTTAAGACTTGAAGCAAATATCTGTTGTTAATGAAATATCAAAGTGAAATCTTTCATGTTATCATCACACTTGTTTTTAGCATCGTTAGCTCCTTTTAGGCGCTAACAATTTTCTCTCAGCCATATATGCATTGTTAGCTCATGGCTTTTTTTGAAGGAATACTGTGTTGTCATACATTTTGGAACTTCCATATTGTACATGATTGAAAAACTATATTTACTCTCTTTTTTGTTTTTTGTTCTATGACATGAAGGCCTATCCTTTTCATTCTACTAATAAAGAGATGTATGCTATTTCATCCCCAAAATTTATGTCAATGATATGTTCTACTTTCCCTTCTAAATGAGGCATTACCTTATCAAAATGCAACTCTGTTGAGTGTTGAGAGGCCAACTCTGTTTTATAATTCCTCATTTTGTAGGAAAGAAGATTTAAAGAGCTTTTTGATACTATTCCCTCTTTAGATGAGCTCCATGCTTTGGATGCCGACGGGCTCAGGCCCAATGTTATTCTTGTTGATGCACGTAAAGATAAGAAGCTTTCTATGTTAAAGCAGCTAACTACCTCATTGGTGAAGGGACTGCACCCAAATCCTACTGCAATTGTCAAGAAGATAGCTGGATTGGTGCTTATTTCTTTCAGTTCCTTTATAATTTATTGTTAAGATTAATTAATTATATTTTTTTCATTTGGATGGCTTCTTAAATTTTGTCTTTTCGATTTGTTTTAATTGCTACCCTACAGGTCTGCGATTTTGTAAAAACACCAAAATTGGAAACCGATCATGTAAGGGATGCTCTTGAAGAAGTCTCTCATGCATTGGACAATCAAGGTATCTGTATGCTTGGCCATGTAAAGCATGGTTCTTGCCATTCCAGGGCTATCTTATTCAAAGTTCTTGCTGATACTGTTGGCCTGGAATGTATGCTTGTGGTGGTAAGATGTCATCCACTTTTGAGATAAACACTGAGTGTTATCTTTGTCATTGTTTCAGCAGCAGCTTATCCTCTACCATTTTCCTTAAATGGATTTATTTTTAAATTCCCCCTTTTCCACTAATTTTCCAGGGTTTACTTAGAGAAGGAGTAATGCAGCAGGCAGATGCGTATAAGCACATGTCTGCTATAGTCGTTTTGAATTCTGGTGAATATTTGGTTGATCTTGCACGTAATCCTGGGAAATTGGTACCGTGCTCAGGAAAGGCAGTCGTTCTCTCTCATCTTTCTGCTGGTGAGAGTGATTCTGCGGAAAATGATTCTTATGATTCACCTATTGAACCAAATAGTCCAGTTCGTGTGTTTTCAGATCAAGCAGAAGTGGAAGGGTAAGAACACATATCCTGGATCCAGTTTGTGTTGTTCTCGAAGGGCTACTTATTCAATTTACGAGAATTCTTGAGCCTTAAGCTTTTTCTACTCCTGTAATTATATTATTTTCAGCTTATATATATTGTGCCTTTCAGATAATAAATTATGCAAGTCGAACTGTCAATCACTAATGGATCTGTAGATTATTTGAATAAATAAATAAATAAGTTTGAGCGGGATGCTCTCAGACCCCAAACCCAATCCTTGTTAGTTGCATCATTACTTTCTCTTGTAGTAACCAAGCATGGAAAATCCTTCATGTCTCCAACTAAAATATATGTTTCTGCTAATTTGATTTGTTTGGGTTAGGTTGATAATTACCTGTTTTTGTTCAGATTATCGCACAGTGAACCAAATGTGGCGAATTCATTTTGGCGGCGCAGTCGAAAGAAAATCATAGCTGAACAAAGGACCGCAAGTTCAAGGTCTCATAAGTCATAACTTTCATCAACTGAAAATATGTTTTCTTTTCTCTTTTTTAAATAAGGGACATTTTAGATTTTTACAGAAGCACTTGTAGTGAAGTGTGAGCCCTCAGCTTCTTATAAAGGGTGCATATCTTGTCTCAAGAGTCCTGCCCGTAGAAAACTCTTAATGCTTTTTTCTCCAGCTTCTGACATGCCCTTTACTGTTCGGTAATATTGCTATGTGGGGCCTTTTATAGGCTAAGAGGATCTTAAGTTAGTTAATTTTTGCTTAAGATTCCTATAAGTGAAGTTAGTCAAACCCTAGGAGCAGTTAGAATTAACAAAATATCAAACTATTTCTTTGTATCATGTCTGAACTGCCACATGCTATCTACGTCATTCACCTAGACTTAATGTTATTCAGCTTAAAAAAGATACGTTTGAGGGAGTTATTTGTGTTTAAGAAAATATATCCACTTCTTTTACTTACCCAAAATATTGAAATGTTTATTATGCATGAAATCAGTGCAGATTTTTGACATCTTTTAAGTTGCTTTTGGATTAGACTATTAGTACAATACTACGCTTCAGGCTGTCTCCATCTTGATTTTCTTTGTTAATTCTCTAAATAACTTGATCTTGTCTTATTCGTCTATATCTCTTAACCATTAGGTTAGTTTCAAATACTCCCTATAAACTTGTTCTAGAGGCCAATTTCTGATAAGTATGCAATTTTGCTTAGTTTTCCTGTAGTGCAAATATTTTTGAAAGGAAAATCTCCCCTTCCCACTCATTTCATTTTTCATCCTTAAATGTTTTCTATAATATGCCAGATCATCTTTCTATTTGCCTAAGATAGATGTGCTACAAACCTTATCGTGTTGCTAAGGTTACAATAACCATGCTTTTACTTGTGTCATGAAACTTATTTGAGTTGTTTGTAATTTCAATCTAGTGAAATGCAATTTTTTAGCTCAATCTGTTTTGCTAAAGCCGTTCTTGCTAGGGTTTTTTCAAAGTTGAGCTCATGTCTTGATGCTATTTCTTGTAAATTTCAATTACATGAAATGCCACCTTTTCCATTCACTTAGTGTTCTTTTATTCTTAAAATATTCCAGTCCCGAGCATCCTCTCTTTCGTGGACATGGGAGATCTTTGCTCGGAGGTCACAGGCAGTCGTTTCGAGAGTATGATGACAATGATGTTAATGCGTCAAGGTCTGTAGTCTTCAGCATTTTGGTATGACTTATAAATATGCAAGATTGTCAGTTCACAATTCTCATACATGTTTTTCACGTGCTCTCTAGTTTACCTCTCATTTTTATACAATTTTAAATTACATTTAAGGTGTTAACTAGGCAGTAATCTTCAAAATACTGGTTATATATCTATAACTATAATTTATTTGTTGTCTTTGATGGGACTTCAGAACATAAAGGGGCAACTTTAAACTGGTGATGACTTGAAAAATTGCTCAACATAAACTTGAGAAACCAATTGTTGGATCTGTTGCATCTAACATAAACTTGGTAACATAAAGGGGAAACTGTTGCATCTAACATAAACTTGTGAAAAGAATTGATCAACATTCTGAGACATTTGGTTAGTTGGATTGCCGTTTATGTTACTCATTGTCTAAACATATATAGCTAACTTTGTAGTCTGTCTTATTAACGTTGATCTTATGGGGTCTGTTAATAAAGATAATATTTTTCACCTTGGTTGCATCAAGATAATAATGGGAAAAAAGTTGAGATAAAAACTGAGAGGGACTGGATACCTTCTGCAAATCTCTTGCATTGGCTGTACTGCAATCAAGTGTATCTTAAAAATCACTTTGATTTTATACTTGCAGATTAAATTTTTTGCAAAGTCCAGTAAAGAATCCTTCATTTCTCGCCTTGCTTTTGTACCAACATTTCCTCCGATCCCTCTGCTATGTTTTCTAGAACTATATTATTATGTAATGCTCTCCCCCCTTTTTCATTTGATCAATTGTAATATTCAAGGTCTGTGGGTGCATCTCCAGTAGAAGCTCGTAGAAGAAGAAGGCGCTGTATTAGCATGGTTCCTGAGATAGGTGACGACATCGTGAGGTGGTTCTCTCTGTATGCTTGTTTCACTAAACTACTACTCGGTCCTAGTTGTGCTGACATTTAAATTGTTGATTGTGTTAACTGTATCTTAAATGCCTATAAATGCGATAGAAATTGTATGGCAGCTCTACATTTTGAAGGGGTCTAACCTTCTTTTCATTGATGCAATGTCGTTGAAGCTGGGGTGGCTATATAAGACAATTGGAAGTCAATGCGTCTTAATACCAGAGATAGGTTAACCTATTCTTATATGCCATTTGGGGCAAAATTTGTAACAAATGCCCATGGGGTGTCAATAATCGAGGTGGATATTTATATGATTGGGTGGAAAATAATTTGTTGCATAAATTTTGGAAAAATTCTGACAGTTGAAATTGATGTCAACTTTCTGGGATGTATGGCTAAGCGCAGTCGTGAAGAATACTAATTTGGAAATGCTTGGACTCATATCTATACATAAGAGAAGAGATAGGACATGAATCAATTAATGAGAAAAAAGAATGACAGGTGGTTGCATTTACAAGGGTTTCTACGGTTTGAAATAGTATCAAGATATACTTCAGAGTTTCAGTTTGGACTTTCAACTTCCTTCTATTACTGTTTGTGTACTTTTGCGTTTCTTTTGAGTGCAGTGTTTCTCCTTTTTGATCATTTTATATCCGTAGCAAGGTCGTCAGCTTTCTGTTTGAAAAACCTTTTCTGCTTGGGTCATGGAAGTTTCTTCATTTACTTATCATTTTTATATTTGTGCTGTTATTTGCTAAACTTGCATTTTCTCAGAAGAATATACTAACATGGTCGTGAACCTTTAATTAGGGCTGTTCGAGAAATGAATGAAACCCTCAAGAGAAACCGTCATCCAGATGAACAAGTAACTTCTCTTACCTGTTCCACAAGTGGACAAGAAGACTGCTCAGACTTCCGAGGAAGTGTAGGCACCTTCCCTTCTCCTTTTCTTACTTTACACCAACAAAGTAACTTATCCAATAATTTGTTGGTCATGGAAGAGTATTAACTCAATTTCTCTGCAGTGATCTATCTTTTATCTCATTGTCTAACTTTACTTGGAAAATTTATTATATTTTGAATTTGTTCCCTTTTTCTTTCCTTTTTGGACTAGTTTTCCTGTTCAGTTAAATCCAACATGTAAATGTAGGCCCAGGTATCAAAATTTTGTTTTAGACATACAATGGTTTGTCCAAAATGATGGCAGAATACTTATTGTGCATGCTTTCAGAATTTTCTGCTTTGGTCATTCTCTATTTGGTTAAACTTATATTTCGTTTGTTTAAATAGATCTATGATCAGTTTTACCTATAATAGTCATGCTACTCTTTTGCATGAATGTGAATATAGCTCCCGCTATTTATCTTGAATCTCTATGTTGATAGTTGAATTTGTATAATAATCATCTTTCTTTTCCAGTTGTCAAGGTTCAATCGAGATGGCCATGATGGACTATATGATCAGAAGCCTTCGATACATAATCTTCCCGTGAAACAATTACACTCTCAGGAGACAATCTCTTTGCCTTCATCTCCTCGACGTTTTTCCAAGAAAGCTTCTCTTATGAGTGACTCACCAGAAAACTTTGCGAGTCCTGATATGATGTCAACGTTTAGTAAAGTTCTTGAATCGTCAAAGTTCCTGAACCGGCCTCTTTTACCCTTCCAAGAATGGAATATCGACTTTTCCGAGATAACCATTGGAGCTCGTGTAGGAATTGGTATGTTGTTTTTAGGTTGGTTTTAATGAAGCATGAATCTTGTGCGGAACTATGTTGTTTTCTAGGTGGTCAAGCATCTTCACTGACAGATAGTACGTTAAATCCACTTAAGTCTTTCATTACAACTTTTTCTGTTCTTTCAGATATCACAAAATGATGCAGATATTCCTCGCTTTTAATTCTGGTTTTTTAAGAAGTTGCCAGAAGGTTTCATTTTTTGTAAGCGACTTACATAGAATCAGTTCCAAACATCGAAACTTAGCAAATACAGAATTTTGCCACTGTACATTAACATTGCAATCCTATATTTTTGGGTGTACTTATAATTTATAGAAATATATAAGTTCCTTCAGCGTGGTCTCCCTTCTCTTTACCTCACTTTCTTGAAGATTATTCTATCTTCTTCCTTTTGTGTTAGGATTCTTCGGTGAAGTTTTCCGGGGCACCTGGAATGGGATAGAGGTTGCTATTAAAATGTTTCTGGAACAAGATCCGAGTGTTGAGAATATTGAAGACTTCTGCAATGAGATATCCATCTTGAGGTAATATACTTGCTTTTTAATTCTACAATCATCCTTTGTAAAGAGAATGTGACATCTTCAATTCTCTTCTGCAGCCGCATTCGCCACCCAAATGGTAATCTCCCACTGTTCTTCGTCCAGTGTCAAATTGTTTGTTAGCAAAAGCATATAATCTTCTTCATGCAGTTTTATTATTCCTTGGTTCTTGCACAACACCTCCCCGCCTCTCCCTAGTTACTGAATATATGGAGATGGGTTCACTGTATTACTTAATCCATGCAAGTGGGATGAAAAAGAAGCTTAGCTGGCATAGGAGAATCAAAATGCTTTGTGATATATGCAGGTGTGTTATTGAATTTCAATCATGTCGAATTCTAAATGTCAAATGTACTTTTTAAACGAACCAGATAAGTTTCAGAAGCTATTGTTTCACTTTCTTTAACTGGACTGGGATCAGCATAAAAATCTTACTAATGAGAAAGCATGTTAATCTCTCAAGCTAATTTGGTTCATTTGACTGGCGTGTATAGGGGACTAACAAGCATCCATCGAATGAACATTGTACACCGTGATCTGAAAAGTGCAAATTGCCTTGTGAACAAGCATTGGGTTGTGAAGATATGCGATTTTGGGCTTTCCCGGAAACTGACCACCCGTCCTATGAAAGATTCTTCATCGGCTGGTACGCCAGAATGGATGGCACCAGAACTCATTCGCAACGAGCCCTTCACAGAGAAATGCGACATTTTCAGCCTGGGCGTCATAATGTGGGAGCTCTGCACTCTCAAAAGACCATGGGAAGGCATACCATCTGTACAGGTAAACCTTTAGCCTACACGAGCAACGATAAAAAAAGAAAGCGGAAGAAGGGTCACATATTGCACTTGTTTATGTTGTTGTGATGAATAGGTAGTTTATGCTGTTGGCAACGATGGGCAGACGCTTGAAATCCCAGAAGGTTCACTGGGAAAGCTAATAGCAGGTATTGTTCAACATAAAATGACTTATAAATGCATTCCTTTGAGATAATTAATCCCTCCGTCCCATGTAAAGTGTCTCGTATTCCATTTCGGGCTATCCTATAGAATGTGTTGGTCTTATTTTCCTTAATTTGGACAGATTGCTGGGTTGAACCAGATCAACGACCAAGTTGCCAGGAGATTCTCTCGCGCCTGCAAGAATGCGAACTCTTGCTCTGTTAATATATGGTTTCTTGTCTTTCTCATACTGCAAGTAGCAGGAATGGGTTTCGATGGTGACGAGGATGACGTTATAAATTATTGTCAATGATTGTCACTGTGTAGATGGAATGAAATTTGAGCAAAAGAGTTGCACAATCAAATAATCAATATTTTGGTCATAAAATATTATAGTAATTCATATTTTATGATTTTATTTATCGTTTATTTGAGAGAAGTGTGACCCCGGTGACGACAAGGCTTATTATCAGCCAAAGCCTATCAAACGAAAAATGTGGGACCAAAGCCTACGTGTTGGGTGTAATTTTATAACTTAGGAAGTAAGCAGTTTAATTATTTATTTTTGGGATATTACCTTTAAATTAGACTAAGTTTGAATAAAATTTGATTTTATACACGACTTTTAAGAGGCTTCTTAAAGTACGTAACTTTTCAATTCATTAAAAATTGCACATTATTTAAAGAAAAAAATAAAAAATCATAAAGCTGATGTGGACATTGGAAATTCCAATGTGGAAACGTTATTTCAACTCTAAAACTTGTTTAGCTGGTTTATTAATACTTAAATTTTGAAAGTCATGTGTAAAACTAAATGAACTCAAACTTCATGTATTTATATGTAATAAATATTGCACAATTTAATATGTGGACGAATCTATCTGCAAATTAAGCCGTCAAATGCCACATTTTTCGCTCTTTCAGATTCAATTTCACTGGAATTTTTCGTCGAATTGAAAAGATATAATTTGAGGATATTTTAAAAATCATGGGCAAAATTAAAATTTATCCAAACTTAATGTATTTTGAGACTAATATTCCTTTATTTTTAATTATTTGCGTATTATGTTCTCTATCTCCTGAATTTTCCCCACAATAAATATTTGGTTCACAAGATGTGGTGTCATTTCATTCATAATTGTTGTACGTGTAGGTACAATCACGATCCATCTCGTTTGTTGTACGTGTAGGTACAATCACGATCCATCTCGTGCTTGCAGTGTAGTTCTTTCATTCCATTTCTACCCATGTGATAAATTCAGACAATTTTCATTGTTACCGTGCCATCCCATACCGTTTTCATAATAAACTTCATCTGCAGATTTCTAGGAAAAAATAAATAAACAAAAACTTCCTCATGCCCCAAAGTTTACAAGAAAGAGGTGCGTAGTGCATTGTTCCGAAGGGAGAAAGCCCCCATGTTAAATATTCATTCTTTACATTGAAGTTGTTCAGTATATTTTTTGATTCGTCCTATTAAAGTTGTCTATTTTTTTGCTAAATTATTACAAATACTTTATTTGAGAGACTCATAATTTTATACAAATTTATAGACAACTAATAACTCTCTTTAAAAAAGGCACCGAAAAAAATATGAACAACTTTAATGAGACGGAGACGGAGAGAGTATTCAAGTCTCTTTTATGCCTTAAAATATAGTTCTTTCTTCATAATAGGTCAAAAGAGTTGGTTCAGTCAGCCAACAGAACCAAACCGAACTCTGATCAGCTAGAATTTTCTGAAAAAAAACAAGAAAACTAATTTAAAGAAAGCTAGCAGACAGCTGAAATTGTCCACTACCAATAATGAGAAACTTGTTGGGATTTTGTATACTGGAAGCACTTTTATGCTTGTATACAATGTGTTTTTGTCCTTACCACTATTTTATTCTCCTATCTGATAAATATGTATATTTGCACATGTTATCCTTTATCTTGTATAATAGTTAGATTTGTGTGATGTGTCGGGTATCACAGAAGACAACACAAATTAGTTGAACTAACAAGATATAAACAAGCTTAACACAAGACAACTTAAGGATGAAGTTGTCGGGTTTAAGCCGCGTTTAGATAAGAAGTGGCTTGTCTTAGCCGCTTGTCTTTCTTGGTACACTTAAGGTGGTGTATTGACGGATCACAGTGAGATGTGTTTTCCTAACTGACATTAGTGGAAAACCAATATCTCGGTGACTTAGCTAGTCTTAAGCTTGGTAAGACTTCAGCTGAGTGCATTTGGCTATCTATCACTTTGACCTACTATGGTGAACGTCCAATGAGCGACCGGATCTACGTATCTTGGGTGTTAGTAGTCATTTGTGGCTCAGGCTTGTCTGTATCTTGCAGCCGTATCCCAGGAATGGGTTGATAATATCCCCTGAGGAACTCGAAAGGATTAGCACACTAAACCCGGCCGGTTGATTAAGTTCGTGTGTGTTAATAAGGTCGAGTGGTACTACTTAGGAATACAAGATGTTAATTAATTTAAGCAATCAAGAAGCTTAATTAATTAACGGATATTTCTATCTTAAATACGGAGATCGATTAAGTCTAAAATACAAGCCCTTGCTCAAATTGGGATAAAGGGGTAAGTCGAAACGGATTCTCTAGTGGAATGAATCCGTGTTAATTAATTAATTTTGCTCACCGAGCATGGATAATTAATTAATTGGAGGCCCAACTTTATTTCTTGTATTGGATCCCCGATCCTACCCAATTAGTTGCCTAGTAATTTATTATCTCTCGAAATTCATTATTAATGGATTAATGTATTTTACATTATTTAATAATGTTATTTATCCGGAATTAATTGGTCGAGCCAATTAATTGATAAATATTAGTAGCCCAATAAATTAATTAATTATATTATGGGCTGATTTAATAGAAGCCCATTGGATTATAATTAAATTAATGAGCTACAAATATATTAATATTATATAGGTTTTTGAAGCCTATATATATTAGTATTCTGTTCAGAAACTCACACAATTGATTCATAAAAATCGAGAGTGGCGTGAGTTTATAGAGAGAGAATAAATTTATTTTCTTCAGATCTCTGACCACCCAGAGGGAGAAAAAGGCCGGGACACAGATCAGAAGATCTGACACAGGAGCAACAATCGGAGCCGCGACAACACACCAGGAGGAAGGTAGCCTTACTGTAAACCCTATTATTCCTTCAAAACTGTCACACAAATAATTTTTTCATCTCATCCAGGGGCGGATCCAGCCCAATAAAATACCTTGGGCTGAACATGGATCGAAAGAAATACGTTGGACTGGAATATTAATTTTAACCTATATTTAAAAAAAAATCAAAAATTACTATTAATAAAAAAGAAAAAAAAATCTTACCGGGGCTGGAGCCCACCCCAGCCCATAGGGTGGGTCCGCCCCTGATCTCATCCAATATGCACCCATTAATATAAGTGTTAATATACGACAATACCCTATTTGACTATTACAACTACAAAACTACCCATTCATTTAAAAACTATCTAGCAAATATCCAATTTTACTAAAATACCCTCACCTTTTCAAATTTTTCACCTAAACTTGTCAAATCGGCACTATGTGCTGATCGGCCCGACCCTATTGATCGGCACTACCTTATTGATCGGCACAAAAAATTGTGATCGGGCACTACCTATTATGGGCACGACCCTATCGGTCGGCACGACCCTATAGGTAGGCACAAAAAATGGTGATGGTCGGCACGACCCTATGGATCGGCACAAAAAAATTGTGCCGATCAATAGTCGTGCCGATCACAATTTTTTTGTGCCGACCGTGATCGGACCATCCCATCGTTTCACTTTATTGAAGAAGCAGGGGTATTTTCGTCTTCTTGGGTATATAGTGTAGTTAAATATAAGAATTGGGTATAAATGTGTTTGTCTTTTCCCAGATGGGCATTTCGCCGCCGGACTCTTAATATAATATAGGGGAAAATGTTAGAAATGCCCACTTGTAATGCAATATTGCACCAACTACAACAAGTATTTAGTAAATGCATGTATACTTACCAGGACATTTATGTCCCTACAACCACTTGACCTGCTGCAAAAGGACGAAAGCAGAGAAAAGGCTGTTGCCTTTGCTGAGGTGGCCGACACACCTACTCCCTACTCCCCTTCTTTCCATGCAGTCCAACATGTATTAATTGCAGAGCAGAAATTGAGGGTTTTGTCTTTTAGTAATTTTTGTTTTTTTCCGATTTTGTTCAAGAAGTTCATCCAATTTCTCTCCAATTTTTTCCCATTTTTTTCGGCCAGCTCATCCATTTATTTTGCCCAATTATTCTGCCGTTGAGATTCCCTTTTTTTTTCGGCCAGCTCATCCATTTATTTTTTTCGATTTTGCCCAATTATTTCACGGATCTAAAATATGGAAAAAAATGTATTAAATAGGGAAATAATGATTGAATCCCTATTTTCTCTCCAATTTCTCTCCAATTTCATTGATAATCAGGAATCCCTAATTTCTCTCCAATTCCATTTTACTTAGGATATTGTTAGTTTTTATCCATTTAAAAAGTACGATTTATAGATACAATTAATTAGGAAATAAATAGAAAATAAATACGATTATGGATACGATTAATTATGGAAATAAATAGGAAATAAATAGACTCGATGAAATGAATCCCATAAAAATAGGGATTTCAACCGGCCATGAACAAATTTCATTCGCTTTGAGAAAGCTTTGGCCATGAAAAGATTTTTTACAAGCTTTTGGCATCGGTTAAATCGGTAGGGTGATGGGTAGGTTCTCCGGCAACGATCTCGTGAGCTTTTGGCATGGAGTGACCTCCCTGGTCAAGATTCCCACGCCTGCCCTACCCCGTAGCCTCTGCGTGAACTGACGGAAATTAATCTGCGTGAACATGATGGGCAGATTCCCACGCAAATTTGGGAAGAAAAAAATGTTGTTGAGGGAAATTAGGGTTAGTATGTATAAGCATTTATTCATCACGAAAAATTTGATGTTGACGGAAATTAGGGTTTTTAAATGATATTTGTAATTGGGTGTTTTGTCCGTAACATGTAATTTTGTCCGAAACATGATATTTGCAAAAAAATTGGAGAGACGGAAATTAGGGTTTCTATGATATTTGTAATTTTGTCGAAAATTTGATGTTGACGGAAATTAGGGTTTCTATGTATAAGCATGTTATATTCAATAATATTTTATGTATAAAATAGGGAAATAAATATGGATTATTATAAAAATTAAAAATGCCCTCATATTTATTTTCCCAGAAAATCATTTGCGTATTATTTTAGAATTTATAATGCAATATCTATAAATTTTAGAATAAAATGAATCCCTTAAAATAAGGGATTCAACCGCACACTATCAAACATTTAACCCTCACCACTCTCACATGTTATTTCACCTCACCACTCTTCAAACATTTAATTTTTTCCCTCACCACTCTCACACATTTATTTTCTTCCTTCCCCACTAACACTCACTCTTCTCACTCTTCTCACGCTCAAACTCTCTATATCACGCTCAAAATTAACTTCGAAACTCCCTATAATTTTCAGAATTTTCAGAAGTTGATAACTTCTCACGCTCAGAGTTTCTCACGCTCCTTTCCCTCACAATTAATTTTCAGAGCTTCTGAAAAGAACCGACCACCAAGTCGAAATCTCTCTATCTTGTGAAGATATTCTGAAGCTTGATCGAAATGGCTGACAATAATGCAAGCGAGCAGGTTAGTTGACGTAGAATACGCTTTTTTGTAAATAAAAACTAGTGTATTATCGTGTAGTAATGATCGGTGCTCTTAGATAGGCTTATCGCAAAGTTATGTAGTTTATATTTAGGGTTTATAATTATTATAGAGAAGTTTTTAAAATTAGGGTTTTGTAGTTATTGTAGAGATGTTTATAAAATTAGGGTTTGTAATTATTGTAAATATTGTAAGTGATAATTCAAATTTTATGAAACAAATCGATTATAATCGCCGTATTTGAGTCTTTAAAAATTTAGATCCCCAAATAAAATGTCTGGTAAAGAATATAAAAAAAAACACAGAGATATACTACATTTAAACGGAGAACGAAATAATCATTTTAATCTAGTAGTATAATTAATATTTATTGTATTAATATATTTTTATAAATTTACAAAATTAATATATTTTTTTATGTTGTTATATACTCCCTCCGTTCCATTATTAATGTCTCACTTGCCTTTTTTGGTTGTCCCATTATTTATGTCCCATACCAAATAAGGAAATAAATGAGTAGACCACAATCAATCAAAGCAAGTGGACCCCACTCCTTTATACTTTTACACCACAACTTTACACCTTTACCTCCACTATCTTAATTACCGTGCCCAGTCACAGTGTGACATAAATAATGGGACGGAGGGAGTATTAAATTATTAAATATTTAATATATAATATTAAATATATAATATATGTCAATTTTAAATATATCACTAGGGATTTTACATATTTATATAAATATTTTGCATATTTTAATATATTTTAATTAAATTTTATTATATATAATACGGAATTTATTTGATTTTTTTTAATATATAATATATTTTAATGTATTAATGTATTATTTAACATTGAAATATTTTACGTATTTTAACATATTTTAATGCGGAATTTATTTTACGAATATATAATGTATAAATTATTAATATATAATACGAATTTTAATATATTTTAATTAAATAATATATAATTTTACATATAATTATTTATATAATTTACGTATAATTTTACGTATAAATATTATATAATTTAGTATTTATATAAATATTTTACTTATTTTAATATATTTTAATTAAATAATATATATAATACGAATTTTATTTTACGTATTTTAAAATATTTTAATGCGGAATATATACATATATATAATACGGAATTTATAATATGGAATTTATAATAAGAAATTTATAATACGGAATTTATTTTATATATAATACGGAATTTATATATTAATATATTTTATCGAAGATTATATTACGGAATTTGTAATGCATCATGTCCAAATTGCTATATTTTATTAAATACGAATTTGCTATATGCATCATGTCATATTTTTAAATATTTTAATGCGGAATATATACATATATATAATACGGAATTTATAATACGGAATTTATCGAAAATTATATTACGGAATTATATTTAACGTATATTCTGTCTCGTATATATACATATTTATTTGTTATATATTGAGGTGAAATATGTCTTTTAAACGGAGATATTGGAATTATTATGAATAAATATAATTTATTTAGATGTTTTAATTAGTATATGTCTCTCAGACCATTATTATTCGCCGTTAAATATTTGTTTACGTGAATTACAGAGCTATACTCCTAAATTATGGTGAACTAATTTGTTATTTTTCGTTCATGCAGAGTCAATGGTATTTTTTGAGGTACGTAGTCAGGTCGGCTAAACCTCAAATAATGATTCATTACAAGTGGGATGTGATCCCACTTATCTGAGACACACTGACGGCCGTCGGCGGTGACACCCTGTATGCACAATTCTGTGAGACTAGCCCTTTCGGGCATTTGATGGAATGGGAGGGGAGTGTAAGTGCGAGCAAAACTCTCCACCAGCTCATGTGCCGTGAAATTTCCTTGGGCGACGTTGTATCCAACAACATTTGGTTTCTAATAACGGATCGTCAATTGAAGTTTGGTCCGCTGGAATTCGCCCTGGTCTCGGGGTTGATGTTCGGGTCATCCACATTTGACCCAACAATGGAGCATGATGCTTCCACGGTTCATGCAAGGGTCGTATTTTGTGGCAATAGGAGATTGAAAATATCCGAGTTGGAGGATATTTTCAGAGAACACACGGTGAACGGCGCATCGGCAGCCGACTACGTGAAAGCGGCAAATGTGTTGATGTTGTACCTACTAATCTTGGGTGTTCCGAGGCCGAGACTAATCGATGACTTCGTTTGGGTGTTAGTGGACAACCTGAACGCATGGAAGGAATTCCCGTAGGGAGCGTATGCATACCGAGCATTGCTTCACTACAAGCAATTCATCCCCAACACTCTTGCGGGATGTAAAGTGTCTTATGTGTTCAGCGGGCCCGTCTGGGCCTTACAAGCATGAGCTTACGATTGCATCCCCGAATTCGGGAGGGCTTGTGCGAACTTGGCGGACCGACATGCGATTCCACGTCTGTTGAGGTGAAATTTCCCGAGAGTGAGAGGGACCTTCGCTGGATTCTTCGACAATGACGTAAAGAACTATGTTTGTTCACTCCAAACACAAATATGGTAAAATATATTTATATTGTGGAGAACTATAATCTTATACATATTTATAGGTCATAAGAAACCATATAAAATAATATATCTCTATTTAAATTATATATTTCGCTGTTTTATATTCTGATTATGTAACATTGCTTGTTTTATACATAGTTGGAATGCGTTACGATGGTTGAGGAGGAAGCAGAGCTCTTCACTGATTATTATGCGAGCACGATGTCCGGCGAGGTACTTGGCGTGCCATATAGAGAGTCGGTTGTTGTCCAGTTTGGATCTGAGCGAGCCAGAGCGATGGACATTCCTCGTCCACGCGGCCCTGCAACACCCCACTCTCCGCCTGCATCCCCACCGGGCATGCAAAGACGATCTGAACGAAATCGGGCTCCGGCGAGTTCGGAGGGGTCTAGCAGTCTTGATACTCAAGACATGACTCCTCGAGAGAAAAAGTTTTGGAAGAAGATCAAAAACTTTTTCTCCAAAAATAAGTCGGAGCGGAAGTCAGCGGATGAGGGAGGACGATCGTACCGCCCGAATAGTCATGTCAAGGAGGGTCGTCGACACTCAGTTTCACATAGTCACGGCATCTCCGATAGTCACGGTATCTCCGATCGACATTCCGAGAGTCGCGGCATCTCCGGTCGACATTCAATTTCTTGTACTCGTGAAGCAATTCCGCATGCATCATCTGGTCGGGTCGACCTAGTTGTTGATGCCGTGACTGACAGCAGCGACTCGTCCGTCGCATCCGAGGCACGCACGAAGAAGTTTCATGATCGACCCGTGTCCACCCAACCGTTGCTGCTTCCATACCATGAGCCCGCGCAGCCTTCTGCTTCTCCCAGTCCGGTGTCAGAGGTAGGCTATTACTAGTTTTATTGAGACTTTTGTACTTTGTACGGAGATATATACATAAATTTAACGTAAACATTTCTTATATAGGAACCCGATGAAGATCACTCCCTATATGGTGATGATTTCTCCGCATCATGGGCACTTATTGCGTCCCCGATACAAGTTGAACCATTGAAAGTGGTGCCGACAGAAGATGCCGGTATCAGCCGGAGAGGAGGAAAGGGAAAAGAGAAGGCCACCGTGGAAGAAGATCCGAGTAGCCCACGTGGACGTGGAATGCACACGAAAAGACCCTCTCGTGCAATTACGTCGCCGTATGTTGGCCCACGTGGTCTGTCCTTGGCTTCAAGGAATAATGGGCGTGGCGTCGCGCACACAATGAATTTGGTGACCACGTCTACACAGCCACGAGATATCATTTGACGTACTCGTGGTTTGATATCCTCGAAGATGTTTCCAAGATGCTTACCCATGACATGATCGAATGCTATTTGGGTACCCTGAGGAGGCAATTGGCGAGAGGAGACGGTCTACTTCATGGTGTGCGGAGCGGCGTATATGCCCTATTATCCGTGCATCGGTTAATCGATGGTCTGCCGAGGACAGAACTCGTCCAGAATGAGCTCGACATTTGGAGTATCCGGCATATTATGGGGATGCGAATTTGGTTTATGTGCTTCGTGGTAGAACCAGTTGATGATTAGTAAGACATTTATGCTATTTATGATTATGTAAGACATTTTATGTAAGACATTTTATATATTTCTCCGGAGATATATGGTATTTATATTCAGATATATTCATTTATTATGCTCCGTATATTTATCTTTTACCTATGATATAATATTTCCATATATAACATTGAAATTTTACGGATATTTATAAGTAATCTTCTGAGATCTATGACGATGTATACTTTATACATTAATGTATAAACGTAAAATAGCATAGTTCTCCATACATATTTTATATTTAATATCTAAATGCATAAATTATTGGAATATTATTTATATAGAGATATATAGATATTGTACGGAGAACTATAAATGCATATTTATCTTTTACCTATGATATAATATTTCCGTATATAACATTGCAAATTTTTCGTATATAGAAGGTAACGAATATAGAGTACTATAAATCCATTTGGAGAGAGTACTATTAAAACAACTTTCAGTCAATGTAAACTGAAAGAGTACTATTTAAACTGACGAAGATAGTTTTTCTCTCAATTTTATCAATTTAGATTGAGAGACTACTATAAATCTATATATCTCAATCTTTCTCTCAATTTTTTCTCAACTTTCATAAAACAACGTAAAATAAATGCAACTTTCACTCCCTGTTGCATAAAACAACGTAAAACAACTTTCTCTCAATTTTTGAATCTTTCTCTCAATTTCTCTCATTTTTTTTAATCTTTCTCTCAATTTCTCGCAATTTTTGAATCTTTCTCTCAATTTCTCGCAATTTTTGAATCTTTCTCGCAATCTTTCAAATATTTTCTTAATCTTTCTCTCAATTTTCTCAACTTGCATAAAACAACGTAAAACAATTAATGGAAGATTTGTATAACGGTTTGTATAACAGTTTACGGGAATTTATAAATAGTATTCTGCGATCTATGATGTAATAAACTTTAGACGTTAATGGAAAAACGTGTAAGAGCATAGTTCTCCATACATATTTTATATTTAATATTATAATGCATAAATTATCTGAATATTATTTCTATGGAGATATATAGATATTTTACGGAGAACTATTAATGTTTTGATCTTTAATTGTTATTATAAAATATAATAAACCAACGTTCTTCGCATAAACGTCATATGTCACGGATACTTAAACATCAAACTTATATAGAGAAACATCGAAAATATATAGAGAAATAAGATCACAGTCTGGTGGGACAGGTCCTCCTTGTATGCCCATGCTCTTTGCAGAGGCCACACTTCCTAGATCCTCTAGTTCTTGTACCGGCGCTTGCCTCTAAGCCAGATCTATATCGTCGTGACCTCGGCCGACCGGCGGATCTTCTCGTCAAGGGAGGGAGCACTGTTGGCACATTTGATATTTCTTCGGGCACGGTCCAGAGCTGATGTGGAGGTAACACATGAAACTGGTGATCATATAAATCTCTATGAACTTCCGTACTGTAGAGCGCCGATATGAATTCATACATATCGTTGCCGCTGTGACTGTCGGTAACTTTTTGTTAGTGTACTTATAATAGAAATAGTCTGTAAGGGAATATGTTAAAAGTAATGAACACTTACATAATAGCGGCTGCAGCATGCTCGCATGGAATAAGATCCAGATCGAATTTACGACTTTGGCAGCTTCGTCTTGCTCCTAACTGGACTTTAAAATATCATTCCCCATCGTTCACTGTGAAAACGTCCTCGCCAACGATCGTCACTGGATACGTGCGTCCTCTTTCAACCTGCTCGTGCAACTTCATTTTAGCAACCTCGACTAGGCTATGGTCGTGAGCATGCATGTTCGCCCGCCACTCGTTGAACCAACTCTCCATGATGAACCGCACGGTATTAATTAGGGAACATATCGGCAGACATCGGGCCCACAATAGCCTCGCGTTGAATGACTCGACACAATTTGACGTCAAAAAACAGTAACGCCGAGAAGTGCAATGCGAGAGGGCCCACCGTTCCGGAGCAATGTCCATGACTTTACGTGTGCCTCCTGACTCTTCGCCTTTAGTGAAGCCATTTTTCTCCGGAACTTCGATTTTGTGTATGCTTTGGCGGCCCTACGGAATATCCTTACTGCTGCGCGACTGTAAGGAACGAGGTTGTTGCTCAGATGGACGCAACACAGACAATGAGTTGCCTCATAATACTCACGTGTTGGTCACACAGGATGACTAGGCCCTCGGTCGGCGGGTACACTGTCCTTAATTTGGTCATAAACCATGTCCACGAATCATTATTCTCTTTCGGGCCAATGCCTATCGCAAGCGGCAGGACTTGCTCGTTGCAGTCTTTCATCATTGCTACGAATAGCATGCCGGTATTCTTCCCTTTCAGATGTGTGCCATCAACTATGATGACATGCCTCAAGTTAAACATAAGCGCATTTATGCACGGGCCCCACGTGACAAAAACGTACTCGAACCGATTGTCTTCCCCGGTGCTGTAATGGGTTATCGTTCCGGGGTTTAACTGCTTGAGCATATGGAGGTACTTGGGTAGCAACTTATAAGAATCGTCGTGGTCGCCGTAAATCATCGTGATGACCATGTTCCGACCACAAAGTGCCTTGTAGTACTTAACTTCGACACTGAATCTACGACGCAACTCGTCAATTATGTCGCGAGGCCTTATCATGGACCCCTCTCTATGCATTTGTCGGCTGAAATATACACCGATAGTCTTCGCACTCACAGTTCTTGGCACCAATCGTTCGAAGTCGAACTCACATGTGTGCTTCTTGTCCACCTTGTATATTTCTCAAACATCTGCATCCTTTTTCGCATGCAACATAAAAGGACACGACTTCCCGTGCAAACACCCGAACCACGTATATTTCCTATCAGCTTTTAACACCATAAAAGACCGCCGATGCTCTAAGTGCCACACTCCCACGACACCCGTAAGCTCGTCTCTACTCCAGAAGACCGAATCCACCTCAAGAACGCCGTCGTTAACCACATCCAAATCAGGACATCCAATGATGCCGGTTTGAGCGATAGGGAAGAACAGAACTAGCCAGTTTGCTATATCCGGAATCGAGTCGCCATCTTCCTCCTCCAACGACGAAAAGGTGATGGGTAGGTTACTCGGTTGTTCGAGTAATGTCATTAACAGATTGTAACCGCCCTCGTTTCGCATCCACATTGCAAACTCCAACATGGTACCGTAGATGCTTTGATGTTCGCCGTGCTCGTCTTCATCGGACTTCTCTTCGGCAGTGTAATCCGGATCATCCGAATCCGTCGAATCTTCGTTATGTGGTTCTTGTTCTACCTCCTCCTCCGCTTTCGCCTCCTCGTATTCCTTCTCCTCTCGTCCGTCACCGAAGAACTTATGTCTGTCGAAATCCCTAATGGATTGCTCAACTAGATCCCGATCATCAGAATAAGGGACATGTGATCGGGTTTGCCACATACTTGTTCCAGCCCGATCACTCGGACTCGTCGTCACAACACAGACAGTGGGATCTACCTCGAAGCCGATGAGTCGATTTAAATCTTCATCACTCGTCATTAGTGACTTCACTAGCCGACCGACACGATTTCTCTCGAGGGAATACAATAGATACGGGATATGCATCAAATTAGTTTGCGTGATTGAATCAATAGTAGCTCTTAGAGATGACAACGAAAGTAGACAGTGCGGAATTGCTGCAAGTTGTTCATCCCCATATTTGTATTCGGAACCCTCGAATATTCCTCCGTACTTGACTGTTATTCGTGTCCATTCTGCCATCTAACCATATTTGGAAATATAAAACATCTTAGTTCTCGTGAAAATTACTGTATATCTACGTAATAATGTAAATATATTTGAAATACGAAAAACTAAAATACATTTTTGTCCTGTAAATGTGGTAATTCATGAAATACAATTTTAAACGAAGAAATATGTTTTACATCTCAGTATAAACGTCGTATATCATGAAATTATAAAAAATCAATATAGCAAACAGAGAACTATATCAAATTTTACGTAGTAAAATCCATGCTAGTTGATTAAATGCAATATTAACTATATTTACAATGTCACGTTTTAAAAATATATGCAGTGTAACCCTATTTACAATGTAACACTATTTAAATCCATAGAAGCGCTTTAAATATATATAAAATTATAAAAAATGCTTTAAAGTATATACAACATACCTTCGGCGAATATGATGATAATGTATATCGAGATCCAATTTTGCGCAAAATACGAATACAATTTTTCTCTCTCTCTCTAAATCTTTCTCTCTCTAAACTGATGAAGAATGGTATGAATACATGCATGACTACTTCTTTATATATAATTTTTGGATGGCTCACGTGATATTAATAATTAAATAATCTATAAAAAAAAATTAATAAAACTGACTACATGACAAAACACGAAATTTTCTACATATATTTTACAGTTGCATGGCTCACGTGATATCTCAAAATCATCAATTAATTAAGTCTGACGAAATTGACTACTTTAAGTTTGACTCCTTTTTCTGTGCACTCTTGTGACTGTTGACGTTGACATAGACTGCCGACACTGACATGGACTGCTGCGCTGACATACATGACTGCTCCGCTGACGTTGCTGACAAAATGGGTGCAGGGGGGATCGCATAGGGCTGCACGCTATAGTCTATGACATAGAGGTCCTTTTTTAGGGTAAAAAAGAGAGAATGGACATTATTGCATTTTTAGTATAAAGTGGGTTTCCTTGCATTTATGAATTTTGGAATGAGTATTTTTGCACTTAACCCTTTAATATACATATTGGATAAACTCCGTTTCGTTTTTACTACTCTTAATGATGATTGCCCACATCAAAGTTCAAACATAATTTTATAGGGCTAATTAGTGGACATAGGTTTCTTGAACTTAATCAGACAAGAGTAGCTACACTGCAATTATATAGTTAAATTTTCATAATAATAACTTTAGGTAGATTTAGATGGAGGACGACACCCACAAAATGGACCCTCTCATCCATGCCTCACATGTTGCCCACTAACATCTACATCTCAGCCATTAAATGATCTGAGGTCCCTCCAACTTGATTAGACAAATATTTCCAGAAAATTAAATTAATATGATTGGGATATTAATCAAATCATAACTACATTCATCTTATCTAATTTCTCCTATTTTCATTTCGTACTTGGTGATATCCATCAAATCCATTACCTAACTAAATCCTTTCAATATCTATCACAGAAAAAGAACCACTTTCTACGAGTCATCATCTTTGCTTTTGAATTTCATTACCTGAGATTAGATGTTGGCTAAGAGAGTTTCTAAAATAATAATTAGTATGAATCTAAGTGATATGTTAGAATTAGGTCTATTGTTATAATTAAAATATTAGAATAATATCTAAAATATGGGGTTAATAAATGAATCTTGGATTAATAGTGTGACAAGATTCAACATAATAGGTTAGTATATAGGAGAACATATCACCTCTCCCAGATTAGATGTCTGCCCCATAACGGTAAACATCTAAGTGTTTATCATCTATTTATAACATTATACTGTAAAATATAAGTTTTTACAACCAATTTTATTGTAGGACAACATTGAGATAGAGGATTTGAGACATGAGATTTCTCATCCCGATTAATAGGACAAGCAAATTTGACACAAGTCAAAGGAAGCACTTGAAAAAACTAATAAGTTAAAATAAGTCTTATCTATTCTATCATATCCCTCACTTTCCAATGAAAACCACAATCCCATATGATCTTTAATTAATTCATGCTTGGGGATATTCAAAGATACACAAATCCTCTTAAAAGAAGATGTATCTCCAATACACAAAATATGTGTCCCATTTTGATTTCATTTCCAAATTTCTTCATCCCCTCCTCATATATCTAAAACCTATATACCACACAGAGTTGAAGCACTCCATCTCCTTCACCAATAGCCCTACTTAGTGGCTTGCATAACTTGCAATAGCAAAGCGTAATCTATTATAAGTCGACATGTGTCGCGTTGTTATTCGAACAAGTGTATCATCATCGCGTCCGATTGGATGACTTGGATAGTACCAATCATGGACAAACATGTGGCTCCATAAGCATCTAATCCCCCACACCCAACCCGAATTATGGAAATTAGTGATGGGATGAGTGATGAGGAGGAATGGGAAGGTAGGAATGATGGGTCTAAAAGGCCAAGTACATCTGTCCTAATATTGCTAAATCATGATAATCAAGAAAATTAAAATACAGTGCTATTGTCATCATCATATTCATAGAACCTTATTCATAAAATTAAACAAATATTATTTCTCTTTGAGAATTTAGAAGAAAGAAAAATGAAAAGGGATGTCCAAAAGCATAATTACAACACCTTCGGACAAAAACCCTCAACTGAAGTGATTGACACCCACCAGCGTTATCCCTCTCTCTTCAAACTATTTACCGGAGAGAAGAAGAAACAAAACAAAACAAATCAAACTTCTCTCTCCATCTTCTTCTCCTTAAATTTTCACTTTGTTTAATTCTTCTCTCTTTCTCTCACCTGACACAAATAATAAGAGTAGCAGAGTTTAAGAATATCAGAGTTCGACCACAGCCATGAAAAACGCCATACGCTGCTGCATTTCATGCATTCTCCCATGCGGCGCGCTCGACGTGATCCGAATCGTCCACACCAACGGCCGCGTTGAAGAAATCGGCGGCGCTGTCACCGCCGCCGAGATCATGAAGCTGCACCCAAACCACGTCCTCAAGAAGCCCTCGTCGCCGACGTCGGCGGACGGCATGTGCCACAAGATCGTCGTCGTTCCGCCTGACGCCGAGCTCCAGCGCGGCAAGATTTACTTCCTCATGCCTCTTCCGCCGGCGGCGGTAAAAACTCGAACCAAATCGCCGATCAAGAGGAAAAAGAAGGAAGCTACGAAGAACAACAGTAATTCCAAAAGCAGCGGGAATAATTCCGACGCCGACGTACTGATCTCCGATCGGTACTTGAGTGAGATCTTGTCGGAGAAAGTTTCGTCGCAGAGAGATCAGCGGCGAGGCCGCAGCCGGATCTGGAGGCCGCATTTAGACAGCATTTCAGAGGGAGCGTCCGATTCGTAATTCATATTGAGTAATTTTTCTTTTTTCTTTTTGGTCCCTTCTTTCATTAGTTTTCTCTAGGGTTTCACAACTGAATAACATTGGCTGTAACCCTTCCTTATAGTATTATATATATTTGAACTCCGGCGCCGGAAAAGACTGTTTATGTAATGAAGATGAGAGCCATATATTAATAAAATAAAATATGATAATTCATATATATCAGATAAGACAGATTGACAACGAATCTTCAAAGTGATCTGATCCCACTTCTACAGTTTGTTAATTAGTCATCAATGTCTTTATGTAATTGTTTGTGTATGCGTGTGCTTTGTTTTATTTTGATGTATACTAATTATATTTATTTTTATGTGATTGCAAAGATCTATAGTGTATTAGTGATGAATCATACAATTGTAGTCTTGTGTGTCATACTCTTATGTGTCATTATAACATAGTAATTTAAAACATAGAAACCTCCATTATTATTTGATTGGTTGGAAACTTGGAAATAGAAACTCAATATTTGAACTCTGTAAGGCTGTGGTGTCGGCTGGAATAGTAAAGACAACAAGTCTTTTAATTATTTTGGGTGGTAAATGCTTAATCACATTAATGATTAATTTATGAAATTTGTTGGTGGTGTAAATGAAAGTCCATTTTTGCACCAATAAAACATAGGATTCTGAATTTGTGCAAACTATATATGTGGAGCTCGTATTATATGTGGAGAGTTTAGTTAAAATATAGTATTATGTAGTATATATATATTTATTAAAAGGTATTGCTTTCTAGTTTCTAGTCGAGAGATAAGTTTGTTGAAAAGTGTTACTTTTTAAAAAAGTTTAATAATTTTTCTAAAAGTATTACCTTTATCGGGAAAGTTATTAGTTGACGAAAATGAAGTTTTAAGTCAACATCTAATTGTATTCTCATCGAATAGTATCAATTCATTAAAGAGAGTTAATGAGTATTAGTAACCCTAGTCCCTTAAAAGCATTACATATTTTCTCGCAACGAGAACATATATATATCAATTCATATATAATCGCACGTCCCCACTGTAGTGTGGATGATCAGATTAATAATGCAGCTGTTTCGTAGTATATATACATCTACCTACTCCCCATTTAATTTCTCTTTATGTTGAAATTTTATAGGCGATAATAAACACTAGTTAATTATAAAGATATATATAATCATCCTCCGATTTGAGTATGATTTCGAACACGAATCTGATAAAAGGCGATGTTACATAAGAAAGCATAATGAGAATCTGTTAGTGGTATTTGGATTAGGCCCCTGTCTTTCCGCATTCTCTTCTTTTATTTGTCATGTCAACTCCCACTCACACCAACTTTATAGTTATCTGCAAAATATAGCATAAATCAAAACTTCAAATTCACACAAATAATTCTCTGATTCCATTATTCCTCATGCACTCTTGATTAGATTTAATGACCAATGATTAAAGAAACTCTATTTACTTTTTAAACTATCCTCGTCTAATACGTCATACCGTACGTATATTAAAATTCCCTTTAATCGAAATTATCTGGTTAGTGTGATTCACGCCTTTATTTGAAATGGCCCAAATAAAGGTGCATTTCAGGTCCATTTTAACTGGGCCTCATTCATGCTGGACTGGAAGACTATAAAAAAGTTACTTTTAGACATTTAGAAATCACGAAAACCTTAGCATATCGTGTTGGATATATGCCGGACACTTCCAGTATAATATGACACTATCATTCTAGCAATGGTGGATATATCACTGTTAAACACATTTATATGCTTTGCTATGTTTTTTTTACTTTTATATTTTATTTATTATTAAAAAAACCATCATAATATTATTATTTTACTTATTTTAAGTTTATTATTCATTTAATTATATATAATCGACGTGTCGTATTAAACTTTTTCAAAAAATGATGGTGCAACCTTGGTTGGCAGAGATCTTTAAAAACAAAATATGATAATCTAGTCCCCTTGGGATGGCCTAGCGGTCGAGGTGGGTGGCCAGGGTTGCCTGTCACCCTGTCACATTAAGGGTGATTGAACCCTCCTGTGTGGTTTGCAGGCTCCTGCACAAGGAGCGTGATTTACCCAGATGCAAGAAGGTAGCGAGGCCAGGGTTCCATGAATAAAAAAAAAATAAAAAAATATGATAATCTAAAGACCGATCTCAAGTAAAATCAATTACGATTATAATTTGGTATTTTAACCAAATTTATAAATTTAAATATTTTTATTCATTAATCAAACTCTTGTTTTAATTATTGATTTAAAAAACACTAGACTTTAGGTAGATCCAGGTCATCAAATTTTTTGTGTTCCAAAAATCAGATAAAGGAAAATCAACCATAATCGACGTTGTAGAGGGAATGGAAGATAGATTTGGAGGTGGCCGTCCGAACAAGGGCAAAAGCATAATTTTCCAATGGGGAGCACACGGCAAGCGCATGACCGGACGATCCGAAAACCCACGCTCCTCATCCGCACCCAAAGATTAACCCCAAAATCTGCCCTAATTCAACTCAACCGAAAATTACAAATCCAATCAAATCAACGCAAAAACCTAACGACTGACGTTACGTGACGCAGTTCCCAATGACAATGCGGCCGAATTCGCGTGGCCGTCGATCCCGCGCGCGCGCGCGCGCCCGCCGATGCCGATACCCCTATCCCCCCACCTCTTCGCCTTATTTTCCCAAACACATAGCGTCTCTCCAGCCGCACTCGCCTTCCGCCGCCTCGATATACAATTCATTATTCCCTAATTACAGACGTTGAATTGCTTTGAAAGGTTATCGGCTATGGATGATCTGAGGGAATCGTCGGCTCCGGCGCCGCCGCGGCAGGGTCCTTTCCGCGAGGACTGTTGGACGGAGGAGGCGACTTCTACGCTTGTTGATACGTGGGGACAGCGTTACATGGAGCTTAACCGCGGGAATCTCCGCCAGAAGGATTGGCAGGAGGTGGCCGATGTGGTTAACGCGAGCCATGGTCATACGAAGAAGACTCGCCGCACCGATGTTCAGTGTAAGAACCGGATCGATACTCTGAAGAAGAAGTACAAGACAGAGAGGGCGAGGATCGCCGAATCTAACGGAGCGTTGACGTCGTCGTGGCCTTTTTTCCCTCGTCTGGAGCTTTTGATCGGATCTAATTTCAGCAAGCACCAGCAGGGTAAGGTGATTTCGTCGGCCGTGCCGATTGCGTCATCTCCGTCGATGTTGTCTCTGCCTTCTCCGCCCTTAGCTGTGCCGTTGTCATATCGCAAACCGCTGACCTCCCGCGGTGGCGACGCCGGTTAGTCTGCCGCAGAAGCGTCCGATGCCTTCTCCGGACCTGGACAAGTCGTTTTTCAGGAAGAATTATTCGGCAATGGCGGCTGCAGCGGCGGCGGCTGACGATGAAGATGATGAATTGGAGGAGGATGAAGCGGAGGGGAGCGAGGATGGGGCCGGAGCCGAAGAAGAGGTAGGTCAAGAAGGGATGAGGAGTTTGGCCAAAGCTATAGAGAAGTTTGGGGAGATTTTTGAGAAGGTGGAGGGTATGAAGCAGAGGCAGATGGTGGAGTTGGAAAAGCAGAGGATGCAGTTTGCTAAAGATTTGGAGGTTCAGAGGATGCAATTGTTCATGGATACTCAGATCCACATAAAGAAGACCAAGCGGACAAAACGACCTGGATCCTCTGATGGTACGACTGAATTATATCGTGATTAGATCAGTTTTCAGTTTATCCCTTTTGTTTCATATTGCTTTTTTTTTTTGCTTGGTTAATTAAATCCATGTTATTCATATTTTGGTAAAATGTATGATTAACTAGTTTGACTTCAGATAAAGTCTGTAGTGTTGTTCATGTTGAGGCTTGTATACATTATCCTGTATATCCACTCTGATTCTGGTTGGTTCATATATTTCTCATATATTAGGAGACTAGTTGGTTCTTACTTATGTTCCTTATATGATATATTAGGTGATTCTAGTTGTTTCCTGCATATGTTTCTCACTTATTAGGTGATTTGACTTGTATCCACATATGTTCCTAATTGATATATTAGGGGGATTCTAGTTAGTTCCCACATATATATTAGTATATATTAGGTGATTCTACTTGGTTCCAACATATGTTCCTTGATATATTACGTGATTCTAGTTTGTTCCCATATGATACATTAGGTGATTCTAGCTCGTTGCCACATTTTTCCCCTTATAGATGATGAAAATCGGGTCAGCCCATTTTGTTTTTCGTGGCCTATGTTGTGGTTTGTTAAGATTTTCTTGAATTTAAAGCAAATTCTGGCCATATGTATTTTTTTGCAAGATATATGTATTATTTTGATTTGATTGGATCCTCAAATGTTAATTGCATGAAGCATTCTTTTGGTATGGATTGCTAATGAAACTTTTTGTTGTTTGCTGTTTTTTGCCTGCATCAGTATACACCATAATAGTTTTAATACAATTGTAAGGTAGTAAGTGACCTGATATTTTACCATCCTAATATATATTCAGTATTGCCTCAATCTATGTTCTTTTCCTTAATGTTATCGCTGTTGCTTTATTTTGGAAGTTTCTGAATAATGGCTATGTTTAAGTGAATATATTTGTAACTTTTCATCCTTGATTGGCTAATATATATACGTTCACGATTTTGATTGAAATTTTACCCAGGTTAAACCGTCCATCGTTTATGTGCTCTGAGATTACTTCTCAATACAACTTGTTTTTATCTTCCCCCTAGCCTGTTTGGCTTCAAAATTATATGTCAAAAGTGGGTTTGTATTGAATAATTCAAAAGTGAATGACCTTGGTTATTGCATATAACATACCCTCAAGGAAAGCATCTCCTTGTTTCTATCCATTCTATCTTTGTTCTGTGTTCCTCTATTCTTGATGTCTTTTCTGAGTTCGATTTCCTATTATTCATGCAGATGCGTATAGCTAGTGATGCGGAATGGGACTTAAGGGTTCGAGCATTCGAACAATACGCTATTTCTTCGTGTTCATAGTTGAAGATTCTGTAACCTGGAAAGAACTTGACTAGCTAATTTATAGGCAGCAGGGGAGAGATTCATGTCAATGTTAGGCTTCCTGTTATCTTTCCTTCCATCATTCTGACTACTATTTTTCACTGCTTCTCAGTGGATAGCAACTGTTATAGTGCTTTGATTGTTTGAATATGTTTTCATAGAGCCTTATGTAGCTTAAACACATTGTTTTAATTTGAATTTGTTGCTAATACATCTCTATGATTGCTTGTATGTTTTTGGTTTATTTTCTGGTTGTGATAGTAAGGGATACCCGAACCTCATGAGACACTATATAAACTCTCATTCCCGCTGTAAATGGAAGTAAAGGTTGCATTTTTTTTTTCGTTGAGAAAGTTGGAAACTGTTAAGAATTAAGATGGTCATATTTCGAAACAAAATTAAACAGTTAATTCCACTTGAAATATCAGTTAAAAGAGGTATGGAAGCTTGAATTTGCTGCACCATGACACTGCAACAGCCGGTTCGGTTGAAAAACTGGGCCGAAAATTCGGTTAACCGGCACTTCGGTTTGGCCAAACATTTAACTGAGAACCGGACCGAAAGTGTTCGGTTCGGCCCGATTTTCTGGCCAAAAAATTCGGTCGGTTTCCCGAATTGGCCATTTTTTTTAAATAATTGCTGAAAAATAAAAATACATGGAAAATTTGGACATCTTTAGTTTTTTATATTTTGTATTGGGGTGGCAAAGTAGCGGGCCGGGCAGGCCCAAGCCCAGCCCATCAGGCTTTTGGTGATTTACGGGTCGGGCTGGGCCCGCCCGAAATTCATTCGGGCCCAAATATGTTAAGCCCAGCCCAGCCCCGGGCTTTCGGGCGGGCAAGCGGATTTACTTAGAGTTTTTCATATTTTTTTTTAAATAAAATTGAGAATCGAAAGTTGAAATGAAAATCAAGAAAAATATATTAAAGATAACTATAAGTGCAAATATGAGTATTAATGTCTTACGATGAGTTGATAACAATTACCAAAACAAAGTCCATGTATGTTCTATGATCAAAAGCATCAAACTATGAAAGACTTGAGACGTTCGAACTCCTTTTCTTCTCCCAAAATCATCTCACACCTTTCTTTGTCTTCTTAGTCTCTATTCTTGCCCTGCAAAGCTACAACAAGATAGAATAAATAAGTCAGCAAGAAAGCAATTATTCAAAAAGTCAAAACAAATAAAAACTAAACGAGAAAGTAAAAAGTAGAACCAGACAATTCTTCTTCAAAATCAAATATCCACCACATTTGAATCTTCATTTGATAATTTTATCACTTCAACTTTTTCTTCATTTGCATTTGAAGATTAAAAAAATTGAAAATATAAGTCAATGCAAATGTTTGAATTTGAAGTAAGAAATAAGATATTAAATATCATTAACCGGTTTCCACCATCTTCAAAACCATGCAACTAATTACGACAACAAATGAGTGTCTGCACATTCTTCCCAAGCAAGCAATTCTTGTATTTGATCAAGATTTTACCACCAATACTGAATGTAGATTCTGAAGCAACTGTCGTGATTGGAATACTTAGAATATTACATGCTATTACTGAAAGTCGAGGGAATCAAGAACTATTCTTTTTCCAATAGTCTATTATATCAAATGGTTCCCAGCTGTGAGAGGTTCAGAAGCCTCGTCCAAATATATATCAAGTCCCGATTTACCAAGAACAGAAGACTCTTGAACAAATTGTTGTTCAAACTCCTAAATTTAAATAAATATAACATAAACAAACCAAAACTTAAATTAGAAACAGAAAACATGATAAAAATTAGAAAAATATAAATTGCAAAATCATACTTATGTCCATATCTTCATGAGACATATTCATAGATGATGTACCTCCCCTTAATGTTATATTTCCTTTTGCTGCAACTCCTAATTGATCATACTGAGCAAAAAGCTGGTACAAAGAATCCTTCACCCTTTTCACCTTTTCCTCATATTCGTAAGGGTAAAGTTTCTTGTATACGAATGTTAAGTAATTCATCTTCCCCTTCAGATCAAGGATACTCCCAAATGCTAGAGTATTGCAATATGAATCCCAATATTTGTCAAACTTGACTTTCATCTTCCTCGCCATATCCTTGATTATTTCATTATCGGAATTCAAGAAATCATTCAACTTCATTTCTATAGATGAAATTAACCTAAAATATAAGTTCGAGGTGGGATGAACCAGATATCAAGTTAGTGATCTTATAAAATGGAGCCAAGAAACATGCAATTCTTTCTCCTCTTTCCCAGTCTTCGTTAGTCGGGCAATGTTTGTAGCCTGTATCATTGTAGCTCACACAAGTGAATGCACGATGGTATTTGATAGCACTTTGAAGCATCAAATACATCGAATTCCATCTAGTAGGCACATCTAAGCTCAAAAAACCCCCCAACCAACACTGCTTAAGTTCACATCTTCTATGCATTAATAAAATTGCCTCTTCCTCCCATCCGATGCCTTCACATATTTAAAACTATTTTTGATTTTTTTTCCAAGCATCATCTATAACCTTCAAACCTTCTTGAACAATTAATTCAAGATATGTGTTGAACACCTCACATGAAAGAACTCACCCTGACATATCAAGCTACCTTTCAAATTCAATCTTTCTTTTAAAAATTTAACCATGGTGTCATTTGAACTTGCATTATCCAAAGTAAGTGAAAATATCTTAGATTCTATGCCCCAATCCTTAAGCATCTCAAGGAATTTAGAAGATAATTCAAGACCTGAATGTGGTGCATCTAACTCAACAAATGCAAGTAATTTACAATTTAACTTCCAAGATGAGTCGATGTAATGCTAAGTCATACACATATAGCATTCATTAGTCACACCAGTCCAACAATCAGATGTCAAACAAATACGTCCAGAATGAGCAACTAACAAACTTTTTTAGCTTTTTCTTTTTCACGCTGATAAACTTTCAAACAATCCGCTTTTGCTGTGTTTCTATAATGAGATTCGAAGTTATGATTCAAAAGCTTATTCAATTCATTAACCCCATCATACTCAACATAAGAGAATGAAAGATCATGCTTAATAATGGCTTTAGCCACTCCCTCTCTATACGCCTGTCTATCAAATCTCCAGTTCTTCAACAAGTTTGCTTGATTATCCAATAAGGCATTCACATCATGATACTTAGGGCTTTTAAAATATTTTTCCACATGACATCTTATATGAGTGGTGCCAGACTCAGCTTTGCAAGTAAGAAGTTTCTTACATTGTTTGCATTTCCATTTTTCTACACCATCTACTTTGCCCACCTCCTCCAAGTAATTCCATACATCAGATTTAGATCTTTTAGGTTCCTTATCATTAATATTTTCTGATTTATCATTTTCATCACCCTTCCTCTTACCCTTATCAGTTTTACCACTATAATCAACGGTGGAAGTAGTACCTGGAGAAAGAAATGAATTCATTAAGGAATTGTACCTCCTCATCATCATTCGTATCGTCTAAACTTTGAGTTACTTCTTTTCCTGTAGCATTGGAAAAAAAAAAAGAAGACATAAGTTGCTAATAAAAGACAATGAAGAAATTAATACAAATAATTCATGAATCATGATAGATAAATAATTATAATCACTCTCTATGTCTTATACAAGAACAAGACCAGAGGAGGCTCCTTTTAAAGAAAGAGGACATGTGATTATGTGAAATGGCACATGGGTGATCACAAGTTCGCAAAAATACTTAATTTCACTAGCAATAGGATCTTACCCGACATCATTGACCGTGATGGTTTTGAAAGGGAAAGGTGTCGACGTCGAGCTACCAGCTGTGGTGTGCGTGTCGGAAAGGCGTCAGCTGTATGAGCGTGTATGTGTGCGTGCCTCTGACGGCGAATGAATTTTGAAGGGGAAGTAGGCAGCTTGCTCTTGCAGTTGCAGTTGCAGAGAGTGAGATTGAGACGAACTGGAGTAACGAGAGTGAGATTGAGACAAACGGGAGTTGCTTCTCTGAATCGTTTGTAAGTCGTAAGGAAGAATTTCCCTCTTACTTGAGTGCTGCGCTGGTTGCTCTTTTAGGGAGCCATCTAGGGATTGTAATTTGTAAATTGTTGGATTTGGCCCACTTGGCATAGTATTGTTATTGGGCTAATATTACAATTGATAACTTGTTAATTGCTATTGGGCTATTATTATCGGGCGGGTTTCGAGCGGGTTTTTTAAGGCCCTGAGACCCCAGGCTTTTTTCGGAACCTCGGGTTTTTTTAGGCCCGAGCCCAATAAGCCCTATGGGCTCTCTGGGCGGGCTTTTTTAGGCCCAGATTCATTTTGGGCCTCTATTTTTTAAGCCCAACCCCGGGTACGGGTACCCCTGGCGATGGATCCGCCCATTTTGCCAGCCCTAATTCTGTACAACCGCTTTTTGACTTCTTTTAATAGTTAGTCAATTATACAAATATTATTTGTTTATTTTTTCATAATATAACATACAAGAGAATGAGATCTTAATAAGTTTGTATATTCAAACATAAAAAACCAAAATAAATGATAAAGGAACAATTTAGTTGCCAAGACCCAAGAGTACAGGACATCTTAAATTCTTAACCAAATCCAAATGGTCCAAATCAGTTGCTAATAAAACATTGTATGTTCGTATATGTGCGCAAGCCACAAAGCCACAAACTGAGAACATGAAAATTCATAAAATATGCCAAAAAAAGCTAAAAATCCTAGCTTTTAGAGGATATAAAATATGCAGATTGCAAATACTTCATAGTTCATAGTAGAGTCTTCAACTTCTTTCAAAGTTAAACCTACAAAATAAAATTTCAAAAAAGTAGTAAAGTCAATTATTATTCACAAAAACAAATTAGTCAAATAAATGAAACAAATATAACCTTCAATTCTCAACCTTCTTTCGTCTTCACACAAGTTTCAACTAATGTTTCATCGTGCGGTACGTGCCAAGACATCTATAAACAAAAATATTGAAATGTTAAAAGTAAGGAAAAAGCAAGATTAAAGAGAGCATACTAATAGTTTGATATACCATTTTCAAGGCTTTCAATAGCTTGGTAATCTTCTTCTACCGGAATAGGAGGTCCATTGCGTAGCCAATCTTGGAGGCAAATGAGAGTTTGTACCGTTTTTGGAGCCAAAGAAGACCTAAAATCATCAATGATACGACCCCCGATACTGAAGGCATACTTTGAAGCCATGGTAGAGATGGGCATGGCAAATAAGTCACATGTCATTCTTGATAAATGGGAAAGGGTTCTTCAGTTTTACCCTTCCACCATTTTAGAATATCAAAGTCAATATCAACATCCAATTTCAAGGGCTTCTCACTCAAGTACAAATCCAAATTTGACTCACCAAGTGACTCATGATCATCACCATAAAAGCTACTCAACCTATTCAACAATGATTTAGTCATATTAGTTCTAGTAGAGTTATCGCTTTGTGAACCACTTGATCCTTGCCTCTCATTTTGGCCATACAACTTCCAATACTCCTCAAACATGTCATGTAACATCTTCTTCACCATCTCACCAATGCGACCTCCCTTCTCAACCCCATAGATGTCTTCAAGAATGAGAAAAACGTACTTTAATTTCCTTCTAGGATCAAGAATAAGAACAACGAATAAGTACAAGTTCATTTTCTAAGAGCAATAGATGACAATTCTCTATCATCACTCAATATCCAATTCTTTATGGCATCATCAACATTGACAAGTTCATCTAAAAAACCATTAGATGTCACATACTTGATCCAGAAACTTTCAAAGTCAATTCATAAAAATAACGTAAAACAATCACATATCTATCAACAACTTCCCAATCATTTTTTGTAGGCTCTCCCACCTCACCATAATGTCCACCTTGACCAAAGTCTTTTTGAAACTCAACTTCAGAAATAGAATACCATTTCAAAGACATCTTTATATATCACAATAGTTTTAAGCATACAAAACACAGAATTCCATCGAGTAGGTACATCTAAACACAACATCTTCTTACTTGGTACCTTTTCCTCCTCGGCAAATGCTTGAAATTTTTGAAACCTAGTTGGTGATTGTTTAATATATTTCACAGCAACACGAATGCGTTCAACTGATTGTGACACCACTTTCAATCCATCCCTAACAACAAGATTCACAATATGTGCAACACTTCTCACATGCAATTACTTTCCAGTCAAGAAAACTTTTTTCCATGCACAAAATCTTCTTCTTAAATAAGCAATGACAGTGTCATTTGAAGAATCCTTATCAACAGTTATAGAAAAAATATCATCAAGCTCCCATTCTTGCAAACATTTTTCTACTAAAATTCCAATTTCTTCACCTCTATGACTACTACATGACACAAAATTAAGAATAATCTTACGCAACTTCCATTCATCATCAATATAAAGGCTAGTTAAGCTCATATAATTGATCTTATTGTTGCTAGTCCATGTATCGAAGAGTCAAAGACATTCTTTGCTTAGTTTTAAGAAAATGATGCTTCAAAAGGATCTATGCTCAACATACAAGTCCAAAACATCACGAGCTACTGTAGTCCTACAGGGGATTATCATCATAGGAAAAACTACAGTCATAAACTCTATAAATCCTTCAATTTCAACAAAAGAGAATGGCAATTTACACTTAACCACCATACGGGCCAATGCCTTTCTACCTTCTTCTTGATTGAATTTACCTTTAAAACTCCCCAATCCCTTCCAATCCCAACAAGACTATTGCTACAAAAGCTATCTAAAGTAGTTTTGTTCACTTTGTTCTTCTTATTGTGGGGGTTTTTCTTACAAACACTACAATTACAAATATGGGATTTACATACATTTCATGAATCATGACATAAAATCATAAACTTACTAGTTACAAAGAAGGCCAGTGAGTAGACGACGACATGGGCGAGCGTTCGATTGGACTATGGAGTGGAGAGTTTGGACTGAAGCGAAGGGAAATTGATGAAGATGAACTCGTCGGTCGTCGCCTCGTCGGGAATGGCAAACGAGATTCAAGAATTCGGAGGGAATGGACGAGGGAATCGAGAGGGAAGGGACAAGGAGAAGGAAGGGAATCGCGTACAAGATTAGGGGCGTCGGAGGCGTCGCCAGGGAGAGTTAGATTACTTACTTACGAGCGCAGCAGGGGAGATCGGGAGAGAGTCGAGAGACTTATCGAGAGATAAGGTTTTGATTCAAAAGTCCAAAGTTCTGAATTTGATTTGTTAATTTAATTGTTATGACTTAATGAAATTTTTAATTGATTATAATATTAAATTTTCGGTTATTCGGTTCGGGTCGGTGTTTTCGGGCAGAAACACCGAATCGACCAAAAATCAAAAAGGGAAAAATAATTCGACCGATGGCCGGACTAAAAGTCTTTGGTGCGGTTCGGATTCGACCAGTTTCGGCCGGTTCAACCGAATAGTGCACAACCCTATGTGACACTATGTATTAGGGTTTTCTACCGGAGGGTTGTTAATCGGGCTGGTTAACTGAATCAATCGAAATAAACAATTTGAATTTGATATTTTTATTTGATGTTTTGTGTATTTGAGAAAGGTTGTCTATCGGAGGGTTGTTAATCGAGTTGGTTAACTGAACCTATCGAACTAAACAGTTTGAATTTGGTATTTGATTTTGATTTTTTGTATATTTGCTTTCAATTAATTTGATAAAATCAAACTGAAAATATTTAAATAAAAAATATTAATTATATTATATTTAAAAAAGAAATTTTATTTTTTGTTCTTGTTGCGGTTAAAACCAAACTAGATTGAAAATTTTCGGTTAAAAACAAATCAAACCGATATATTTTAATGTGGTTCGAATTAACTGAACTGACAACCTTACAGTATATCTAACGAACAGGTTTTTATATCCCAAAATTTTTGCATTCTTATGTGACACAAATGAATTATTTATGGCCATATCTATTTTTGTAACGTAGTGATATATATTCCTTTCTATTTAAGTTACAACAGTATTTGGTATATACTACATAAATCTACACTATAATATATGAAAATTGATATCTTGATCTAGCAGTTTGCACTTTACATGCTTCAAATCTTCTGATATCCAAATCCAAACTTTCATCTCTGCGTATGCCTATACCCTCTCAAGCTGTATTGAATACATCCACTACAACTTGCTACGTGAATCTAGTCCTGCAAGAAAGTAAACAACAAAAATTAAATCATAAAAGATACAAAGATTTCAAAATCAATTATATTTATCAAATGCCATTACACTAAACGACTGGATAATCAGAAAAGAAATTCAAGGTAGAAACATTACATAGAATCTCATACATTCTCATGAACAAAAAAGAGACTTGGCAAATTCAATATATAGTACTATATGAACATTAAGAAATTTAATATTGTTGAACAATCTTTTTTATCCTTGCTGAATTTCATGATATAATTAGACAATAGATGTGTCAAATTTATCTCAAACAATAATATTCATGCAGTTTTAACCAACCCACGTCAATTTCTTTCTGTAAATTCAGCTGTGGTAAAAAATTATATTTGTTCACAGATTCTTGTAAAATTTATTTTCTGAGGACTGATAAAATAATATAGATAAGAGGAATTCCTTCAGACCTTCATTTCAAAGAATACATGCATGATTGTTGTTTTCACCTAAAATAAGTGATCCATCCAAATTATGGAATTATATATGGCCTAATGTAGTGATTGTTTTCAATAAAGTTTATTTAGTATGTACCTGTGGTAGCAACTATAGATTACCCTCTCCACTAAAAATCTTGTGATTTGATCAGTCTATATCTATGTATGGAAAGTAACAGCATTGTGACAATGTATCTGAACTGAATGTTAAAATATATAACTGACAATATACATATATTGGGTAAATAATCCGGCATGAAATGATAAGGCTGGTTAGTTTAAAAACTTCCCCATACATGACATATGTTACCGACAAAACAAACCAAATCTTTTAGCTAGCACAAGATTCAATAGCTAGTTAGAATAGGTATCTTATGAAATCAGAAACTGGTATTTTATACTCCCTTTGTCCCACTAGAAATATTTTTTTTATCGAAATGTCCCACTAGAAATCATACGTTTCTGATAATGACAAAGATTGTGCGAACTACTAAAAAATTAAAACTATCCACATAACACCACTTTCTTGATTCACGCGCCCAAAAAAAGCGTATCATTTCTAATGGGATGGAGGGAATATGTGAGAGAAGAACTCGTGAATTACATTTCCAAAACAATAACCACATGCAGCGGCAAAGATGCATGGTGACTATTCACACTAATTAACAGGTAAAATATGTTAGGATATTTGATTCAATATAGTATGCCTGTCTCACTTTGATCCATTTTTTGGTATCTAATAAAGTTCCACAAGCTTAAAGTATAGCAAAATTAAAACAACTCCCAGTCGCAAGATACACAATTGATTAATCTTACTGCCACAAGCCAAAGTACAACTAATTATTAGTCATTAACAACCATTCCATATTATTTTTCTCATTCCAACAAGAACTGCATATATGGAATATTAGCAGGCACAATACAAGAAATGGAGAATTTTACAAGAAGAAGTATGTGTGTATATATATATATATATATATATATATATATATATATATATATACATATATATATGCATGGTACGATCAGAACTAAACCTTATGTACGTAAGAATAGAAACCTATACACTTTCTCCATCATATATGTTTTATGAATATGCAATTTTGACAAAATTGACGAACGCCTCAGACATTTGAATCAGTAAATATTACTTAGATCGCATTATTAATCACTTAGGGACCTACACTTAGAAGTGCAATGCATCTGTTCGACTTATATATCTTATCTCACAGTACAAATTTTTAATTTTTTTTGAAATGGTTGTGAAAGTTAAACTATTATTCAAGCATATACAGTCGAATATGAATAATTAATTTAGTATTCGAGAAGTATGGTGACATTAAAATATAAAATTAATTAAATCCATAAAATTTCACAGAAATTAATTTCAGTAGTTGGTTTTTAGCTTTAGATTTTCTCCAATTCAAGCAAAACCAGACACGATGATACGATGAAAGGTCATTCATGTCCTAGACACCCAAAAAACAAGGGATTCGAATTGTTTTATACTTCCTCCGTCCCGAATCAAACGTCTTATATTCTATTTTAGATTGTCCCACACAAATGTCTTATTTCTTTAAAAGAAAATAAATATCTCTCACAAAAGATTATTTTTTTGTGGGTTCCATCACACCACTCTCTCTTAACACACAAAAGTCCACCACATAAATTACTGCGCCGGAAAGAACTAGGGTGTTTCATCCGGGATGGAGGGAGTACGAAATTAGACTAAATTATAGGTGATTATTTAATTCCAGTGGATTCACATGATTTGAGAGAGAAACTAACACAGTATTTTTATTTATGTTTTTTTTAAAGAATATAATTGTGGAACACATCTGTGTAGAGAGGTTCTCATCAAAATTAGGGTTTCCAATTATGAATCTAGGGTTTCCGGATTATGTACAGTAGAGTTGAATATACTGTTGAGTTTCTGACCTTGTGGTCCTAAACACAGATCTCTCTCTCTCTCTCAAATCAGTTTTTGACGCTATTTATTCAGCAAAAGCTTAATCTTTTAAAGCTTTTATGCAGAGATCAAGTAGTTCTTACATCACTCGCGCCTCGCTTTCCTAGTATTTTCTGAAGCTCAATTTCATGTTACCAACAAAATTATTCGCAAGTAATTACTTACCAAGTTTAGTTCTTGATCCTCTCGATGATCGGACGGTTCACGTGTGATTGATTTTCCTCTTTTTCTTCTTCTTCTTATACGGAATCCCTCTTGCCTTCGCCTGACAATCCTTCACCTCACGGAGATAAACCCGGATCGCCCCATTTCCGAACGGGTTGGTCTCGGGAGACCCTCCGTGCTCCTCGTAGGCCGCCCTCAGCCGTCCGATCAACGCGTCGAGGCTGCCCCACGCCTGCCTCAGCGGGCACGTACACGGCGCGGGCGGTTCGGGCTGCCCGAAGAACGCACACCCATGCAGATGAACCTTAGTCTTCCCGAACTGGTCTAAGTACCTTAGGAATTCGAGCACGTGACTAAAATTGCACTGAGATAGTGAAACCGGCGGCCTCTGGTTTTTAAGGTACTGTCCGAAGGTGTTCCAGTCCCTCCTCTTCTGGGACTCGTAGCGGCTGAGCGGCGGCGGAGACGGCTGCTGGTTTCTGGCGGAGCTTTGATCGGCGGGTGCGGAGGAATTCATGGGTATTTTTGGTAATTGGAGGAGGAAGGGAGGAGGTGGGAGAAAGTATTGAAAATGGAATGGTGAGGAAAGATGATCATCAAATCCTTGGTTCTGTTGAGGAGACATGATGTGGGTCCCATTACTTGTGCTTTTGTTCTTGCTTTAATTTCTCTCTCTTATGCATTGATTTTCAACGTCTCTTTTTAAATGCACTAACATTACTTTTCATATTTTTAATCTCAATTTTAATTATTGGAGTTTGTGTATATGAGCATCATTAGTTCTATAATTGTGATTGTTTTGGTGTGCATCCATGAATTCATTATCTAGGAGAGCCACATATCGATTTTTTTCTGTATTTTAGCAAATTAAAATGTTATGAGTAACATAATATTACTTTTTAAAAGAAATATGATATGATTTTTCCTTAATCATAAGGTCCAGTTATGCATGTAGGTACGATAATAAACTAAACTAAAATATTATATTAGAAACCTTAAATCCTAGATTTGGTAAATCATCAAATCTTTTTGCGTGAACGCTGCCCTGAGGCCAGAACCAGCCAGAAGCAATGGTATTCAAGTCAACCTGTCACGAGACAATGAAATCAGATACGATCTTGAAAAAATATATATTTTGCATATAAAATATTTGAATAGTTGGACAATTATTCGAGCCGCCGAGCCATCTGTATCTGTACTAATCATAATTATATACACGACAATATATTTATTGATTCCACATGCAAATTGGCCTAAATGGTCCTCAAATCTGACTTTTTTGGTCAAATTGATCTTCAATTCGAATTTCTTGGCCAAATTGGTTCCCAATTTTTTAGATTTTGGTCAGATTGGTCCTTCCGTTAATTTTACCGTTAGTCAATGGTTAGTCAACCAAAATTTAAAAAATATATTAAAATATTCAAAGGGTACTTTCGGAATAAAATTCCGAGGACCAATTCGGCCAAAATATTTTTACCTAAAATTTCCTTTTAATTCCTTTACATTAATTAAGGTAAAAGAATTGAATTTTTTACCCTAGTTTTTTTACAGACTTCCGCCACTCTCCATTGCACCACCGCTCCCGCTCTTTCCATCGTCGCCGGCGCCGCTCTTTCCATCGTCGTCGGCGCCACTCTTCCCATCGCCATCGCCATCGCCACCGCCTCCCCTTCTATTGGTTGAAAGTGAATTAGGCGCAAGTGAGTATGTGAAGTATTACAAATTTGTTTCGAGAAATATATGAATGATATTTCGGTCATGCCATGTTGTCTGCTAGAAACGTGCCATGTGTTTGGAGTTCATGGATATGGTCGGTCAGAATTCTGAAATCTTTCAATGGCTAATTTCTATTACTTCTAGCATAGATTTTATGGAGCCGTGTATTAATTGAAAATACTGCAATGTCGAGTTCTTTCCTTGAACTTAGTTTGAGATTTTCAATTCTTGTTTTCTATTTTTAATCACATATAAATGTTCTTATCTCCTGAATTAAAATTCAATTTTGTATCTTACAAGAAGATGGATTTCGAAGAGTTTGGCACTGCCTAAGCACTCGCTTGAGAAGTTTGTCTACTTTCAGTTTGCTTCTAATATGAGCCTTTAGTTATTTTCACTTATATTTTAACTATAAGCCTTTAGATTGTTGTGCAAAATGTGACTTCAGCCCGTAAAAGCAGAATAAACAAGAAGGGACGCAGAGGAGCCATGACTAAATATTTGGGGTAAGCTACCATAAATTCGAGATGGTGCGTAGCTCTCGTCACCGCGTTGGAAACAATTCTAGTTGTGACTATTTTAAGCGGTATGTTGCATGACGGAGCCATGACTAAATATTTTGGGTAAGCTACATTTACTTACTCAAGGTTTATCTTTGTGGTAGTCCCCATTTTTTCTTTTGATCAATGCTTATCTTTGTTGTAGCATAATTTGGAAGGATATTCCTGAACATAAGAGAAGCTCATTTGTGGTACTAGATTGTATGTGGTTCAATATTTACTCAGGAGATGGGTCTCAGTTCAACAATAAAGTATTGAACTGGATAAAAAAGGATAAAATTCTCGCAAAACAATATGTAATGGTGCATATTCGGAAGTGGTAAGAAATTTTGAATTTATATATATCTACTCTTGTTTACGACCTTGGATGTTCTCATATTTTTTGTGTCCTTCATCCATCAATTAGGGGTCACTGGTGCCTACTCATATTATGCAATTTCAATCAAGAACTTGTAACGGGGTCACAGTGCATGATAATGTTAGATTCCCTAAAGAAGATTTCAAATCCAATCGAAAAACTAATAAGGAAGTAAGTTCAAATGTAATTAGTGAGCTAAAATTTCAGCACTTATATTATTCAAATTTAACTAAAATTTGTTTCTCTTTTTTTTTTTTTAGTTTCGTGATGGATGTCTTAAAATCCGAGAAGTTTCAGGTTTTTGAGAAGTTTATGTTTTGTTCCAGGTTTTTTGAGAAGTTTATGTTTTGTTTCAGGTTTTTTGAGAAGTTTTTAGTTTCGTGATGGATGTCTTAAAATCCGAAAAACTAATGGGACGTTTTAGGTTTTTTGAGAAGTTTATGTTTTGTTCCTAGCTACTTAATTAAGTAAACATAACGATGTTCATTATTCCTACTTGATGTTTTTAGGTATACCTTGTACACATGGAGTTGCAGCTTTGGGACTCCTAGGTTTGAAAGCAGAAGACTTTGTGCATGAATGCTACACATTGGTTGCATATAAAAGAGCTTATACTCTGGTGATTAATCCTGCTAGTGGGCCTAATAACTGGCCTACTTCTACACAAAAACCCATGTTGCCCCCTACAAAAGTGAAGATGCCTGGAAGACCTAGAAGAAAAAGAAAGCTTGAAGAAGGGGAGAAAGGATATAGGATGATGGGAGATGGAACACAAAAGCTTAGAATAGCTAGATTGAGCAAAAATAGGGGCAAAAAGTGTCATCAAAAGGATCATGTTCCAAGCAAGTGCCCAATAAAGGATAAGCTACAAGTTTATGATGAAAACCAAAGCAAAGATGTAGAAAATCAAGTAAAAAATAAGGGAAAAGAACTTGTTGTTGCTGAGGATGAGGTACTTTATCATTAAACTGTTTGCATTTATATTGTATTTTTATTTACATTTTATTGATACTTCATTTTTTTTTCCAGATTTATGAGCAAGCAACAGAGGGACAAAAGAAAAGAAGGGCAATTCAACCATCTCCTCAGGTAATAAAAGCCAATTAATTATTCATTTTTTTCTTTTTAACTGAGAGTAATATTTATCTTATTATTTATGCAGAAGGAGATTACTGAAAAATGTAATAAAAAAAGAAGACCAGCTAGGTGTGGTTGGTGTTGTAAAGAAGGTCATAACAGGGCGACTTGTACAGAATCGGGGGCTATCTTAAATAAACACATAACCAAAGAAGCCACATTTTATAAATTGGATTAGCTGCCGATTGTCCATCAATGAGGTTAGTGTCAATTGAGGCCATCTTAAATAATAATAGTGATGCGTTAATGTATCTTTTTTCGATCTTATTTGTAAGTTCACATTCTTCAATTTTGATCAGCCCTATACACTCTTCAGATTGATTCTAAGTTAATTTACATTTCTCATTTTTATAGCATGAATGCTGCCAAATGACGACTTTTGTTGCAAAATGCTTATTACTTTGAGATGCAATTTGATGATGGAACCAAACATATTGAATGATGTAATGTGGAAATTGTCTTTGTCTATGTTAGAATTGATTTGTTGGTAAGGTGTCACCAAGTTTTGATATACTGCATAATGTGTATTGATGAGGATTTGTTGTAACAGTTGGTGTTTTTGGAGAATTTTGGAAGATCACCTAGATGTTCAAACTCATAGATATGGACTAAGGTGGTGTTTATACAGACTACCTTGATTTTGGTACATTTTGTTTATGATGGATGTCGTTATAAACAGGTGATGTTTTGGACTAGTTTGATGTTGGTAGTTTTTGTCTAAGATGGATTTCATATTTTGAACATTACATATTTTTCTATATGATGGATGTTGTTATGCATGCACTTTTGATTGACAGAAAATGATGATTTCTTACCTTAATTCTCAGAGATATTCCCAATTTTTAGGTAAAAAAATTGGTTAAAATATTATTTTGGCCGAATTGGTCATCGATATATTTTACGGTAAAAATCTTGGCCTAATTGGTCTTCAGTTAAATTTATGCTAAAAATCTTGGCCGAATTGGTCCTCAGTAAATTTTACGGTAAAAATATTGGTCAAATTGGTCTTCAGTAAATTTACGATAAAAATATTGGCCGAATTGATCCTTAGTAAATTTTACTGTAAAGGAATTAAAAGGAAATTTTGGGTAAAAATATTTTGGCCGAATTGGTCCTCGAAATTTTATTCCGAAAGTACCCTTTGAATATTTTAATATATTTTTAAATTTTGTTTGACTAACCGTTGACTAACGGTAAAATTAACGGAAGGACCAATCTGGCCAAAATCTAAAAAATTGGGGACCAATCTGGCCAAGAAATTCGAATTGGGGACCAATTTGGCCAAAAAAGTCAGATTTGGGGACCATTTAAGCCAATTTGCCTTCCACAATCCATTGCTGATGAAGCTTAATTATTTAGGGCCTTCATGTTCTGAGTTAAAGTGTTTGCAGATGTTTATATTAAACATTTATCTACTTATTTATCGTATAAATAGTTTTTAAGTATTTGAAAAATCTACTTACTATGGTATTTTCTTCAAAAAAATCAGTATCGATTGAGATGTTTTTGGCGATTAAATCAGTGTTTGGATGAGATTCAGTATGATAAGATTTAAAGATCCCAAAACTATAGTTGAATGATGAACCAGATAACGTAATAGCTTAGTTGAATTCAGCATGTTAGGAACTCAGTAGGCTAGCTAGAGTTCAGTAGCTGATAGACTCAGTAGAGTAGATCTTTGTCAGCCGGACGGACTCAGCATTGAAAACTCAGTATGGTTAGTCAGAACACACTGAATCTGTGGACAGGAAAATGCATATGAAGGTGAACTTTTCAGAAGAATGTCAGTAAAAGATAACTCAGTTCGAGGAATCAGAGGAAGTCAACTCAGCATATGCTTTGGAGTTTGAACAAGCATCACTTACCATTCTACCTCGACCAATGACGAGCTGCCACTACTGTACCTTGCACTGACAAAAGCTGCACTCAAGACTAAAAAAGAGAGAGTCTCTACAGTAGCGTTCAAACTTGAAGTTGGTCGTTTTCTTGTCGTTTTTGACACGTGTTCAGGTTCCCTCCAACGATCTATTCACAAGTCAAGACTATAAATAGAGATCGAGCTTCAAACGATGTGGAGACGACCGAGAACACCAAGTATTTAAGCATGCAACCTCTAGCGAACTTAAAGTTCACTCAACAAAGAACTTACCTCTTACAACATCTGTTATAGTTCTTCTCTCTAGAGATACATTGTTCACAATCTTTACTCTAAGCAACCATTATTAGATCATAAGCTTAGAAACTGAAGGAGTTCATATTGATTGAACTGTTTTTTATCGTAAGAACTCTTTCTCAGTTGGAGAAACTCAAACCCTGTGTTTGATACCGTGTAAAGTCGCTAAGATTATAATTAGAGTTTCTGTCCTGCGAACAGATCGACTGAAACTTGCTCAATATAATAAATTCAAGAATTCCTGCTTTGTTCAGGACAGTGGACGTAGGATCTTGCGTATCCGACCACTTTAAAAACCGCTTGTGCTCGTAATGTTTCATTGGTTTACTGTTCACGATGCATAAAACTGATTTGCTAAAACTCATAAGTAAATTTTTTAATAAAACTGAATCCACGCACAAGCATAACTGAAACCGTTTTCAGTAATAACGTTTTTCAACAAGAGACGACATAAAATCGGGCATACATATTCCGCACTTATTCATCTACTGTGTTTACTGTAGGCTAACTGAAGTCAGTAGACAGTTTTCGGTATTTCAAATCACTCGGCCCACGCGATCTGAAAGTTTATCTAGCTTGCTGACTCGCTGAGTAGCACACTCAGTCGAAGACTGACTTTCGCGTTTGAGTTGAAACTTGGACTCAAGTGTATTCAACCCCCCACCCCCCTTCTACACCTGAAGACTCGTCTCTAGACCAACATGTAGCTTAATTTCCGGAACTACAAAATATATCTACTTTTTATTATTGATTCAAAAAACTCCCAGTTTTTATCTAAAAGCAACTATTTTTAATTTTAAACAAAAGCAAATAAGAAATACTTATAATAAGCATTTACATTAGTTGGTTGATTTAGGAGGAATTGCAATTTAACTAATAAATAAATTAGATTGAGATTTTTCTCCAAACTATCCGTAGTCGCTACTATAACTCTATAAGGTTAAACTATTAATTAATTGATTGTTTTGTTTACACTTTACACTTAATGACTTGTGTACAATTTTATTCTCATATACAAATAATAGATCATCTACGTGCTATTAGGGTTGTAAACAAATAAAAAATCACAACCCAGAAAATGTGGTAAAACATGTTTAATATATTTTTAAAAAATTGAGTAGTTAATTAATGCAACAGAAATAAAAGCTCAATCAACTGAAGCCTATAATCAAAATCCAAGGATCAATCCACTAATTAATACCTAATTAATCTCGTCAAATATATTCAAGACTCAACAAAGTAGTTTAGGGGCAAAGCAATGGACTTTCTCTGGTGGAGGAAAGACCCCAGTAATTGTAGCTTGTTTGTACGTTTGAATTCTTGTACATATATGCATGCGTGACAACTAACATGCCCAATCATCAATTTTGATTTACGTACGTTAATTTGGAGATGTCTTAACTTTTAGGTAAATGAGTTATCTTTTTCACTTTATAATATTTGTTGCCATGTTGGTATACATGTTTATAACAGTAAATTAACGACAATTTATTAAGTAACTTTTCTGAGGCAATATTTACCTCTGTAACTTCTAACATTTAAATATTTGTAAAAGGAAATTTTAAGTTCCCCCAAATGCTACCTCAGATATTCTAAAATTCTATGCTGTTCATGTCTTAAATTACTTACATTATACTGTTTTACTGTATAGTTGAGCTAGGTAAATTCCATGAAATGTTCCAAAACAAAACATAAGGATATGAATCAGATTCAAGAAAAAGGTTGAGAGTTTATGTATATCCTCTAGTGGTATACGCGTAGAGTTGATTGTTGTATTGTCAAAAATCACAATTTTGAATACAACCAACTTCTATATGTTGAACATGTAGTTTGTTGGCTTGGCTATTATACGTGAATGAGCTTACCTTTGTTAGCGCCTTTCTCGTTAAAAAGAGGGTGAGGATTTGATCCTATTGCAAAAAGATGATAAATCAAGAATCATATCAGATCAAAATTGGGGCAAGATTTCTCGAAGTTGGACATGTTTGTGATATGCATGGGTCCATCAATTAATTATGTTTTGAACTTTGAAATAATTAACTGAGTTCATCATAGTTTTACTGGTAGTCAACTAATATTGTGATACTGCGAATTCAAATTTGATTATTTGAGAATTGTTTGAATATTAATATAAAAAACCTAATTTTTATGGTAGAAAACCGAATAAGCTTAAAACACATGAGATGTTTATAAGAAGTGTACTAATAATTTAATAGTAGCAGAGAGTTTATCTTGTTGTACGAAGAAAAAAAAATTAGTAGTAGTTTTACAACTCTAAGTCGTGCCTTTTTATTTGCAAGAAAATACAAATTTTTTTCCACCCACCCACCAAAAAAAAAAATCTATTAAGAACAGCTAGAAATCCAATAGGGATTGCTAGAAAAATTAATGAGATAAAATTCGGTAAAAAATGTCAAAAAGGCTATCCGGAGAATATTTGACTTTAATATAGTAGCATTAAGTGACGTTTTCTAAAGGCAAATAATGATAATGTATTAATATCCACTCATTTCGCTATGTTTAAATATTTGATTTCATGGCATGAACATGAAATTATTTCATAAACATTACACTAAAACTTTGGTGCAATCAGATGTATATGCATCTAGGTTGCTCAAGATCCACACTCCAACACTGACTTGGATCAGCGATCTTCGATTCAACTAAAAAAAAGCGAAAATAAAATAAAATTATGCGTCTGGTGCCAGTCACTGACATAGTATCATTTGTTAAGTATCATTTGTTTCGAACAAAAATGTTATTTTATTTTGAACGTCTATTACATCACTGATGGGAGTGTCATTTGTTGAATATCATTTGTTTAGAACAAAATTGTTGTTGGGATATGATTTTAATAATAAGGTTTAGATTTAGATCTCAAAACCCTGACTGATGATGAACCAAGGTCAATTGTATATATATTCAGGACTAAGTGTTTATTTGTGTCTAGTAGATGCGATTTCTATTGTAACTCATTTTAGAGAGATCCTGAAGAAGCGACGCCTGAAGAATGTTCAGACTCTGATTGAAGATAGAAGAGTCACTGACCAAGCCTCACGGAAGAACTCATGCGACTGACTCCATCATTCCAGGAACGCTACTGACAATCCACAATTGGCGATATCACTGATCATTTGTGAAAGTTGACTCTTGCTCCTAACACGTCCCATATTGTACGAGTTACTTACACTAGAGTTGATTTGGAATCAACAACCATATCTCGTCTTGCAAATGAGATCAAGACACGTGGACTTGAACATTGTTTGAGAAACAATCTCTTAGACTGTTCTAGTTGAAGATAGACGGAAATTGCAGCTTTAATTCAAAATCGAACTGTTGCATCAACTCTAGTTCACCTACTCCAATAGATCTCTCTCTCTCTAACGGATCTATTGTAAAGAGCGACAACTATAAATATGAAGAGCCTTGGATCAAACAAGGTCACAGAACTATTGCAAATCTCAAGTCTTCGGGAACTCAATCTCTCTACACTCAACAGACCCTTGTACAAGTTATGTCTCTCTTGAAGTCTCAAATTCCCACAGCATTCTCAGCCAACTTCTTATTCTAGCTTAGATTTGAGAAGTAGAAAACACCACACCACAACCCAAACCTAAACCTAGCTAAAGACAGTTGTAGTGTTTAAAGTGTTCGAGTGTATTCAAAGTAGAAAAAGAAGTGTAACAAAACTCCAAACAGTTGTTTGAACCACTATAAATCTCGTGGTGTTACTGCTTTGTTTATTTAGTCATTTGTCAGTAACCTAATTAACGTTTTTTCAAAACACACTTTTACTAGCACACGCTTAAGAGTATTTCAACGAGTAAAAAGGGCTTTCAGGTAAGCACACAAACTCTCTTATCATAAAACGTTTTTAAGAAAATTTTATATAAGTGTAATCCCCACCCCCACCACCCACACCCACCACCCACCGCACATACACCTATTTTCTTGTATTAGGACCATCAAATGTCATTTTTTTTAATAAAATTGTTATTTACTGAGTATCAATTATTTTGAAAAAAGTGTCAATTATTTTTAACAAAAATGTCATTTGAAACAACAAGTATTTTCAGCACTTTGCCAAAATCAATGTATTTCTTCTTGGACAATTTTGTTTAATAACTTCATCTTGACTCTAAAGAACTTCAAAAATACATTATATTCCAAGAATTCGACCAGAAAATGAATTAGTGATATCAAAGAATAACATAAATAACTATAAATCAATACTCATTCCATAATCAAACCAGCTCAATCAAAATTATTAGGTAAAACAAATCTTTTCAAATATGCCACTATTTCACTCACTAAAAAATTACCCGAAAACAATCAAAATTTATGCGTTAGGATTTGTAGCTAACGCCTTTACAAAACGCATCACCCTAATACCTCACCTTCTCCTCCGACCTCTTTTGTTGGCCCCTTCAGCGCAAACACGTTATTAATTGCCCTATGTAGCGAACAATGCTCCACGCACCATCGTCCTCCGCCAGAAATCCCCCCCCCGCTCGAATATCATCAAATATTAAATGAAAGAAGCGCCTTTTATTTCATATGGTTGGGTAAATATTAAAATACAATTTGTATTATTGGATCATGGATCGAATCCGGCCGGATGCACTCAATACCTCCTCTAAACATTTTAAGGTTGTGTAATTTAATGTAGGGGATGAATCATACTAGGTTTATACTACCTCCGTCCCATTATTTCCGACACGTTTCATTTCGGCGCGGAAATTAAGAAAGTAGATGATTAATATTGAGATATGGGTAAATGATAAAGTAGGAGAGAGAAGATGAATGAGAGTAGATGATAAAGTAAGAGAGAGAAGATGATAAAGTAAGAGAGAGAAAATGATAAAGTAAGAAAAAGTAGGAGAGATAAATGGTAAAGTAGGAGAGAGATGATAGGTAGTATTTCCAAAAAAGGAAACGTACCAGTAATAGCGAGACGTCCATTTAAGGAAACTGTGTCAGTAATAGCGGGACGGGGGTAGTAATAAATAAGAAGCAATCTACATCATTCATCTTAAGATCTAATATGCTCTAAAGATTCTATTGCATATATATAATCTTTTTATATATGAATGATAACAAAGTTTATGTATGAAAAAAATATGATAATTACGTATATTTTATAATTTATATGCAAGTTTAGCTTTCTACTAAATCTACACCTACTAATGTATTATATAAATAAATAATAAAAGTAGGTACTCCTACTTTATTTGATAACATGCGAGTAATATTCACACCCGGTCGGAACAAAAATAATCACAAATCTTTGGCATTGTATATTTTTTGAAAACCATTTAGAAATACTAGTATGTAGATTTCAAAAATAAATTTGAGGATTATAAGTTGAAGGAATGGGATTTTTTTAAGCATGATATATCATGTCCGCGTCAGTGTAAAGAAGGGGGAATAATTAAATGCTTTGGTTGCGCCATTAAAGGACTTGTCATTCCACGTGAATTGCTGGCCCTACCTTTACTCCAATTGTCTTTCAGCGCATCTATCCCGGCCCCGCTATATTCATTGTGCTTCCTTTCAATTATTCGTTTTTATTTTAGGAGCTATGGAAATCGAATTTAGAAAACGAATTCAAATTTAGATTTATTTAATTTAAATTCGTTTTTTTTCTTCAAAATCTCGACTCCACTTTTCTAATGTTTGGAAAAACTTTCGGCTGAAATTCTCTATCAAATACTACTAAGATAAACAAGTTGCTTAAGTATTATAACTCAACTTTCAACTGAAGCTTCAGTTTTAGTTACAACTAGCTAATTCAGGATAAATTTATCGTCTAAATATTTCTTTAATTTCATAAAAATCACTAGCACTAAAATTAATATTTTTTAATATTTAGTTACTAATTTAATTATGATTATTTTTTTAATTCTTCAAATTTAATTTTGAGAATCTCGATTTTTAAATTAATATTTTTTATTTCTAATTTATGATAATTATTTATTTTAGCTACATAACTAATAAAATTATGAAAAATATTATTCGTATAAATTCATGCAAAAGTAGTACTCCTATTTAATACTAATAGCATGATATATTTATGCTAATATGATATACTAAAAAAATTATATATTAGGTTGATTAATTCAATATTTTATAATATTGAAATCGAAATTATAATGCAAAATAACTTCTCAATTTTATTTATTTTTCATAAATTATAATTCTTTAATAGCATTAAGAGTAACATAGGCATTTTATTTAAAAGTAAAAATAAGTTAATACTATCAACAACATTTTGAAACACTATTTTCCTTACTTTCATTCCAAACACGCAACTTTCAACATCTTTCGACACTTATTGATAAGTATCAACTGTTCCAAATACCCCTAAGTTCTCTTAGTAAAAATTTACAAAATACGTATAGACATGCTTAACAGTACTAAAGTAACATTTTCATAACTTGATGAATAAAAATTGGTCATTTTTAAAATAACGAACAAAAATCAAGCACAAATTAACATAACGACACAAAATAATTTTCATCCATACATACATTTTACGATATCCAATTGGAAATCTTTATACTGGGCCATCTGACTTCTTCTTTGCAAAAAAGAAATAGAGCCCACATAGTGATGGGCGGGACGGCGTAAACGGCAAACAAATTTTCTAGGATTGAGGCGGCCTCATATTATAAACAGCATTATTTTTTTATTTATTTATGGTGACGCGACTGTGAGAAGAACCGAACGAAAGAAACTAAAAATTCAAAGTAAAGAAGTTGCAGGAAGCTCTAGTTTCGAAAGCAATGCAAATAACTTGATATGTTCAAAAACCGTATAGTATTTTCCTTGTAACTAAAACATGACATCATGAGTAGTTGTATTAAACTGAGCTTTTATTACATGGAGATGGAGATATAGTATTTTATGTTCAATATCAGAAAAGAAGATATTCCTTAGACAGAGGCTCTTCGGCATTATTATTGCATGGGCCATAAATAGTTGGTCCATCTTCTTGAAAAGGGGAAAGAATAAACCTTGATCTCAATATCACATAAATTCTAGATTTTTCCACCAGCAAATTCAGTGCCACAATTGTACCCATGTATATATCATGCCTTTTCGTGTCTAAGATTTGCCATGACCTTATTTTTTTTGTAAATAATAATAATAAATTATATTTGAGGTGAGTATGAGACTGGAGTATAGATCGACATTTGAAAGGTTGGGTGCAAGTATGAGTCAATTTTTTTGTCATCAGGTATGAATATTTGCAATATACGCCAGAGGGAAAATGATAAGAAATAATGAAACGGCAAACTTAGGAAGATTATTGTGTTTATTTGTAGGGTACGGGCAATCGAAATTATTTTACAAATTTTTGGTGCCTGCTATGAATGCGTATATTTAATTGCATATAAATTATAATTTTGTTCATAATATGATAATCAAAACCTATTTTGCTTCATCTTTAGGTTGCTAGTCCTACTTATTTGATGAGACAATATCAAAATGGACTTATTAGTTGTACCTAGATCTTGTTTGGAAGAACTTGTCAACAACTTATTTAAATTTATTTTAAAAGACAATCATTTATATAAACATGACTTATGAAAACAACTTATTTTAAAAAATATATTATTTTTTTTTCTAAGTAGTATTTGCAACAACTTAAATAAGCTGTTTTTTGACTTTTTCACCGTAAAATCACTTTTTTTAGTTGGAATATAGGCTTCTACATTTTTGAGCTTAAAACAAGCATAAACTCATAAACTGGTCAGATGTGTTTTTAAAAGTAAAAGCCAAAAGAAATTGAAAAAAACTTATGAAAGTGTTTGGAATTTTGCTGATTTTGCTTCTTCTAATACTGCAAATAGTAACAACTTTTGCTTAAAAATAACTTTATTCATAAGTAGCTAAGCTGCTTATAAAAATATTTCAAACACTGCCTTATTTTCATAAGCGGGTATAATAGCTTATGAAAATAAGTTAAAAATAACTTATGAAAAATAGATACTCGTATCAAATCATCTGACAACAAAATTTAACTATATTTTATTTTTTATTTAATTAAATATTCAAACACAATAATTTATTCAATTTAACCACTTAGTATATTATAAGAATTTAATTGTTTACTTAAATAGAGCCTAAAGGAAGATAATAATTTAATTTTATTGGACGAGATTCCAAATTAATAACGTTATCCTACACGGAAAATTCTATCCTAGACCCGGTCTTGTAGACCTGTGGAGTAGGATTAGAGTTGTGTGTTTTTCGAATTTTTTTATTTTACTAACATCTTATGTGGCATGTTTTATAACCACCGGGTCCACAATCGGGTCTAGGATTTTCCATCCTACACTGCGAATTGAACAATGCAGAAACACAAACTATGTACAATATCGCTCTCTCTGTAGTTGAGCTGCTGCAATCCCTACCTAATACCCTCTCTCGCACTCGTATCTTTCTTTCTCTGACCAGTTCGCTGCTTCCGTTTATCCACCAGCATTCCTTGCGCAGTCATGAGCCAGAATTGTACAACTTTCTCGGAGCTGCTGTTATTCTGTTTGCTTGTTTGTGTGCAAAACAATGCCGTTGATGAGAGTGGAGGTGAAGAATGAGTACGGACTCGGAGCACCGGAGATGTACGCCGAAGCAAATAACGACGAGGCGAAGGAGATTTTTGACGGAATCGCCGTCTCTGGCCTCGTCGGAGTCTTACGCCAGCTCGGTGATCTGGCGGAGTAAGCGTTTTCTATTTGTTTTTAAACTTCTTCACCTGGTTGAATTATTCATCTTTTGGTTTGTATTTATATATCGTAGTGCTTTTGATAAAATTCGTAATTTTGTTTGATGAGAGTTATTCAACTCAGAAGTGAGTTTTCTATCGTGTGGGTTTTTGTAGTATTTGAATTTGAATTTGATAAATGGACATTGTAGAATTCAATAGGGGCTGAAGACTGATTTGACCATCTTTCTTACCCTAAATTGAGAATTACCTAATCATATGACAATTGAATAGTTCATCTGATATTGAACTCTGCAAATTAGTAATGCATACATACATTCATGAGAGAATTTCTTGGCCTTCAAGAGATAGATGTGCTTCATTTGCCCCTTTTCATATATTCATCATCTAGAGTTTCAGACAGAGAGAGTTAATGTAAACTAAAATAGTATCTCCTCGTGTGGTAGTTTTGCAGCGAAAGTTTTTCATTGCTTGCAGGAAGAAGTGATGGGAACATGTTCTAGAAGCTGTAAGTTGATGGTTCGTCTTCAACGGATAGAAGTTGCCCTTGTTCCAGTTGAGAAGGCTGTACTGGCACAACAAAGCCACTTACACTTAGCTTATACTGCTGGTATGGTTAACACCATTGCTTAATATGTTCCCAAGACTTGATACCTTAAGCCGCTTTCTTGAACTCCTATTGCATTGGTTTATGTATAACCAGTAGGCCATCACAGGTGTCAATTGGCATGCTCCATCTCGATGTGAGGAAAATCATTATGTGTATAGCGATATGCCTCAGTTTGTCTTGGATTCCTATGAAGACTGCCGTAGTCCTCCACATCTTCACTTGCTTGATAGGTATAGCTACTCTGAGAATCGGTATCTTAATCCTCATTATTGGCTAGTAGAGCTTATGCTTTTGTTTAACCATTGTTTTAGGTTTGACCCTGGTGGCCCTGGCTCTTGCTTGAAAAGGTATTCAGATCCAACTATCTTTAGCAATGCATCAGAGGCATCTAGTGATTCAACAACTCGGAATGTTAAAAGAGATGTGAAGGTAATGAAAGTCATGACAAATGACAAGAACACAATGTCTCTGCTGTATATTTTAAACTGCTCTAACTAATAACTCTAGCTTTGTCATCAGTTGTTAATGACTTAATGCAGACCCCTAATGTTCAGATCAGTCTAACTCAAGAGCAAGGTTTCTATAATTCATATTCTGAAACTTGGGGCGAAAAGACTGTTATTATTGAACCTTCAGTGGAGGATTATGATAATGATACTAGTCTAGAATCATTTATCACAAGGTTGGACCTGGAGACTCTTGGTAATGTCATTGACGAAGAGCCCCAAACTGACATGAGAAAGCAAGATATTTCTGGAGGTGGGTCTTTAATACAGTCAGCGCCTTCATCACCTCCACTTGCACACATGAAAATCTTTGGCCAACGAATGGTTGGGCTTCAGACTTCAAAGATGAAGTTGAGATGCATGGATGGAGATATTATTGATAGAAACTGCAGAGATATTTTCCCCTCATTTCAATTAGTCCCACAGGTTTCCAATACTCGGCTGAATGTTAGTTCAGTCTCAGACGATGACTCAACCTGCAGATCAACACCTTATTTACCAGATGAATATGATAATGCAATGCATAAAGCCTTAAACAGTCCTAGTGATCCTCAGCATTCATCATCTTCAAGTCCACAGCAACATAAGCCAGCCCCTATAAATCATGACCAAAACTTGGAGACTTCGAACGACTAGAAAAGCATGGTATAGTGTTTCTAATCTTAGTTGATGCTAAATGATATCTTGCAGTCACCATTTTTAAGATGCAGCCATTAATTCCGGAGAAGGCAAATACCAAAAGAGAAGCTAACCCGGGCAATAACATAGATGGAAACAACTTCCTGAACCAAATTAGAAGAAGAGTGAGTTGCTCAGCAGTTTCTTCATTACAATTTTACTAACAGGATTAGGCCTAATGGGGCCATATAAGAAGTTGAGAAATGAGAATAAATTACATTGTTTACATTTTCTCTCTTCTTGATAATGTTTTGCCTCTCCTTTGTCTTGTGCTTTTAGTCATTGAATTTGAGACCAACTGTGCCAGCAAAGCCAATAGTGCCATTAAGAAGCTCTACCAATGTCCAACTCACGACGATTCTGGATAAGTCAAACGCAATTCGCAAGGTCTCTCTCTCTCTTCTCTCTTGCAGCTAGGAAAAACTAGTAGGTGTTCTTCACTCGGTCCTTTCCTAATGATCACAATTTTAATCTGTTTCCTTTCAGGCTGTTGCAAGCGATGATGGAGACAACTAGGAGTGAAACTTGATTTAAGACCTACACCTATCAATATGGTAATTTTTTTAATTCCTTGTGGAATGAATATGGTAAACTTTTTATTGAAAAGGATTATTGAGGCTATTTACATCGGTTTTACCATATCGGTAAAATGCTAAAGTTGATCCTCCTTTACAAGAATTTATTTCTTAAAAGCATTTTGAAAGCAAAAAGTGTGTATCTTTTCAAAATGAAAATGGATAGTCTAAATTAGAAAGAGAGGAAACAAGATGCTGGTTACTTTTGAATTAGTTGGTAATAAAGATAACTTTATCAGAGAATCCCACAATCAAATTCTACTTTTGCATTCAAAGAATAAATTAATACATAAATAAGGAATAGATTCATGTAATGTAGAGTAAATGGAGATGCGAGTTGCAGGCAAAAGCAGGAGCACTACACCATAACAAGCATCAGACTATATATGACAATCTCTTAACTTCCTTCATTAATTATTGGTTTGTATAGTGGGTTTCCGACCAAAAAACTAAGTTCCACGTGAAATATAGGGGAAGAATCATCATTAATAAAAAAAGAGGGTTTGTGCGATCAAAAATTAAAAATATTTAATCAGAATGTATATTACAGTAGCGTTTACTTCGTCATATAAAAAAATAATAAATAAAAAGATGCACATCAGACGGTGACCGGAGTTTCTCCATTATTTAAAAAAAATAAAATGAAGAGAAGAAGATTAAAAGAAATAGCAGCAACCGTGTATCCATTGACTTGGAAAATATAGGACGCGGAAATTTAATTAATCCGAATAATTTGTTGACTAGTTAAAAAGATAACAGCTGTAATTGGTACTGTACAAATGTGTACAGAATAGGACATTATGTTACAAAATGGCATGGTTATGATTTACTTACTCCACATATTAAATTAAAACATACTATTTCATCAGGTTTGCTTTCTTTTTTGGTTTTTCTTATTCATCTTTTAAAATGATAATTTGTTTATGCACAACTAATTATACTCTATTAGTGAGACACAGTTTCTCTCACAATTAACCACTTTCTTTAATATTCGTACAAAAAAGAAACGGGAAACATTCGTTGGAACGGAGGGAGTATTATTTTACATCAATATTAATAATAAGAACCATATTACCATAAATGTGAAATATCACAATCACCAGTGGGAGAAAAATAGCAAGTGGAATTCATGTTGATCAATCAAAAGAAACTTTTGGGCTTTATCACCCCTTTAATCTTTATCTTTATTTACGCTCCCACTTTGAACACTTTGTACTCAACATACCTGGCCTTGTTCTGCTGGACCCACTTTCCCTCTCTTCAAACTGAACCACATCATGACGTGGACAAAAAGTTGAGCATCAACTTTTCCACTGCATATTACATCATTTTCTTTATTGAATTTCATTGCGCGTATATTATAAAATACTATATGTACTATTCTATAAATCCACTAATTACTTCTTAATCAAACCAAATTAATAAGCGCAGTATAAACAATCCTAATCTCCTCTCTCTCTCTCTCTCTCTCTCTGTTAATGGCTGAGGTCGAAGAAGAGAACAACTCAACGGGGATCAAGTTATTCGGCAAAACGATTTCAGTTAAAGAAAGATCAGAAGCAATCGACGATCGAGAATCAAGGAAAGGCGCCGGCGATGATCCGACGGCTGAGAAGAGGCCGGACAAGATAATTCCATGTCCGCGATGCAAGAGCTTGGAAACCAAGTTTTGTTACTTCAACAACTACAATGTTAATCAGCCGAGACACTTCTGCAGGGGCTGCCAGCGGTACTGGACCGCCGGCGGCGCTCTCCGCAATGTGCCGGTCGGCGCGGGCCGCCGGAAAAACAAGCCGCCGTGCCGGGGGCTGGAGGCGATGTCGGAGGGGTGCTTGTTTGATGCGTCGTCGGATGGGAATGAGCTGGACTACGGCGGCGTGGAGGAGTGGAGAGTGGCGGAGCACGGCGGTTTTGAGGGAATATGTCCGGCCAAGAGGAGGAGATGCTCTTCGGATAGTCAAACTTGTTGACAATCTGCTTGCTTTGTCTTATAGTTTAAGGAAAAAACTTAATTAATTGTAAAAAAAGAAAAAAACGAAATTGCTTGTTTAATTTCTACGTTTCTTGATGTAATTGTACATACATCCTTGTACTAGTTGATGATTTGAAAATTCATATATCATTTAACAAAAATTTAGCGTTGAAAATGGAACTAAAAGCGTAGACTATGAAGCAAATTTATGTATAAAATAGTGTCATGAACCATCAAGTGATAAAGAAATATATTATTCATTTCGACAAATTGTGAATTAGTTCACTCTGCAGATGTAAGTGGTTTAGAAATTTGTACTTTTTTAAAGATTGATAAAAAAATATGGCAGTTAGGGTTAGGACTTAAGGACTTAGGCAAGAAATTTCTGATTTTGGTTCTACAACGTAGTTTATGCTCGTTTTTTATCTTCTAATGTGACAGTGTCCCGTTTTTATTTATGTAATTATTGTTAAAATGTTTGTTTTTTTGTACTTCAGAAGAGGGTTGTACTTCACACACCCCTTTTACATCATCTATTTTACCCGTAATTTATTTGTTAAAGGCAACTTGAAAGTGTTGTCGATAATATAACAATAGACATATAATGTTCATGCTAACGAAAAAGGGATACGTTAGTACATGCTCTATCCAAAGATAAAAGACGTACGCCTTTTCTATTACAGAACCAAAAAATGAACATCATTATACCCAAAATAAAAGTTTCCTCCACTGGCAACATTTAGTGTAGTTGGTATTCCCACTTCGGCGTAAGTGGTTGATCTTGAGTTGATCTAGTGTTCGATTCCCGTTAGGGTCGATTTAAATTAATAATAAGAAAATAAAAGTGTCCTCCCTCAAACGATTAATGTTATACATATCGCACTGCAAAAGTCCTTCATCGTTTATGGTATGTTTGCAAGAGCTTATTTTAAACATTTATCTATTTTTTAACCGCATAAACAGTTGTTTAGTATTTGCAAAACTTAATTTTTGTGTTTACTTAACTTTTAGTGCTTAAGTATATCTAGTTTTTATATTTATTTTGAAAATACCTTACTTTTTCTTAAAAGCAATTATTATACTCCCTTCGTCCCACATTTTATTCCTTTTAGAGGTGTCCCACTGAACTTGTCTTGTTTCTAAATAACGAAATAAGTCTCACACTTTTACCAACCTAAATCAACTAAAAAACATTAATTAATTGGATGAATCTCACACCTTTATCTCACAAACCAAGGTAAATTGGCACATATAGTCCCCAAAGTATGCATTTTGGATGAATTGGTTTCTAATCTTTTTTTTTTAAAGTTAAATGGTCCTCAAACTATAATTGTTTAGATGAATTGGTCCTTCTGTTAAATTATAAGTTAGTCAACTGTTAGTCATAGGGACTGTTGGGATGAGGTTCAGTATGATATGATTTGAAGATCCAAAAACCTTAGCTGAATGATGAACCATATAATGTAATAACTTAGTTGAGTTCAACATGTTGGGAACTCAGTAGGCTAGCTAGAGTTCAATAGCTGATATACTCAGTAGAGTAGAACTTTGTCAGCCGGACGGATTCAGCATTGAAACTCAGCATGGTTAGTCAGAACATACTAAATCTGTGGACAGGAAAAGGCATGAAGCTGAACCTTTTAGAAGAATATCAGTAGAAGATAACTCAGTCCGAGGAATCAGAGGAAGTCAACTCAACATCTGCTTTGGAGTTTGAACAAACCTCACCTACCATTTTACCTCGACTAATGAGGAGCTGTTAGCATTGTACCTTGCACTAACAAAAGCTGCCCTCAGGACTAAAAAAGAGAGAATCTCCACATTAACGTTCAAACATGAAGATGACCGTTTTCCTTGTCGTTTTTGACACGTGTCTAGGTTCCCTCCAACGAATCTATTCACAAGTCAAGACTATAAATAGAGATTGATCTTCAAACGATGAAGACAAGACCGGGAACATCAAACATTCAAGCATACAACCTCTAGCGAACTTAAAGCTTACTCAACAAAGAACACACATCTTAAAACATCTATTATAGTTCTTCTCTCTATAGATACATTGCTCACAATCTTTATTCTAAGCCACCATTGTTAGATCATAAGCTTAGAAACTGAAGGAGTTCATATTCATTGAACTGTTCTTATTGTAAGAACTCATTCTTAGTTGGAGAAACTCAAATCCAGTGTTTGAAACTGTGTAAAGTTACTAAGACTATAACTAGAGTATTTGTCTTGCGAACAGATCGAGTGGAGACTTGCTCAGTATAATAAATTCAAAAACTCCTGCTTTGTTCAGGATAGTAGACGTAGGATCTTGCGTATCTGAACCACTTTAAAAACTGCATTTGCACTTACTGTTTCATTGATTTACTATTCACGCTGCATAAAGTTGATTTGCTAAAACTCAAAATTCAGATTTTCAGTAAAACTTAATCGAAGCACAAGCATAACTGAAACCGTTTTCAGTAATAACGTTTTTCAACAAGAGACGACATAAAATCGGGCCTACACATTCTGCACTTATTCATCTGTTGAGTTTACTGTCGACTGACTGAACAGTGTTCGGATTTCAAATCACTTTGCCCACGCGATCTGAAAGTTTATCTGGCTAGCTGACTCGCTCATAGCACACTCAGTCAAAGACTGACTTAAACCCCCAACCCCCACCCCCACCCACCCCAATCACACTTGAAGACTCGTCTCTGGACCAACATGGACCAATTCGTTCAATTTTTAAATTAAATTTTAAACTTTTTTTCAAATATTTTCAAAATTTTAATTATTATTTTTTTTCCTAATTAAACTTTTGGTAACGAAAAAAATTAATTAAAAAACTTAAATAAAAATTAATTAAACTAAAAATTAACTAAATCTAAATTAACTAACACTCATAGTTTTAAGGATCAATTCAATTAGTTTTAAATTAATTTTTTTTAAATAAAATTTTTAATATGAAGAAAATTAATTAAAAAAAAAAAAAATGATTAAATCCCCTCTCCGCCGCCGTATTAATGCCACGCTTGCCACACAACAACAAACTCCGTAACTTTGCCACTCTCGCCTACACGGCTACACTACCCACTCTCAGTCCTTCACCTACGTCATCCTCCATATCCTCCGGCCACCTCTCCTACCTACAAGTTGTCCAGTCGCTCCTCTCCGACAACATCTCCGACCTCGAAGAACACGACACCTTACCAACCGTTGTGTCGCTCCCCTCCTCCGCCTAAAGACGCAAAATTATTAGTTAATTTAGGTTAATTTTTTAGTTAAATTAAAAAAATAAGCACATTTTTTTTGGAAAAAAGTTAATTAAAAAAATTGATTTTTTTTATGAAATAGTTAAAAATTATTAAAAATTGAATGAATTGGTCCCTAAAATGATTATTAGTTAATCTAGATTTAGTTAATTTTTTAATTTTTAATTAAGTTTTTGTTACCAAAAAAATTATTTGAATTATTTTTTTGAAAAATATTATAATTAAAAAATATATATTTGAAAAAATAGTTAAAATTTAATTTAATAATTGATGAGTTGGTCCTTGCAACTTTTATTCCTTAAATGCCCCCATGACTAACACTTGTCTAACTTAAAATTTAAGAGAAGAATCAATTCATTCAAACTATCATAGTTTCGGGACCAATTAACAAAAGAAAAAACATTATGAATCAATTCATCCCAACTAACATACTTTGATTACCAATTTTACCAACTCAAATCAGCTCCAAAACATTAATTAATTGGATGGATCCCCAGTGGCGGAGCCAGGTTTTTGAATTGGGGGGGGGGGGCGAATTATGTGTGAGGTTGAGTGTTTCTCATTCGGGGGTTCGGGGGCGGAGCCCCCGAAAAAAAAATTTAGTGCAACAATGAATATAAGGAATTTAAAAGTACTTATAATTTATAAAAACAACAAAAATAACAAGTCCAAAACGAAGTACAAAAACCATATCATATTACAATATCTTCTTAGGCATTTGAAATTGAGACCGATGTTTTTTCATAAGAATAAACTCCTCAATAATTGAATTTGTATCAAAAGATTCAACAATTTCTCTTTCTGAGCTCATTAGTAAACAACCACGAAGGAATCATCTTCCATTTTATTCCACAACCTTGTCTTCACGAGTTTCATTTTAGAAAATGCACGCTCAGAGTTTCATTGTAGGACAAGGCAAAAGTTGTGGAGTTTTCTGGTAATGAATTAGGAAGAAATCCATGGCCATATTATTAGTATAATTATTAGCACAATGTTGCTATTTTTTACACAATTGTCATGACAAATCTTTTTTCTTCGTATAATTTTCCTTGTAATGTTATGTTATCATATCTTCAAATATAAGCATGAACTTAAATTTCACGAAGCCTATGAAATATCTACGCAAAAAATGGAAGTATTCTACATAGAAAAAAAAATTGGTTGAAAAAATTCGGTGGTGGTGGCCGCCCACGCCAGCCACCACCCGCCTCCGCCTATGTGGATCCCCACTTTTACCTCACAAATTAATTCTAAATAATTAATTAATTATATGGTTCTTGCATATAGATAAATATTTACACACACTTAATTTTTCTTCAAAGATATGATTTTGGCAAAAGCTTGTGTGCATCATGTTGCACATGAAACATGAAACATGATCAAATTTTTAATTTTGACCCGATTGGACCGGGTTTGACCCGGTTCAATATTTAAAAAAAATGAAATGAAAATAGACTAGCTCACGCGTTCAATTTTTCCTCTCGTTCGTGGGTGTCTTCTCAGACGTGGTCTTTAATCATGGGTGGTGAGGAGCAAAATTGTTCAAATCATCGATTCTGGAGTTCAAATCTTCCATATTACTTTCATTCTTCCTGTAATCATCGTGATTTTGAGGAAAATTTCGAGGTCAATTTCTCCATCACAGGTTGCGATAATTCATGAGAGAATTCATTTTTTTTCTTCGATTGTTCTGCATAGATTCAGGTAACTCTCACTTTACGATTCCTATAGTTATTCACACAGTTTATTTGTCAATTTAGGTCTTATTTAGATTGATGAAGAACAACAATACATTACTCTGTTTATAATCCCAGTTTATACTTCAACAATGTATTTTGGCATTCACAATATTTTTAAGCTTTTTGAGTGGTGATTTGAAGCTTTATTCATTTGGTGTGTTTGAATCTAGGGTTTTTGGTACTTTTAGTTCTTACAAATGATACATATATTTGATAAATTGATATGCTATCATTAATTGATACCACATTGTGTCTGTTTTTGCCTTTCGAATAATTGGTACTATTACTCACACTAACTGACACATGTACCCGGACAATTAACACTAGGTGTTTGTTTTTGGCATTCGCAATGTTTTTAAGCTATTTGAATGGTTATTTCAAGTTTTATTCATTCAGTCTGTTTGAATCTAGGGTTTTTTGGTACTTTAGTTCTTACAAATGACACATATATTTGATAAATTGATATGTTGTCATTAATTGATACCCCATTGTGTCTGTTTTTGCCTTCTGAATAATTGGTAACCCACACTAATTGACACATGTACCCGGACAATTAACAATAGGTGTTTGTTTTTGGCATTCACAATGTTTTTAAGCAGTTTGAATGGTGATTTCAAGTTTTATTCATTCAGTCTGTTTGAATCTAGGTTTTTTTTTTGTACTTTTAGTTCTAACAAATGGCACATATATTTTCATAAATTGATACCCCATTGTGTCTGTTTTTGCCTTCTCAATAATTGGTACTATTGCTCACACTAATTGACACATGTACCCGGACAATTAACATTAGGTGTTTGTTTTTGGCATTCACAATGTTTTTAAGTTGTTTGAGTGGTGATTTCAAGTTTTATTCATTCAGTCTATTTGAATCTATGGTTTTTTGGTACTTTTAGTTCTTACAAATGACGCATATATTTTCATAAATTGATACCCCATTGTGTCTGTTTTTGCCTTCAGAATAATTGGTACTATTACTCACAATAATTGACACATTTAACTGAATAATTAACACTTAGCTAGTTTCATACATACGTTATTGTGTGATAGGTGAAAATGTCAAGGACTAGAGCTCGTGCAACTGATGATCTAGATGTGCATCGAATTGATGCTTCGGGGGAAGTTGAAGTCCCTATTGCTGCAGAGCCTCTAACTATTCTTCCACCATCCGAACTTCCAGTGGTAACAGCTAGGAGAAGAGCAGCTCAGACTGTTCCCCATACAACTCCTGTACGGAAGAAGAGGGCAGCAATCACTTTTGCAGATCAACACAATGTTGCAGTTCAGAAAGCTTCTGAAGTTAAAGCTACATCTGATGTCCAACCTTCAGACGATGTTCATGATGCACCTCAAAAACAGTCCAGAGGTGAAGTACGTGCTGCAGATCAAAAACAGTCTAAAGTTACATCTGATGTCCAACCTACAGGTGTTGTTCATGATGCACCTAAAAAACAGTCTAGAGGTGAAGTCCGTGCTGCAGATTAAAAATAGTCTAAATCTACATCTAATGTCCAACCTACAACTGATGTTCATGATGCACCTCAAAAACAGTCCAGAGGTGAAGTTCGTGATGCAGATCAAAAACAGTCTAAAGTTGAAGTTCGTGTTGTTGTTCTTTCTCAAAAACAATCTCATAAAGCTGCTATTTCAATTGAAAAAACTTCAGTAGTCGAAGCTTCAGCTTCTGCTCCAGGTCAAAAACACTGTGAATCCATATCCCCTGCTTCTGAAGATGCTGAATTAACCAAAAAAACATGTTCGAGAGTTGACATCCTTGCTTCAGTAGCAATGGAGACATTGAATTTGAAGAAGGTTGCAAAAAGGGCGCAAAAAGACCGGTTTCCAAATATTATGAACTCCCTAAAAGAAACCAAGTAGTTGTATTACAGAAAGGGAGCAAGAAGACCATTTTTTAGCTGAGTGATCCTCAAAAATAAAAAGAGTAAGTAAAATTTGTACTTATAATCAAACTACCATAAGAAAAATATATCTAATACCTTGCCATTGTTTCTTATTTTTTGTGCAGTGCTGCAAGTACTATTACTGTAAAGTGTAGGCCTGCTCGATTATGTTAAATCATATCCGAGCTAAATGATCCTCAAAAGGAAGCCCTTAAAGAAATAGGGTTTGATGGTCTTTTTTACCTGAAGGGGTTTAAGTACATACAATGGAGTAAGATGTCTTCGTTTACTAGAAATTTTAATCCAATTATTCGTGCTCTTACCTTTTCTAATTATAAGACCATTGTGTATACTGCAGATGATGTTAGAGATTTATTTCTTCTTCCTAGAAATGAGGACAATAAGGTCTTGTTAAATGACAAAGAGAGTGACTGGTCGGGTACGATCTCGTCGTTAAAACCGTGTACCAAAAACAATTTATATTTTCCTGCACAACATTAACTTAAAACAAGCACAGAGGTAAGCATGGTCGAATCCACAGGGAATGAGTAGACATAAACGGGTTATTTCTACAGACCCGAAAGGGTTTGGTTAGTAACCACCATAAACTTTGGGTTTTGATTAACACTAGGCAGAATAATTTATAAATCGAAAATTGGACAATTACAGAAAGAAAGGGACCTGGCCAGATAAATCCACTCCAACTCTACTTCGATCCTCGACACAAAGGATTAACTAGATCATAAGACTACCCATCTTGGATGCCGTGTTGATCACGGACGCATCCACTCCTTTTTCTTGCTGTGGAGAAAGCATGTTGATCATGAACCAACTCCTTATCTTAACAACGATTCTAGCTTGTTGATCAACGAAAGAGAAGTCATTAAGAAGCATTTAAACCGAAGGAACCGGATTAATTAGGTCACCGATGTTGATCATACAAAGTGACTTCATTATCAAATAGATCTAGGTGATTAAAAAGTTAGCTAGCCTAAGGTGATCAATCTCAAGCTACCAACATGCTTAACCTGCCCAAATCCACCCGAAACCCTATTTTCCAGTTATAAGCACAAGAAGTCTTACGAAGTGTGGAGTCAGAATTTCATTATCTAGCCAGATCTCAAGATTTAGCTACACATCCTAGGCAGAATAAAGGCAGACAACATATTTAACGAAAACATAAGGAAAACTGAAGAGAAATGAGTTGAGGCTAACAAACACTTGATATTTAACAAACACAGACTTAAAGCAGCAGCTATAGAGAACAAGAACATTCACAAACCAGAAAGCAGCAACAATAACTCAGCAGAAACTTAACGAGAATTAAATGCGAAAACGAGTACCGTAGGTCAAGCATTAAATCCGTCTTCACAGTTGAAAGTTCGGTGCAAAACATTAAAGACGAAAATTACAAAGCTAAAAACTTCAAGAACATTAAAGAGAGAGTGTTTTTCTTCTACTTCTACTACTACTACTTCCAAAATCGAGTTATGTCCATAATACATCCCAAAAGAGTTGATAAATTGTTTTGGTCTTCATAGCATTAAATGCCTTGGCAGGTACTATGGAGTAGGGGTGTGGCTGGTAGGCAGTAGGAGAGCTGCGATGTGACAGGGCACATCATCTCAGCAGCAGCTTCAAGATCTCCTTTTTCCCTCCAATTCTTTCTCCAAATTTCAACAATTGGAAAGTGGGACTGGATATATTCTTGACAAATTCGGCCCAAACGGCTCTGGCCCAGGTACTACTCTCCAATGTCCAGAAATTGGCCCAACAACACATAAATATGCACAGCAAGCAAACTTTCTTCTCCTCTATCATTCCTTCCCAAAGTACCACAATTATCTCCATAACTGACCACCTCCTGCATAGAATACGAAGAAACCGCGCATAAAATCCGGTAAAATGAAGCAACAAATCTGGGCTTATCAACCTCCTCCCACTTAAGCAATACTTGCCCTCAAGTATGAGAATAATTTCAAAGCTTGGATTTGCTGCTCAGTTTCCAACTCTTCCCCCAACAAGACTCAACAAACAGACTCAAGACAAAAGGAAAACAAGAAGGAAATACAAGATCAGACAGGACAGGAAAGAAACGAAGGGAAGAAGAAAAAAACAAGCAGCCAAGAAGAATAATAATGCCGAAATCTACAACACCCCCTAGCCAAAAATGATAAGCTCAGCAAAGCAATTCTTAAGCAAGAAACGTGTATCAACATAGATAGGAAAATCAACTAATTCAAAACAGGGCAAGCATTGAGTCTTTCTCACGGTTCGCTCAACACTCATATACACTAGTCCGGACAGTCGCTCATGTAAACCTAGGCACACGCACTCACCATATTAATTCAATCAATCTGCACCATCAGTAAGGTCTTTTCTCTTAGGTTGTAATGGGGCCAAGGACTGTGAAACATGTTGTGAAGGTGGGGTCCTAAGGGTCCTAGGCTCAATCAATTGTCATGCATACGTACGAGTTGGACCTCTAATTGTGCAAGTACAGAAACCAAGACTTAGTGAAGACGGGGAGTTGTTTAGATTTGGTTAGGGATGGCAGTAAATTTAAAATCATGCTTTCTTTCTTCCCTTCCCCTTTCTTATTTCTCAAGTGTTTTTTTTTTTTTTTTTTTTTTTTTTTTTTTTTTAACAACACCCTTATTCTCTCTTTTCTTTCTACTGGGGTCTTTTTGATTCGGACTTGGATTTTCTCACAGTTTCTCAATTCACATTTCATTCCCGTATACAGAGTTAAGGCTCAGATCTTGGTTCAGTGTTAGTCAGGTCTTCACAAGCACATATGCATAACAGGGCCAAGAGAAGGTCTAAAATGGACAGTGGCTAATTTTTTTACTGACTCATTAAAAGAACAAGGCCACAGTTCAAATTAGATCACTAGGGGTTATTGGGGCTAGGTTAATATATAACTCAGGCCAGAATTACGGTTCACCTTAGTGCGTTCTATCATGCGGTGCATATGGTTTGTTAATATGGTGACTTTGTGGCATCTATTCACTCAAAAAGAATTAAGTGGGAAGTGCCCCACTATAGGCTCAATCCTAACATATTAGTGCAGTTTAAGTGGACTCAAATTATGCCCCAATTTCATTGTTCCTAGCTTCTTCTAATCCTAAATAGTGAAGATACATGCAACTTGCTAGAGATTCACTAGGTTTTGAAGATTTTTTTGATGGGGCAGGGGGGCAGTCATAGAACATGGCAAAATAGGCCACTAGGTATGCTCAGACACGGACAAAACAAACACACATACAACACAGACATACCCTCCTCACACTTAGGGTTTTGCTTGCCCTCAAGCAAACAAAGCCTAACAGAGTAAGGTAGAAACAAGGGGACAAAACAAACACCCCCCTCCTCACACTTTAAGGCCTTGCTCGTCCTCGAGCAGGCAAGGACAAAAGATGTGAAAAGGGGGAGACAAGACAAAAAAAAAAAAACAAAACAAAAACAAAACAAAAACAAGCAGAAAAAGAAAATAAATAAATAAAACAAAAAAACAAGGGGAAGAGTGGCAGGAAACAATTTACCGGTCACGCGGCTCGGCTGGCGCGGTTCTTCTTCTTTTTCTTCTGGCTCAGCTTCTGGAGTTCTTCTTGCAGGGCTGCCATCTATTGGCGCATTTTCTCGTTTGCTCGCCAGAGAGATTCCAGCTCAGACTCCCGAGTCACTGAAGTAGAAGGACCTACATCCACAGACATGCTCGGGACACTAGGTATCGGCGGTAGGATCTCCGCAGTTCCGTTAGACTTCAATTTAATTACTTTGGCAAAATCCAAAGTTTTGAGTGAGAAGCATTTGGGAGGAGCAATCTGGTTAAGATAGCGAGTGCTGTAGAGGAGGAAATGGTGATGGAAGAATGTTCCAAATAGGTGGCAGAGTGTGAAATGTGTTGTAGGCTTGGCAGCGATCTCATGAAAACCATGGGCTATCCAGTATCCTAAGTCAACCTTAATGTTGTGGTGCATGCACCACATGAAGAAAAGTTCTTGATAAGACACTCGGGAATAGGAGGTGGATTGCCCAGTGAGGTTGTACGTGATAAAAACATGACACATGCGCAAGACAGTGTTATGAATATGACACACCTCAGTTTTAGAAGAGGCAAACTCAATACTACTGCCTGGGGCCAGTAGGTCCCAGGCTTCACTGGTTGGAACAAGACTAACGAGTTCAACAGGATGACCACGTAGGGCAGACATATACTCATCAGACAACACATATGCAGAGGGGATTATTCCCAAACAGAAGTTGAACTCAGCCAATGACAAACTAAACGTAGTATTATACAGGTGAAAAGATATGCTTTTGTCATAAGGCGAGTCAGTGAAATTAAAGATAAAGGAAGAGCAGAATTCTCGTACAAACTCCTCATCATAGGGGCTAGGATTCAATAACCACTCCCACCCAATGGCACGAAAATACCCCACAAATTCATCTAAAACCCCCAAAGAAGCAAACACAGAAGGGTTGAAGGGTTTACCCATGGTGAAGCTCTTACCTTTCCAGCGGGCTCCCATCTGCATGTGCGGGTCATCGAAAAGCAGAAGAGGACTCACTTCAGATTTGGCTTGGAAATCGACGATTCATCGGTCTCCGTGGAAGGCTGCGTCGGACAAGTCCTCAGGGCATTCGACGCCGTGAGTGTGGAGATGAAAGGTTGCAGGGAGTGCTTCAGCGTGCAAGAAGTCCTCTCCCCCGACTGCTGGTTGAGCGATCTGGGCCCAGGAAGTTTCTGTTTGCTCGTCTTCTTCATTAAAGTAGGGTTCAGCTGAGAACGAAAGGGTGGAGTAAGAAGAAGGGCCACCAACAGTGGTTGCTAATCGGCGAGAACGGCAGCAATTGATGGACCGGTGTGGTTCGACAGACATTTTTTTGGGTCGGAAATGGTGGGTGTTGTGCTGCTATGGAGAAGATTTGCAGAGAAATGAAAAAGGTGGAGTGATAGCGGGAATATAGGGGGTTGGGGTTGGGGTTGAGTTAAGTTGATTTGAAAGGAAGTGTAACATCACTCCTCCTCGAAGACGGTGTCAAGATTTTGAACCGTTTATTGCAGTCTCCCGCCTGAGTTTTGAAATCTACCTCTGTGACCCCCAGAATTTGCATAGAGACCCCTTCATTTTTCGAAATTGCAACCGAATCCACCTGCATCAATGGTCACATCCAAACACTATTCCACAAATAATAAACAATTGAAAATAGGCCCTAGGGCAGGTAAGTAAGTCGGACAAAACAAAATATCAACTCGAGGGTTGCCTCCCTCCAGCGCCTTTCTTTTACGTCTTTGGCTAGACGTCTCCTTCTGGTTATTGAGAGGGAGGAAGGTGCAGATCAATGCACTCCACTACCTGCACTTGAGAGCGATCGTAATAGGCCTTCAGTCGGTGGCCATTAACTTTAAACGAACTTTCATCGGAAAGGCCAGCTATCTCAAAAACACCATTCGGGCAGACGGCTATGATCTTGAATGGGCCAAGCCACCTTGATCTTAACTTCCCAGGCATGAGCCTAAATTTGGATTGGAAGAGAAGCACCAGTTGTCCAACTTGGAAGGTCTTTCCTCGTCTATTCCTATCATGCCAAAATTTGGCACGATCTTTGTACCAGCTTGCAACATCATAAGCTTCAATCCTCAATTCCTCCAACTCTTGGAGCTGAAATTTCCTCTCCTCCTCACACTTGGAGGGTTGCATGTGAATTTGCTTAACTGCCCAGTAGGCCTTGTGCTCAATCTCCACAGGTAGATGACACATCTTTCCGAATACTAACCGGTATGGGGACATCCCAATTGGAGTCTTATATGATGTTCTATAAGCCCATAAAGCATCATCAAGCCTTGCACTCCAATCTTTTCGGGAGGGATTTACCGTCTTCTCAAGGATCCCCTTGACTTCACGGTTGGATACTTTTGCTTGCCGTTCGACTGCGGATGGTATGGTGTGGACAGGCGATGTTGGACACCATACTTCTTCATCAGGGCCTAAATGGTTCTATTGTAGAAGTGTGTCCCCTAATCACTGATAGTAGCTCTGGGCACTCCGAATCTACTAAAGATGTTGGATTTCAAGAATCCAGAAACAACTTTGGAATCGTTAGTTCGGGTGGCCTTCGTCTCCACCCATTTGGACACATAGTCCACATCGAGCAAAATATAAAGATTACCAAATGAACTAGGGAATGGCCCCATAAAATCCATACCCCATACGTCAAAGATTTTGCAAAATCTTATCGGTATCTGGGGCATTTCATCCCTATGAGAGATGTTCCCAGTCATTTGGCAGCGAGGGCAGCTCTTATAGAAAAAATGGGAATCACGTGAAATGGAAGGCCAAAAGAAGCCACTGTCCAGTACCTTTCGTGTTGTCCTCTTTGCTCCAAAGTGGCCTCCACATGCTAAGGAGTGGCAGTGGTTGAGAATATTACCATGTTCTTCCTCAGGAACACATCTTCGGATGACTTGGTCTGCCCCAACTCTCCACAAGTAGGGCTCATCCAAGAAATAATACTTTGAATCGCTCTTAAGCTTGAGAGATTGTGCTCGTGTGATTCCATGTGGAGTTCTCTTGGTGGTTAAATAATTAACAATAGAAGCATACCAAGGAAGCTTACCTACTGCACTACAAATTTCAGTGCCATACATGGGCAGGTAGATGTTGTTGACCTCCTTGATCTCGTACAAATGCTCCTCTGGGAAGGTCTCTCAAATTTGGATTCCATCAGCATGCATGGAGATCCTGCTTAGGAAATCAGCAACTTTGTTCTCTGATCCTTTCTTATCTCTGACTTCCCAGTCAAACTCTTGGAGGAGCAGTATCCACCTGATCAGCCTCGGTTTGGATTCTGCCTTGGACAGTAAGTACTTCAATGCTGAATGATCTATGTGAACAATAATCTTAGATCATAGCAAGTAGGATCTGAACTTCTCAAAAGCAAACACAACTGCCAGAAGCTCCTTTTCAGTTGTTGTATAATTACACTGGGCAGGGTTGAGAGTCTTGGAAGCATAACAAATGACATGGTTCTCTCTGCCCAGTTTTTGTCCAAGGACTGCACCAACTGCATAGTCGCTGGCGTCACACATGAGCTCAAATGGTAAGTCCCAATCTGGTGCTTGCATGATCGGAGCAGATGTTAATTTGGCTTTCAGCAAGTTGAAAGCTTCCTTTCACGTGTCGGTTATCTCAAATGGCACATCCAATTGCAGAAGTTTAGTCAATGGTTGAGCAATTTTGGCGAAGTCCTTGATAAACCTTCGGTAGAAGCCTGCATGCCCAAGGAATCCTCTGACTTCCTTGACATTCGTTGGATATGACAATTGCGTAATCAGGTCCACCTTTGACTTATCGACTGCAATTCCTTTTTCTGAGACGACATGGCCTAGTACAATACCCTCCGTGACCATAAAGTGACATTTTTGTGGTTGAGCACGAGATTCTTTTCAACACATCTGGTGAGTACTTTATCCAGACTGCTCAGACAGTTATCAAAAGAATTCCCATAAACTGTGAAGTCATCCATGAAGACTTCAATGTAATTTTCAATCATATCTGAGAAAATGCTCATCATGCATCTCTAGAAGGTCCCTGGGGCATTGCACAACCCGAACGACATCCTCCTATATGCATAAGTTCCGAAGGGGCATGTAAATGTCGTTTTTTCTTGATCGTTATGACTCACATGTATTTGAAAGTACCCGTTGTACCCGTCCAGAAAGTAAAAATAAGCCTGCCCTGCCAGGCTTTCCAACATCTGGTCAATGAAAGGCAGGGGGAATTGTTGAGCTTGCGATAGTCAATATACATCCGCCACCCTGTGACCAGACGTGTTGGGACTAGCTCCTGCTTCTCATTTGCCACCAGTTGGATTCCTCCTTTCTTAGGCACCACATGCACATGACTGACCTACTTGCTATCTGAAATTTGGTAGATGATTCCCATGGATAGCAACTTCAGAATTTTCTTGAGAACAACTTCCCTCATGTTAGGGTTTAGCTTTCGTTGTACGTCTCTGCTTGGTTTGCTATTTGGCTCCATAAGAATATGATGCTTACAGACATCTGGGCTAATTCCAGTGATGTCTGCCAAGGTCCACCCAATAGCAGTTTTATGCTTCTGCAGAACTGAAATCAATCTAGTTTCTCCTTCTTGGGCTAGACTGCTGCTGATTATTACTGGCAGTGTATCCTTGTCTCCCAAGTATGCATATTTCAGATGAGAAGGGAGAGGTTTGAGTTTCAGTTCAGGAGGTTGAATGATGGATGGCAAAGGCTTCTCCGGAATCTGGTCTTGAGGTAGCCCAGTCACACTATTGACATCTGTTTGAACTGATGATTGGGCATATAAAGACATCACAACTTTCTTCACTTCAATATCACTCATCCCATGGGTGTCCAACTGGGTTGATTCTTGTGTAGTAGTCGGTCCCCCTTTGTCTTGAACAAACTCATTCGCCAAATGATCTTGGACTAGGGGAGTGTACACATCCAGAGTATTGACATTCTCAACATCCGCCGTCAGTTTCATGGCATCATAGATGTTGTGTGTATATTGTTCTCCATTCCAAGAAATGTTAATCGTGCCTTCATGCACATCAATAATGGCTCTAATTGTGTCTAGGAATGGTCTGCCCAGAAGTACTCCAGCCGTTCCTTTGATCCTTTCATCATTGGTATTGATGACCTAGAAGTCAGCCGGGTAGACAAACTCGTTGACTTTCACTAGGACATTCTCCAGCAGTCCAACTAGATAGAAGCATGATCTATCCACAAGTTGTATCACCACTCTTGTTTCAATCAGATCCACACCAACCAAGGTCTTGTAAACCGAGAGGGGCATCACACTAATTGAGGCACCCAGATCACACATAGCACGTGGAATCAGTTTCTCACCAATCAAACAGGGTAAGGTGAATGCTCCTGGATCAACACATTCCTCAGGTAGGTTTTTCTGGATCATCGCAGATGCGGCCTTTTCCATTATCACCTTTTCTCCATCAGGTACCTTTCCAGCTATAAACTCTTTGATAACCTTGGCCAATTGTGGGAGTTTAAGAGATTCCAACAATGGTATGTTTATTTCCAGGTTTTCGAATAATGCCTTATAGTTCATGGCCTTTTTCTTTGGTTTGACCTTCCTCAGCAAGGCAGAAAGGAAAGGTGGTGGAGCCAATGGCGCGATTGGCCTCTGCAACTCATCTTCTGGCTGTTCAACTTCATCTTCTCCGGAGGTTCTTCGTTCCTTCCTTACAGGTTCTGACAGCTCTTTTCCATTCCTCAAAGTCACTGCACTAGCATTTTCCTCCTTATGATTGATCTTCACTTGGGCAGGGATTTTTCCTTGATCTCCTTTGATATCCCTCAAGGAGTTAGCTAGTTGTTCCAGCTGTTTGGACAAGACACTCATGCTAGCTTTCTGTTCAAACTGGGAATTTTGGAATTCATTCCATAACTCCTCATTTGTCTGATAACCCCTTTGTGGCATATTTTGCTTTTGTTGTGCACCTCCCCTATGATGTGGTGGTTTGTAGGGTTGGTTCTCGATGGGCGGTAATTGAGGTTGGTTCTGATTTGGCTGAGTGGCTTGGTTTTGTGGTTGGTAAACTGGTGAAGGTGGTTGTTGATAGTCTTGGTGAGGTTGATTTTGGTTAGTTTGGAAATTTTGATGAGGTTGGTTCTGGTAATTTGGTTGGGGCTGTTGGAAATTTTGGTTTTGCTGAGATGAAAAGTTTTGGTTTTGAAAGTTCTGCGGAGGTTGTGGATAGAAGTTCTAGGCAGGTGGAGGTGCACTTTGATTATGAAAGCCTTGTTGTTGGAAATGCTGCGGAGGCGATTGGTAGTTGGATTGACTCTGCTGGGGAGGGTCTCCTGGTTGTCTCCATCGGAGGTTAGGGTGATCTCTATTCTTCATGAAGTGATACCCTCCCACTACATTTGCATCTTCGTATTCAACTACTCCCATGGTATATATAATGGAAGAGTGGTCGAGTTCGCCACATGCACCACAAGTCACTTCAACCGGTTCTGCTGAGGTTGATTTGTTCACCACCTGATTCAGCATCTTCTCTATTTTCTCCATCCTATCTTCATTTCTTCTTTCATAATCTGAGGAACTTGTTTGGGCAACCTTCCTCACATTCTTGGCATTCTCTCTGTCGTACTCTTTAGTGGAGTCCACCAGTCTTTGAATGTACTGTCTGGCCTCACTAATCTTAAAGTGAGTGAGTCCTCCTCCACTTCCGGAATTTACCAAGTCTTTGTATTTCATGGTCATGCCTTGGCAGAAAAACTGGAATAGTTCTCCATCTCTATATTTATGATTAGGGCAGTCTTCCACCAATCTATTAAAACGTTCCCAATACTCGCTGAGGTGTTCATCATACTCCTGGTGGATACTTGATATTTCTTTCCTCAGGGAGCTTGTCTTTGTTGCTGGAAAATAGTATTCCAGGAAGGTAGTCTCCATCTGTGGCCAATTCTCAATAGAATCTATGCGCAAACTCGAGTACCACATGTTGGCTCTGTCGCATAGTGCATAAGGGAATGCAACTAGCTTCACTTGATCGTCAGTTTGCTGGCCAGTTTTCTTCTGGAGCCTACATATCTTCTCGAATTCATTCAAGAATGAGAAGGGATTTTCATTCGTCTTTCCATAAAACTTGGGCAGGGCATTCAACACCACTGCCTTGAGTTCTACAGAATATTCACCATAAGCAACGATCTGCACAGGATCCTTCCGCTTCCTGGCAGTATGTTCATTGACCTCGAGGACCCTTGGATCATCTTCTTCCATGATTGTTTGGGATTCTGTTTTTGATTCAGAATTAGATTCTTCCTTCTCAGTTGGTCCTCTGCCCGGACAAACTGAGTATCTCGGTCTTCTGGGTGACTGGCTTTAGTACCAGCCTCTCTCGCAGTCTCTGTATGTAGAGTTCTTTCGCCCTGCGACTCCAGTTCAGTTTGTTGCTTACGCAACCGTGTCTCCTTCCTGAGTCTTCTGGCAGTCTTCTCAATTTTAGGGTCTAGCCAGAAATTTGGGTTGAACGAGCCACTCATAAACACCTAGAAGAAACACTTGGTTAGAACAAAAATAAAAAGGTCAGTAGAAAAGGTTAGTTTAAATCAAAACGCCATTCTCCGGCAACTGCGCCATTTTGGTCGGGCACAATCTCGTCCTTAAAACCGTGTACCAAAAACAATTTATATTTTCCTACACAACATTAACTTAAAACAAGCACAGAGGTAAGCAGGGTCGAATCCACAGGGAATGGGTAGACATAAACGGGTTATTTCTACAGACCGGAAAGGGTTTGGTTAGTAACCACCATGAACTTTGGGTTTTGATTAACACTGGGCAGAATAATTTATAAATCAAAAATTGGACAATTACAGAAAGAAAGGGACCTGGCCAGATAAATCCACTCCAACTCTACTTCGATCCTCGACACAAAGGGTTAACCAGATCATAAGGCTACCCAGCTTGGATGCCGTGTTGATCACGGACGCATCCACTCCTTTTTCTTGATGTGGAGAAGGCATGTTGATCATGAACCAACTCCCCATCCTAACAACGATTCTAGCTTGTTGATCAACGAAAGAGAAGTCTTTAAGAAGCATTTAGACCGAAGGAACCGGATTAATTAGGTCACCGATGTTGATCATACAAAGTGACTTCATTATCAAATAGATCTAGGTGATTAAAAAGTTAACTAGCCTAAGGTGATCAATCTCAAGCTACCAACATGCTTAACCTGCCCAAATCCACCCGAAACCCTATTTTCCAGTTATAAGCACGAGAAGTCTCACGAAGTGCGGAGTCAGAATTTCATTATCTAGCCAGATCTCAAGATTCAGCTACACATCCTAGGCAGAATAAAGGCAGACAACATATTTAACGAAAACATAAGGAAAACTGAAGAGAAATGAGTTGAGGCTAACAAACACTTGATATTTAACATACACAGACTTAAAGCAACAGCTATAGAGAACAAGAACATTCACAAACCTGAAAGCAGCAACAATAACTCAGCAGAAACTTAACGAGAATTAAATGCAGAAACGTGTACCAGAGGCTGAAGCATTAAATTCGTCTTCACAGTTGAAAGTTCGGTGCAAAACATTAAAGACGAAAATTACAAAGCTAAAAACTTCAAGAACATTAAAGAGAGAGTGTTTTTCTTCTACTTCTACTACTACTACTACTTCCAAAATCGAGTTATGTCCATAATACATCCCAAAAGAGTTGATAAATTATTTTGGTCTTCATAGCATTAAATGCCCTGGCAGGTACTATGGAGTAGGGGTGTGGCTGGTAGGCAGTAGGAGAGCTGCGATGTAACAGGGCACATCATCTCAACAGCAGCTTCAAGATCTCCTTTTTCCCTCCAATTCTTTCTCCAAATTTCAACAATTAGAAAGTGGGCCTGAATATATTCTTGACAAATTCGGCCCAAACGGCTCTGGCCTATTTACTACTCTCCAATGTCCAGAAATTGGCCCAACAACACATAAATCTGCACAGCAAGCAAACTTTCTTCTCCTCTATCATTCCTTCCCAAAGTACCACAATTATATCCATAACTGACCACCTCCTGCATAGAACACGAAGAAATCGCGCATAAAATCCGGTAAAATGAAGCAAGAAATCTGGGCTTATCAGTGACACTATCTTAAATGACTTTAATAGTTAGAATGGGTTTAATAAGAAGGAGGTGAATCTATTTATGGTAGCTGATATGTTAAGTGGGCCTAGTTTAAGAGACGGGGGTAATGATTTCAAACGTTTGTTTGTTCTTTATAGTCTATCAAGTTTCCTTGCCCCTAATAAGAATCAAACAATTGATTTTTCTATTTTTAAGTCATTGATTGATATCCCTAGTATTAATAGGTTTGATTGGTGCTCATTTGTTATTGAACGATTATGTAAAGGTATTCAATTCCCTTAAGAATGTTGTTGGTCCCGAGTCAAACGTTCAGGTGTAGAGGGGGGGGGGTGAATACACCTAAAAACCTTTTTCTCAAAATCAAAACGCGATCAGTCCGTTTCACGGAAGATGTCTACTGAACTGATTCAGAAGACCAAGCAAGTTGATCTTGATCGCGCGGACAAAGTGACTGACAGTACTGAGGTCTGCTAGCTGAGTGATGTTAGAATTCAGAACCGTTCAGTAGATGTTTAGTAGCGTGCGAAATTGTGTAGGCATGATTTTGGTTTGTTTCGAAAACGTTTGTTTAACAAATCAGTTCAGTATATTAGTGCGATGTTTTAGCTTTTAACTGAAATCCTTTTGTATGGTTTAGTAAGAACATTTTCAGTATGAACAGTTAATCAATGCAACAAATAAACGATACAACAGTTTTTAAAGTGGTTCGTATATGCAAGATCCTATGTCCACTCGTTCTTAACAGCACAAGACACTATTTTATTATATTAAGTTAGTCTCAGTTAGTTTGTACGCATAACAAACTTTTACTTGTGATTATACTGAGCAAGTCTCAGTTTACAGGGTCAAACAAGAGTGTTTGAATGTATCTCCAACTATGAAGAAGTTCTTAACAATAAGAACAGTTCAATAAATGAACTCCTTCGGTTTAAGCTATGGATATTACAATGAGCTTAATGTTAGAGGGAGAGAACTGGAAAGACTTCTAGAGTGAAGAACAAAGAGGATATATCAACTCTGGGTTTGTGTTCTTCACTTGAATGAACGATAAGTATTCTAGAGCTTGATTCTTGAATGCTTGAGTTCTCGTATGGTCGCTTATGTGATCGTGTAATGCGACTTTGAAGATTACGACCTTCCCTCTATTTATAGGCGTGACTGTGAATAGATCCATTGGAGACGAATTGTGCACGTGTCACTCTATAACTAGGTAGCAAACGACTTCATTTCGAATTCTGTAGAGTCTCCTTTCTTTTCGGGAAAGTGGTTGACTTTGAACTTTATGTCGGAGACTTGCCAGCTGGTTGCTTGTCATTGGTCGAGGTACATAAAGTGGTTGAGACACTTGCAGACTTCAAGGTTGATAGTGAAGCTGACTTTTCTCAGATGTACGACCTCAGACAACTCTACTGGAATGACATTGAAGTCCACTGTCAGTTTAAAGAAACTGACAGGCCGTTGCTGAGTCTGACCAATAGGTTCAGTAGTATACTCCTGCTATGTTCAACTCTACTGAAGGTGAAGACTCAGACTTCAGTAAACTGCTCCTGCTGAGTCCAGTTCTATTGACTCCTGAACAGCTTTCAACATGCTGCTCCTACTGAGTCCAGCACTACTAAATCTTCACTCTATGGCACTGCGACGGATAGTCTACTGAAAGACAACAGACGAAACTACTGAGTAGGACCATGCTAAAGACGAGTCTACTGAGTCTGCAAAACTCAAAGACAAAGATGTTACAATTACAAAGGAGTGGTTCACCAATCAACATAGAGTTTTCAGATCAGCCAAATCATTAACAACTAAACAACAGCTGAATCATCTCCCAACAAATGTTAGCGACTGCCTTTTAATACCCCCCCCCCCCTTTATTTATTTTCATCGGTTCATGTGGTTAGGTAAAGCTGGGCGCAATAGACTGCCATTAATTAAGCATTGGACATTTGAGAAATTCAAAGAGAGATTAGATCTAGAATTTGCTGCTGGGGAGTTTGTAGGGGCATTTGGGTAGAAGATACTTATCCAGCCAGTCTGAAGATGAAAAATCAAACACCACAATCATGCCCAATCGAAGCTGATCTTGAAGATCAAGTTTTTCCAGATGCAGCTAAAGAACCCCCATCTAAATCAAACCAAACTGATAGCCGAGTGATTATGTATAATCCGCCTGCCAGTGAAAAGACTGACACTAAGATTAAATTCATGGCAAAGGGTGTAAGTATTTTTATTATCCAAGTGTCAATTGTGTTCAATGAACGTGTCCATTATGTTCATTAAAAGTGTCAATTGTGTTTACTATCTTTGTATTTTTTTATAGGGCTTTAACTGGACATCCATGCTTTTGCATAATGTCATTTGTTCTAATTCAAATTGTTATTGGTGTTTAATAAACTTGTCAATTTGTGTTTCTAAAAGTGACATTGTTTGTAATTCAAAGTGTCAATTATGTTCAATAAATGTGTCAATTATGTTCAAGAAAAGTGTCAATGTTTGTATTTTCTTTATAGGCTTGAACGAAGCATCCATGCTTTTACATAGTGTTATTTCTTTGTAATTCAATGTGTCATTGGTCTTCAATAAACCTTGTCAATTTGTGTGTCGTTAAAAGTGTCAATTATGTTCAATAAATGTGTCAATTATGTTCAAGAAAAGTGTCAATGTTTTGTTATGCCAAGTGTTGATTATCTTTGTATTTTTATAGGCATTGAATGAGACATTCCTGCTTTTGCAAAGGGATCTGAGAGTAATTACTCTTGTTCATCTGGAGAGATTAAAGAAATTAACCGTGAATGATGATAAAGAGGTTGAAGGAATGTCTTCAATACATTCCCAAGGCTCTGCAGAAAATGACGTGAATGAATTTTTCCAGAATCCAGAATTTCACTCTCACTTGACATGATAGTCAAACAATTCCTCACTATGAAGAAATGTTCAAAGCAAGCAGGTAATCTATATGAAGAATTATTCAAAACAAGCAGGTAACTGACATGTATTCTATCTTTTCTTTTTGTAATAGACAAGGATTATATAAACACTGGTGAAGAACATGGGAATCACCTACTTCCAAATTTCATACTCTTATCACAAAGCACACCTAGTGAAATGTCCCAAAAACAGACCGATGAAGGTGTGGAAATAGTTGATGATGCACAACTTGATTCTTTGATTACCAGAATATCAGAACTGGCAACTGCTGATGAAGGTATTGTCATATTCTCTAAAATTATCAATTGACACTATGATAAATAATAATTGACATTCTGATAAATAATAATTGACACATGTCTCCAACCAAATGACACTCTACAATGAACAGTTTATCTAGTGAAAACAATGGATCCATGGCAAATATGCAATGTTGATTGGATTGCTAGAGGAGAACATTGTAAGTATACTTCTGAATTCATGAATAAATATATAAAATAGTTGTCAGAACTTAATCAACTGGAGAAGGAAGTTGTTGATTACTTTTCCCACACACATCGACCAAAAATTGAGTAAGTATTTATAGTTTCTTTGTTTTTTAAAACTTTGTTGTTAATTATCAATGGTGGTTAATATATTTTTCCTAAAAACAGTGAGACTGTCTTTGCGCACGCGGGCCCATTCTTCGTGTCATTCTGCGCTATGAACAGCATGACACATTCTACCTTTATTGACATTAGTGTTATTGATGTTTGGAGTCTGTTGCAGAAAAAAGCAAAGAAATATCGATTTTAATGTTCAATTCTCGATAAACAAAATTGTTATTTCTCTTTTTTTTTTAATAAGTTGTTCTACTGATTTATTTTTTTTATTTTTCTTATAGAGAACGCTCTTAAAGTTTGCACAATTGAACAAGATTCTACAAAGAAAGATGAAAGGGAAGTTGATGTCATAAATTGTTGGATATATTGGATGAGGCGTTTGGAACAGGGTACTGATCTGATGAAGGCAAATTTGGTAAGAGAAAATTTCATTGCTTTTGTTCCCTTGTAATATAGATATATTATATGCTGAAATATAATTTTTTTATTTTTCATTCTTATATAGATATATTTTCCGATATTCTTCAATACTCATTTTTTTAGAGCTGTAATTGACTTCAATCCGAGAAAAGTGCACTATATAGACAATATGAAGTCAAATTCAAATGAGAACTCAGATTTCATGGGACTTGTCACAGAATTGGTATGCATTTAGTCATTTGTATATATTATATAATTTAAGTGTCAATCTATTTGATTGGAAGTGTCACTTTTATTGATATAAAGTGTCATTCTATGATATCCAGAAGAAAAAAAATTGGGAAATTCCTGAAGTTGTTGTATCACTCCAAAGCTGCCGAGTATGATGGATATGTCATTGAAAACATAGATTTTGCATGGCAGAATGATAGAACAAATATTGATTGCGGTGTATTTCTAATTGTCATATGGAAAACATTGTAGGGGTGCCTTATGAGTGTGAGGATTTGTTGCAGGTATGATTTCATATGTTTTGTTGTTGTATATGCTTATTTCTAAAAATTTAACTAACGTGATTTTTTTCCCGTGCTTTATATTATTAGATTGGTCGAAGAAGAATGCTTCGGGCAAAATATTACAGAAAGATTATTCTTTCAAGTTCCAATGAGTTAATGCAAGTTGATCTGGCGGCAGTTCAAAAATTTGTATCAAAATCATGATTTATGGGAAGAGGTTGTTGAAGAATTGCTTCTTTAGTTTTGTTCGATCCATTTGAATATTAATGATGTAGCTTTTAAGATTTGTTGGAACATGTTTATTTTCTAGTGTCAATTATATGTGATATTAGTGTTAATCTTAATCTCTGGTCGCGCTAGTTGTTAGTTGTTTAGTAACAGTGTCAATTATGTTCAATAAAAGTGTTAATGCTTGTATTTTTTTTATAGGGCTTGAATGAGATATTCCTGCTTTTGCATAGTATTATTTATGTTTCATTGGTCTTCAATAAACTTGTTAATTTGAGTTTTAGTAAAAGTGACATTGTTTGCAATTTGTTCAAGAGAAGTGTCAATTATGTTCAATAAAAGTGTCAATCATGTTCAGGAAAAGTGTCAATCATGTTCAGGAAAAGTGTTCAAGAATAAAGTGTCAATTGTCTCCGTGGTGCGTGTCGATATTGACAAAAGAACGTGTCAATGATGTAATAGAAACGAGCGTGTTAGTTGTAATTTACATATATCAAAGTATTAATAACTGTTGAGGAAAATGTCGATTCAACTAACATAATGTGTCAATTGTACATGCGGTGTGTGTCACTTGAAAGTGACAATTCAATTAATATAATGTGTCAATCATGAATAAAGAAAAATAATTGATAAAAGAAAGTGTCATTTATAATAACATAATGTGTCAATTATGATAACAAAAAGTGTCAGTCATTGATGAGTGGTTTTTATACCATCTCATCGTGTTCTTTTTAGGCTTATTTACATTGTTTTCCATTCATTTTTAGCTTTTGTTTTGCTTGGAATCGTATACTTTCGATGGTTTTTGGTTTTGTAGGTTTCTCACGCATTTTAAGCATATTTGGTGGTATTTGGCACCAAAATGAAGAAACCATGACCATTGATGCATTTTTGGCAAATATGGAATTGCTTGGATGAAGAATGGAGAGGATTTGAAGCCGGATGTTGACGAAATCGTGTTTCAGAGCTCATGTATCAAGGCACTTGGAAAATCATGTGGCCGGTGGATCTAACGATCTTAGAATCCGATCTCCACCGTCCACATCGTAGTTCCATGTGTTAGGAACATCTTGGCAAAGTTTCGTGGCGATCCAACGGCTAACGAAGGAGATATCGCGTTTTTCCCAAAATGCGACGGTGCAGAAAAACTGTTCGGCCGTATTGTTAAGGACCGCGGTCCGCATTTGTGAGGGACCGCGGTCCTATGCGTTCTGACCCAAAAAAATTGCAAAGTCAGTAGGGGTCGGACCGCGGTCCGCCTTTGCACTGGACCGCGGTCCGCGTCGTCTCGCAGCCCCAAAATCGCCTTTTTTCGGCCCGAAACCTATATAAACCCTTCCGACTTCTTTCCTTCGGACACACACCATATTTTCGACCTTTTCCAGCCCCCAAAGCAGAGAAACACCCAAGGCATCCCTCCGTTGAAGATTCAAGACGAAGATTGAAGACCACAACCCGAGAACCAAGCGCGAGGATCAATCCGCTAGATTCTAGGTTGTGTTATTCCTTCTCAGTTTTGTTTAGGGCTTTTAATACTTGAATTCTATGGATTATTTTTGCATCTTTTGTGATTGTTTTCCTACGAATATGAGTGACTAAATCCCCTTGTGTGGGGGTTTAGCAGGATCTATGTTTTTGATGAATTGATTCAAACCCTAGTTTTTGAATGAATGAATTGTTTTGTTTCTTAATTGTTGAGCCTGCTTTTGATTTCTCTATGATTCTTTAATGTGATTGGCCATCATCTTAGATAATTATAGAGAATATAGGTAATAGATAATACGGCGCATCATACCCGGTTATTTATTTAGACCCCGCAATTAAGTGTCTAGATTGTCACCATTGGTTTGGGATAGTTTAGATGGTTCTTTAAATCCTTGAGCATGATACGATCCTTAGGTTCATGATATGATCACTTGATTGATCCTTAGGATTATAAATTAGAGATCTCCCGCCATCATACGGAATCCCTAGAGCCTTAGTGGATGAACCAACAAAATAAATTCATAAATGCTAGCTAGAGAATGGGAATGAATCGATCATCTCAGGCATAGTGATTGCTAAACCTCCGCACTCTTCATCAAATCTTGAAACCACACCCATTATCCACTTTGCTTCGTTTTTATTTGTTTTCTTAATTTCTTGCTATTTTAATTCCGTAGTTTTAAATAAATCAAACCCAGTTTAGGACCAAGTAGATAGCGAAATAATTAGGATAATTAGAACCCAGCTGAGTCCTTGTGAGATCGACCTCGGGAGTTGCTAGATTAGGTACTATACCGATTCGTGCACTTGCGAGAATTATAATTTGTTCATCAAGTTTTTGGCGCCGTTGCCGGGGACTCAGTCGTTTTTATTATTCTTTTTACTAGCTGTTTATTTGTTTAGATTTTATTTTTTACGTTGGTTACTATTTCTTCTTTTCTTTACTGTGTCGAGTCTTACTCTTTGAGTTTTCTGTAGGTTTATGCACGGTAGAAGGTCGCAAAATCCAGAACTTGCGCTTTTTATCGATAACATACACAGAGTAGGGACTCGAGTTACGTGGAAAGAACAGGAAGACAAAATTGAAATGGAGCGAATTGAGAACAATCCTGAACCAGAGAGGTTGCAGGGAGACTACACAAGGCCGATACTTGGAGCCAATACCACCTGCATCGTCCTAGAAGAGACCGCAAGGAATTATGATCTGAAGCCCATCTACTACCATATGCTACCATCTTTCTACGGGCTAGCAACTGAAGATCCTCTTGCTCATATGAGGGAGTTCTATGCTACACTGGGGACTATCCCTCTCGGCGGGCTCACTACGGATCAATTGGGAAGACGATTATTTCCCTACATTCGAAGGATAAAGCCAAGAATTGGTTGCACACACTGCCTGCTAATTCTTTGCGGACAATGGAGGACGTGTTCAAAGCATTCACGGAGCGATACTACTCCCGAAGCAAGAGCCACGAGTTAAGGCAAGAGATTGCTACTTTCTCCCGGTTGACAATGAGACATATCATGAAGCTTGGGATAGATTCAAGGGACTCCTCATCCAATGTCCACATCATAATTACCAGGTTGCGATGCTGAATGAGTTCTTCTACAATGGATTGCTCTTGCCATGTCAGATTATGGTTGACAACATGGCTCCCGGAGGCATTCTTGCACTGACCCCAAGTGCATTGCATGAGCTTTTTGAGACGTTGAAGGCTCGTTCCGTATTAAGAAGTCAGAGTGTGAGACAACGTGGAACGCAGGATGTGCGGGCTGCATATACGGATGATACTATTAAGGAGCTTCAACTGCTTAGACAAGAAATCAAGGAGCTCAAGCAGAGACAAGTGCAAGCCCCAAAGATTGGCGAGGTATGTACCATTTGTGATGATCCACAACACTCAACCGCCCAATGCCAGTTTAATATCAACCACAATCAATTTCAAGAGGAAGAAGCTAACTGGGGACAAGGCCTAAGACACCAGGAATGGGAAGAGAGAAGGCAATATCAGAGGCCGCAGCAAAATTTTGTCCATAAGCAGCAAGGGTACAATCCTAACTACAAGAGTTACCAGGATTATGGAGGGAGGAATGCCATTCCACAGCAAAACTTTGGAGGCACATCATCTTCTTGCCCTCAGCCAAAGATTGAGGACGCTGACAAGAATTCCATTGCCATCTTGCAAGACACCTTAAACTCCTTTATGAAGAGTTCTAAGGAGCAAATGGAGACACTTACCACTTCTGTCAGGAACGTGGAAGCAAATTCCAACAATTTGGGGACTCAACTTGGCAGCCTAGCACGAGAAGTCGCTCCGCTTAAAATGCAACAAGGGGAACTACCTCGGACAAACACAAAGAAGCAAAGGCTATCCACGTATTAAGGAATGACACGGAGATTGAGAAGCCGATTATATTCCCGAAGACTCACCCCTTGAGAAAAAAAATCAAGAAGGATGGCGTAGTCGAAGAGGATGAAGAAGCATTGATCGAACAACCCAAAGGAAAAGAGAAGGATCATGTAGAAAAACCCACTTTACATAAGGCGAGTAACCCGTACAAGCCTCCTCCACCATTTCCCAAGGCGTCGAAAGGAAGCAAGCCGGATAAGCAATTCTCTACCCTTTTCAATATGCTTTCTAAAGTGAATATCAATTTGCCACTCTTAGACCTTATTAAGAGTATTCCAAGACAATCCAAGTTCTTCAAGGAGCTCATCACCAATAAAAAGGATTACGAGCGAGTACAAATCTTCCTATACTTGAATCGGGGGTGTTGTAGTTGATGTATCGGCTCTACCGCCCAAGTTAGCGGGATCCCGGAAGATTCGACATCACTATCTCTATAGGCAAGGATAGAGTTACACGAGCTATGCTAGATCTTGGAGCCGGTATCAACCTCATGCCCTACTCGCCTACAAAACGTTGGGAGTTAACAATTTGAAGCCTACACGTATGAGGCTTCAATTTGCCGATAACTTCGGTGAAGACCCCAATGGGGATTGTTGAAGATTTGTTGGTAAAGGTAGACAAGTTTATTGTTCCTGTTGACTTTATTGTTCTTGATGCAGATGATACTTCTCGAGGGCTAAGTGACCAGCTTATCCTCCTAGGGAGGCCATTTATGGCAACCACTAGGACTTGTGTTGATGTACCATCACGAACTGTGAGGATGGAAGTCTTGGGGGAGGTTACACAATTCAAAGCACTAGCTCCAACCACATTGGGAACTAATGCCTCAACCGCCGAAGTTAACTTTGTGCAGCCTACATTTGATGTAGTGAAGGATTCTGATGGTACAGATGGATTAGGAATACACGCATTATTCGATGAGGAGTCAACTGACGTTGGTGTTCCTAACTTGGATGAATGTGTTGAAGATCAAAAAGACATGTTCCCGAAGAAAACCATCTATGTCAGACGCACTAAAGCTGCTTGTGGGAAGAGGACGTTGGGTAAAACACTCTATCCTGGTCTTAAAGTTCTTTTATATGACGATGGTTCTAGAGTATTTCCAGGATACCCAAGTTCTACATTCTCCGGACCATTTCATGTGGTGGACGTTTTGTCTCATGGTGTGGTGAAGTTGATGAATCCACGAACCAAAAAACATTTCAAGGTGAAGGATGTCTGTGGAGCATCATCGAAGGAGGCGTTCGACAAGGCTGAAGTCGGGCGTCCAAAGTCGCCAAGTTTCTAATCTGATTCGGCAAAGTCGAGCCAACGACTCTAACCAACAGCGCTTCGTGGGAGGCAACCCACGTTTGTGAGTTTTTCTAGTTTTCTTAGTTAGATTTATTGCTTTCCATTAAAAAAACAAAACTGAGGAGGGAAATTGACATGTATGCTTCATCTATTGATTTTTAATGCATAATAAGCTATATCAGAGCAATAGGGGAGCTGATACGGTCGGGATTAACTTTGGATCTGAGCTTGCAGATCAAGCTTCGCATATGTAGATCAATCGGACATCACCTAGACATCAGGGAAGATTCGTTTACCCAATTTTCTTTATTTCACTCTATTTTCGTGCTAGGGACTAGCTCGTAGATAGGTTTGGGCGGGGTATGTCGAATCTTGAACCCTATTGATTTGGTCTGTATAATTATGATTCTGATGATTCTCCATGTACTTGATATTTGAATTACTATGACTTATGTTATTTGATGTTTATGCATTTCTTGCCTTAAAATTTTTCTTTACTGAAGCATTGTTGAATTGAATTTGAGCATGATAAAATTTTCGGACATGTAGGATGTAAAAGTATGGTAGTCCAAAAACCTTTGGTGAGAATTTGAGCTTATTGTGAACTGACGAAATGTCGGTCTCAATTTCTTTCATGTGTGATACTCGCTTTAGGGAGAACATTTAGAACTTGCTTTGAGTCTGTTTGAAGTTTATTGAACACTTTTCGTACATGGCATTGATATGATCTTAGGCACTATCTCGTTCTTTAGCCAGAGCCAAATATGAATCCTACCTTGAACATCAACCTAGTAAGCCCCTTTGAGCTTAAAGTATCCTTTTTATTCATGTACCTCCACTTAAATTGCCTAGCCTAACTAGCCTTAACCGAGGATTTAGTAGAGTCATTAGTGCTGTGGTGAGGAAAGGGAGGTTTGATAAGGGTTTGGTGATCAAGGGACAAATATTTGCTAAAAAGTGAGATTGGTGTGAATTGATTTTGATTATATCCAGCCTGGTACCGAACTTGATGACACCGTGTTTTACTGAAATCTTTATCTAATTATTGGTAGAGAGTTGGCAGGTAAACAATTGGATAAAATATGGGAGACTTGTGCATGTACTCCTAACTTTGATTGAAAGGGTGTTTATTGATGACATATGTTAGAGTTGAGAGATGAAAAAAAAAAATTAAAAAAAAAAAAAAAAGAGGGTGAATGAGGAAGTTGAAAAGGGGAGTATATTTTGAAAAAAAAAAAAAAGGGTGAGAACTTGGGGTGACTTGATTTGTTTGATTATGAGTGATTCAAAGGTGGTTGATTTTAGAGGTTTATTTTGATATATCATCATTTGGTTGCTCTACTAGATCCCTTCATTGTTCGTACATTATGAGTCACTTTTCCTATATCTTCCCTACCTTTTTATTACATGCCTTAGCCCCATTACAACCAAAGTAAGACCTTCGAGATCTTTGCCATGAATTGTGTTCAATATGAGTAGAATTAGACAATCTGCAAGCTTATGAAGACGCTCTCCTAGGGTTGAGTTTGAGTGATAATTTTACCCTTATACACTTGAGTGTTTGAGTGATACAGATTTCTGTAAGGGACTACTCTACTTCTATGTTCTATTTTGTTTTGAAGGTGACATCAAACTTGAATGATTTTCTCATGCTAATGATGTGTTCTTCTAAAAAACTGAAAAAGGCTTGAATTGTTATGCTCATCTTTTTAGTATTTAGTCATAGTCATTCTTTTATCTTGTTTCTTTGCTTGAGGACAAGCAAAAGCTTAGGTTTGGGGGGATTTGATGAGTGGTTTTTATACCATCTCATCGTGTTCTTTTTAGGCTTATTTACATTGTTTTCCATTCATTTTTAGCTTTTGTTTTGCTTGGAATCGTATACTTTCGATGGTTTTTGGTTTTGTAGGTTTCTCACGCATTTTAAGCATATTTGGTGGTATTTGGCACCAAAATGAAGAAACCATGACCATTGATGCATTTTTGGCAAATATGGAATTGCTTGGATGAAGAATGGAGAGGATTTGAAGCCGGATGTTGACGAAATCGTGTTTCAGAGCTCATGTATCAAGGCACTTGGAAAATCATGTGGCCGGTGGATCTAACGATCTTAGAATCCGATCTCCACCGTCCACATCGTAGTTCCATGTGTTAGGAACATCTTGGCAAAGTTTCGTGGCGATCCAACGGCTAACGAAGGAGATATCGCGTTTTTCCCAAAATGCGACAGTGCAGAAAAACTGTTCGGCCGTATTGTTAAGGACCGCGGTCCGCATTTGTGAGGGACCGCGGTCCTATGCGTTCTGACCCAAAAAAATTGCAAAGTCAGTAGGGGTCGGACCGCGGTCCGCCTTTGCACTGGACCGCGGTCCGCGTCGTCTGCAGCCCAAAATCAGTCTTTTTTCGGCCCGAAACCTATATAAACCCTTCCGGACTTCTTTCCTTCGGACACACACCATATTTTCGACCTTTTCCAGCCCCCAAAGCAGAGAAACACCCAAGGCATCCCTCCGTTGAAGATTCAAGACGAAGATTGAAGACCACAACCCGAGAACCAAGCGCGAGGATCAATCCGCTAGATTCTAGGTTGTGTTATTCCTTCTCAGTTTTGTTTAGGGCTTTAATACTTGAATTCTATGGATTATTTTTGCATCTTTTGTGATTGTTTTCCTACGAATATGAGTGACTAAATCCCCTTGTGTGGGGGTTTAGCAGGATCTATGTTTTTGATGAATTGATTCAAACCCTAGTTTTTGAATGAATGAATTGTTTTGTTTCTTAATTGTTGAGCCTGCTTTTGATTTCTCTATGATTCTTTAATGTGATTGGCCATCATCTTAGATAATTATAGAGAATATAGGTAATAGATAATACGGCGCATCATACCCGGTTATTTATTTAGACCTGCAATTAAGTGTCTAGATTGTCACCATTGGTTTGGGATAGTTTAGATGGTTCTTTAAATCCTTGAGCATGATACGATCCTTAGGTTCATGATATGATCACTTGATTGATCCTTAGGATTATAAATTAGAGATCTCCCGCCATCATACGGAATCCCTAGAGCCTTAGTGGATGAACCAACAAAATAAATTCATAAATGCTAGCTAGAGAATGGGAATGAATCGATCATCTCAGGCATAGTGATTGCTAAACCTCCGCACTCTTCATCAAATCTTGAAACCACACCCATTATCCACTTTGCTTCGTTTTTATTTGTTTTCTTAATTTCTTGCTATTTTAATTCCGTAGTTTTAAATAAATCAAACCCAGTTTAGGACCAAGTAGATAGCGAAATAATTAGGATAATTAGAACCCAGCTGAGTCCTTGTGAGATCGACCTCGGGAGTTGCTAGATTAGGTACTATACCGATTCGTGCACTTGCGAGAATTATAATTTGTTCATCAGTCATAGTACATTAAAGTGTCAATTGTTACCTAAAACAATCTTGGATTAGGAGTTTTGGTACCAAACTCCTTTGTTGGTTTTGAAGTTGAAGTATCTCTTAATGTTCTCCTCTTCAGCTTCTTTGTTTATGTATTACCCTTTATCCTTTGTTGTTTTCTCCCTTTTGTGACTGAATGAGATGGATCAAAGACTTGATTTGATGAACTTGAAATAACAATGTCATCAATGGGTTTTTCCTTTGCATCAATCAATGCATTGACATTCAAAATCACATTATTAATCCCATCTTCGACAGTTCTGCACATCTCCTCGCTTTCTTGTGCTTTTAGAACCAGATTATAACACATTCTCATCAATTGGCTTCTCCAAGAGCTCTTTTAAAACTTTTCAGAAGTACTATTTGTCTGAGCAGCTTTATCTCATACCTCTTGCTTGGCAAATTTTGTCCATCTCTTCTTGATGTAGCAATTTGGTATTTCAGTCACATAATGGACATGTAGTATCCTCAAACAATGATAGCATAATAGTCCACATTCTTCAAATCTTTTGCAGGAGCAGCCTACCAAAGATCCGAAAGCATAAAAACTGACATATTGATGCTTACTGCTACTCTCATCAGTAACCTGATAAATCTTCACACCATCTTCTTCACATATAAACTGGAATGTAGTGAAAATCGATGTCAAGAACTCCTTTGCAAAAATTTTAAAAACTATAAGGGTATATACCTCAGAAGCATGCTTGAGAATTCCCGACAATGGCAAGCAGGATACAGGGCGGGCTATGGAACATTGGAATTCGTCCTTTGATTCGTTACTTCTCCATTGTTCAACTGTTCTCCGAAAGATTTTATAAAAATCATTCAAACTAGTTGTCTTTTTTGCAGCAAATCCCAATGCATTATTCGTGCTCTCACTTCTTTGTGAAGATAAGATCCCGGCGGAGAAAAAGTCCTTGTTATAGGCAGTGCTCCATTTTTCTTCTAGTCGATACAACCTCCCAAACCATTCTTGATCTTGCAACCCTAGGATGAAACCATTGTGTTCCAACAATCCTCAAACTCATCTTCATTTGAACAACTCGTCAAACATTTGCTAATTGCGTCGTTGAATTCCTTATCAAATTTCAATCTTCCAAATCTGCTTATTGCATTTTGATACAAATGTCATATACAAAGTCTATGCTTTGCTGTTGGGAACACCTTCTCTAATCTATTTGCAATGGCTTTGTCATGAATATGAAAATACTAACTTGACTTTTATTCCCTATTGACTTTTTGAACACATCAAACAACCATGCAAAAGACTCATCTTGCTCATTCGATATAAATGCACATCCAAACATAACATTTTTGTAGTGGTTATTCAACCCAACAAAAGGTGCACAAATCAAGTTGTACCTGCTAGTTCTATACGTGGTGTCAAAAATAAGGACGTCTCCATATACTATATAGTCATCTTTCATCATGGAGTCTCTCCAAAATACATTACAGAACCTACCACATCATCAAGCCCCGCACGGAAAAAGAATTCTGGGTTTTCAACATTTTGTTGGTGGAGAGTGTCGATCAAGCTCTGTGCATGGCCACCTTCTTCTATTACTAACATTTTCAGTTGGTTCACAAAGTTCAAATGATCCTTCTTGGCATGACCAAGGACTTGCTCACCACCTGCATCTTGGGACATGAATCGAAATGTGTCTACAACCCTTATTCCAGATGAGATCATATCTTCAATAAGTGCAGCCTTCTCACTTGTAATTGTCCGTTCTGATTAACTTCATAAATTGCATCATCTGTCAGTTTAATTTTCAATATAGCTTTACAATTCGTGCGGGTTATATACTTTCTAGAACTCTTTTCTTTACCACCCAAAGAAGCAGCTGCATTGTTTCACACTCCTTGAGATGGGCAGGCAAATAACTTTGCAATAGTAACACCAACAACATTTTATATTGAATTTGATTTTCTTACGCTAAATCCGACTTTAGCAGCATGTGCACAGTACGTTTGATACATATGCTCAGTGCTGCTATCCTTTAAACCAAGCAAAGAACCCGACAAATCTCTAATATTATCTATAAGAAGAAGAATAGAATAAGCGTGTCAAATATAATAAGTGTTAATCTTGAACAAACAAAAGTGTAAAACGGAATGTAACACTTTTTTTGTAATAACATTTTGAATACCTTTTCTGTATGTATATAATGACAAGGGTGATTAACAAAAACTAAAACAAGTGTTCCATCATTGACAGTTGTTAGGCTATCTTCAACCCCGGATCTGCTACTTCCTGAAAGATTGACACTTTTACCTATAGAGAGAGTAACACTATAGTCACATAAAATGACACTGCTCTATATAAATACATTTAATATTTTTTCCTTTCTACCTTTTGAATCATTTGTCACTATACATTGTTTATTCACAGCTTGAATATCATCACAATTGTTGTTGGTGTTTGTTTCGGATCCAGATTCTGCAAGGAAGTTTCAATTGCAACGAGGTAAAGTCTTCTTTATGTATACGTGTCAATCATAATAAAGAAATGTATCAATTATTGTTGGTCCCGAGTCAAACGTTCAGGTGTAGAGGGGGGGGGGGGTGAATACACCTGAAAACTTCTTCTCAAACTTGAACACGAACAGTTCGATAACGGAGTCTACTGAATGAGTTCAGTAGACCAGACAAGCTGCTCTAGATCGCGTGGACAGAGTGACTGAAGGTGCTTAGCTCTGCTAGATAACTAATGTCAGAATTCAGAAGCGTTCAACATGGTTCAGTAGAGTGCGGAAAGTGTAGGCCCAATTCAGTTTGGTTGAAACCGTTTGTTTATGAAAACTGTTTCAGTTGATTAGTGCAGTCAGTTAAGCTTTGTTACTGAAACTCAGTTGAATGATTTTCTAAAAGGATTTTCAGTCTGAATAGTAAAATCAATGCAACAGTTAAGAACACAGAGACTTTTAAAGTGGTTCGGATACGCAAGATCCTACGTCCACTGTCCTAAACAAGCAGGAGGCTATTTTATTATACTGAGTTAGTCTCAGTCGGTTTGTTCACTGGACAAACACTGTTTTGTGATTATACTGAGCAAGTCTCAGTTTACAGGGTCAAACAAAATTATGTTTGAATGTATCTCCAACGATGAAGGAGTTCTTAACTCTAAGAACAGTTCAATAAATTGAACTCATTCGGTCCAAGCGATAGATAGATACAGTTGAACTTAGGTTAGAGGGAAAGGGAACAAGAATGGCTTCTAGAGTGAAGAACAGTGAAGAATAATCTCTCTGGGTTCGTGTTCTTCACTTGGATGCTAGAGGCTTGAGTTCTATGTAAGCTTGAGTTCCCTTAGAGCAGATTGTATGCTTTTCACGCTAAGATATATCTCTAAACTTCGTCGTGTATAGCTTGTGTTCTTATTTGCTTGATGCTCTATTTTTGTTCGTGTTCTCGTACAACAATTTGATTTTCCCTATATTTATAGATGTGAGCTATGGATAGATCCGTTGGAGAAGAACTATCCATGTGTCACTCTATTTGGGTAGCTAACGACTCTTTTGAATATCCGCAGAGTCCACTATCTTTTTCAGGAAAGTGGTTGACTTGCAGCTTTTACCAGTTACTTTAACATCTGACTGCTTGTCATTGGTCGAGATATGGAGAGTGGTTGAGATACTTGCAGACTTCAAGGTTGATACTGAAGCTGACTTCTCTCAGTTGTACAACCTCGGACCATTCTACTGAAATGACATTGAAGTCATGTCAGTCATGGAAACTAACATGTCGTTGCTACATCTGACCCATAGATTCAGTAGTATACTCCTGCTAAGTTCAATTCTACTGAAGGTCAAGACTCTGAGTTTAGTAAACTGCTCCTGCTGAGTCCAATTCTACTGACTCCTGAACACCTTTCAGTATGCTGCTCCTGCTGAGTCCAGCATTACTGAATCTTCACTCCATGGTGTTGCGGCGGACAATCTATTGAAGGACAGCAGACGTAACTTTTGAGCTGGAACCATGCTAAAGGCTAGTCTACTGAGTCTGAAACACTAAGAGACAAAGGTGTTAGACTTTCACAAGGGAATGGTTCACCAATCAATATAGGGTTTTGAGATCAGTCAAATCAACTACTTAATCACATCCCATCAATTATCATTACAGAGTGTCAAATTGATTCTACCACAAAAAAATTGACACAATAATCATACCAAGTTTACTGCACAGAGCACATGATGAACAACAACCAGAAACATTAATTAAAGGTACGTTTCACTCTTCCTGAAGCAAAGTGTCAATTATATTAAAATATCGTCTCAATTATTAACATAGAAGCTGTGACTTGAATTCAATATCAATACAAAACTTCAATCAACAAAATTGGAGCAGCACAACAACCAAAGAACATTAATTAAAGTGTCAATTCTTATAAACATAGTGCTATTACCTTCAATATTGGATGCAATTTCTAATTCAAATTCCATTTTAGATTTTCGATTCAAATTAAGAAATTTGATACCAAACTTGATGCCCAGCGTCGTTTGATACAAATTCGACGAAATTCGTGGTGAATTTCGTCGAAATTCACCACGTTTCCACGCCACCGTGGAATTGCTCCACCACACAGATAATTAGCACCGCCTCTACTCCGTCTTAACGCGACGGAGCGATCGAAATCGTATGAATCGAAGGCCTCTTCTTCAATAAATGACGTGGCGGCGTATTTTTGAACTGAAGGTTTAATTTTTTTTTAATAAAATAGAAAATCGGGTCAAACCCGGTAAGGTCAATATTAAAATTGAATCATATTACATATGCAACATGATGCAAATTAGTCCAACTCTATAATTTTTAAGAAGATTTGGCATTGATACTTAATCATAATCATGAAACAAGAAGATCAAGCCCTCGATTTTGTAAAGAATATTTCGTTTCACCCAAAACCAAAAGATCAGCAATTTCTGACCTAACATAAGACAATGAACTTGTTCAATCCCAAAGAATGTCAAAATCTTCCATCGATCTTAAGATCTTGCCGTATAAGAATGGAGAAATTGGAGATGAAATTACTTGCAAAACTTAGCGGTGAGTTCGTTTTACAGATTGTAATGATATGATTCGAATATATCCATCAAAACATTTGTATTTTGGTAGCGGGACAGCATTCACTGTGGGCGCTGGAACAGTTGTCTTCTACTTTGTTCTGTTGGAGTTTACTGCTTCAGACAAATAATTCAATTCAATGGTAATAAAAATCTTGTCTTTTTCTTGATGATGAGGAGCATCATTGCATCAAGCAGTAGACTGTGAAACTCTCTATCCGTCTCTCATTATATATCTCTTTTTACTTGAAACAGAAATTAAATAATTTGGTATTAATGATTAGTCTAGTGAGAGAAAATCTACAGCTTCTTCGTTAACGGCGTAGTGTGAACGGAGCGTGCGGGTGACGCGCCGGTGCTGAGCTGGCAATAGTAACGATCAGATTGGTGTATAGCAGTGACGATCTGTCAAGAAACTGATATTTTTATATTACTAATATAAATAGGACAGATGGCGGCATCTCCGTCTTTGTTTTACTCTTGTTCTCCTCGATTTGTCAGCCGCCGGAACACGATTGCGGTTAACCATCACAATCCGACGTCGCCTTCTTCCAGTTCCTGCTCCCCTTCCCCTTATTCTTCTTCTTACCATAACTCATTGCGTCATCGCGCAGGGCGTTGCTCCAATTTGATTACTTTTTCCGGTAACCTTTTCTCTTTCCATCTCTCTCTCTTCCTCTGGAATACTGTGACGTTTTGGAGCTATTTCTTGTGGTTTTAGTGGGAGAGGTTTTCGTGTAGGATTTTTACGATTTTGTGTTCTACAGGGAATGGAATTATTGGATTTCTGGAGTTTCGTGATTGGCGTATTGGTTTTTTTCTGTAAAAACCTAGTTCCTGTTTTTCTTGTAATTTGTTTTGATAGGTGTGGGATGAGTTGAAGGAAAGATGATTAAGTTTGTCAAACATATGCATACTATGATTTGGGATTTTTGGGTGTTTATGATCTCTTCTGCTTGCTGTTTCTTGAACAGAATATGCTAATTATACTTATGTCATCTCCCAGAGTTGATTTGATCACACCATTAATTGTTCGAATGGTTACAAATCAAAGATCATGGAACTTATGAGTGCAAGATATCTTTGCCCTCTTAATTATTTCAAGATTTACCACTTGAGATATCTAACAATCTTTGGTTTATACTCATGTTTGTTCTTCTGAGAAAATGAATCTACAGCCTTAAGTAGGTTCTTACATTATGGAATGCGATTTTTTCTCTCTGTTTTTCTGTTTAAATATCGAATGACTACAACCATGCTTGAATTTTACCCTTCACTGCTTTAATAGCTGTCCAACTGCCTTAGAGTTCCAAATTACTTGTTCTGGCCTTTGTGTAGTATACCTATCAATTTAAGTTTTTTGTACTGAACTAGTTATCAGTCATCGTGCTCTTTTGCTTTAACTTCATCTGCTAGCTTGCTATAGTAATCTAATGCACTGAAGATATATTAGATTGCTCAAGTATATGTATGGCATCTAATCTGCAAGGTAAGCACGACGCAAAAAATTTCATTTGGCAGTAATCCCTACATGTCTTTTCACTTGCATTACAATCATGTAACATTTGGCTACCTGACAGTTCACATGCTTCAGTTTCACTCTGAGGGTTTACCTGCGCCTTGCAGGCATAAAAATTATCTGGAAGCACCACAGCCTTAAGGCTCAAGCAATGAGTACAATTCAAGGAGATGTTTCATCTCCAAGGGCCATGTTAAATGTGGAGGACAAACCTGAACATCTTCTTGTCCTTGTTCATGGCATCATGGGAAGGTATTATTGTACGTAATGAAATTATAGTTGCAATATCTGGAGAATGAAGTAGACTTTGAATCAGTGCAGTTTTAGATGTTCTTAATCAATAATTGGCGTATTGGAGAATATAAAGTGGATAAATTGACATCTGTAGAGAGGAGCACTATTGATACTGTTTATACAAGTGAACCGCCTGTTGGATGGTGTCATCAATGGAGAATGGTGGAATGGAATATAGATGAATAATTTAAAAAAAAAAAAACAACAACATTAAACACGAGTGGTCTGAGGGTAGTGCATTCATGCTTCTTGTCTTTCACTTCATTTTTGGTCAAACCTCACTTTAGTTTATGAAAACTGTGTCTGCTCTTGGATATGATCAATCCATATTGAAATTACCTTTCCATTCCTTCAGTTTTCCGGTCTGGCTTTTCTGCTCATTATATCAACCTAAGCTAATTACTTGACACATGATTCAGTATTTATTGTCTACATCAATATTTGGATTTTGTAAACGTTACAAATGGAATTTATATTTTGAAGAGTTGAAACATAATAAACAAACATTCCAATGATGTTTTTGTTTCATATTTCCTACTTTCTATTTTTCTGTTAAAAATAGGTCTGCACATGATTCCATTGCATGTTGATTGATGTGTGCAATTATTTTTACTGAAGTTACCAAGTATTGCAGCCCTAGCGATTGGACATATTGTGAAGCAGAGCTGAAGAGGCGATTAGGAAAAAAATTCTTAATATTTGGTATGTTTTCTTTTCATTCTTTTGACACATAAGGTGTACTGACAAACATGGGCTGCCTGATTCTTATGGTTTGTGTGATATCGTGTTGTGTTGCTGACAAAGGGATGAGATAGTTCTGGAATAAAGAGAATGTTTTGGGTGGCATTCCCATATTGTCATGCTACTTATGATGCTATAAACCATTGGGCAAAATCAAGTAGTTGGAATCGTGAGGGTAATGGTTGGGGATATAGTTTCATTAATCCGTGTCAGAGCTGAGGCACATGCGAGATCCTTCCATTTTTGATGCAAACGACTTGGCCACGATTGAAATTGTACTTGTACGATGATAAATTCACGCCGAAGGACGACGCCAATTCAATCTTGAATAAAACCCTATCTATTCCGCATGCAGCAAATCACAATTGAAATACACTCCACGTTCAAATCCGTAAGCAAACATAATAAAGAATTATAAATCAAATAGGAGTGCTGCCAAATCCGAAAGCAAACACAATAAGTAATTATAAATCAAATAGGGAAAGAAAACGTTCCTACGAATTCAAGGAGAATTCGTCCAATTCAAGACACTGCGTCTTGACCCAAATTAAGTTCCCAAAATCCAAGATAAAAATAAACTAGGTTCTCATCCTTTTTTATAAGATGGAAGCCCACAATTATTGACGCAAATAAACAAGCCCAAAAATACGGAATTACTAAATTAAACTAATACGGAAATAGAATAATAAAAATCAACTTAAGGAAATACTAATGCTTTTGCCGCCCCGAACGATCACACATGCATGAACGATCGCGCACATGCATGCATGACTCCTCTTGTCCTCTTAGACGACGGACATAGCTTGGAGAACCTATTGTTCGGCGGCACTTCTTCCATCTCCGTCTCCGCTTCTGAACGTTGCACATCAACTTCCTCCCCCTAAAAAACAGCCTTGTCCTCAAGGCGGAAATCCGGAAACTGATTTCGTAACTCCTCCAATTCCATCCACGTAGACTCTTCTTCTCCTCGATCTTTCCAACGAACTAACACCTCTCGGACCCGACCATGAGAAGACCCATTATCACGCACGCACAACACTTTCTCCGGATCAAAGACGTCATCGAATTTAAAATCTAGCGATTTCGGCAACGTAGGCCCCACCGAATGATCCCCCACCCTAAATTCCACTTCACGGCGACTTTTATTTACTTGATTTCGCATTCTCCGCATTCGATCTTGCGCCCGTTCTAAATTCACCCGAAATTGCTTCTCAAATTTATCCCGTGACAATACTACGTCCGAGACCGCGGCCATGCGGCATTCCTCCGACAAATGCCTCCTCCCACTAGGCGGCGGCCGTCCATAGACCAACTCAAATCAAGTAGCCACGCGACGGGCCGTGATCGAAGTACGGCGTGGGATAAAAAGTCCATACTATGACAGCCTATCCACCACAACCAAAACACAAGAACATTCATTTGGTGACGGAAGATTGGTAATGAAATCCATTGAAATATCCTCCCAAATTCGCGAAGGAATCGGTAGTGGCTGCAAGGATGGATACATCATAACAGAGTTGTCCATTCCAGCCCATGGGTACACGGTCTTAACTCTCTGTAAGTACTGCCCATTAAGGTTCTCAATATCGGTTTTAAGAGATGCCTTTTCTTCTCTGAGATCATTCTTCTCCTGGGTCAGCTCACGTGACTCCTCACTGAGTGCAACATATTCGGAGTTTAATCTTTCAACTTGAGAGATCAAATCCTTAATCATTTGAATCGTATCCGAAATAATAGCTGCTCTATCATTTTTAGGCCTATCTGGATCTCGGGCATTCCTCAACCCCATGAATTGCTCATTGGTCATTATACACTTCGTCATGAATTTGATTGCAAATTTCGACTGGCTCTCGTTTGAAATCATACACCGTCAGATCCGGCAAGTCGGACCAATTGATGCAAACGACTTGGCCACGATTGAAATTGTACTTGTACGATGATAAATTCACGCCGAAGGACGACGCCAATTCAATCTTGAATAAACCCTATCTATTCTGCATGCAGCAAATCACAATTGAAATACACTCCACGTTCAAATCCGTAAGCAAACATAATAAAGAATTATAAATCAAATAGGAGTGCTGCCAAATCCGAAAGCAAACACAATAAGTAATTATAAATCAAATAGGGGAAGAAAACGTTCCTACGAATTCAAGGAGAATTCGTCCAATTCAAGACACTGCGTCTTGACCCAAATTAAGTTCCCAAAATCCAAGATAAAAATAAACTAGGGTTCTCATCCTTTTTTATAAGATGGAAGCCCACAATTATTGACGCAAATAAACAAGCCCAAAAATACGGAATTACTAAATTAAACTAATACGGAAATAGAATAATAAAAATCAACTTAAGGAAATACTAATGCTTCTGCCACCCCGAACGATCACGCATGCATGAACGATCGCGCACATGCATGCATGACTCCTCTTGTCCTCTTCGACGACGGACATAGCTTGGAGAACCTATTGTTCGGCGGCACTTCTTCCATCTCCGTCTCCGCCTCCGAACGCTGCACATCAATTTTTTCCTTTTTTCTTCTTCCTCCCACTCTAACCGTTTGATCATCCCCTGTTTGTGGTTGTAATGTTTTGGTCTTATGAATGTCCTCAATTTTTTTCATTTTTCATCCCATCCGCATAATTCAACACTTGTATCATGGAGGGCAGTATCTAATAGTTTTAGTAGTTGGGGTTGACAGTTTTGGCACCAGTGTTTGGCAGAATATTAGAATAGGTGGGAATTTGCCAACTGTTAGGAGTGCATATTTCCATGAAAATGAGGACAACTAGAGTTTTCGTGCAAATAATGTCATCGAGATGAAGCATCTATTCTTTGTATAAAAACACAAAAATTTAGCTGCTTTTGATTTACTTGAATTTATGAGTTGCCTCTAATCTTTTAGTTGTGCCTCAAGTCCATTTAAGATTTTATCTTTCTTTCTGTCTGCAGCAAGTTCATGTAATATGTACACCAAGACTTTCACGGGCATTGATGGTGCTGGTATACGGCTGGCTGATGAAGTAAGTTCTGGCATAATGTACTATGTGCTTAGGCTGTGAACCATAGAGTCTATGTTGATAATTTCCCTAATATACAAGTGTAATTCTGTAAATTATTCGGTGTAAACAATGTTTTCTTGAACAGGTCATGGAGGTCGTGAAGAAGGCAGATAGCTTAAAAAAGATATCCTTTTTGGCCCATTCCCTTGGTGGATTAATTGCAAGATATGCAGTTGCTGTCTTGTACAGGCCTGATATTTCCCCTGCTTATCCAGATGATAATGTTACAAATTCCAAAACTTCATCTTCTTCAAATAATGGTACGATTGCTGGGCTAGAAGCAATTAATTTTATTACCCTGGCAACTCCTCATCTCGGAGTAAGAGGAAAGAACCAGGTATATTTTTCTGGTTGCAAGATCTACCCATATTACAGTATTTTTTTACTTGTGTATGAAGGAATGCAGTTTTCAGTAGCATATGAATGTATCTAGTGATTTTTAAATTTAGAAGGAGGGGTATTGACAATGAATGCCTGTAGTAAACCTCTGTAGAAGTGAAGATACAAGAGAGAGAGGTGTTTTCATATATCGTTGAAATCGTATTATTTGACATTCTCACTAATTCTTATGAATTCGTGTATTCTTCACCTTCTTTGTATGTGTTTTTGTTTTTGGCAGTTCTTCTTTTTGTCATTCTCTTTTCTACTTCTCTGTTCTTGCAATCCGCCGATGAAATCACTAAGGAACTGCTTTTCTCCCCCATCAAATTACCTAGTCATGTGGGATCTGACCTCCAGACAGTCAATTTCTTGAATGTTTCAGCTTCCATTTCTGTTGGGTGTGTCTTTCTTGGAGAAAATTGCTCCGCCAATCGCACCTATTTTTACGGGTCAGACTGGGAGCCAACTCTTTCTTACTGATGGAGAGGCCAACAAACCTCCTCTCTTATTACGAATGGCCTCGGACTGTGATGAAGGAAAATTTCTGTAATGACCCCTTCCATGTTCTCTAATTATCTTCTCTATAGTGTTACATTTTCCCCTTAATTTAGTGACTTATATTGCAGGTCTGCACTTGCTGCTTTCAGATGCCGTGTTCTTTACGCTAATGTCTCTTATGACCGTATCCTAATTTAAATCAGTACCGGAACTTGTTATCTCTGTTTGTTGCATTGATTGATCGGATCCTTAACTTTAGCTAGATATGGTTGGCTGGCGGACATCCTCTATCCGAAGAGAAGATGAACTTGTTACGGTAATTAGCCATTTCGTTAAGAAGCATAACCATCTTTCCTAGGCTTCTAATTTTGACTTTCTCGCAGCCTACTAATGCTTCATTGGATGGCTACGAACACATTGTTAATGTGGAGTATTGTCCCCCAGTTCTGTCTGAGGCTCCACATTTCGCTTCGGAGGCAGCCGAAGCAAAGGAGGCTGCTCAAAATGATCCAACTACACAGAACACTGCAGAGTATCATGAGATCATGGAAGGTAAAACTTACAAATAGTCTGAAGATGCAAACTCTTTTAACATAGATCTTCGTTCGAGAAATGACAGTTGCTTGTTGCAGAGGAGATGATACGAGGATTGCAACGACTAGGATGGAAGAAAGTTGATGTCAGCTTTCACTCTGTATTGTGGCCTTTCTTTGCACACTACAACATTCAGGTAAACTAAACTTCAAACTTCTCACTCATACTGTTAAAATTCTGTATAGTCGTGTAGTTTAACTTATTGTTATTACCGTATAATGAACAGGTGAAAAATGAAAGGTTTCACAATGCTGGAGCAGGAGTTGTGGCTCATGTTGCTGATACCATAAAACATCAAGATTCTTCACCATGTATTGGTGTTAGCTAGTTTGTAGCTATACATATATGTATACACACCAGACTTCAGTTTGATATAATGTTATTTATATCTTGATTCATCAATTTGTATGAGTTCATGAATTTGAATCGAACGAATAACCTCATCTAAGATCATACGTTTTACTCCATTTGATATCGATATGTAGTATGAATATATGAGACATTTAAGGCAGTGAATGTCTCAATTCTAATATCAATTGTCGGAATTTTTGTGTCATAATTATGGAGATGTAATGTTTGGACACTTGCATAAAATGGATACTCTATGTTGAGGAAGAGAACTAGTGTTATAACCGATCCATCCATATGCTTTCAGATTATGGTGTGGAAGACATAATCGAGAAAGATCACACTCTTGGAATGAAAATGACTAGCAGCATCGTGTGGAAAAAGCAAAGCTCATCATGTTGGTTTCTCCTTAGGTATTTTCTTCACTATACCTGAAAAATAACCAAAAGCAAATAAACAAAGTCCCTACAGATTGATAATGACTGAAAAGGAAGGAGGGATTGTAAAGGAAGGTCATGAAGAGGGGCTCAAACTGGCCGGAGGGCTTCTGCCCCTTGCTAATGTGGTTGAAGTAGGATTTGTGAGGAGCAGTGGGTACATGTGGATCCAGCAAAAGGAAAAGGTGGAGAAGACGATAAGCAAGCTTATGAGCTATGACGCAAATATAACGGGGTACGTGGAGAAGAAGAGAATCAAGAAGCTCAAGGGAGTGAAGGCCAAGGAGCTGGTCCTTTGGCCTCCGGTGAGTGAGATAACAGTTGATGATACACCCCCCCGGCAAGATCCACTTCAAGAGCCTTGCAGGCATCACCAAGACTTTCCCCGTAGAGGCCTTTGCTCCGGGCCAGTGATCAGATCCATGAGTGCACATCAACAATTGCAATCAATTATGCTTACTAGCTGATCATGCCCTTTGTTTCTCATCCTTGTTATCTTGAATTCCCCATGTTTATCGACAAAATAAAGCAGAGTTCTCACATACTCCAATTTCTCTCTTTCTGCCAAATGGCTAAAATTATCAATGCACTTACAGATAGCTTAGATGTGTAATTCTAACCTTATGAGGTGAAGTAGAAACTTAGGTATGGCACTCATCCATACGGCTTTTGTGCAGCTGAAACGTGGGATTAACCCATGCCCCACAGTTACACTGCATGCCTGCCCAATTGAAGGAACCCAATCGGGCTTTACAACCGATGCATTGAAGCTTGTCTCCCACACAGCCTTCTTCCACTACATGAACACAGCTAAGTAAGGATCTATAATGAGAAAGTTATGCCGATAGTAGAGTGAAACTAAATATGATGGGAAGGATTGACTTACATGCTTCCATCCATTTCATTGGTTCCACAAAGATGGATGAGCATTCGACAGCCTGCACATCAGCATCAGCATTTCTCTTTTTCCATTTGAAGCATTTCTGTCCGCCTCCACGTTCGTGGGACACAATGTGCTGCTCGGTAGCCACAATTCTGCGGCATTTCTTGCAACGGTAAACAACGGGAGGCTTTGGATCAGACCCTTTATCAGTGTTATCGTGAGTTGCTTCCATTGCAACAGCCTGCGAAAGCAACGAAACATTATAGAAATAATCGACGTTTGCCTTCCCGTGTGGGATAAGAAGAATGCTTCATTTGTCATACACAAAGTTAAGTAAATGCACGGAAAGGACCAGGATAAGTCAGCCGTGGAGTACGGCCAAAATCATATTTTTAGTTTTCACATTAACTATATGATACCACGAGAGAGTTTCAAATTAACCACTATGATCTCATAACATAATTTCTACAAATGAATATTGAATGGGTGCAAGAACTACTTTGCTGAGAGTCTAATTTCAAGTTCTACTGGAATTGGGCCAGCAATTAAATTTTTCGTTTTACGCAAGCACAAGTCCAGACCATGATTTACTCAATTCAACTATCCCCACCCACTGGATGTAAAATCGGCAAATTAGGACAAGAAAAAGCAGCAAAAAGGAAAAATAAACATTACAAAGAGGAGAACGTCATCCCTCGTCGACTATCAATGTTAAAAGAAACAATCAACGCAAAGAAGGTAGGTTAAAAGAAATCCAGCATCTATCAATTCATCCATAAACAAATTATACACTAAAAGGCATTAAAAAAACAAAAATATTACAAGCTTATGGTTTTATAGATTGCTCGAGATAATATTACAAATCACAGAGGATACATCCGTATATACGATTAAATCATCAGGCACGACATCGTGAAATTAAGAAGAAGAAGAAGAAACGGCTTACCAACAGCAGTATAGGAGAGTGGAGGTTTCACTTTTCACCGCACCAACGAACCAACAAATTACCAAATCGCTATTCTTCTGGCGTCTTCGTAAATCGTATTAACTACTCCCTCCGTTCCACTCCATTAGTCCATTCTTTTCGACACGGAGATTAAGAAAGTTATTTGTTGTGTATAAAGTAGTATAAAATAATGGAGTCCACTATAATATATAAAAGTATTATTTTAAGTTAAAAAAAGAAAGTGAACTAATGGAGTGAAACGGTTCAAAAAGAAAAATTGGACTAATGAAGTGGAACGGAAGAAGTAATTATTAATTCGAGCAAATAAGTAAAACAAAAACAATAGAGGACCCGGCCCAAACAATCTCATCGTTCAAGCCCATTACAATCTGGGCCCATTGTCATATAGTCTGCACGAAGGGATTTTAAGTGATGGGATGTTATATTCTTTTTTTTTTTTTTTTTTTTTTTTTTTTTTTTTTGATACGTGGAACCCGTGCAGCCCCGGTACTTGCTAAACCTTCCCAGCAGCCTCGCGGGTGAAACCACACAGAGAGTTCAACCACCCTGCATCAACCATGTAGCGATGCGCCCACAAGAGTCTTCAGAATTGACAACGGGACCTATCAATCCCGGGCTTGGGATGTTATATTCTTTCAACTATGACATTCGACATAAGCTAAAATATTTCCACCACTATGTCTATGTCATCTCAAAATACATACATACAACTCTTTGTACAGCTTCTATCGTATAAGGTTTAATTGTTTAAACAATTAAGAATATAGATGCTTATTAAAATATTTTTTTATTAGTTTTAAGATACCGGTTATCATTAAATTTCTATATTTAGGAAAATATATAACACGATCATCTCACAAATTTAATAAGTGTATATATGGTATTTAACCCACAAAAACTTATATTCTTTTGTGTACCACACGTATTAATATGTGTTAAATATTATCCATTTGATTTAATGAAAAATGTCACATGTCAATATTCTTCTAATGTGGTACACAAAAGTGTATACGAAAGTAATACAGACAAACCGCTCCTTATTTAACTTATCTAGTCTAACAGAAATATACTAATTTTTAAGGATGTTTATATTAATTCGATAATCTTTATAAGATATTTGTTCCAAACGCTATCAGATATTTATAAGAAGGTTTAATTCAACTAAACAAAAAATTGAAAAAACAAGCGTTTAATTCGACTGCATATTTTTTTGGGTGTGGTTTCGGCGTGGATTTCAAATCGCAACGCGTCCAATGACCTCTCGGATTCTCCACATGTTCGTTCGAAATGAGAAATTACAGAGCTGGGCGAAAGCCTCGGTGTAAGATAGCGTATGGATCGGATTTGAAAAATAATAGATAACTAGAAGACTTCAATCCGAACTGGAGTCCATTCAACATCCATTGATATGATCCCGATTCTGCGCCCTATTTCCCCAACTTTTCGTGACGTTTAGCTGTACTTGCGCGAGTAGCGGATCGTTTTCGTGTAGTTCTGTCCCGAACATCATCTACCAACAAAGGATGGATCAAGGGAATGAGTCAGCTCTTCTATATGTTCCTTTTCGAAGTGCAGTGGACGAGGGTTTCTGGTATAGGTTGTCATCACTGAAGCTCAACAAGCTTGGGATCGACGAGTCTCCTATTCCTATAACAGGTGCGCTACATGTTTTTAATTGATCCTGTTTCCGGACTTCAAAATTGCATTTGGATCTAGTTGGCATCCTTAACTCAACTTAGTTGTTATTGAAATACTGTGATTGTATTAGCATTAGCTTCAGGTTCCGATTATTGCTGTTTTTGCTTTGTGGTAAACCAGTGTTATCCTCTTCTGGGTTCATCTTTGACAATAGACAAAAAATGGTATTTTGCTTTGATATTCTTATATCTTTGAGCATTCGGGCAGTGGTGGTCGAATTCTATTTCTTGCTACTCGTAATTAAGATCAGATCAAATATTATGGGCGCATATATGCAAATGCAGCTAAGTTTTTATATATCGCTTAAATATTTCTCTGTTTCTGTAGTACAGAATATATCTTAAAAGGATTATCTTTTATTGGAGACCAGGGCCATTCGTTGTGCACTGGCTTGTCTCCAGAACTGCTATTTTTTTTCCTTTTATTACCTAGTCTTTTCTTCTTCTTATATTTAGGTGATATCCAACTACTACATGTTGTTATTGTTGAACAATTGTTGCGAAATTTATATGTGTAACACTCTATTAGTTTGAACTACTTAACCAAGAGACTAGAGGATACCTGCTGATAGAATTTTTATCTTCAATCTCAATTCTCGTGGCAGGTTTTTATGCCCCTTCAACTAAAAAAGTGCCTTCACATTTAACTCTTTTCACTGAATCATTACCTCCGGAGTCTAATGAAGAATCATTTAAGCCCACTGTAAGTCGTGGGAATAGGAACAAATGTCCTATCCCCGGTACTCTTTACAATACAAACACATTGGAAGGCTTCCGGACTCTTGACAAAAAAAGCCTACTCCAAGCTGAAGCAGAAAAGGTCTTATTTTCAATCCATTGTTTATTTGTTCTTTTTACCATAATCTCATCCATTATTTGTTTGGAATAGCATCTACATGTATATTGTTTTTCATTAGAAGTTTCTACTTTTATCTTGGCTGAACTGATCTTAAATGATGAAATGACAGATATGGGAGGATATAATTTCGGGCAAAGTCGAGGAGGACTGCAGCCTTCTATTAAGATTCCTAGTAATTTCATTTGCTGACTTGAAAAAATGGAGCTTCCGTTATTGGTTTGCATTCCCTGCTTTGATTCTTGACCCTCCAGCAACTGTTGTTAATCTTAAACCTGCTACTCAGTGGTTTAGTGTCAACGAGGTGCTTTAGATATCAAAATTTGATGGCACTGAGTTTAGTTTTATGGGGGTTTAAACTTGATACAGATTATATTTTTGTGGTTGTAGAGGGAGTCTGTGACAGCAGCTTGCAACGATTGGCGCAATTTGTGCTCGACAACAGGTGAAAATCAACCTCAATAATTGTTATTTAGTTGTCTTTACTTCCATAGTTCCTCTATTCACAGCTAAAGAGTCAAATCTTGTACAGATGTGCCTTTCTTCCTGATAACCATTTCTTCAAATTCTGCTGCAACTGTTAGATGTTTGGCTGAGTTTGAGCAATGCCAAAAGGATAGCCATAAGGTTTGTCATATACTCGTATGTAAATTGAAAGAAAAAAGTATGAGATATGTGCACAAACACATAGGTAGTGAATTCGAACTTTTTGCACAAAGAAAACTGGATAACTATCACCACTAGATAAGTGAATCACAAGTCTTATTCCCTGCAGATCCTGTTTGGATTTTACGACCATTGCCATCTTCCATATCCTGGTTGGCCTCTTCGAAACTTCTTATGGTTTATTTTCAGAAGATGGGGTCTTCCAAAAGTTCAATTTTTCTGCTACCGTGAGAGCCGTGGTTTTGCTGATCTGGAATCATCATTGGTGGGTGAAGCATCAGTATCAAATTCACAAGGTAGATATACCAGAATAGGATATCACCTCTTTTGAGACACTTCTTTCTTGTTTCAGCAGTTTCGGTCTTGATGCATTCTCATACGAGTGCCTTTGTTTAGAACTGAGAAATCATCAGAACATGCCAACTGCTATTGGATGGGAAGATAATGAAGGGAAACTGGCATCAAGGTGCATCAGCCTTGCCGAGAAAATGGACCCAACTAGGTATGTTGGGTTACCTACTACTGGACATTTCAGAACCTCATTTCAGTGCCCAATTGTTAGTTTTACCTGGATCTTGCAGGTTGGCAATTCAAGCTGCCGACTTGAACTTAAAGCTCATGAAATGGCGCCAGCTGCCGTCATTGAATACAACTCTCTTGTCATCGACAAAATGCCTTCTTCTAGGTGCAGGTACACTTGGATGCCAGGTTGCTCGGATGCTTATGGTATGCACTGCAGAATACTGTGTATCACTTAATATTTGTGTTAACCTCAATTGAGTTGCCTTTGATATTTCTACTAATTATTGCAGGCGTGGGGTTTTCTGAATATTACACTTGTTGATAGTGGCAGAGTTTCAATGTCCAATCCACTTCGGCAGTCACTGTATAACTTTGATGATTGCCTGAATGGTGGTGAGTATAAGGCCACTGCAGCTGTTAAAAGTTTAACTAGAATATATCCAGCAGTGGTGAGCAGTATATCCTTTCTACTATGCTCATGATATTGATGCCTTCAACTCCCTTTTGTTAATTTTTTTTCATCGTTCTATATTTCTCAGGGAGCACAATCTGTTGTAATGGCTATCCCAATGCCTGGTCATCCTGTACCAACCCAAGAAGAAAATAGTGTTCTTGAGGACTGCAAACACTTGCATAATTTGGTAGATTCTCATGATGTAGTTTTTTTGCTAACTGATACACGAGAAAGTAGGTGGCTTCCAACTCTTCTTTGTGCCAACGCAAACAAGGTTGATCCTCTTTGCTTCAGCTTTCCTTATTTTCCATAGCTGCATCTATTCTGAAACTTCTTCATCTAATATTCTGTAATACACTAGGCATACAACTATATTTGGTTCCTGATTTGTGAACTTGTTTGCTTTTATTGTAGATCACGATCACTGCTGCTCTTGGGTTTGATAGCTTTTTAGTTATGCGTCATGGAGCTGGTCCTTTTAGCCCTTCTCATGAAATAAAAGCAGAAAGTGTAAATGATTTACCTGCTGAAATTGGGACTCTCTCTCTCAAGGACAACATTAAGGAGCAGAGATTGGGCTGTTACTTTTGCAATGACGTTGTTGCTCCTGTAGACGTAAATATCGTTAAAACAACTGGTTTACGATAAACATCCTCCACCAGTACGCACATACACACACACACACACACACACATCACACACGTTTATATATATTTTTTTCTTTATTATATCGAAAACATTTTTACTATTCTGGCCTTCTTTCAGTCAACAACCAATCGCACATTAGATCAGCAATGTACTGTTACTCGTCCGGGACTTGCTCCTATTGCATCATCTCTCGCAGTTGAACTTCTTGTAGGGATTCTACATCATCCATCTGGGTAAGACGGTTTTTATCATTCAAGATTTATAATATACCTCACAATGTGGGTGTAGCTAGGGTTAATTTGTATCTGCAGAATCCATAGCCTTACTCTTGATTTCTTCCCATGTTTATAAAAATACTGCAGGATTTCAGCCAAAGCTGAATTTGCTAACTCGGTCGATACTGGCAGCGATCAACCTCTTGGTATTCTACCCCACCAAACTCGAGGCTCTCTTTCACAGTTTTCTCAGATGACCCTTGTCGGTCATGCCTCTTCGAGTTGCACTGCTTGTAGCTCCATTGTAAGATACACACCATCTTAATTCATATGCCAGTTTCTAGCTTTTTAGTCTCTTTCTGATCATCATTATAAGGCATGCAGTTTGTTGATGAACATATCTGATGAGTGGACATCATGCAGGTTGTGTCGGAGTATGAGAAGAGAGGGTTGGATTTCGTATTTGAAGCCATCAACCATCCTACTTATCTGGAGGATATAACTGGTCTAACTGAACTCATGAAGTCTGCTGGCTCCTTTGAAGTGGATTGGGCTGATGAAACTGGCGATGACGACGATGATGAGTTTCTTCAAATTTGACATGACTAGGGTTATTGGATATTGGTGAAAATAGGGGGGAAAACACGTGTTAATAAACACATTTGCAATATTTATGGAGTACAACGTAATTTCATTCTTTGATACGATGATATTTTTTTCTTTATGTACTATAGTAAAGGAGATCTATACTTAGGTTCATATATTACCACTTTTCCAAGTTAGGTTAAAATCATTTGTACTTAAAGAACATGTGGTTTTTCTCTGCATCTGTTGCTTTAAGACGTTGCTAAGGAAAATATATAATATTTTAAGCAATTAAACAACAAGCACCAGTGGTCTAGTGGTAGAATAGTACCCTGCCACGGTACAGACCCGGGTTCGATTCCCGGCTGGTGCAATCATTTTTCACATTTTTATTACAACCTTCAACAATTTGTGACTAATAATAGGATTTTAAGGAAAGGGAAGCTTAACACTACTAAATAGTAGTACTATCTTTCCTAACATACATTCCTATTTAAATATTAAGATTTAGAGAATTTAATTCACAACTCCATTTTAAAACATATTTTGGTCCTTTTCCACTACAAGTTCATATTCAAGTTTCCAATTACGACTCGAAACTGTAAACGTTTTCCTTGAAAAAGGGCAATGAAGACTTTGAAATCACCTAAAAAGGGAACTGGAATTCTTGATCAAGCACAAAAAAAAGTCTCAGCTGGTTGGACTAAGGAAAAAAGTCGCCCACAAACGGAAGATGGGATGGAAAATTACAATTTGCATTTTGGTTTTAAATGGTGATAGTGGATTGCCCATCAACAAACGCCAACCTCCATTTTCGTTTACTCACGTTTCTTGGGCTCTCATTTGTAGTCCCCATCCACATCTTTGGTTTAATTTATCAACCACTTAGATCCAAAATGTGCAGCTGATGCATTCATTAATGCTACTCCACGTGGGTTCTAATTCTTAAATTGAGAAAAGGGTTATCCGAGTTTGAGTTTTCCTCATCATACAAAAAAGAATTAACATGAAATTAATTGAATAATTTACGTACACTAAATTATGTTTAGTTCACCATCAATGTTGCATTACTGATAAAAATTGAATTGTTTTGCACCAAAAAAGATCAGCATTACCGTGAGAGAGAAATTAGAAGAAGAAATTCGGTGGAGACAATAAAACAAGTGACAAATATATGATAAAACTTCATTCTTAACACGGTAACTAATGTATGACTAAACTTGTTATTTTCTACCTTCAGATTTAAATGTCATTACGAAATTACTAGCAAGAGCACCCTGTGCTGCTATTTTCTTGTGGAGATTTATTGCCCTCAATAATTAATTTCACAGACTATAATACAAAAAAAAAAAAAAAAACAGTATGATTGTGACGTAGAAACCGTTGTCGACAATGTCAGCAAATTATAACCACATTAATGTATATAATAACACTTCTCTAATGAGATTGTTTGATACAAACAGACGTAATTACATTTATATGAAAAGCATCTAGCATAATTATTTGAAAAATGTCTATTACACATTATTTATACGAACATTAAGTGATTAAAATATATTGGATCTAATATTGTAAGATCTTTTTAATTAATTTCATGTGTTAGGGAGGACAAGTCACCGGTTTGGAGGAATATGGAACCGGGCAATATAACCTGATCACCACAAGCAATTTAATGTTGCTTCAGAAAATAATTCTTTTTAAATCTAAACAAATCAAATCTTAATTAAAAAGCATAAACTAACCCTAGATCGAAATAATTTCATTTAATGACCCTCAAAAGAAATAGTACGTGACACCAAACTAGGGTTCTCAACAAATCGAATTAAATCAAATAACACAATATTCGATTTGGTATCCCATTCATTTTTGAATATTAAAGTTGATTCATAATCGATTCGTTACTATTTTTTGAATTATTCGATTCATTGTTTATTGAGTATTTTATAAACAACATTATTCAAATATTCGGTTCGAATTCGGTACGTATTTAATACTATTCGATTCAAAATTATATATAATTCAGAATCAAATTTATAATAAGTTTAAAAAATATATAAATATTTTTATAAATGTATTATATATTTATATTTAAATCGAGTATTTTCGAATATTGAATCGAATATCATCATTTTGTATTCGTATTTGAATACTAATCTAATTGAATTGAATACTTGTATTTGACTCGAATATCAAAATCTCGAATACGAATACCGAATCAAACCAAAAACATTTGATCTGTTTACAACCCTACACCAAACTACCTCTCTTCGAAATTTCTCATTTTGCCCTCTCATATACCTCGATCGAAAAGAGGATAAAAGAAATTAAATTAATTATATACACACACAAGAAAATCTCTTTATCCAGATCTGTTAGGTATATATTTATTAGTAAAATATCTTTTATATACTCATACAATAATTTGAGCCTTTGAAAATATTACATACTGATTACATCATATCTCACTAGTTTTCAGTGTCCCAAAACGCCAGCCAAATGAAATTTGCTGTAAATCACATGGGCTTTGTGGAATCCAAAAAACCTCAATTAAACAAGCATTTAATAATCTAAATTGTTTTTTATTTATAATAATAGTTGGTGAATTTTTACCAGAATCAATTTATATTTTTTCATTTCATCCCACGAAACGGACAGATTGCGTAGGCTGCATGTGCTATCTGCTTCTTTTGTATTTTCTTGCAAAGTCTCCTTCTGTAGTTGTCTGATTCTCCCACTTCTCCCTCAACCAAAAGTCGGGCGTAAATATTTTTTTAATATTTAAAAAAGTTGAATACAAGTTTGATTCAAACTTCTTCAAATATGTCAGTTCTAAAAGCACCCAAAGCGTCTGATTCTTTAACCAACTGTTTGTTCACCCTAAGTTTCCTAACTCGGATACATCGACTCCTTAGGAAGAAGCCTAAGAAAGATTGCATAGCGGCGGAGATTAGAGATAAAGATATGGTGGCGTGTGAAGAAGTTAAGATTGATGAGGGCCGTGATGATGATTGGATGGCGGCGTTGCGGAAATATGTGAAGATGCTTCATTTCGGGAGGTGGGAAGAGAAGGAAGCGGCGGCGAGGGAGATGGAGAAGCTGGCGGAAGATGTGAAGCGGCGGAGGACCATGGTGGAGCTTGGTGTTATTCCGCCGCTCGTTTCGATGGTGGGGTCGGAGGTGGTGGCGCGTCGGAGATTGGCTGTCCGCGCGTTGATTGAGATTTCAAATGGCTCCTTCACGTAAGTCCCAATTTGTGAGATCAAAATTTTTAAAGATAATTAAAATTATTTATGTGCATGATATTTAAGTGGTTAAATTTCATGATCAATGATCAAAATCTTCATGATTTCCTTGATATAAGATGATCAATTAGGTTTCAGTGTAAATCACTTTGAAGATAATTATAAAAATTAATTTTATTTTCAGTTTGGGATGAAGAAAACAGAGGTAAGAACAATTTGATAATTTGATTGCTGTTTTATTAATTTACCATTTCTGGGTTGGGCTGAAACATTGAATCGGAGTAAATGGGATCAAGATTTTAGTCAGTATATTTAGTTGGATGTTAAATATATTTTATTGCTAGAATGGAAGATGTTGCTCGGAAATTGAGTAACCATAATGGAGGCTTAATGGCCATTATTGACTTTAACTTATGATGGGTGGGTGGAGTGAGCGTGATAAACACCTCCCACCTCGCGGCGGCGCCACCGCACTCTCCGACCTCTTTCTCTCTCTCGTTGTCAAAGTGCCAAAGTCTAAAGCCCGTCTCTGTTAAGTAGATGACCAAACTAGTCGGCACCTATTAATAGATTGAACTTCTTGCCCAATCACATGATGGGCCGCACCTACTATTGTAGAGCTAGGTTGAAGATAGAGATAGTTTGTTGACATTACTTGCTAATCTTTGAATATGGCCAAATAACTAATAAGGGTTTTGAAATTAGCCCTCTTTTTTTTATTTTTCCATGTGTTAAGTGGGGGTGGGAGGTGGTGTATTTTGGCCCAACTTAGGCTGTATATTCTAACTTGACCTTGTTTCTTTGTGTTTGTTGCAGGAACAAGGCTCTATTGGTGGAGGCCGGAATCTTATCAAGATTGCCGGAGAATTTAAGTTTGTTTGAGGAAGCAGCTAAGACAGAATTTGCAGAGCTTATCTTGTCTATATCATGCCTAGCCAACAGTCAATTCTCCCTCAACTCATCAAGAATTATCCCAGCAGCAGTCTCCCTTCTTGAATCCAGTTTATCTCTTGACACCAAAGAAGTATGTTTAATCACATTGTACAACCTCTCTTCCGTTCTCGACAATGCTTCAATCTTAATATCCTCCGGTGTCATATCCACCTTAGTAAAACTATCCGCCATAAAAGAAACATCAGAGAAGAGCCTAGCAACGCTAGGTAACTTGGTAGTAAGCTCAACTGGTAGAAAGTCACTGGAGCACGACCCCATGGTACCAGAAGGCCTAATAGAGATCATGACATGGGAGGACAAGCCCAGGTGCCAAGAATCATCAGCCTACATCTTGATGATCCTGGCTCACCAGAGCTCCATCCAACGGCGGAAAATGTCCGAGGCTGGGATCGTGCAGGTGCTTCTAGAAGTCGCATTGTTGGGCAGCCCGTTGGCTCAGAAGAGAGCCATGAAGCTACTGCAGTGGTTCAAGGATGAGAGACAGACGAGGATGGGGCCTCACTCTGGGCCCCAGGTCGGGAGGATTGCAATTGGCTCGCCTATGGCTATGAGCGATAAGGAGGCCGGTCAAGGGAAGATGATGATGAGGAAGATTGTGAAGCAGAGTTTGTATAAGAACATGGAGACGATTACTAAGCGGGCTAATGGGGCTGGGGATGCTTCGAAGCTGAAAGCGTTGGTGATTAGTTCGAGTTCTAAGAGCTTGCCTTACTAGAGAGAAACTCATACTTTTGGATCAAATGTTTTAGTTTTCTTTTTGTTTGGAAAGGGTACATATTAGAGGAAAGAATGAGCACCTCTGGTGATTGTAAATCATGGATTTTTCAATCATTCTTTTGCTCTACTTTTAACTCAAACTTAATCGAATCTGTGATAATCTTCTGCTATAGATAATGATACATTATGCTATTTCATGGGGAAATTTCTTAAATGCCCAAATTCGTATTACAGAAGTCAAATTTACCCAATCCTTATATTTGCTACACAAAATACCCACTTTTACTTAAAAGTCCCAATTTTTCAGACTTGTCAGCCTGCAAGTTCGTTATTTTGCTTCATTCCGTGCGTAAATGATTGAAATCGGGTATCTTAAACATAACACAGAATCTCGCTCGTGTCTCGCTCGCGCCGCCAAATCCCACTCCCTTCACAGCGGAATCCGTCTCGGCTGTCCCCACTCGAACTCCCGCTCGGCCTGCCCAATTCCCGCTCGAGTTTGACTTGCCAGGGAGCAGAATCCCGCTCTACCTGCCAATTCCAGCTCGGCTTTTTGACTTGGCAGGGAGCAGAATCCCGCTCGGACTGCCAAGTCCCGCTCGACTTTTTTGACTTGACAGGGGGAGCAAAATCCCACTCACAGAGTCCCGCTCGGCCATGTGAAGTTATGTTCGTTCCATTCCTAGTCCCGCTCGTTCCATTCCTAGTCCCTATCATGAAATTTTCTCTATTAATATCGTGATTGAAGTCCAAAATCGAACGCACTCCATCCTTTTTCATTTCATTTTCAATTACAAAATCATTCTGTAGAATTTTGCTTCCACACTCCAGAAAAAAAATGGAAAGTTGGTATAATATTATTGTTTATTTTAAGGGGCAATTTAACAATTTGTCCGAATATGTTGGCGGTGAAGTTAGAGTTGTCTCGCATTCATGGGAACAATGTTTGCATCCTGATTTTACGACAGTTCATTCAATACAACCTGAATCTCTTTTCACTTTTGTCAAATTGTGAAATTTATTACACATGCGTTTCTCGTCATGGTATTATGCTTAGTCCATTCTCGCGACCGATATGGACCTAGTTCGTCTTTGCAGTACACAAATCGAGCCGACTTTATTTTTTGTGCACTATAATGTTCAATCTTATCGTACACCCAATGTTGAACAATTCGGTTCACGGTTCAATTTCAAGAGCAAGTGGGTGGTAGCAATCGGGCTGAGAATTGTGTTGTGGCAATGATTTTTGGTGGACACTCAGATTCGTTCAAAATGCTTCCTCGTTACATCTATCTAGTGAAAACAACAAATCCAGGTACGATGACTGATCTCGAAGTCGATTCAGAAGGTCGTTTCCAATAATTATTCGTTGCTTTTAATATTTCTCGTAGCCCGTGGGTATTTAACCTCCGAGATCTGATTGTTGTCGACGCGACTTACTTGAAAGGAAGGAATAAAGGAGTGTTATTTGTGGCTGCTAGGACAGATGGCAATGACCAAATATTTCTACTAGCCTTTGGTGTGGGTCTAATTAAGAACGTTTACTCTTGGACGTGGTTCATGTCTCGACTGAGAGAAGCATTTACGATGCCAAGCCATTTAATGATCGTGTCTGATCAACACCGGAGCATAGCTAACGCGGTAGAGGCTGTTTATCCGGAAGCATCCCATGACACTTGTTAATATCATCTCCAGAATAAGATTACATGATATGGTAAGACGCTTATCAAGACGTATCATGATGCTACCTATGCATATACGACGTATGATTTTGATCATGCGATGGAAGAGATTCGTCAAGCCTATTCTGAGGCATACGAAAAGTTAATGGATGTCGGACCGGAAAAGTGGGCTAGATCGAAGTCTTCCGTTAGCCGGTATAGTCAGCTGACCTCAAACATAGCTGAATCCATCAACTCGAGGTTGCTCACAGCACGGCGTCTGCCGATATGCACTATGATCGAGCCAATAAGTCACATGGTAGAACAGTAGTGTGACCAACATTGAGCAAAAGCCACGGCACGAGATAATGCGCTCATAATTGTTGTAGAGCTAAAGTTAGCTCCGTTAGAGGACCGTTCACATCGCTTCACTATTGTGTCCCCGAACGGAGACAAATTCAAGGTTCACGGCGGAACATATCAATGGAGAGTTCAAATCAGCAGAAGCGCTTGTGAATGTCGTGAGGGAAAACTCGATGAGATCCCGTGTTTGCATGCTTGTGGTGCTATCAGATATAATAGATTTTTCGTCTATACGACTGCTACATCTTTGTGTGTTAATAGGTTTTTTATCTATAGGGCTGCTTGACTAAATTTACTAGACTTCGTCTCAAACGCATACAAGACAGAGAATTGGAAGATGATATATGCTGGAACACTGTATCCAGTACCCCCCATGCGTAATTGGCGGGTGCCGTCAGATGTGACTTCAATGGTTGTGTTGCCACCATTAATTATACGACAGGCAGGGAGATCGAAGAATAGTAGACGACCCTCAGGTGCCGAAGCAAGTACATCTAGTGGGAGAATACACGGTCCGAAAAAATGCAAAATATGCGTTTTGGTTGGTCATACCAGGAAGAAGTGTCCAGGAACGGATGTGCCGGACTCACCGGAGTCGGAAGCATTTTAATATGACGTAATTGCTCTTGATTTGTAATTGTCAAAGTAATCTATGATTTCGTAATTGTGTTAATTTGTGATTCTGTCATAAGTCGAAATACCGTAAAACAGAAACTCGAAAAATCGTAAACAAAATCAAAAGTCATAAATCCAAATAAAATATGTCAATCAAATACAAAATAAGTCATAAAAAACTGTCCTGACGTGTGTAGCGATGTGAACTGAAAGAGAGCGAGAAAGCGAGAGAAATCATGCAAGAGAGCGTGAAGTGAAAGAGAACGAGAGATCGAGAGAAATCCTGCAAACCTTTGTTCACTTTGTTTTCTTTCATTTTATTAGTACATTTTCCAGAAAGTCATGTGCTCATAAGAGTATATTTCTCCAATAGTGACCAAAGTCACATGCAAAAATTAGAGATGCAGAACAGGTGTGCCTATACAAAGTAGGAGAGGAATTTCATTCTTTTCCTATTGCGGGAGATGGTCTTTTCATCACATGCAGCACAGTGATAGAGTTCTTCCATGAAAGAGAATTTAAAGAGAGTTAGAGAGCGAGAGAAATCAAAAAAATCGAGAGAGCGGGATAAATCAAAGAGAGCGAGAGAGCGAGGGTGGAGGGCATTCCATCGTTTAGGGGCAAGCAATCTTTAAAGGTAACCCTAATCCTAACTCTAATCCACAATTAATCTTGGGGGCATTTTCTTAAATACCCAAATCGATATTACAAAACTCAAATTTACCCAATCCTTATATTTGCTACAAAAAATACCCAATTTTACTTTAAAACCCCTACTTTTTAGACTTGTCAGCCTGTGTAAATGATTGGAATCGGGTATCTGAAGCAGAACACAGAATCCCGCTCACGTCCCGCTCTATCCCGCTCAGGAAATCCGCTCTACCTGCCAAGTCCCGCTCGACTTTTTGACTTTTTCATAAAGTTAGTGGTAGTGTAGGTAAAATTGAGTATTTTGTATAACAAATATAAGAATTGGGTAAATTTGAGTTTTTTATATGAAATTGGGTAAAAAAGAATAATACCATATTAATCTTTATCTAAAATATTTTGGTTCTAGTTTTTGCTTGATTTTAGGAACATCTTTAGCATCTAAGGGGGTGTTTGGTTCATGGGTATCCTACCCTACTATGGGCATCACTCGGGTTTGATACTCATATATCGTGTTTGGTACGTGGGTATCGATCCCCTACTATGGGTATCAAACCGATATGTGAATGATTTTTTTGAAACCCAAGTGATAGGTGGGTATGAGTTTTGATACCCATATGGGTATCAAAATTATATTTTATGTATTATTTTTTAAAATTGAAATTTATTTTTATAATATTATTTAAAAATAATAATGATATAAATATATATTTTCAATTTTATAAATAACAAGTATCATTAGTTAGAAATATTTTAGCATTAATATAAAAATATTTTTATAAAAATATATACACTTATGTTTGAAATAAATAACTTTATAAAAATATATACACTTATGTTTATCAAATAATAAACATTATTATTTATAAATATTTAAACATAATTTATCAAAATGTTTTTAATTTAATAAAAAGTAAATACACCGTTTACAATTATTTTTTAAAATATTAGATTATTTTTTTGTAAATAATCAAATAAAAGATAATGTACTTTTTATTAAAATATTCCTATATTAAATTTCACAAAATAAAAAAAAACATGACTCATGTTATTATTATTTATCACGTTAGAATATTCATAAAATTATCATAATGTTTTTATATAAAATTATTCATTCCCATTAAAGCCTAAGTACAACCAAACATCATATTTGGTTATCATACCCATTCACTAGCAAATGTCAAAGGAATTACTCATACTCATACCCACTTACCCTACTATCATACCCATTAGCATTGCCATTCCCGAATTCTTACCAAACGGCCCCTAAATCTCCCTGCAAATACATATACAGAATCCTCCAATTTCTGTTATAATTAAAATCAATACATCTGAATAAAAACAAACATTTTTTGGAGGTATAAAAAAATATAAACGTATATGTATTGGGATTATAATGAAGGAAAAAAACGGGTTTTCCACCTTGGAGATTATGTGGCTAATGAGTATGTGGAAAAAATAGGTTAGGTTAGCAAATTTATTTTTAGTTGTTAATCTCTCTAGCCGTTAAATTAAATTAATTGACTAAATTTATTTATAATTCTTCTTACAATTTATTTAGTTAGATTTTGTTCAATTTTTATGTCATCATATTACATAATAGGAGTTAGGTACTTATAACAAGGTTCCTATAAAATTAATTGAGTAATTGAAAAATGCATACCTAGTCCGAAATAAATTATTTAATTACTTTTGAATATTGTTTTTAAAATCACGTAATATCTTAGCTTTCTGAATGTTAGCTAAATCATATATCTTGTTTGTGGAGTACTGAGTATGGTTTACAGGCTACTTAGATATTTTTTCTTCTTTAATTCTTTTCAGATGTCCACCTGGATACATGTAATTGTAAAGTACAGAGGTTGTTTCTTGGTTTCAGATTACAAAGGTGTGGATGAACAACTTGCTCCACTTCAGACCGACCAAGTAAACTTGTCGTCCTTAAGATCAAGCATCGAAGCCCGTGTACAAATTAATTAAAGGGTTATCTCGTATTCACTTTATTCGTTGGAGCATGCTCAATCTAGAAAGTTGATTAAGTCATTAATATTGACAGATGATGATTTGGTTCGACTCGTCAACTTAGAGATCGACCCGACTGTGTGCGTCGTTTTGACGGCTACTAATGATTGTGCCGGAACATCACAACAGGAATATTATGTCCCTTCATTTGATTACTCTGTGCCGGACAACGCATACGTATGAAGTGGGCAATTTAGTTTCCCTGATATTTTGGTGATGCATATGGTCAAACCAGAGCTGCATATGAGTTCGGAGTTCAACATCAGTTTGGAAGACAAGAACAACAAGATCAGCAAGAAGATGAAGAACAAGAAGAGGAGCAAGAAGAAGAAGAACAACAAGATCACGGTGTTGATCATAATGATGATGATGATGCGTACGACGAGAATTACACGGTTGAGGAAGAGGATGAGGAAGACAAACATGTTCGGGCTCAAAACATTTACGGAACCATGTTCGATTTTGCATTGTGGATTCGTTGGGAAGACAATTTTAACCGACAAATGACATTTCTAGAACAGCCACAGAATAGAGCACTCACCATATAAGACAAAGATAATGAAGTTGTCGAAAAAGTCAGAAATTGGTTAGTGCCGATTATTTCGCCAGGTCAAGTAGGAGTCATTGGTTGTATTGATATAAAGAAGATTTAAGAGGACCTCTCGGAAACGACAATATCTTTTTGAAGAAGGACGCTCTAACAACAGTCGTTGGTCTCTAGCACCTGGAGTGTCGACGGTCTTATAAAGTGAAAAGGGCAAATCCTCAATATCAGTGGTTTGAATGTCTACTGGACGATCTCTGTCCATTCAGAGTACGAGCACGACATAATGGTCTATATTGGACAGTATGACTTCGATAATATCAGGCCGATAACTGTCAGTGCGAAGATTATTGGAGCCTATTTGGGCAAAGAATGCATATAGAGGGCACGATCTTACGACCTCGAGACGTGATCAATGAGATGCGTCTAAAATTCGGTTTGAAGGTAGAGTATTACAAGGCCCTACATGCTAGAAACAAGGCAATTGAGTTGATTTATGGCACTCACGAAGAATCGCACAAGATGCTCCATCGATACTTACAATAAACCCCGAAACGGTAACAAATTTTCGTACCGACGCCGATGGAAGGTTCCAGTACGGGTTTGTTACATGGGACCAGTGCATCCCCTCTTTTATGTGATATTTGAGAAAGGTGATTGTAGTGAATGAGACTCACTTGAAGGGAAAAAATATCGACATCATTTTTGCTGCAGTTACTAAAGACTGCAACGAATAACTTATATCGCTTGCTATTGGCATAGGTCCAATAGAGAACAATGACGTGGTTTTTGCGGAAACTTAAGCGGGTGTACGGGTCAAGTGACGACTTAGTGATCGTGTCTGACCAGCATGTATGTATTAAAAATGTTGTCGAAGAAGTGTTTTACGGAGTTTCTCACTGCCTTTGCAGTGTCCATCTTCAGAACAAGCCTACTTCTTACAAGAGTGGAGTACCCATCATGTTCCGGCAGACATCGACTGCATACCGTGACTCGGAGTTTAGGAAGTACATGACATCAATCCTTGTGGCAAGTGAAGGAGCATATTACAAGCTCATTGAGGTTGGTCCCGAACGGTGGGCATGGTCGTAATATGCGCAGCGTCGTTACAGTTTTCTATCATCAAATTGTGTCTAGTCTTTCAAAGGGCGACTATTGTGGGCTCTTCGTTTGCCGATTTTCTCGCTGATAGACACTATACGAGCGATCATAGAGATATGGTGGGATCAAAGGCGATAGGGGCTGATTGAGAATAACCATCCATTGGTGGATGTCGCAAAGAAGAAGTTATCCGCATAGATTGACCTAGCACGTTCATATACTATGACCACAACCTCAAGAAGAAGATTCAAAGTCAACAATGGTAAAAATTAGAACTTTAAGGTTGACTTGGAGAATCAAACATGCACGTGTCACAAATTTGAAATGGGTCTAATGCCATGCTCCCACGCTGCCACTGCTATTCTTTATGAGTACTTTTACACTTATTAACCTTTTCATACCTAGAATTTATTATATATCTAATATAGTGTTGTTTTCCCCGATAGGGAAAGTGGAGACCAATTTTACAACTATGTTCAATTAATCCTAAACCAAGTCAAAAGACAATAAATCATGCTCAACACAAAACTAACCTGACCATCCTTTGACGACTTCTAATTCGGAGGGATTAAGGTGTTCTCGTTTCAATATAGTAGATCAAACTCCGACCTTGGCCTGTGAAGCTGCGGCAATGGTGTGTCAAGATGTGAATATAGTGTGTGAAGGTGTGTGTTTGATGATGATGGATATGGCGTGAGAAGTATTAAGAGTGAATGAAAAATGTGTTAATAATTCAAAGCTCAACAAGATTATGTGTACATTTCCAATATATTCTATATTGATAGACGTGTGATTGCAAAAAAAAAAAATTGACTACTTTTTAGTCTTGCTTTTTGGAGTTTGTTTGAAATACTCAAGACTTTTGGGAGAAATAAGTGGAAAGGGAACTTATGTACTTGTGAACTTATGTATAAAATGCGGTTTCTTCTAATAATCAATTAATTACTTGCATATTTATCAGAGTCATTTTTAAAAATATGGTACAAACTCGAATTTTTAAAATTGTGCATGATTTAGGCTTATTTACTTGCATATATATCAGACATAGGTTATATAAGATCTAGAGGAATCTATATCTTTATTTTCGGTTATTAATTTATTTTCTAACTTTTTAATATTTCATCCTAATTTCGTATCAATATCTCATATAGATATTCATTTCAATTTTTGATACAGAGGGAGATAGACAAGGGAGAGATCGACAAATAATAGGGGATGCAAAATCTTCAAATGAGATACGAGAGAGATTTTTGTGGCTACATGTTATACTCATTTTTGTCTAATAAGGAACCAAGAAAGGAGAAAGGAGAGAGAGAGAGAGAGAGAGAGAAAGAAGTTGAAGTGGATAAACATGAAGGGAAAAGAATTAGAACAATTTTCGCATTCATGAACCCTACCAGCTAGGGTAGCTTCACGTTATAAATATGTTTTCTTACATAGATAAATAGGTAACTAAATTTACGAGAATGGGTGGTTGTACAATGGTTTCATAGCTTGGGAGATTTCAGTAGGTCTCGGGTTCGATCATTCTCCTCAAATAACCAGTAAAATTTTCGCATTCGTGAACTCTAGCAACTGGGGTGGCGTCACATTATAAACCCGTTTCCTTATACAGATAAATAGGTAACTAAATCCTAGTTTGTATTATATATATTGATTACCCCTATTGAGCCTTTGTCACACAACACTAATCGAGTTTACTGTGTCGACGAAGGTATAGAGTAGAGGTAGACATGCTTTGGCACAGTAGGAAGGCCCGAATGCAACTAGTTTGGATCTTTTGTCCCAATCTGGTATCCTATTGGTGTCTTACCAACGTCTCAATTATACACACCTCAGTACGACAATCCAAAAACTTAAATTGTAAACACCTAAATATTTATCATTCAAAATGATAGTGGGAAACGAGGATGTGGGATAAAAGATGCAAGCTGTTAGGAACATATTGTGGACGCGTAAGTAATTGATAACATGAAAAACGCGGCGCTCACTCATTTAATGAGAATAGTTACTTTCTAATTATAATCAAAATTGTAATTCTTCATTGCATCACGGGTATACTTCACATTGTTTAGTTTATATATATATATATATATGATAAGCGCTAATGGAACCATAATTGGAAATACGACACCCTTTTCAATATATACTAGAAATTAGTAGCTCTCTTCAGTACAAGATTTTAGTATGATTTTTGATGATTTATTTCGTTACAGTTTGTGATTCTCAGTTTGATCTAGTTTCTAGAATTTCTCCTTGATTTCTTCATTATTTTTCCTATAATTAAGGGCTGAATATTACCCTGCCTTAGAAGTTAGAACTAGTTTTACCGTTATATAAGTAGCACACTTTTTGTAACATAAAGCATCCCTCAAAATACCCAGAGCTTCTAGCTACAGCCCAACTTAGATAATGACACCATTGTTTAACCTTCTTTTGGCTGCATATTTGTTCTTGCATGTCCGGCCTTCTGCAAGCAACGTACCTACAAAGACGATGCAGAGAATACCGAAAGACGGAGAATATTTAAGAAGAAGGTGGAGTTCATCGACTTCTTCAATGCAGCAGCTAATCGTTCTTACAACTTCGCCGATGAGTTTTTATCAACTAGAACTGGTTTCAGAATGGGACCCATCAGCAACTCATCATCCTCATTCAGATACTCCAACGCCACTCAATTACTCATATCCCATCCACCGTCGACTGGAGGGAAAAGGGAGCCGTCACTGATGTCAAGAATCAAGGCTCATGCGGTAAATTAAATTTAAAGAAATAAAAACTAATATCAATACAGTACTAGATAGTGATAATAATAAATGTTTGTGTGTGAGTGCAGAATGTTGCTGGGCATTTTCAGCAGTTGCAGCAACGGAAGGCATCAACAAGCTAACTACCGGCCACCTAGTATCACTGTCCGAACAAGAACTTGTAGACTGCGAGAGGGGGCGAAGCTCCGGCTGCCGGCCCAGACTACCTCTACGAGGGAGTGGAGGGAAGTTGCAGTCTCGATCGACGGTTCGAGAATGTTCCGGCCAACAGTGAGTCGGCCTTGATAAAAGCCGCGGCTCACCAGCCCGTCTCCTCGGCCGTTGATCGGCGAGACGAGCGATGGGATTAAGTATTGGTTGGCAAAGAATTCGTGGGGAAGTATGTGGGGTGAGAGTGGTGTGATTGACATGCAAGCGTCCTACCCAACTGCTTAGAAAATTTTAGAATTAATTCTCCCACGCAATTCTTTATAGGAATGATGACAAAAAAGATAACTAGAATTGAATAATCTTGAAATGTTGTTCTTCGATAATGAAAAATGATTCCATCTAGAAAATGATGGATAATGAGAGAAGGCAACTAGGCGCGTTTGCCGCTGTTGGGGTTGGTTTTGGTGCAGAGAGCCCAGCGGCCCTTGACGCGGCGGCGCTTGATGACTGCTCGTCCGCTGGTGGTGCTCATACGCTTGCGGAAGCCATGTGTCCGAGCGAGTGATTTTCTTGATCTGTTCCTCTTGGTTTGGCAAAGCCTGAATCTTGATGCCCTCACCACCAAGCCACGCCTTTTATCAGTTGAATTTCCAATGCTGGCATTGAATCCCAACCCCAACGAAGACCCTTCAATTGACAAGAGAAAACGAACATAATAATGAAATAGGGGCAAGCATAAACTCAATCTCAATTCTTGAAGTAAAAAGATGTAATTAGTTTGAGACAGTATTTTAGACATTGTATCAAGAACGCAGCATATAACCCTCCCACATCATAATCCCATCCATTAATTGCATTACAGCGCAAACCCACAACAGAATCACCTGAGAAGGAAGAAGCGGATGAGAGAGAAAGGGAGGAGGGTGTGAAGGCGGAATGGAGCGACCCAGAAAAAATGGGTTTGGCGTTGAGTGAGAGAGAAGTTGCCGTTCTTGAGCCAGTTAGAAGTGAGAGAGAAGCTGAAGGAGTGCTGAAATTGTATCCTCGATAAGATAGGATTCCTCCCGTTGAAAGACAGCACGCCATTGTTTCTTGATTTCTCCCTCTCCGTCTTTCTCTTTCAATCTGCTGTTATTGGAATTTCTGCTGCCTTATCTTCAATTCGAGAAACAGAGCAAAGTGGTAGTGGGCTTCAAATGTCTTCCAAATTATATTGGGCCCAACTATATAATCTTGCCACTCTTATGGGCCATATGATGACGAATTGGGCTTTTAATTTTTGAGAGATGATTGATAAAACCACAATAGGCTACTATAAGTGGTGTGCCTGGAGTCCACCGTACTCCCATATTTTAAGATATTATAAATTTTATTTAGTCTTAAAATTATATATTCACACTTTAAAATTATAAATTTCGCCCCTTTAAATCATATATTTTGAACAAGTATGCAGCCGTTATTTCATATACATAATCATCCACACTCCTTTTTACAGAGAGATGAGATGGCCACACATTCATGCAAATTTTTCTACGTGGGCTCCAAAACCCTTAGTCTTCAAATGATTATCTTCAGAGATTAATATAATTAAATAACTTGGGAAAACATTATGTCCAGAAGTCTCATGGTCACTTCTCTTAATTGTTGATGATTACTTCTTTGTCACCATATACCTAATAATACAGAAAATATTCTTGTCACACCTTCCGATTTGCATGTTATCACAAAATTGAGAGTTCCCAACTTCTATATACTATTATTATATTATATATTATCATGAAATATCAGGTCCACAAACGCCTAATTTCCAACTTGTTTCAATCAAATCCAATAATATCCAACTATGAATATGACTATTATTTTGTATCCTCAAAGTTCGTCCGCCTAAAATTGGTCCACATATAGACCAGAGCAGGTTGACTCACACAACCTGCCAATGCACGAACTAACAATATTGTTGATAGCCTAACTACTTCCTTTTGTCTTGTCCAGTAATAATATATATATATATATATATATATATATATATATATATATATATATATATATATATATATATATATATTGTCTTTCTTATATGAGTACTAGAAATCGTGCCCTACAACGTACGCAACGGTTAATAATTGAGTTTAAGTCTATAGACATGCACAGTGGATATAGTTGTAAGGTTATTATCTACGAAGTCCTATTCCCAATTTAATTCCTATACTGTCAAATAGTCAAATATACTGGTTTTGTGATTCTACATAATTGTACGTCTATTTAAGTACATCACAGTATTAATTAATGTGATGAATTTCTATGAACTTTTTAGATAATTAAATTTTGTACTTCTTATTGAGTAGCAGACTGAACGGCGGCTAATTGTAGAGGGACATAAGTTACTAATACTAGTCATAATTCGAACAGCTAGATGGGAGTAACTCAAATTGAATTCCCCAACTGTTTGAGAGTTTATTTTGAGTCAATTGCCAAAATAACCTTCTTCACAAAAATTATTCCCAAAATAACATCTCTCAAAATTATTTCCCAAACTAGCCTATTTTTTGCCACATGTCCATTCATTTGTCACATAATTTCCATGATGAAAAAAAGTTTTTATTTTTTCTTTAATTTACTTCTTTCTTTACATAAAAAACAAATACATTATAAATAAATAAATATAAAATACAATCTTAGACCAACGATAGAAATTGATCTAGATAAAAAAAAAAAAATCTTAATCATCTTAACTGCTGCACTCCGCTCTTTCAAGAACCGCAAAGTACTTTGTAGTGAAATCTAGCATGCAACTGTTATTTTTCTCATCTTTTATAAATTAATGTTAAAACTGTCGATTTGAAGGTTGTCTTCAATTTTGCTATTTGTTTTTGTGACGGTTTTTATATCGGATGTTTTCGATGCTAATTCCCCATCAAATTTTAACGTCTTGTTGGTTGACCTGCAAGGAGAAATTAGTTTTGTTAGACAACACTCTGACATGTAATTAATGAGAGATTATTCAATTTCGATGATAATGACTCGTAAGGAGATACTAGTTTTTAAATTGGACAAGTGTTCTACGTCTATTTTTGTAGTTTAGGTGAAATTTGTTAGAATATAGTTTATTAGGTCCACTAATGTACCACAATTATTTGCCTTCTTAACAGATAGTTTATAGTAAATTTCGAATCGATTTTTTCATTCTCGGTTCTCATATCTATTATCTGTTTTGTGTTTCTATGTAGGTTCCTTACGAGAAGATAGAATAAGATATAGTGATGGAAAGTGAAAATTCTCACGTGTTAAGTAGTGGCATAAGAGTTGATGATAACACAACATGTCTTATAGAAGAAATTGTTGCGAATGAAGACAACCGATTTGTTACATGTGGTACTCAAATCAATAATAATATTTTAGATGATAACTTTGATGAGGCACATGAAGGAATGAATGAGGAAGATTTCACCTTAGCATATGAAGATGCACCAGTCCCTGAGTTTACTAACATTGATCGAATTGATGATGCTATTGTCGATAGAATGGTGTCTCGGCATGAACTGAATAAAAAAAAAGATGGTGGGAAATTATATGTCGGTCAAAGGTTTAAAACAAAAGGAGGAACTGCAAGATGCCGTGAAATCATATTCATTGAAAGTTCAGCAATATCAAGTTGCATATTCCACTACCAATCTTTGGGTGCTTAAGTATAAGCAAGCGACAACTTGCCCTTGGAGATTACGTGCTTCTATTCCTCATGGAGCATCCTTTTTCGAAATTAAGAAGTATGGTGACCCTCATACTTGTGTTAACCCAATCATCAATAGGGATCATTTGCAGTTAGATTCTGGATTTATTTCTAGTCAAATAAAGTCGCTAGTGAAGGCTCAACTTTCTATTTCGTTGAGCGCTATTCAAGCTTTCATTTTGGAGAAGTGCAATTATGAGATCTCGAAAAAGAAAGCATGGCTAGCAAAGCAAAAGGCAATTGTAGATCTTTTTGGTGATTGGCTTGAAATGTTGCCGAGATATATGGATGTGTTAAAGAAAGAAAATCCTGGCACTGTTGCACATTAAAATAAAGAACTTGCTGAGAGGAACCCAGGACATGAAGTTTTTAAGCGTGTATTTTGGTCTTTTGCAGCTTCGATCGAAGGATTTAAATATTGTCGTCCTGTCATTAGTGTTGATGGTACACATCTCTATGGGAAATATAAGGGAACCATGCTTGTTGATGTTTCATGTGATGGTAATAATCAATTATTTCCGCTTGCATTTGCTATAGTGGAATGAGAGAATAATGATAGTTGGGGTTGGTTCATGGCTTGCATTAGGAGGTTTGTGACACAAAGAAATGGAGTTTGTGTAATCTCCGATAGACATAATGGGATCCTAAATGCCATGAACCAACATGGTTTAGGTTGGACAGAACCATATGCTCTCCATCGCTTCTGCATTCGTCATTTTGCTTGCAACTTCAATAGCAAGTTTCATAATAAGGTACGCAAGAATCTCGTTTGGTTGGCTGCTAACGAGAATCAAGTACGAAAATTTGACAAAAGGATGGAAACAATTGAAATGATAAATCCAGATACTCGCAAGTGGTTAGAAGACATTCCTTTGGAAAAGTGGGCTTTAGCACATGATAATGGTTACAGGTATGGCATAATGACTACAAACTTATCTAAAGTGTTTAATAGTGTACTAAAAGGGCCTCGTTGCTTGCATATTATTGCCCTAGTTCAGCTTACTTTTTTATCGAGTGAATAGCTATTTTACTATCCGATGATAAATGGAGCAGCAGAGAGTTGATGGTGTGCAAAATATTCCTTTTGTTGATGCAAAAGTTAGTGCTAACAGAGTAAAAGCTAGTAAACATGAAGTTGAAATGTTTAATAGATTGACAGGTGTAATTAGCATAAAGACAGGTAGATCAATAGCAGACAAACGAAAAGGGGGAAATGTTCAAGTGGTGAAGCTAAGTGAAAATTCATGTTCTTGTCAAAAGTGGCAAATCTATGTATTTCCTTGTTCACATGTTAAGGCCGCATGCCAAAAATGTAGCTTGGATTATACGAGTTACATCAAAAGTTGGTTTTTCTATTAGGATATACCGCATGACATGGGCACCTCTTCTTCATCCTATACCTCACCAATCTTATTGGGCCTCCAGGAAGCGCAATGGTACTCATTCCTTCTAATTCCATGAGGCGATATGCTAAGGGTCGTCCTAAATCTACTCGTTTGCATAATGAGATGGAAGTTAGAAAAGGTCGTGCAACTAATCAATGCAGTAATTGCATAAAAGAGGGTCACAACAAAAAGAAATGTTCGGATAATACAACTTTTAGGTAAACTATTTAGTGTAATGTCTTGTATTTTTGCTTTTGTTTTTCATTTGTTTTTTTTAATGTGCTCTTGGAATTAATTTAAGACGTTATTCATATTTTGCAGGGCATGAATATATTTTGGAAGTCTTTCTTCGAGATACCTAGTTGAACATATTTTTTATTTAACTCTTCACAAATTTGGCTGAAACGTTGAGACATAAGCAGTAGGTATAGATTCAACTCTTCTTGCATTTATGTCTTGATCTATTTTTATTGTGTATGTATCGTGTGTTATTTTTGGTCTCTACGGGTTGAAATCTTTTCAACTTCCAAGTGCAGTTTGGTGTAGATTCTCTAGGGAATTTCGCATTTAGTTTGATATAATGCAATGTACAAATTCATATTTTATTTTTGGTTTAATGCAACAGTGTCATATACTTTTGCAGCCTACTGCCTACCACCGCGACTCTTTGGATTGGAGAATTTTGCATTTTATATTTTGAAGATGTAGTTAGAGCATGATTGACTTGCAATAGTTATAGCAGAAGACTAGTTTCTTTCATATTGAACGACTTTCTCCCTCTCATATTTATTAGAGACTTGTTTTATATTTTGGAAATTTCAAAGTGAGATGTATTATTGAATATTTTATTCTGACATATTACAACATTACAATATTAGTATTATAAGAGGGCATTTGCAATAATATTATAAAGTAAAAGGATATAAAATAAATAACTGTTTTAAGAGTAAAAATATCAAAAAATATATATATAAAGTCATTAAATTCTTAAATAAAATAAAAAAAATATCAACAAATTAATTGCACGTAAACATATTAATTGACGAAATATTAAGTTATATATTTTTATTTCATTTTAATATTTTTTTATTAGTAAATCAAATTAAAAAATCTATGTGGCAAATGAATGGACATGTGGCAAAAAAATAGATTAGTTTGGGAAATAATTTTGAGAGATGTTATTTAGGGAATAATGTTTTTAAAGAAGGTTACTTTGGCAATTCACTCTTTATTTTTCTGCTTTTGGTTATACATTTATATTAATTAACAAGACTTCTTTTCTTTTACTGCAAATGTAAGAAAATAAGAATAAAAAAACACACATACACACACTTTTTGGCCTTAACTTTTGGGAAAAGATTGAAGAGCGCAACGGAATTTAAATTTTTTTTATCAATTAGAATGATATAATGATTATATACATCAATCTTCACGTTAATATGATGGTTAAGGAGCAATCTAGTTGATAATATCTTTTCGCAGTCCAATTGATGTAGGGACTGTACAATCGATTGCTGCTTGCAGAGATCCATGTGTCGCTCATCTATCAATTCCACACTTGCTAGAGCGTGTCAAGCTTAAGAAATTTTACTAGTAAAACATTAGCCCTTGTTTTGTGTATTTTATAAATTAAGAGAACTCAGTTGGATGAGAGGAAACCCCATGGGCCCGTTTGGTTGTCGGGAAAATAAAGTTATCAGGAAATGTGATTCCGCATAATATGATTTTGTGAAAAATAATTTAGGAAAATAAACTTCTATGAGAATATAATCACGTGGAATATGATTTCAAGGAAAACAAATTACTTCAGTGTGTTCGGTGAACACAATTTTTTTTCGGATTCCATGTCTTTTTAATTATTAGTAAATTGAGAACAACCAGAAAATAATAACAAATATATTGCATACTAAAATAATAAGAAAAAACCACTTCTCTCCTTCTTCTTCACCCTCGCTGCGTAAATTTAAACTCAATCACAAACACTAACCATAAATTTAATCAATCCAGAAATCGATACAGTAATTTTTACCAAAATTTTTTGTACAATAATAGAAATCGACACAGAAGTCTATCTCAAACCAAAAATTCAATCCATCTATAGAAATCAACACAGTAATATATCTCAATTCTTTAATCAATCTAAAGAAATCGACGCAGCGATAGATGTTGCCCCTTTTGCTTTCATCCGTCAGAACATGACAAAGAAAGAAAGAAGGGATTTTGCTTGAGTTGCTTGGGGAAGAGATAATCAAGATTGAGTGCGGCGTGAGTTTTTGTTGAAAAAATGATGACGTGAATCAATTAGGAATCTATGGGTAGAATCTCGTGTTATGGAAAAAAAATACCTAAATTTTAATAGGAAAAATAATTCTTGAATATTACCCTATTTTCATTATTTGCAGGATTGTTATTATTTTTCTCATTTTTTTCAAGATTAAACCAAACATGGGATTTTAAATTTCCTGGAATCAAATCACTTTACTAATACGACTAAACAAACAATTTTAATAATTATGAATAAGATTACTTTCCCGGAACAAATCCTTGCAAACCAAACAGGCCTCATAAGTAATGCATAGGTCACTTGTGTATTATGAGTTGAAACCACTTTAAATACAACATTAATTATCTATTTATTCTGTCAAAAGTATTAATTATGTGCCCGAGGGGTCCATTCATAGAATGAAGGTCCCAAAAGTACCCGTCTATATAATATATACTATACTATTAATCGCACACCAATAAGGTGGTGTTAGTAACAGCTTTCAACTACAGCTTATAGCTTTCAGCTTTCAATACCAAATATACCAAATATATCCAAGACAGAAAAACTATTTAAGTTCTTTATGACCCAACTTTCGATTCAAGCCTTACAACTTTGTCTAATTTATTGAATTATTTAATCCTTTAAATATTCTATAATTCTCAAAAAATTATTAATTTTAAAATTAATATTTTTCTTAGTTACAAATTTAATTCTAATTATATTTTAATACATTAATTAGTAATTTGATAAAAAATATTTTATATTTATTATTTATAAATTCTTCAAAGTTTAATGAAATAATTATTATTAAAATTATATATAATTAAATATATATTAATTAAAATAGTGGGTTATGAAAATCTTAAATTTTAAATTAATATTTTTTTTTCATTTAATGATAATTATTTCTTAGCTACGTAATTATTATAATTATATAAAAAATATTATTATTATGAATTTTAAGCAAATAAATAATATTTAAAATATAATATGTTTATGATAATATGATATATTATAAATTTATATAATATAAAAACTAATAATATTTATTTATTTATTATAAATTATAATTATTTAATAACATTGAGGGTAAAATGGATATTTTATTTAAAAACTTAAAATAAGCTACTGATATTAGCAGTTTTCCAAACACAATTTTCTCCACTTTCAGCAGCTTTCAGCACTTATTTTCAAACACCTACAAATTTTCAATTCAGTAGTTTTCAACCGCTTTCAACAGTTTTTAACACTTATCAATAAGTTTCGGCTACTCGAAACATCCATTAAATATACTAGGGACGTTATCATACTTAATTACAAAATCCAAATAAATTTAATAAAAAACCCCGGAATAGAAAATATTGTGTAGTAGTAAGTAAATAGTTTTTTTTTCACGATGTTCCAAAAATATATCATACTTTTACTATCAAAATCCATATTGCAAAAATAGCAAAAAAAAATAATAATTATGAAATCTTTTACTACTCACCAATTTGATTTATGGAATCAAGTTGGCCAATCCAAGTCGAATATTAATTATTAACAAAGACATTGGCGTAATCATGCAGCAAACGATAAGCTTGAAAATCAATGTGAGGAATACTTATCGTCTAAAAATGTTAATAATTAAGAAATTATGGACCCCAGTCTCCAGCTACAACATAAACAACACATGGTGGTTTGCTATGGAAGAAGCTGCAACATCTGGACAAGTGAGAGAAAGAGAGAGAAGCTTCATTTGTAAAACCAATTTAGTTTCTCCCTCATCATATCAAACATCACTATGAAATGCATTACAGCTCCTCCTGCAACTTGTCCCATTTGTTTATATAGTAGTAATATATATTATAATATATAATGTGTCACATGATTGGTGGTTATGATGAGTCCCTAATTCTTGGTGCGTTGGGCCACTCTATTAGACATTTCAAGGGTATAATCATTGTTTCTTTAACGTCCAGTTTCTTACCGTTATTATTGTGACCAAATTGTTATTGTAATCCTTGATTGACTGTCTCAAAGATTTGGGATTATGACATTTTTAAAGGGTCTTTGTTGGATTAGTTATGCTATGTAATTCTTCTGGCTCTTTTACCAAGAAAACTAGCTAGGAAGGAATTAAGGATGTAATGTTTAACACGAGCCTGCCTAGAGCATTTTATTCGCAATTTGGAACTGAATTTAAAATGGATTCAGAGGTGGATTATGTGGATAATTTAACAAGTTAATAGGAGTTTGACAAATCTCAACTTTTTAGATGTGATTCCAAAATCTTGATTCAATAACTTATTGTAGGACCCTTTTACCGATCGCTCACTTATAATTCATTTCACTATCCTAACTTGGATGTATTTATAAAAAGAAGTTGTGGTATCCCAAAAGACTCGATACGCGTTATGTACAAGAGACTCGACTTAAAGATGTTGAAATTCGACCATAAAAGATAGAACTAGTTACTTTTTTTTTATCCATATTAACTAGCAAAAATCTCGAAAAGTCTAACACGGAAGCAAGTGAACAAAAAGACAGATCTGCACCCCACACTCCCCCTTTTACTCGAAAGCTTCCAACAATTTCCAACTCATGTCACTTCATTTCGCATTCTCCCCCCTCGGCATTACGCAAAATGAAGCCATGTGACTCCTCTCCCCCACCCCACCCCACCCCACCCTACCCTATAAATATTATCAACACTCACAAGCATGAATTGTAGGCAGCCTTTTCCTCCCTCCTTTGATTTTTCCTACTCCCCATACTCTGTACCCAAAAACACGCACCACAACATGGCATCTTTCAACTACAAATCCTTGTTTCTAATCTTTGCCGTTTTGCTTCTGCCACGACATTCACATTCTTCCTCAGAGCTTCTAAACACCACTTCAAGAAGCAGAGGATTGATTACTTCTTGCAATCTCTTCCAAGGAAACTGGGTTCTGGATCCTTCTTATCCTCTCTACGAGTCCTCCTCCTGCCCCTTTATCGACCCGGAATTCGACTGCGTCAAATACGGCCGACCCGACAAGCAGTACCTCAAGTTTTCATGGAAGCCGGACTCCTGCAACTTGCCAAGGTAGAAGATAAGTTCTTATGAAAACACACGTATACACACACCCGTGATTTTTTTTTTTTGCTTTTCTTGGAACAAAATCAAATCTTTCTGATGGGTTTCAGGTTTAATGGGTTGGATTTTCTGAAGAGGTGGAGTGGGAAGAAGATTATGTTTGTGGGCGACTCACTGAGTTTGAATCAGTGGCTGTCACTCGTTTGTATGCTTCATGCTTCTGCTCCCAATTCCAAGTACAGCTACGTTAGACGGGAGCCTCTTTCTTCTGTAACATTCCAGGTCAGTAACATTTCTTTATTTAATCTCTCAATTATTCTAATGGTTTTTATTCTTCCTGGGAATTTTTCTCTGTTCTTGATGTCCCATGTTAATTAGAATTTTAAAATCTGGGTTTTGTTTATTATAAAATGTTCGTGTCCGTGATCAGAATCTTTCTTTAGTAAAAGCTAATTTTGTTTTAATTTAATAAGATTGAGACTGTCATTGGATGCTTTGCGGAGAATTTTCAATCATCAGTAAAACATATTGAGTCATCATTAGCTCTCATCAAGCAGTAAGATAATAAAAAAGAAGCAGCATTATTATTAATTACGGGATAGTGGCTAAAGAATGAGTTTAAATCTTTTTCTGCAATTAACGGGGTACTTAAGAATATGATGCTTTATTAGTTTGAAGTTGCAGCCAATCATTGTAATAAAAAACTATTTGAAACTTTCCGACAAGTAGGTCGTGTTGGTGCATCCTTTGACGGAGTAAAAAATGTTCAAATCATCAACTGAATAAACCATATTGATGCTAGAAATAAATGAATGGCAGTTGCATTAGGCTGTCAAATGGGCCACAGTCACCTAATATCCAGCGCAGTGACAACCAGCCTAAGACAACACTATTTATTACAAACCGGAGCGACTTGTATGTACCACTTTCCTATACCATTGTGTGTATCACACCATAAGGATATTGACATGTGTCATTTCTCACTAATATATTTAACACATGTCAATATCCTTATGATGTGGTACACACAAGGGTATACGAAAGTACACATAAGATTACCAACCTTCTCTTTGCATTGAGTTATTGCAGTCAAAACTTTTCAGCTTATTTATGGCGTCCGTTATTTCTAGTTTTTGCATTCTTGACGTTGACTTATAACACGAGCATTCTTGATGTTTGAAATATTAGGATTATGGAGTTACTCTACTCCTATACCGATCTCCATACTTAGTCGATATCACGAGAGAGAAGATTGGGAGAGTGTTGAAATTGGGATCGATTCAACAAGGGAATGCGTGGAGAGGAATGGACATGCTGGTGTTTAATACATGGCATTGGTGGACTCACAAAGGAAAAGCTCAATCGTATGAACTTTCTTGCACTTTCCCTATGATTGAATTCTTGTATGAAAACATAATCCATTTTGCTGGTCTTGCAGATGGGACTACATACAAGACGGCTCCACCGTAGCCAAAGACATGAACCGCCTCGTCGCCTTCTACAAAGGCTTGACAACGTGGGCTCGATGGGTCGACCTCAACGTCGACCCGACCAAAACCAAAGTGTTCTTCCAAGGGATTTCTCCCACTCACTACCAGTAAGTAAGGTTGATATGATATATAACCCAAACGTGGGTTTAACCAACATCATGTAGCTTAGTAGATATTTATCACTTCTGCATGAGTGGTTAATCGGTCTAGGGTTCAATCCCCATTAGGGTAGATCTGCTCAATAATAATAGCTTAATGTGGGTTTATTGGTGACAGAGGAAGAGATTGGAAAGGGGCATCGAAGGACTGCAATGGCGAGCAACAGCCGTTGTCGGGGTCGACGTATCCCGGAGGGACACCGCCGGAGGTGGAGGTTGTTAGCAAAGTGTTGAGAGGAATGCAGAAGCCTGCGTATTTGCTGGATATTACTTTTCTGTCTCAGCTAAGGAAGGATGCTCATCCGTCGGCTTATAGTGGCGATCATTCAGGGGTGGATTGCAGCCATTGGTGCCTACCTGGGTTGCCGGATACGTGGAACCAGCTGCTGTATGCAGCTCTTGTTATGTGAAGATTGTGTTGTGTATATTTGTCTCTCTGTTCTAGGGTTACTAAGAAGTAAGAACTAAGAACCAACTGTGATTAGTCTGATTGGAGAAATAAGGAAAAGATGATCATGACGACGATGATGATTATTCAAGTGTAAAATATTCACATATTGTATGAAAATGACATGGGATAGATGAGATTATGATCACATGTTATCAGCATATACTTGAAGCAAAAGAGGGAATGACCTTGTAAGTTTTTTAACTTAGTAGCCAACATAGACAGCAGCATTGACAATGTAGCAGTCATCATTCTTATCTCCCATTTCCTCAACATGAACTCCACTCGAGCATATGAGCCCGCCATCCACAACTTCAATGTTCGTTATTGCTCCACTGTCAAAGTATAGATGATTAAAACACATTGAGAAACAGAGAGGAAAACCCCAAGCCAAAGTGAGGTGCAGTTACTCACTAAGGGAAAACTGACTTGACCTTGTTGATATCCAACAAATGCTGGAGCGGTTGAGGAACTCCCAGTTTAATCTGTAGTTTCATCTCACCAAATGAAACACCAGGAATATTACCTGATTACACGCATACATACACATACAATGAATAAGGGGAAGAACAATCATAAATAAGGAAAAGGAGATAATTCAACATTGGAAAAATGTAAACTAGATAAGTCGAACACAGTGAGATACTCTCAAAGAGCCTAGCTAGTTACAATATTAGCAATTTGCAATCTACGCAGCTTAATTCAGGCATAACGATATAGAGAGATTAGATTCTTGATCGATTGATTGAATGAATCGACAAAAGGGTTGATTGGAGTGTGAATTAGCTCAAGACTAAGGCCGAGCAACTAAACCATTCCAAACAAATAAACTACCCAACCAAACTCGATAAATTTGAAAAGGGACATCTGCAGTATGCAAATGGATGTGCCTCATAACTTTCAGACATCTCATTTGAAAAATCTTCAAATAGACAAGTACGAATTAGTATACATCAAAACCTATTTACATTCCGTACTCCCTTACCGGCATCAGATGGTTTAGTAATAGATTTGGCTACTTATACTTATCATACTATACTAGTAAGGAAAGCAAACCCGGAACAGTAAAATCTCAAAATTAAACGCACTTACAGAGAGAAAGCGAGATCTAATTAACAAAGAACTAAACTTGATTGAGGGATATGATGAAAAATAACGAAAGAAAGAAACCTCTTCTGAAAGCAGGAATCGAGTTGGAGGAAATGGCATCCCTACAAGCCCGCATTGCAGCAGATGTAATATCCTGCCTATTTTTCAAGAACGCAATCAGAAATACGTGGTAAGATCATAAACGCTAGAGCTAGAGAGAGAAAGAGAGAGGTACCCATGTTGATCGTAACCAACACCCATTTCAACAAAGAGAAGCTTGATGGAAGAATTGGGGATAGAGTCAACCGCTTTCACTGAGCTCTCTTCACTCGCCATGGAAGTAGCAGATGCCACTTTAACAGAGCGCCAGATTCTAATCGGTTTATTGTGCAAAAAAGAGCGAGCTGCGAAATTGAAGGAACTGAATTTTAATGGGGAAAACAGGATTGAATTCGAGGACTTCACAATTATTGCAGAACTCAAGACAGCCGTCATTTGAATTCGTTGCCTTAATCTGTGAAAAGTGGAAGTTCTTGTCAAGTCGTTGGGCTCAAAACTCGATATCTCCGCCCACCATTAACAAGTCGAGTTGGTTTGATTTTTAGCAATTTGGGCCGAGTCAGATCTCTCTCTCTCTCTCAAATCCAAATGGGCCTTCTATTAGAATTAGCTGCCTCCTCAATAATTTCAAAACATTTTCCTTTTCCAGTAATTTTAATTAGGGGTGTTACTATGTCGAAAAATCGGTATATCACACATACCGTACCGCAGAAATATCGAAAATACCGAATTTTCGATATATCGAGATTTTCGGTAATGTATAATACAGTACCGAAGTTTTTTGGCACGACAACGGTATGAAATTTCTCATACCGCGGTATACCGTTGCATACCGAAATTTCGGTACATACCGTATATCGCGGTATATCGATTCATACCGAATTTCGGTATATACCGTGTACCGATATACCGTGATATATATCGTATCTTTGCGGTATACCGATTCATCTTGAACTTCGAGATATACGATGTACCGATTTACCACGGTATATATGAACCATATCGATTTCTACCAAACCACGGTAAAATACCATAAAATGATATACCGAATTAACCGATTCGTACCGAACTATGCCGATTCGTACCGAACTATACTCATGTATACCAAACTATCTATTATACCAATCTTCATGCTTATATCATTGATTTATAGATTCATATTTATCTAATAAACTAACCGTAATCATATTATTATGTATTATAGACATTTGGATAGTTTTTTAAGATGTTGAATGTAACTTTTTTGTTTAGTTTCATGACAGGTTGTTTTTTGGTATACCGTTTGCTTCGGTATAATGTTATATTTTTGGTATACCGCATGTTTTGGTATGCCGTTTATTTCGGTATACCGAAGTTTTTGATATTGCTTATACCGAACTTTCGGTATACCGAACTACGGTATACCGAAATTATCGGTACGATATATATTTTCTCATACCGAACTTTTTTGGTACGATATGCGGTATGTGAAAAATACGGTATACCATATCGAAGACCCCTATTTTTAATCATCTAAAATTCAAATTTCCAAATGGAAAAAGAATATATGAAATGATTAGTGCTCCAATTCACGAACTTCCTTATGCCCATAACGAAAAGAGTTATTCAAACTTATATTTAGAAGACAATCATTATTAAGTCGAGATGGGACATCACCACAAAACGAGAGTGGAGATAAATATAGCTTCTTCCTCCACAGTGATTTCATCTTCAAACCTTACAAAAATTTCTCCACTGGAGCAAATCTTCTTTGAAATCATCGTTATATTTAAGTTTATGGAAAGCTTATACAGCCATAAGTTGGCACAAAATCAAGGCTGCTCGCAAATCATGTACACATTCTTCATCGCCTATCTCAAATCCTATTTTACAGCAAAAATAGCGAGTAGTGTGTGTGCTGCTGCTGCAGCTGAGTTGGCTACAGATAAACAGCAGACCTCGAAAGAGGCCTCTGCTGCGTCTGGCATTGCGCGTTGCACAACCGAGCTTTATCTCTCAGCTCCCCAAAAGCCTTCATCGTCTCCACATCGAAACCACCCGCAAACTAAATAAACCAGCACAAAATCAAAACCTAAACTTGTAAAAAAAACCAAGTCTGGTAAAGATTAAGAAAGAAGCAAGAATTATTCACCTGATGAACTCGGAAAGCAAACTTGACACCTTGAACTATAAGCTCTTCTTCTTCGGGACCCCCACCGACCATTTCAAGCTCAGCGGACACTCTCTTCATGTACTTCACCGCTAACTTCACCGACGCCAGCCTCATCTGCACCCACATGCGATCACAACTATTCTGTTATTTCAGTAAAACGGTATAAAAAGTAACTGGAACACAAGAATTATAACACCATTCTTCCAGCTATAGAAGTAGTCTGTTTCACCAACATTAAACAATACGATGATCCATTGTCGTCTAGCAAATATTCAAGTAATACTTATATGAAGGATTAAGGTAAGGTCAACTTAAAGAATATAAAACGATCCAAACAGAAGAAGACAAGTTTGGGCAGGTTAGAGATCTGAGAGCCTGCACATGCTCAGCGCCTTTCTCGCGCAGTAGGTGGACATCACAAAATGAGGCAAAAACTCATTTGTTACCTACCAAACTTTAATATTCGTATGGTATGCTTCCCCATAAGTTCCCAGTTGTATAAATGACCTCGTGGACCACCAAGTCGACTTCCTCTATACTAAACTACTCTGCAATAAATTGGTCATTAACTTCGTCTCTCTCATGTTTTACTTCGCTCTCCGGAACCATTAGTTTTAGAATCACTCGTAGTCAAGACATGTGGGATACATGCATTAACTGAAGTGAGTTCTTGCTAATCATAATTGACACATACTTATTCCTAAAATCGACCTAAATAGATGGACTTGGACCGCTACAGCAAATCAATCCATTTGGAGAAATAAATACAGATCAACGCTATATTATAGATGGAACTCCATGTGAGAATTGGTCTATCAGTTGAAATGGTTCAAATGTAAACCGAGCATGAAGCGGAAACAAGTATCAAGGCTAGTGAGAATGAGATTTTACCTGACTTACATAACCAGTATCCAGCATCCAGTTCACCGGAATTTGGAAGCCTTTGTATCTCTCCACTGCTGAATCTCTCATTCTTGACAAATTATATACAGCATGCTCCAATCTGTAAACATTTACATCACATTAATTTATTACAAAAGAAAATCCAAGTCTTTATCCTAATTTAGATCAAATTTCATACTTATCAAATGAGGATTGTATTTTCTTGAGAGCGTGTCCGCAAGGTTGCCTGGGATCATTACGGAACGAGGAGACTTCAGATTCGAGCTTCTTTAAATCACAGTAGCCGAATGCAGCTTCCCTTAACGCATCAGCTTTCTTTTCAGGCCAATCGAAGTGTTTCAAAACTGCTCTCTCATCCACCTTTACATTCGTAAATTCATTAGAGAATCATTACTAACAACAAACACAGCAACTATTCGAGGAGATTAATGAAAAGAGTACCAGGTAAGAGAGCTCATCATCAAGCCATTTGACGAAAGACACAACATCTTGAATATCTGTGAATGCAGCAGCCTCAACTTCTTTGATCAAGAATCTAATGAAATCCCCTTGAGTCTCTACATCAGTCTTAATCTGTAATTAAAGTACTAATTATCAGATAATGAGATAAGAAACTGGGAAAACAAACACATAAACATTTACAAGATTTCCATTTATGTTCTAATAAAACCAAGTACAATGAGAATTAATCAAGCCAAACACAGTCGGATAAGTGGGGATGGATTGTCATAAATAACACGTGGTTACATCAATTTATTACTTTCCCCACTACCAATTTTGATCTGGTATCTAAACCATGTCTTATCTTGTAAGAAGACTGGAAAAATTCCAAGAAAAAGCGTTCAAGAAAAGACGCAGGGACCGGTCAATCTCAGTGGCAGAGTGGCATAAAGTGAGTGGCAATCGTAGTAAATAATCATTCAGACCCTGGGCGAAAGTGGAAAAAAAACAGAGAACTTACGGCTAGTAGGTGTGCAGAACGATTCTCAATTTCGCCTATCATATCCTTCGCCGCCTGCGGATCGCCGGCGCTGCCTCCGCCGCCGGTATCCTTCCGGCATGTCGAGTCTCTTCGCATCAGAGAGTGGTAAAACTCAGCCACCTCTGGAACTCTCCTGACCTTCGTCGGCGCTGGCTTCGACGCTCTTTTTGGAGGAGGAGGCGGAGGAGGGGGCGCGGACGATTTTGTTGGCCGTGGAGGCGGCGGTGGGGGAGGAGGAGGGGGAACGGTAACTTTAACCGGCGGGAGAGGAGGCGGTGGTGGCGGCGGATGTGAACCGTTTGGAATTCCGGTTAATGCGCGGTGCGCTGAATCGGATAAAGAAGCGTAGGAAGGTAACGAGACGGATGACAAACATCTGGGAGGAGATGAACGAACTGTAGACAGAAGTGATGCCGACGGACGCGGCGGCGGTTTAGGAACGCGAGGAACACGGGATCTTACTCCGAAAATTCCATCGGAAGTTTCTAGAATTTCTTCGGAATTCCCCGTTGAATGCTTCGGTCTTTCGTTGCCCTCCCCCGCATCAGTTTCGTTCTTCAATTTAGCAGTTGCCTCCAAAAGAGCGCACGCATTACTGTAAATTTGAGGCGAGCATTTTCTCATATACTTGGCGGCAATATTAGATTTACGATTAAACGCCGCGTCGTTGAGCTTCGTCGCCGTCGGTGAAGACGACGACGCCTCCTCCTCGTACTCATTCTCTCTCTCCGCAACAGCTCTCTTAATATCGGCCAACTCCGACTGCATATGTCTGATTTTCTCTTCGTATATCTGATTCTGCTTCGATAACTCCATGTGCATAAACTCGTTCTCGCTCCTTAAACCCTCGTTTTCCGCTTCCAAACATCCGATCTTCCTCCTCGCGCGTTCGATTTCAGAATCCTTGTTCGAAATCACACTCTCCAGAACGGGAACAATGGCGACGGACTCCCTAACAAGTTTCTGCTCCAACATCTCCGTCTTCAACCGCGACTCGCTCTCCCGCAGTTCTTCAACGAGGCGGAGGAGCTCGTGAACGTCGGGAGGACGTGGCTGGACTTGAGCGGATCCGCGTGGGAAGTAAACGCCGAAAGAGCGCGTGAAGGGGGCGCCGGATCCCTTCTGAGACTGCTGCGGTTTGGAGGAAGCGTCGGGCTTCTGTTTCGCCGGCGCCGCTGATTTCTGCAACCCCATTACAGATTTTACTTTCCCGGCAACCATGGTTGCCTTAAATTCGAGATTCCACACAACTCTCTCTCTCTCAACACCGTCTATCGCGTTGATGTGTTGGGAAGACGATTCTACATGAGTCGGTTTATCTTCTAACCGTGCAAGGCTTCGTTTTAATAGAAATAATAATAGCAAGAATAATAACACTACTAGTAATACAGTAAAATAGGATTTCATATAAAATGCTACAGTCAAAGGGCCCGAGTTCTGAGTTGGATCGTTCGAGTTTATCTGAGTCACTGAATGGGATGAAATAAGATTATAAGATGTGATTCAATATGAAGAAACGGATCTTAGTCGCTGCGCTCCTGTTTCGAGTAAATTTATAAATAAAAACTTGTGTTTGGAGTAAATTTTAGGAAAAAAATAACTTGTGATATAATTTAAGATCTCAATTTTCAACTACCCACGCTCTGATCACAAGAAATGAGTGTTACAACTTACAATTAGGCACGTTTGTTTCGCAAGATTATATCTCCAAAAGTAAATCTCATTTTAAATTATTAGATTTTTTTTTTGATAAAATAAGGAAAGTGATTTGATTTCATTAATTAAAAGTTGAAGTAATACAAATCAAATTAAAAGTTGAAATAATAATATGTATCCTAAACACACGAATATTTTTCAGAGAAGTTTCAGAATGATATTGATATGTATATGGGTCACTGTCCTACATATCAGCATTCTTACTGGTAGAATATACTCAAAGATACACAAATTTGGTACGCTCAAATTATTATGGATATTTTCGGATTTTTTTCTTTTATCCTAACATAACCAACTTTTTTCTATGACATTTTAATTTTAATATATTTTCACATAGATTTCTCCTACGAACTAACAACATTATATTATTCTTTAGAATCATACCAACGTTAATAATAACGAAAATATTTCTATATCATAAATGTGCATCCTTTAAATGAATAATAGGATATATTTGCAAAATCAAATAATTGTAATGTACAAGGAAAGTAAAATATAATAATGCAAATTGTCTCGGATATACTCCCTCGGTCCCATTATAAATGTCAACTTTATTTTTTGGCTTGAAGATCAAGGAAGTATTGTTGTGTAGTGCGTATTGTTTGATTTTTTACTTAATTAATTTATATTCACGTATTATTTGCTTGTTTTAAAAAGTGAATATTTATAATGAGACAATTAAATTAAAAAAAAAAAGGACGCTTATAATGGGAGGGATGGGGTATTTTTTCGATAAATGGATGATGTGGTTGCATTTAAAGTTACAATTTGTTGGAAGATTTTACCGACGGTGGGGCTGTGAAATTATGAGGAAATTGATTATCGTAGGTTTTAATAGAGCTGATTTGTCCGAACAGGATTGCATGTATTTCTTACATCTGGGTCCAATTTCTATAAAACTGCGGCGAATATGGAGTTAAAAGTACTCAACCTTTAATTGATTCTTCAATAAGTAGCCTTTAGACTTGAGAGTTATATGAAGGAAACATAATTATGTAAGAAAAGAAGTAGATAGATATTTTACATGAAGTCATACTAAAATTGAATGAAGGATATACAAATACGGTATAAATATTGATAAATTAGATGCATGCTCCTTATAAGTGGAAAGCTGTTCAAAATTACTACACGTGAACCAAACGATTAAGATACATTAATATCATATCAGAATTGAGTTACTCATCATTTTGAATGACCTCATAAAATCGTAAATCATACAATAAAAATAATATATGAGACAACAAACATATACATAAATACGATGGTGGAAATAGGACCCAAAAGTTAGTGTTGTATTTTTTGAAAAAAGAAATTATTTCACTCCACATTACAGTATTCTCACCTTAATACGAAATTTGCAGATTCGCCCCTTTCTCTTATTATTGAATCACCCACCCCTACATATTTCACTAACTCTCATCTTGTGAGTATAATTTTGACTTGCGGTTACTTAATTTTAGGTGAGGGATGGAGTTATTGTGAATTTCATGGCTGATGGATATCACTTTCAGAAAAAAGGATCGGAGCAAAACGAATATGACTATTAACCAACTTTTATTTGTATCTGCAGAGCTCGCCTTTGTCACTTCCTACAATTAAGGTAAAAAATAAAATAATATAAACGATAGATTTTTATTATAATTGGATTTTTCTGCTTCGTTCAATAAATTGATGCATATTTAGTAAAACAAAATTTAGAAAGATAAAAATGAATAAGTGGTGAGGTTGATGTGTCGATTCTCTTGCTCGATTGCCCTTTTCATAGGATACTCACTCTTTCTTCCATTATTAGTCTACGCTCGGTATCGATCATTTTAAGGATATCTTAATCTTAAATGCAGTGCAAATATTTTTTCAGAATTTTTCAAAAGTTTTTTTTTAAAAAAAAAAAGAACTTTCTATATTCGAAAAAAGATGTAAATATATTATCTAATATATTTATATATTATGAGTTATGGCGATTTTATCTTAATATATAAAAAGTTATCGGCGTAGTTGTCGCCACTGACGCACATATATGGAAACCACTAATTAATTAATGTTATAAGAGAACAAGCACACCAATTAATAATAATAATAACAAAGAATTAATTCGAGCAATTAAATACAAATTTCTTGGTCATGCTTCACTTTCTCAAGCCAAAATATTGTCCACATAAAGATTCACACCATGGGCACGTATTTCGAGGAGAAAGCCGATTTGCTTGTAGAAGCAAACCCAAACCACATACGTGTCTTTTGATGATTTTTTATTATCAAATCATATAATTACTTTCGAGAAATTTCATGTCATTCGAAGCCGAATTCTATTGAGGCTCTTTTGGTCACCCGAAAAATGCTACGCCCTCACAATTTTTGAGGCACATTGTGTTTTAGTAATGAGTATTGAATTTTTTATCACGGTCATAAAATTCGTAGCTGTTACTTACTTTTATGATATTGTATACATCATGTAAACTTATATGAATGTGCAGAGGCAGTGAAAGATAAGGTATCTTCACCTTCTAGATGGATCATTTTTTTCATCAGTGTTTCTTCACATAATTGGTTTGGTACAACCACTTCCACAGTTAATAAATATATTATGAGAATTATGCCTCGTTTAAATCTGCCCCCCTACTTTAAACATGATGTCATATTTTCGTCAGATATATTTTGATATTATTGGAAAATTAATTGGAGAAAAAATCTGATGCATATTTGCTTGAGAATTGAGATTTGAGACAAGGCGGTGCAATTGATGTGACCATCATATGTTAGATTTAGCATAAAAATATATAGTCATAAAAAATTCTGCCTAATCAGATCCACTTGAACACAGATTTTGGCCCATGATTTAAGACAATGGCCTTTTGCATATCCCACACGGCATGCTCACAACGGCAGAATTAAATGTTAGCTGTGAGCTGTTGTATGTCTTCTAATTAATTAGCCGTATTGAATAAATCATATTCATATATGAAATCAAATTACGAACCGAAGAAAGAAAGTAATGGTAGAGTTGAGGAGAGGGAGATGCGTGAAAGGAATATAACAGAAGTTGGGGGAATTGAAAGGAAATAATGAAAATGTGGTCCTTGAAAAGTCTTATTTCTCCAATTCCCCCAATTTATGGGATAAACAGTCGTAATTCATGATTGCCAACAATAACCCCGCAATTAATACAAAATACTTCTCCATGCCCATGCGAGCTACCCAACATTTATTCTTCTGCCTCTCTTCCTTTTTTTGTTATATATAAATATTTATCCTTTTATATTTCTAATACTTTATAATTATGTTTGTATTTTTCTCGGGTAATTAGCTGCACGTCTCACAGTTTAAATATATAATCTTTGTTATAAACTAAATAGAACGAGAGAATAATAGAGAATGAAATATAAATGTATATTATTATGAGGGTGAAGACTTGTATTTATAGAGTACGAAGATGAATATCTTGGGACTTTTAGGGTTTTACAACACCCTCTCTTGATTGACCATCCCTAAAAGAAACTGTTGTCTCGTTAAAACCTTGCCAGAAAAACCCATTGGGATAAAAATTGGTCGAAGGAAAAAGAGTACAGCTGCTCCACCTCAATATAGTCATTGTTGATCCTTAAGTCGGCATATATTGATCTTGTGTACCAACTTCTTAAATGTTGACGTTGGTAATGCCTTCGTAAAAGAATTCGCTAGATTGTCACTTGAATGAATTTGCTGGATGTTGATGTTGCCACTCTTTTGGAGATCATGTGTTGTATTGGCTCTTTTATGAATCAATCTCAATGACTCATTTACTCGTGTGTTGCATTGGATGCCTCGTTAAAAACCTTAACTAAGAAAACCCTTTGGGAAAAAACTTAGAAAGGAAAAAAAAAGTACAAGCATTTGACCTTCAGGGTCATTTGACTTTTAGGAGTCAGTTTAATCTTCAGGATTATTTACAAGTCGTTACTCCACCTCAAGATAACAATCTTCAAGGTTATCTTTAAGGTCTACACTAATATGTGCAACATAAGTTTAATTATCTTTATAGATAATAGTATGGAATATGTCAATATATCATTACTTTTATAAATAGACCAATATCATGTTTCTCTCAAAGATAACAAAGGATGGTCAATATCATTTCAAATTCTCCAATTGCACATAAGTAAGGAATTTTTGGTCCTAAAACATCTTTGTTATCTTCTCTGGGTCTAAATGAGTCTTCATCCACTTCAAGTGATTGAAGCAACCACCATTAGGTAGCTATATGGATGTGATACAATAACATCTCTTTAAAGACCTTTTAGGTAGATCGACTAGCGTAACTCTATCAGAGAGACGCTCGATCTGCAGGTCGAGACAATTATTAGTTCAACCTAAGTCTTATGATTCTAACTCCGTCTTTTAGGCGTGAGTTGGTTGATACTTTTGTACATAATTATTCACATATCATCTTCAGGAGGAATTTGGAGTGATGTGTTCTGAATTTCTATTCCGCGGACTTTTTATCTTTAGCACCGATAAATCTTTCACGCTTCTGGCGTCAATGAGAATCAATTGATCTATATTGTCTATGAGGAACTTTAGTTCTTTCATGGTGCATATACAACAGATAAATCATATCTTAGTCACTCCTTTTGCACTTAATTTGATGAACTTCTGGTTCATAGTGCGTGAATCTAAATAATTAATTCAATGAGATATTTGCGGCATTCCATCATTTATATATCATATCTCCCCCTAATGCGGACAAGGATGTAAGTTGGATTTACAAAATCAACATATCAATCAATAAAAAGTCCACAATTAGTCGTCCTATATATGACATCTTGACGGAGTGTACACCTAATATTTCAAGTATTAAACTCTTCAGGAGTTCTAATCAAATTCAAGTAACAATATAAACAAATTTGCTATCAGTTTCTTTTCGAAAACATATGAGCAAATATCTTCACTTTTGTATCCTTCTTTCAAGAGATACGTGATGTTCTTACACCATTTTTGCAGTTTACTTGAAAATATATTTTTGACTTACATGCTTTGAGTAAGTTAAATCATTCAGGGATTTTCATATATATGTTACTATCTAGTGAATCATATAAATAGATATTTACTACATCCATAAGGCGCATATCAAGGCTTTGTAACATAAGTAGATTAATCAAACTCTAAAATATAATGACGTCTATTATAGGGGAGTACATAATTAATTCCCGCCGGTCTTTGAGAGAAACATTGTGTTACGAGTATTGTCATATATCTCGCAATGTTTATTTCTCTTTCTAACAAAGACACATTTATATCATTCGGAGATATTTTTCCGGATTTAAACTATAGGTCCAAATGTGTCCGTCTTTCTAGGGAATATTAATTCGCCTTGTATGACTTCTTTCTTCTTTAGCCAATGATTTCTATCTTAACAATCTCTTATGGATCGTCGTTGAGGATCCTCTTTTATCATTTCAAGAGTCATATTAAAATGCGAAAATACCGTCATGCGTCCACGACGATATTTGGTCTCTCCAATATTTTGAGATCTCATTAATTTCAGATGCTTATAGTTCTTCGGGGAACTTCATTTGATTGATTAATCATTTTCGTCATTGTTTGGTTCATATGTTGTGCCCCTTTTCTTAGACACAAAATTCTTTTAGAACCAATTGGTCGACCATATTTTTGACGAACTTTATATTCATTTGCTACCATTTGTACTTGTCCTTCAGCGACATTTATTCTTGCGGGGGTATTTGCAGCAAATGTATGACATTGTCACTTCTTATATATATATACAAAAGCATCAAAAAGTTGGTTTGCAATCTTTTTGCAAACGAATCTTCTGACTTTGTTCATATTGATTACTTCAGAAATCCAAATGTGGCTATTTTGTTCTTGTGCCTTCTGTTGGATGTAGATTTCACATTGATTACTTCAGGAATCCAAATGTGGCATATGTTCAATCTAATGTTGGGAACGTTATTTCATCATAATAACAATTTTAATGGAGACTCGTTTTTATACGTACAAAACCATTTTGATTATGGACATGAGCAACTAGGTTTTGAATCTCAATTCCAAAGCAATATAATATTAAATCATCTTCTAGAGGAACTTGGAGTTTAATAAATTCATTTGCTTTATCAAGGCAAATCTTCTTGATGGAATTGAGCTCTTTATTATTTGAACTTGTAGTTCTAACAAGTGCTACATTTCTTCTAGAAATCAAGCAAATCTTGAAAATTCTTTTATTAAGAGATTCTTGGGGACCTCTATGTGCTCTCATACAAATTTTCAATTATGTTGCACATTATAGTTGCTCTGAGATGTCCAAACTATCATGTCAAAGCATAAAACCCTTTGAACTTCCGGTTCATGACATGGTTTGTCTCACATGTTTTCATAAATGTGTAATACATTTTAAATAATCTTGTGAAAACTTTTCTTTTGTTAGATTCGGCTAAATACAAAATAATTTATACAAGAATATGTATCACTACATTCTTATATTATTTAAATATGGTATCCATTGCGGTGGATAACCTTAAAATCTAGTAAGTTTCTTCGGACTTACTAGAGTAAGGGAAAACTCAATAGTTAATTTAGTTTCATTTGATAGAATGATACAAGCTCTTCGGGAGCCTTTAATGATATTCGATGCACTAAATTTTAAAATCTCGCAATTTAGGATGCATATACTCATATCGAGCTTTAGAGAGGACAAATAATTAATATCTTAACGCAATCCTGCTGGGATGCTTCGTTTCATTCTATTATTATCTCCCTCATGCCTCTTATTAGCAGATGAGTATCGATATCAAGATTTCATTAATGTCAACAAGACATAAATACTATTTTTCAGTCAAGAATAACATATATCATCGAAAGTATGAGTTGCTCTTTAAGAACATTTAATATTCTTCTAGAATATAAATGATGCTACTGCAGGAGCAAAAGTTGAGGCATTTCCACAAACACGTGACACTACAACAAATTATTAATTTAGTGACGAACTTAATGACGGATTTTAATACGGGTCACCAATTTGTGACGGATTTGTGATGGATTTTTCAATTAAGACATAGTGACGGATTAGTTACGGAAATATTAGTCACTAATGTTAATGACGGACATATTCCGTCACCAAAATAATTTTATTTTTTTCTTTTTTTCTCGTGACGAAATTTATCCGTCACCAATTTATTGAAGCAGGCTACGCTTGTATAGTGTCTGATATATCTGTCACTATCTAGATTATCAATTTATTTTTTTAAGAAAATTCATAGTGACGGAGTCATCCGTCACAAATTAATACATGTCAAAATAATAGTTGTACTATTATTGAATAGTGACGGCTATATCCGTCACTAAATAAACTATCGATTTGTTAATTTTATTAAAGAGTATCTTAGTCAAAGATATATCCGTCACTATTTTAAATGTGAATTTTTCAATAGCACCATGATATAGCCTTGGTTATCCTTAGAGTAGCGATGACAAAAGGTTCTGAACTTGTTGGACCCGCACGCAATTGGGCAGATAATACCCTTATAAGATATAAATGTTAATTTCTAGATTTCAATATATTTGTATTCAAAATTGTAATTATGAGTATGTATTTAAAAAATGAAATTAACATTTTCTATGTTATAAATAATTATTTTTGAAATATATATTTAAAACGTATTTTTTTATTTATATTCTGTAATTGAAATGGATTATGAATACAATTATGACTAATTCAACTGTTACAATTGAAAACTTTTTATAACAAATGAAAAAATACCACTCCTATTATTGATTGAATTTTTTTATTCGTTAAGCATTTCATAAATTAAAAATCAGTTCATTGTCTTTTACATACTAATGTTACCATTTATCTTGTTCAAAATAGTGTTTTTTGTTTGAAAAAATATACTAACTTAATTCATAACAAATGCAAAAGTAATTTTTCCTCATATACAAATAATACAAATCATAATCTTCCATTCAATTATCAAATAAACCTTCTAACAAAATGGAAATCAAAATCGAACCAATAGAATTAGAGTATAATACTTATTTTTGAATTACTTTAAATTATGGACAAATTTAATTATAAGTCATAAAATTGAAAAAATATATTTTTATTAAGATTTAAGATTTATATTATAAATTAATAAATATTAATGTAATACTATTTTAATTTAATACTATTTAATAACTATAAACTATTCAATAAATATTCATTAAGACAATTTAAATAAATTATAGTATAATACTATTTGAGTGTTTAGCTTAGTATAATTTACATTTTTATCACTATACTTATATTGGTGTGATATCACGGTTAGGGGTGGGCGCGGGACGGGTACCCGTAGTTTGCGAATACCTGCACTGCGGGTAATTGATTTTAATACCCATTCCCGTTCCTGCGCATAGAGCGGGTACCCGCGCGGATACGGTGCGGGTACGGGTTTACCCGCAAATATTACACCTATTTATAATATATTTAAATTCATAAATAAAAATTAAAAAATACCAATAAATGAAATTTTAAAAACATAAATTAAAATTAAAAAATACCAATATATTTAAACCACTAAATAGGACTATAGAAGTAGATAATCTGTTTTATAAACTATGTTCCAATGGTGTTTCACCATAAATTATAATTATAAAACCGACTATATGATTATCAACTATGAAACCATAGGTTCTTATAATTAAAATTACCGTGGATAACTATTTAGTCACACTCTAGTGCTAGCACAAAACATGCAAACGGGTACCCGCGCCGTCCCGTGCCCACCTCTACGCAAGAGGACCTCATGTAAAAAAAATTGTATATTAATGCGGGTACCCGTTCGGGAACGGGTATTTAAGAATAAAACTCGCTCCCATTCCCGACCCGCTTGATTTTTTGCGGGTACCCGCGTAACGGGTACCCGTACCCGTTTTTCCCGACCCGAATGGGAAATACCCGAACGGAACGGGTACGGGCGCGGGAACCCGAATTGTTTGCCCACCCCTAATCATAGTCCTACAGCCTGAGAGTTAGAGCTGATGACTAGAGTGGATGAGCTCAGTGCACAAATAGACAACGACAAGGTTGAGCAACGTGCAAGGGATGAGGCGTTTGAAAAGAAATTAGAGGCACTTCAACAGCTGATTGCGAACCAGCATAGACGAGAGGATTGCACCTTCTCTTCCCATGGTTGATTATTATGTATTTCTTGATACATTAGCATTATAAAACATGCATTTGTAGTTTTAGCTTTTTTGTTTAGAAAACTTCTACTATTATCTTCAAATCTACTAAAAATTGGTGTTATTGGTATGTAAATTACTTTCAGGTGTGTATTGTCTCATTGGTTTTTATTGAATATTGTGTTTTGTGCTTTTATGGAATTGTGGAATTAGAAAACAAAATATATTCTACTAATAATTCTAAATAGTGACGGAAAAAAGTAAAAACAATAGTAAATTGATAACGGAATGGTGACGGAAACTATCCGTAACAAAATGGTGACGGATATTCCGTCACAACATAATCAATTTTTCTCCGATACGACTGAGCAAATAGTGACGGACATTCTGTCACTAAAGGGCGACGGACCAAATCCGTCACTATTTAGTGATGGAATGTCCGTCACCATACCTTCACCCATAGATGTGGGACGCGACGGACGACGTGATCTCGGTGACGGATTTTCCGTTGTTAAGTCGTCACCAAGTGGTGACGGAAGCTATATTCCGTCACCAAATATTTAGTGACGAAATTATTTTGACGAGACACAATCCGTCACTAATGCATCATTGAAGAGAAATAGGGTCGGAATATTTGTGGATAACGATGAAAAAATCCGTCACTAATAAGCGATTTCTGGTAGTGTGATAGTAATATTAATATCACAATATGATCATTCTTCAGGAATTTAATGTGCTACTTCCAGAGCAACAATTTAGTTTATTCAAGATAAATGATATCAATATATTGTAAATTTTGAGATCTCTTGGATCTCACAACTATTCTTGAAAATAAATTAAGCAACAATAGTTATTGGAAATGTAGTTATCGGGACATAGAGGAGCTCTTGCTACCACTCCATGTAATTAGATAATACTTTAAATTACAACATACCTTCATATATACATTGTTCTTTAGAAACAGGTAATATTCATCAAGAATATTAATTGTGCTACTTCAGGATCAACAATTAAAGTATGGTTGTTGTAATATACGATTTCAAAATGACAGGATTTAGGCTGTTCGAGAACATGTAGAGTTAATTGTGTTATTTCAAGAGCAACAATTCGAGTTATGAACATATAATATTTGTCAAAATAAAGAGCTTGAATCGTTCTTCAAAAACATGTAGTACTCTTCAGGAATACAAATTGTGCTACTTCAGGAGCAACAATTTTAGTCTATATTAAACTACTTTAGGCGAAAGACTAATATTTTCGAGAAACCCAATGACTCTTTAGGAACATAGTGTTCTTTGGGGATATCAATTGTCTTCTTGGGGCAACAACAATAACAACTCAAGAACCAAGATTCGCTCATCAATAAAACATATTATATGAATTGCTCATCAAAAGTACGTAATATTCTTCAAGAATATTAATTGCATGCTACTTCAGGAGCACCAAATTAAGATTTTATATATATATATATATATATATATATATATATATATATAGATAGATAAATATTATATAGTATGCAGGGAAAAAAATTGACGTATATAGTAAATGCATAGATAATATTAATAACTCTTCAAAAATATAATATTCTTCAAGAATATTAAATTGTACTACTTTTGGAGCAACAATTAAATCATTTCAATAAGTAAGTGTCAATTGCTCTTTAAGAGCATGAAATATTCTCCAGTAATAGAAATTGTCTTTATTTCGGGAAAGCGGCAATTAATTAATGTATATGTGAGGACATCTCACAAAATTTGAATATAGAATTGATAAAGTGTACGAATACATACACATGTACTGATATACATCATTAATTTGATGTATCACAATTGTCTTTCTTTGTAAACGTGCAAGACATGATATAAGGATTGTTTGTTCGAAACATATATCATCAATGAGTCACTATTCCTTTTGAATAAGGAGCATTGAAATTTTGCGTAAACAATTCTCAAACCATTAATAAGCAAAACGTGCTACCCGCAGCCTCAATCTTCAATAGTACATAATATTATCAATTTAAATAACAAGCAGGCGACATAATGATTTGAGCAAAATTTTGAGAAAAGCAAGGCCGATTCATATTATGAATTAAAAGCATTATTGCATACCTTAAAAAAAAACTCAAACAATGAGAAATATCGTGCTTCGGTAGAGGCGATATGAAAATAAATTTAATACTTTCGGTAGAAGCGATTCGTCTTGATAACGTGTTATAAACTAAATAGAATGAGAGAAATAGATGTATATTATTATTAGGGTGAAAACATCTATTTATAAAGTACAAAATAAGCTCTTGGGCTTTTAGGGTTTATATAATCATCACAATATATGATAAATATATATATAAAATATATTTACAATAGTCTTTAATTTTTTTGTTTGCTTTTTTTTTTATTATGGTTATTAATCAATACTCCATCCGTCCCATTATTTATGTTCCATTGGTTTAAAGACGCGATAATTAAGATAGTGGAGGTAAAGATGTAAATTTGTGGTGTAAAAGTATAAAGGGGTGGGATCCATTTCTTGAGATTGATTGTGGTTATTTCATTTATTTTCTTATTTGGTATGGGGCATAAATAATGGAACAACCAAAAAAGGCAAGTGAAACATTAATAATGAGACGGAGGGAGTATATTATAAATGCAAAGATATAAATTTAATCATGAAAATATTAATGATAATTAATTGGTGACGTTGAGCTGTCATTACATAATAATCAGGGCAAAATATCTCCCACCAAACGCGCAATTTAAAATGGGCAGCTTTGTTAAGATGAGGGCACTTGCGTGGCCCACTTTTTATATATTGAATTGTCGATAAGAGATTTAGGTCTATATCTAATCTGGCCCGACTTATATCTCGTGGTCAGTAAAACAAACACTTGGCCCACATCATTTGGGCCCGACCCGGGCTGCACGCACAATTTGTTGATCGGGGGAAAACTTATGATTTTTGGTACGACGAGGCAACATATGATGTTGAGATTCGAGCTGGACTTGTATTTTATTTTCGAAGTATGTGATATAGGAGTAGGATGTATATTAACCTTTTGCGGACGTTGAAACTAATAACAATAGTAATAATTTATGTATGAGTTACGACGAACTTTTTATAATCAATAAATGGTTATTCTCCCCCTAAATACACGATGCGGATGTTAAAATTCGTCCGTAAATACATAAACTTTTGATTTGTATGAAATTGCACATCGATAAATTTTCAAGCAATATTGAATTCGATGTGATAAAACTTGGTCTGATGTATCTGCACACGTGACAATTGAGTCATCATCGAACCAAAACTTTAAAATCTTAGTTTCTTATATACACAAACTATGTAATAATTCTTCTTTGCATTTAAATTTTAAATTTCATTCAAATTTGTTTCCTCATTCAAAAAGAGTATTATTACTATTGTTATGGAAATAAATATAATCTGTAGCAAAATCTTGGCGAATGGATACCCAAAGTTTGGTAAAATCTCGATGAATGGATCATTGTTCAAGTTTCCACATAACACTATCAAACTTTGGGCCACCATTCGTTGAGATTTTATCATCTAAATTATATTTATTTCCATTATATTTATACATATATTATTCTTTTAGAGTGTGGAAATAAATTTAAATCTAAAGTATAAATTTAAATGAAAATTCAAAATTTATGTGCAAAACGAGAATTATTATAAAGTTGTGTATTTACAAGAAACAAAAAAATTAGAGTTAATGTTGAATCAAATGCCACGTATGCAAACATGTTAGACTGGATTTTGCCACGCTAGATTCGATTTTGCCCAAAAGTTCATTGACGTGCAATTTCAAACAAATCACAAGTTTGTATTTTTATGGACGAATTTTTAAAAAACTCATATGCAAAATGTAAATTTAAAAAAAAAATCGTATATTTACTAGAGAATAACCCAGTTAAAAAATATATCTAACTAAAATTATGTGTTTGAATCTCCTCCAGCACCTTCATGGTTTTACTCATATGAGGATCGCGCATGTCATGTTACGTAGTTGTTTAGATTATTTATACTTACAATTTATTTTAAAAACTCGTACAATTCCAAAATATTAAATTTATGCACTCATTTGGGTTCTGATAATTGTTAATTATCGCATATTTTAGATTCTGATCGAAGTCAAAATATTCACACCCGGCATTTCTAATTCTTAAAATGGCAACTTGCCTGAAAGTAAGCTGTTTAGTTCTGATAAAGCATATGGAAATAGTCTTTCCACAAGCATATTTTGGTAACCAATGCAACTTGCTTCTTTCCCCTTCTGTTTAGTGTTTACTCATCTTACTCTGACCTGACCACAATTTTGTGTGTCGACAAGAAAATTAATTAAATGAAATAGTATTATTAATGTTATTCGATTCATTTATTTGGTACGATGAGAGTGATATATTTATGCAAATGGCTATTAGTTTTCTCCATCACATAAAATTAAGGGCATTAACATTTTGAGTCGGTTTGTTGAAGGTTCCAAACTATTTACGAGCCCATTCTAAAGGCTGTAATAATTTATAATCCTTTCAATATTTGTGATCATTTTTATACGGTACAAGAATTAAAAAAAATGGTGTAATATGATTTAGAGTTTGATTTTTTTTTTTTTTTTTTTTAGAATGAATGAATTTTTTAGTGAAACAGTTAAACGAACCATTTTTCAAAGTAGTGATGAAGTAGTTTGGTGGAGAGGGGTTAAACGCCAACTCTAATACGACAGTTTCTCTTGGATATTAGAGAACTTAAGGCATCATGCTAACAATGATTGAGACAAGACTTTTTTTTCCCTTAATATTCCTTCTTTTTAATTACACTAAGATGGAAAATTAAAGTATGATTTTCCAATTCCCCATCCACGGATCCCCAACCCAGAAAACCAGATGACTTAACCATCTCCAAAGTTACTAAAAAATTGGAGAATCCCCAATTTTTTTGTACTGTTTCATTTCCAAGGCTACTCAAAACCTTCCCATATCATAGGGGAGGCCATATTTTTTTTCTCTCCCCTATCTTTTTTTTTATAAATTTTAATGTGAAAAAAAAGAAAAGATTTTTAGTTTAATTATATAATTAATTTAAAATTAAAGACTTTATTATATAACTATGATTTTAACTTTTGGGGGAATGAGTATTCATCTTCTGAGAATAAGATATTATTATGTAACTTATGATTTTTATTTAAGTAATTTAAATTATCTTTTTTGCAATTAATTTTAATTTTTCTATTAAATATATTATTATATTTAATTTAATTATATAATTAAATTAAGATTAAAGATATTATATTATTAAATTGCAATTAAATATATTATATAATTATATTTTAATTTAATTTATAAAAGTAAAAGAATTGGAGAAGATAGAGGAACACCGTTAAAGACGAAATATTGTTTTCGCACAAAAATTGGAATATGACTCCCTAAGATAAGGAAGACCCATGGAGATTGCGTGACTCAATGATGCATGTTTCTTCTCCTATTATTTTTACTTAAAGTATAACTACTTGTATTTATTCTTATAACTTCATTACAGTTGTTGAACAGGTTGATGCCATGAATAATTGCACTACAAGTCAACAGGAAGTTTTTATTTGGCAACTCTTTAAAAAGTATAAAAACTTAATGTTATTATAATACCTTTATTAAATCTTAAATTCTAAAAATTGAAGGTACATCATCTGATCTTAAACACCAAAAAGTGTCTAAAAGATGAGGAATAAAAACTAGTTACACAAACTATATATCTATTTACTCTGTTTATTTCAATTAATTTATAGAATAGCTCGCGCTCAATTTTTTTTAACCAAAGAGCTACTTTATTTTTTTATATGTCAAAGTAATCCCAGGAAGCTATCGAAATGAGTATTAGGGTATTATCCATAACAGCTTTAGGCTAATCACAGGTGATAGATACTTATATATAATAAGTTTGGTAGATTTTAGACTCGAAACCTTTGACAACAAATTAAGCACCACGACTACTATACCGTTTAAGCACAAAGTTTAAGGGGATATTGGTTTTTTTGTTTTTTTTGTCATAACTAATTTTATAATAGTTGACTTCAAAGTTATTTATCTTAAAGAAAAAAAACAGATTCAACAAATTTTAAAATATAGGTTTAGTACTTCATTGAGCTGGCCCGCGTTAATATACTTTTACGAATAATAAACCTTTTATTTTTTAAAACACCAGTGGATGGTTTTATAAACTTTGAATGACAAAGTTGCTGCAAGTTCTTCGTGGGACGTGTAATTGTCGATGATTAGGGAATGATAATTAAATTGATCGAATGTATAAAGAAGCACATATTGATATTTACAAATTTGGATTGCTTAGCAGTTTCAACGTATTCCGTACGAAGTTTCCGTAGTCTTGAGATAAAAATGTACATTGAAAACCTCATGAATCTATCACTATCATGATTGCTTTAATTAAATTTTTAAATGGCCTCGCGGCTTTCCCAGATATCTTCTGGCCCAAAATTACAAGGACTATTCGGTGATGATCCACCAATTACGCGGTGCGTGTTTATAGTGTTTGTTTAACTTTAAAAACACGTGACACTACCCGATTGGTCGGCAATGTAGTGTTCCTCACAAATTCCAGATATCTTCCGGCCCAAAATTACAAGGACTATTCGGTGATCCACCAACACGCGGTGCCACGTGTTTATAGTGTTTGTTTAACTTTAAAAACACGTGACACCACCTTGATTGATCGGCCAGTGTAGTGTTCCTCACAAATTGCGCCAGAAGATCCGGATTGCGCGACTTCATACTATTAAGTATGGGTGGTAATCGAAAGGTCAAAATCTAGTTTGATATGTGTATTATTGAGTCGATAATTTATTTTTGGATGAGTTTTTTTTTTTTACAAATTGATTGTTGGAATTAAAAAATTTCACATTAACTCGCCTTAAAGAAAATAATCTCAACGTTCACCTTCTTACCTCGCATTCGAAATTTGGCTCTAGCGGGCAGGGTCCACGGAACGGACGAGTGATGGAGATTGGAGTGGGTTGACTTATACTTCAATTGAGACGAAGTCTACTCTCTAAGCAAAGCGTCTGAATTGCGTGTAATTATTCTAGAGTCAGAATTGTTGGTCATGAAATGCTGCGGCATAGTAGTAGACTAGTAGGAGGCACGACCAGCAACTATATGAAGATCGAGACATCTTTCAACCATTAACGACTTCTATTGTTTGCCTGATCCCACTTGGTCGAGCTCTTCCTATTATATTCGTCTCTGCAATAATTATTTTCCCTAATGATTTTATGACGAAACATTGCATTATGTAATATAGAGAGAGGTTAATGATAGTATTTCATGTCGGAAATTTTAACGTTGGAAAATAAAAAAGATATTCATGTTCGATTTTGACTATTTATATCCAATTTGAGTATACGGTTTATTCCACCCAAATTTGATTAGTAAAATTGCCCTCTATCCACACTGTATTAAATTACCAATTATTTTCATTATCTGGTGTGTGATATCAAACTTTGATTGATTTTATTTATTTATTTATTTTATTTAAATCCTTATTATCTTTATGTATCTCCCATTGCCACTATTATATTATAATAATTTTACAAGTAGCACACCTCCATTCACCAAAGGAGTGTGGCATAATCCATTATTTGAGATGGAAAATTTGATAGCAAAATTACCACTATCCTATTACATTAGCAATGATTTTCACTATCCACTTTGTACTCCACCCAAATTGAATTTTGTGTCCATTTATCTATAATGGACGAAAATTCGGTGCAACAATTAATTGCCATATGCACTCAACAATCCAGAAGGATTTGTGTGTTAATTAAAATTATATTCGCTTGTATGTTATAGTACTAGATCTATAATTTTATTGATATATGATAATGTGATCCATCATAATTGAATTTTATTTTATTATATAATTAGATTTTATATTACGTATTAAATATTTATTAAAGTGATATAGAAGTAAATATAATTAGGGACACCCTATTACATCCACTGTTAACCTAGGTGCCACACTACATATGTCCATTTCGGATTGTACGTGACCATGTCAAATTGATAAAAAATAATCGGTCAACAATATTAAAATCTAAACGATGGCCAAATTAAGAGATGAATACTTATAAATAGCGGCAACACTTCATAAGCAGAACGCAAGCAACATTACCACCATATCTTCTCCTCATTCATTCCCGCCATTCTCTCTCTGATCATTTAACAGAAAGAATGGACAAACCCGAAAAGATCGACCGGTTTTCGAGCTGCAGAGGCGTAGCTTTCGAAATCAAACCCCATTCCGACCTCTTCGCCCTTCCTTCTCCGGCCACCAGCAGCCGCTCCTCCTGGCTTCCATGGGGCAGCTTCTCACGAGTTGTTCCTTCCTCGGAGCTCTTGCAGAAGTCCATGAGCCGTACCAGCAGCCATTTCTGCGACCTCGACGGTGACGATGAAGACTTCGATGTCGACACTCTGGCCGACATCGAGGAAGGCCATGAGGAAGCTAAACTGGACCAATCTCCTCTCCCCCCACCGGAGAAGAAGAAACCCTCTCCGCCGACGTCGCGTCTGTCGGTGATCTTGCTCGATCAAGGCTTGTTCACTGTTTACAAGCAGCTTTTCGTAGTTTGCTTGGTATTGAATATCACTGGCCTCGTTCTCGCCGCCGCCGGAGAATTCCCATACGCCGCCAACCGCGCCGCGTTATTCTCCATCGTGAATATCTTCGCGTTGGTTCTATGCCGGAGCGAGGCGGTTTTGCGGGTTGTTTTCTGGCTAGCGGTGAATGTCTTAGGCTACTCGTGGGTCCCTTTACGTATCAAGACTATTACAACTTCTTTACTTCAATCGTTGGGCGGAATACACAGCGGGTGTGGGATTTCCTCCGTTGCATGGCTTATTTACGCATTACTCCTCACACTCAAAGATAAGGACAACACTACCCCTGAAATCATCGCCGTCGCCGCCGCAATTCTCGCCCTTCTCTGCCTCTCTTCACTCGCCGCGTTCCCCCTCGTCCGCCACCTCCACCACAATGTCTTCGAACGGACACACCGCTTCTCCGGCTGGACTTCTCTAATCCTCCTATGGGCCTTCATTATTCTCACCATTTCATACGATCCCTTAACCAAATCCTATAGTAATAATTTAAGTTCGAGACTGATTCGAAGTCTAGAATTCTGGTTCACAATCGGAATCACTATTCTAATCTTGATCCCTTGGCTGACCGTGAGGCGGGTCCCGGTTCGCGTCTCGTCTCCTTCCGGCCACGCCGCGATTATCAAGTTCGACGGCGGCGTTAAGGCCGGAATCCTGGGCAGAATCAGTCCTTCCCCTTTCTCCGAATGGCACGCGTTCGGGATCATTTCCGACAACAAGAAAGAACACATGATGCTCGCCGGAGCCGTCGGCGACTTCACGAGATCGTTAGTGAGCAGTCCGCCGCGCCACCTGTGGGTCCGGCAAGTGCACTTTGCGGGTCTACCGTACCTGACGAATATGTACGATCGGGTCCTCTTGGTGGCGACTGGGTCGGGCATTTGTGTTTTCCTCTCCTTCCTTCTGCAGCCGTGTAAGGCCGACGTTTGCGTGCTTTGGGTGACGAAAGGCGTGGAGCTGAATTTTGGGAGAGAGATTAAGGAGTGGATGAGTGGGCATCCTAAGGATAAAGTGATTGTTCATGACACGGCCGTGCTCGGCCGCCCCAATGTGTCGGAGATGAGCGTCGCCGTCGCGAAGGATTTTGGGGCGGAGGTGGTGATTGTGACGAGTAATCCGGAGGGAAGTAGGGATATCGTTAATGCATGCAAGGCTGACGGTATTGCTGCTTTTGGCCCTATTTGGGATTCTTGATTTTATATATTAGTATCTTTATTTTAATTATATAAGTTGATCTCTTCTTATATGAGAGGATGACGGAAGTTTCAAGTGTAATTTGTTTCAAGGTTTTAATGTCGTGTGTATAATGACTAGGGAATTGTAATAGTTGACTTTGATGAATCATGTCAAAAACTCAAATCATGAAAAGTTGTTATAGTTGTAAAATTATAGTCATAAACTTTCACTATCACATACGAGGGTTTGGCAGCAATAGCCAAATAGTTGAAATCGAAAAACAATTATAGCTCTCGACTAAAACAAAACACAAATATAGTCATTTTGTCTTTACACGGCGCTGGGCCGATAGGGGGCCCGATGGGGGAGTTCATCGGCCCCCATCGGCCTTGAGGAAAAAAAGCCGAACTCTCCCCATCGGCCGAGCCACTTAACCTGATATGTTGAAATTATAGGCTCTGAGGGCCGATGGGTGGCCGAATTGGTGGTGTCTGTCGGCCCTAACCGCCATCGGCCAAGAGAAAAAAGGCCGAAGGCCGAACATCCCATAAGCCGACCCAGTATAATCGGCCAAAAATAAATGGTTTTGATGGCCGAAGGAGGGCCGAAGCTGGGTATCCATCGGCCCTAATCCATTCCTTCGAGACGAGATTCGACACGGGATTGGACAAGACACCTGGAAGGCTTTTCCTGCAAACGTGCAGTAGGGCCGATGGAGGGCCGATGGTGGCCGATGGAGGGCCGATCTAAGGCATGTGGGAGGTGCAGTTTCAAATCAGCTTTATCTGCTGAAATGACTAGTCGGATATGACATGTACATGCACGTTAATGAGGGCCGATGGGGGGGCCCGATGGGGGCCGATAGGGGGCCTATGGTGAAATGGGTACTAGACTTCGATTTTCACGTGAAAATTTACAGAAAATTTTCTTATAAGACGTAGAATGGCCGATTTGGTTGAATCACCGAAAAATTTCCTCATTTCACTTCCACTCTTCTCAATTCTTCAAACTAAATTTGACAAAAATGACCGATTTTCGATCAAATATTGTGAAATTGAATGGTCAATTCGATGCAGAGTCGAATTATGTCGGTGGCCATGAGTTCATGGTTTACATTCCTTCAAACAATATTTCTCTCGAATATCTTCGACAAAATATTGATCGGTGACTCACTGCTTATTCCCTTCCGTTCAACTACTTCATTTATTATACTGCTGCTTCCCGACGAACCGGCAGGATGATGAAGGCCATTCTGGGCCATGATACTGATCTTATGCGGCTGTACTCTATCGACGTAGAGCCGGTTGTGTTTGTTGTGTATCCTGAAGGGCAAAATCCTCAATTTGGTGTTCCGAACCCGAATCAATTTTCCAAAGATAATTCTAATTTCGGGGGTCCTAATTGGTTTACGGGACAAGGAAGTAGAAGTAATGATGACAGACGGGCTCCCCAAAGGAATGTTTTTATGGAGACGGATTCAGATGGTGAGGCGGATTTGGACTCATCATCTGATGATGATGAGGATGAAGATATTCCTTCTGCCTTGATTAATTGTTCGTTACAAGATTTTGCTGCATGGATTCAGAGGGAGGGTGTCGTAAGTCAACTTATGTCTTTAGCTAGTTTCAATCAATCATTCTCGAACAAATGACGAGACTGTATACGAGAAACAGAAGCAGCAAACAACTGGCTACTTCCTGTTGTTCCCCTTGATGTATCCGATTCAGTAGCGGCGCAGAACTTGATTACTGTTGTAGACGGAAGTCTGCAAGCATGATTTATGTTTAGCTCGAAAGACGAACTTTATGCTGCTGTCGCTCTATTCCATTTGGAAAACGGTGCGGATTTCAGTGTGCAACGTTCGAGTGCTTCCCGTTTGGAATATTTGTGCAGAAGAAGTGTTGATTGTCCATTCGAGCTACGGGCATACTGTAGAGGTCAGACGTGTTGGAAGGTTGTTAAATGGGTTGCGGACCACAACTGTACAACTGATTTATCCAGACTTGGTGAACGAAATGTGAGGTCGAAGGCTATCGCTGCTTATATAGCCCGTAAAATGCGTCGTCAAAGCAAGTTAATGAAACCGGCTGATATTCAGGCCGATCTTTTGGATAAATTTGGAATACAAGCAACGTACGGGGTGGCCCTCCGAGCGTGCAACACAACTATTTCGATGATTTACGGCGGACATGCTAATTCGTTCAGCAAACTGCCTAAATATCTGCATTTGTTGGAACAAACAAATCCGGGAACTTATACGAATCTTGATGTTGGTGAGGATGGTCGTTTCCAACATTTATTTATGACGCTTGGTGTATCGCGAGCCCCTTGGTTAGCCAACCTCCAGAAGGTTATTGTGGTGGACGGTACCCATTTGAAAGGGAGAAACAATGGAATATTATTCGTCGCAGCTACTTTTGATGCGAACGAGCAAATATTCCCACTCGCTTTTGGTGTAGGTCCCATTAAAAATGATGTTTCCTGGACGTGGTTTATGATGTGATTGAGAGCCACATTTCCAACGGATGACAGTTTAGTGATTGTTTCAGACCAACATAAAAGCATAGCGAATGCAGTAAGAGTGGTTTTCCCAAACGCACAACACGAACTTTGTTACTACCATCTATCGAATAAGCTTGCTAGGCACGGTGAGTGGGTTATCCGGTCATTCTATCGAGCAGCTTATGCTTATCGGGCGATAGAATTCCATGACGCCATGAACGCCATCCATGACGCCACGAAAAGTTGATGGAAATCGGATCGGAGAAGTGGTCCAGACTTTTCAGTAAAGGCCGTCGTTACAGTCTACTAACATCGAATGCTGCCGAGTCAATAAATTCTCGACAGTTGGAGGCTAGGCGATTACCAATTCTAGCTATGCTCGAGGCAATCCGTCATATGATAGAGTCGTGGTTCGATACACGATGAGTAAAAGCAAGTTCCAAAAACAATCTGTTGACAGAGGCTTATGAGTTGAGGATGCGGAACGAAGTTGATCTGACTCGGAGGTTTACGGTTACGCAGGTGACTACTGACAAATACAAGGTCGACGCAGGTGAGCGACAGTGGAGGGTCAATCTTCAAGACGAAATATGTGAATACGGCGTCTGGCAAATCGACATGTTGCCGTGTAGTCACGTTGTCGCCGTTTTGTATCATCGCCGGGAAAATATGTACAATCATATTAATGATTATTATACGACAGCGACGTGGAAGGAAATATATGCCGGTGTGATTAATCCCTTGCCTCCTCGAAATGAGTGGGGTGTCCCACCGGAAATAGAGGACATTGTTGTTCTTCCACCAATTATTATGCGGCAAGCCGGATGCCCGAGAATAGCCGTCGTCCTTCCGGAGCAGAAGCTAGTACATCTGGAACGCGCCGTCGGAAAAAATGTGGTAACTGTGGAGAAGAAGGTCACACAAGGCGGAGATGCCCCGTATCTGGAACGACAAATAACGATTAAAGCGTCTTTTTTTGTAACTGATCGATTTTTTAGTTTTAAAGTCTGTGAACTTTTATTTTAAATTGATTTATTAGCTAGATAAAAAAAAGGGTCGAAACCCTTAAGGGCCGATGGGGGTTCACCCATCGACTCTCCATCGGCCTTAGCCGAAACCCTTCGGGGCCGAAGGGAGTTTTCTCGATGAGCGGCGGACTACGGTGGCCGGCGATTGGGTTGGAGAAAATGGGTGAATTTACAGCGAAAAATGGTAGAAAATGAGAGTTATTTTCGGTCAACGGTTATTTTCATTCGACTCTCAATTATTGCGACTCAGGGCCGATGGAAGGGCCGATGGGAGGGCCGATGGGTATCGGCCCTCATTTAATAAACGGTTTAATTCTTTTCGGCCCTTCGGTAAATTTCCGACCGTTACATGTAACGGCTTCTAAAGAATCAGGGTCGATGGCTCGGCCGAATGGGGGCCGATGTCCATCGGCCCTCATTTTTTTTACGTTTTAAAAAAAATAATTTTTAAAAATTATTTAAAAAAATTGTTAATTATTTACGTTTATTATTTTCAAAGGGCCGATGTCTCGGCTGAAGGGGGGCCGGGCCGATCACCATCGGCCCTTCAATTATTTCTGTTTTCTCAGTAGGGCCGATAGGTCGGCCTAAAGATGGCCGATCTCGATCGGCCCTCAGTACATTCGAAGTCGGCCACCATCGGCCCTGAGAAATGTCCATCGGCCCCCCCATCGGCCCTTCTGACAGCCTGCGCCCACAAGAAGACAAAATGACTAGATTTGTATTTTTTTATAGAGTAAGGCCAAATTTATTTTCTTTTTTTTGGCTTTGGCCAACATTGCATATTTCCACTCCCTCTGTTCCAATACTACTTATTCTATTTTTGATTGAACTGTTTTAATAATATTGTCCAATTTTCCGAAAACAAAAAAAAACTAAAAATCACTAAAACGCAAGTCAAATAGCATTTATTATACACAAATGTCAAATTCCTTAATGTCTGTAATAAGATGTATTAATGAAAAGGAGAAGTCCACAAAGACTTTTGTGTCACACTTTTGTGTACCTTATAAGTCACATTCAACAAATGTGTTGACATGTGACACCAATAATTAAAAGAAGTGGGCCACAAATAACACATGTCAAAATAATTATGGAGTGTTACACACATAAAGGATTGTGAATTGTACACATAAGAGTATACAAAAGTGTGAGATAGAACTCTTTGTGGAGGACATACTATTTATTTCGGTAAGAATCTTCCCTATTTATAAATTAGATACTTATCTATTTATAATTCTTTGAACTAATTCGATTGGCGGCTCAAGGAGTCATTGGAAGTTCCAAACTTGTCACTAGCCCATTATGTGGGCTACTGTAAAATAAACTCAGCCCAGATTGCCTCGTTTGTAAGCAATTTTGAAGCCTTCTCGATTTAAATCCGGATTTTATATATCCTAGCTAACACTAAACCGAATAATAATTAATTGAAACTAATTAAATTCTCTCTGGTCCCATAGATCTTGTCCCATTTTTTTTTGAGTTGTTACATAGACATTGTCCAATTTCCTTAAAAGTCAAAATTGTGTGACTAGAATTTACCCACAATTTGAGGGACCCACATCTTTACATACAATCAATAACTTTCTTTAAATCTCGTACCAAAAATTTATGGGACAACTTATGAGGGAGTATATTTTATACTGCCTCCTACATTCCAGAAAGTCCATGAAATGGAATGATTCCTTAATTGTATTTTATTTATTAAATCTTTTATTCATACAATGCTCTAAAGGCTGTAATAATTTATAATCTGGTGGAGAAAAATGAAAGAAACTCTCATTTAGAGAAACTTCTCCAATTTTATTAAACTTATTTGAATTCAATTACGTACTGTTTTATTGCATACTTAACCAGGTTGGACCGTATTTTCTGTGTTGTCTTGCAGATTTTAGTCGGGTCTCAAATTAATTAATTATCTATGCTCAGCCCAGAGAAAAATTAATTAATAAACACATATTCAATCCAGTAGAGAATCCGTGTTGACTTACCACTTTATCCCAACTTGAGCATAGGCTTGTATTTTAGATATAATTGATCTCCGTATTTAAGAATTAAATATCCGTTAATTAATTAAGCTCAATGACAACTTAAATTAATTAACATCTTATTGTATTTCTGATTAGTACCACTCGACCTTATTAACACACCTTAACTTAATCAACTGGTCGGGTTTAATGTGATAATCCTTACGAATTCATCAAGGGATATTATCACTCATTTAACATGAATATGGATGCAAGGATACATATAATCAACATGAGCTACAAATAACTACTATCACCCAAGATAAGTAGATCCAGTCGCGATGACATTCACCATAGTAAGTCAAAGTGATGAATAACGAAATGCACTCAGCCGAAATATTATCAAAAACACATCTCACTGTGATCCATCAATACACCACCTTAAGTGTACTAGTATAGACAAACAGTCAAGACAATCTACTTCTTATCTAAACTGCAGCTTAAACCGACAACTTGTACTTAAGTTGTCTCAGTTGGGATAACCGTTTATATCTTGTCAGTTCAACCAACTGTGTAGTCTTCTGTGATACCCGACACACTACACAAACTAACTTTTATACAAGATAGAGAACTATATGCGCAAATATTATTAATCAAATGAACTAATTCTTTCAACCTAGGGTTTGGCTAGCAGCCACTATTAAATTGGGTTTTCTAAAACTAGGCAAGTTATTTTAAACAGTGTAGAATAGAGAACATGCAATAAGTTAAAGAATGGAATTAATACAGACAGTAAAAGGGGACCCGACAAGGCAAATCCACACCACTTGATTTGATCCTTGATACAAGATTAATTAATACTCCCTCCTTCCCGCTATTACTGTCCCCTTTGGTTACGGCACGGAGATTAAGAAACTTTGTTTAAGTGTGTATTTCATGAGTTTTAATTGTATTAAGAAATGAACATAATTTTCGAGGAGTGGTTGGTGGAAGAAATGAGAATTTATCTAAATTTTTGTAGGCTATAGTTGAGGCAATCAATTTTTTTCTATTTTTTTTATTTTTTCATATTGTATTTTAAGAAATAAACTTAAGTTTACAAAAAGTTAAAAATCATAAATTTCCGAGTACAGAGTGAAACGAAAATCGTGTAAGAGATAGCTTTTTGGAGAGAGAGAGAGAGAGTATGATAATGTGGGTATGAGTATTAAGTAGGAGGGACCCACTTTATTTTTTGTTTAAGAGTAATTTTTGCTATTTTAGAAAAGAAGACAGTAATAGCGGGACAACCCGATTAGGAAAGTAGGACAATAATAGTTGGATGGAGACGTAGGGGTGTAAGTGGTCCCGCTTCGAATCGCGAAACCGATCGGACCGAACCGAACCAAACCGAAAAATGCGGTTCGGTTTGATTTCGCGGTTTGGTTCGGTTTATTTTTTTAGAAACCGTTAACATTCGGTTCGGTTCGCGGTTTCAAGAATTTTTGAACGGTTCGAACCGAACCGGACCAATATCCTATTTTTTAATTTTTATTTTATTTAATATTTGTCTTTCTTATATGAGAATATTATTGAACTTAGATATTAGATTTAAGTTAAGATCAATTCTAATCTATATAAATGAAGAGAAAGGAGTAACAACTCTATACTTATGAGTTCGGAATGAGTGACATCCTACAAACTATTATTCTTGCATTATTTAGGATTTAAAAAATAAATAAAATAAATAAAAAGAGGGAACAGAGGAACCGAACCGAACCAAACCATTTATAAGCGGTTCGGTTCGGTTCCGATATTGAAAAATCCATCCAACCGAACCGAACCGAACCATTTCTATGTGTTTGATTCGGTTCCTAAAATACATAAAAAACCGAACCGAACCGAACCGTTATCACTCCTAATGGAGAGAGTATATCTTAGGTCATTTGGGTCAGACGCTGTGTTGAGCACAATGGCGTCTGATTCTTTACTTAAAGCGTGGTTGGCATGTTGAGCATAGAACAAATGAATATAGATCTAAGTACAAAACTCACGTGCATGTATGTAAAGGTAGATTCTAGAGTAAGAACATTTGAACATGAAGAGGAAAAAAACAACTACTTAACATCAAAAGTCAAATCATTGTACAAAACAAAGTCTTCTCCACATGGAGATTTTTCAAAAGCATTAAAAGTCTTCAACTACTAAACTAGAAAAACATTCAAGGAAGTAGTGTTCATAGTGGTTATGAAGGAGAATATGAGAGGGAGTTCTTTACAACTTGCTAGGAATGATAGATACGATAAAATAATGTGAAGTGATGTATTAAAGACTCTCTTTTCCTTCCCAAAATTATTTCCCACGTTTGAAATTGCTTTTCTTGGAAACTAGAATCCGCAGGACAACGAGCAGGGTAGGTATACCGTGGTATTGCTTGATAAAGATATTATTCAGCAGGTAATAGCATTCTTCTTTTAGCTCTTCTGCCAGAAGTGTATTGAGAAGGGAACTGGGCTGATCTTTATGATGATGTTTGATTTTTTCCGACCCGAATGTCTCTCAGTCCAACAGTCTTCACTTGCGGCCCAAATTTAGTAGAAACTTGCTTCCAGCCCATTTCTTTCAGCATACTCATCCATATTCGACCCAGATGTTAAACTCCTTCCTTTTCTGCATTCTTCATCCATATTCAACCCAGAACTGCATTAATGAAGACTAAACACACACATTATATATAATAAAGAGCAACAATTCCAAGCTTATCAAATATCTAAAGAGACCATCTTACTTCGAGCGAGTTTTGGTTTCTTGCATCTAACTAGTCTGGCAGTTATCACTTTCTTAGTTTTGTAAATGTTCCATCTCTAAACCAAAACCCCACAAATTTTTCGAATAAAAAAGAAGCAAAATCCACAGTGAAACAGAGAAATTCAAAATCCTCCCACAGGTTAGTTCAAGTAAATTCATATTTCGAAAGACATATACATAAAAGAACAACATCATATAAACTGAAGGCAATATACACGGAGAGCTTACAGAACCATGATAACAACTGTGAAGAACTTTCTATTGCGTGTGAGTTACTTTCCATTTCACTCCGAGATTCTCAAACCACAATTCCTCTCTAGCAAAAGAAAAAAAAAATCTATTAGGCAATTGAAGAAACTATCTACCCAAATTAAGCCGTATGTATAATTCAATTAAACATGTACACAAGCCTCTGAAAATAACTAAATAATAAAACAAGTACAAGAATGACAACTTACCGGGGTGTATAAACAGTGAACATAGAATAAGGAATATTGAAAATCCCCAAATTAGAGAACTTCAAATACCTTAGCTTTACGCAGATATAAAGGAGGTGCAATTTTGTGGAACGCAAGAGCACGCGCTCATAGCAAAATAAGCATACACTTCCGCAAAGCAATTCATCAAGTACTCAGAAATTAGATAATATTGCATTGCTGCCAAGCAATCTTCCCAATATGCAGATTTAATTCTTACAATTACTAATCTCTGCAATTGACTAAGGATCAGACATTAATATACAAAAGAAACCAATACATGAATTGCAGCTAAATTGCAAAATCTCGAACGACTAATCGTCGCACGATTAGTATAGTGTTGGAAAAACGTATAATATATATATATTATATATATATATATATATATAATTTTGTATTATGGAAATTAAGTGAGCATTTAATGCTACTTTGACATGGGCAAATTTCAGCTCGTTCGATCGCATTTTCGAGCCTCGATACATATCCGATTTGCAAATTAAGATATATAGTGTCGATCTACATTTCGAGTAGATAATTATGGTGTACTTAATTTCTCAATTCCGTTTTTCGGTGAGTGAGAAATAGTGGCTCGAAGTTTGGGGGACAAAGTTGAGATGTTACCTAAAATGGAGAAACTTACCTTATTCGGGGTTTGGAGAGTTATTACATTAATCAATGTCCCACATTGATTAATGTACAAACTTTAATGTGGTATTTAAGTCTCTACCACTTTGTAGAAAATAACAAAGTGACATGTGGTGGGCTTGGGCCACATGCTCATGCTAGCAAGCATCTTTTCGCCAACCGCCTCACACGCGGCGCGGCCCGCGCCACGCACCGCGCCATTGCCCCGTATCGGTTCCGGTCTCGTGTCCTTGGACTTGGATCTTGGCGGTTGGGCTTTGGCTAATGGGCTTGGTGGGGCCGGCCCAGGTTGGTGTAGTGAACCTGGCTACACATGATTACTCTCGTGGTGCGGTGCTCTCGCTTTGCACCCGAGTGTATCATTTTGGAAGTCTCCGGAATGAGACTGTTCAACATCTCTCCACTCTCCACTTACCATCCCCACGTCCTCCTACCATAAGTGTCCAACAACCTTTCACCTGGGCGAGATTAGCCTATAAATAGGCAGCCGCACTTCATTCCAAACACACCAACAACACTTGCATCAACATCCTTAGCTCTTGTAGTTGTCCAGCAGCCTGTCCTCGCCGGAAAAGTCCAGTTCGCCGGAGCTCGAAGATCTTGCGATGCTGCAATCCTCGAGACGTCGTCGTTTCATCTTTGGGGACGATATGCCAACATCGAGAGCACTACCGGGACATTTTTTCGTATTGTGGAGAGAGGCCTTCCTCGACTCGACGGTTCATTTTGTTTATTTCTTTTTTTTTGAGATTTACCAGTTTACGTTGTAAAAGCAGTTTGTATTCCAACAATCGCAAGATGAAAAAAACTTTACCTAGCTGCTTCAAGTAAACTGCAATATGTTTTCTTCAAGTGCTGCCATCTCCGCCGCTGCCGCCGCCGCTGCTTCTGCCGCCACCAACCCCGCCGTTTCTGACGTCATTGCCTCCTCCGGCAATGTAGCTCTACCGACGTCCGTCCCTACACCTACTCCGACTTTTGCTAATCCTACCCTTGCTGCCATGTCCGCCGCCACCGATGCAAGGATAGCACTTAACCGTGCTAATGCCACTAACTCAGCATTAAACTTCAATGCTATGTCCTCTGTCTTGCAGAGCAATGTCCCTTTTGGGAGCGTGAACCACCATGGTGTGGTGGGGGGTTCGAACCCAACCCTGACGGCACCTCTGCATTCATCAAGAGTGTTGCCCGCTGCTGAGAAGTCGACCAAGTTTGGTGGAGCCGACTTCAAAAGGTGGCAACAGAAGATGTTGTTCTATTTGACAACATTGGGGTTTACGACCGTGTTGATGGAGAATGCACCCGCTCCTCCAAGTGAAAATGAAGAGAACATGGAAGGCCGCATAGCCTTACGAAAATTGGCTAACTTCGACTACTTTTGTAAAAACTTCTTGCTTAGTGGACTAGATGATAGTCTATACAGTGTATATGCAAATGTAAAGACCTCCAAGCGCAATTTGGGAGACACTTGGAAGAAAATGCTGCATCGACGATTCGGGAACCAAGAAGTTTGTAGTCGCCAAGTTTTTGGATTACAAAATGGTGGATTCTCGACCGGTCATGGAGAAAGTGCAAGAGTTCCAACTCATTGTCCATGACGTCCACGCCGAAGGTATGCGTTTGCCGGATGCTTTTATCGTGACAACCGTAATCAAAAAGCTTTCCACGAGTGGAAGGACTTCAAGAGCTACTTGAAGCACAAGCGAAAGGAAATGACGCTTGAAGACCTTGTGGTCAAGCTCGCATCGAGACCGATATGAGGACTCGAGATGGGAAGGGCAAAGCACCGGTGGAACCGAGAGTCAACCTCACGAGAGAAGGTGGAAACTCCAACAATAGCAACCCCAAAGGGAAGGGCAAGGTGCAAGCCCGCAAGTTTGAAGGGGGCCTGCTACAATCGTGGCAAATCCGGCCACATGTCCAAGGACTGCCGAAAGCCGAAGAAAAAGAGGGCTCGTCAAGCTAATATATTGGAGATTGACCTCACTGAAGCCGACCTTGCGGTCGTTGTCATCGCAGAAGCAAACGTCGTGGAGAATGAAGGAAAGTGGTACATTGATACCGCAGCCACGACACATGGTTGTGGTGATCGAAGCCGCTTCACCAAGTACAAAAGTTGCCAAGGGAGGAAGCTCAATATGGGAAATCAAGCCTCATCCGAGGTAGTTGGCTATGGTACTGTGGTGCTAAGGTTGAGCTCCGGGAAGAACCTTACTCTTGGAGAGGTGCTGCATGTCCCTGATATCCGGAAGAATTTGGTGTCCGGCTCTGTACTAGTTAAGAGAGGTTTTAGACTAGTGTTTGAGTCTGACAAGTTTATTTTGTCAAAGTTTGGGATGTTTTTAGGAAATGATTACCTCTCGGAGGGCCTTTTCAAGCTAAGTATAATGGCTTTACGCCAAGAGCCCAACGAGGGCAAAAATAATGATAATGAAGCTGCTTCCTCCTACTTGATTGAGTGTTCTGATTTATGGCATTGTAGATTAGGACATGTTAATCTAAATGCGATAAAAAAATTAGTTAATCTCGATTTACTTAAAGTAAACGAGTTTAACAAGAATAAGTGCGAAGTTTGTGTTGAAGAAAAATTAGCTAAGATGCCATTTCATTATGTAGAAAGGAACACAAAACCTCTAGAACTCATTCACACTGACGTATGTGACTTAAAGTTTGTACAAACTAGAGGTGGAAAAAAGTATTTTATTACTTTTATTGATGACTGCACCAAGTATTGTACGCTTTATCTTTTAAGAAGTAAAGATAAGGCGATTGAAGCTTTTACTAACTTTAAAGCAGAAGCCGAATACCAACTTGATTGTAAAATCAAAATGGTACGAAGTGATAGAGGTGGAGAGCATGTAGCTCCTTTTGAAGAGTTGTGTAAGACAAGTGGTATTATTCATCAAACCACTGCCCCCTATTCGCCTCAATCAAATGGTGTGGCTGAAAGAAAGAACCGAACTCTAAAGGAGATGATGAATACTTCGTTAATAAGTTCTGGACTACCCCAGAATATGTGTGGGGGGGAAGCCGTTTTAACGGCTAACTACTTATTAAACAAAATACCTCTAAAAGGTAGAGATGTGACTCCTTACGAGTTGTGGAAAGGAAGGAAATCTTCATATAAATACCTCAAAGTGTGGGGGTGTTTAGCTAAGGTAGAAGTGCCTTTGCCTAAGCAAGTTGCAATCGGAACTAAGACCGTCGATTGTATCTTTATAGGATATGCACTAAATAGTAGTGCATACCGATTTGTCTTTCATAAGTCGGCTGTGCCCGATATGAATGTTGGAACTACTATTGAGTCAAGGAATGCTATATTCTTTGAACATATCTATCCATGTAAAAAGGATGATAAAGTTGAGTCGAGCTTTAGTGGTGAAGCAAGAGAAGTTGCTAGTAGTTCTAGAAACGGAGGGGTAGAACCCGATACACGTAAAAGGCAAGTTGCCGATCTTGAAACTTTAGAACCAAGACGTAGCACTAGAGCAAGGGTTGCTAAGGACTTTGGTCCTGATTATGTTGGTTTTCTTTTAGATGAAGAGTCGCGGTCTATAAAAGAGGCTCTTTCTAGACCCGATGGCCCAGTTTGGCAAGAAGCCGTCCAAAGTGATTCGATCATGCAAAATCACACTTGGGTCTTAGCAGACTTGCCCGAAGGTTGCAAGCCTTTAGGATGTAAATGGATCCTAAAAAGAAAGTATAAGGCAGATGGGTTAATTGACAAATATAAAGCTCGTTTAGTGGTTAAAGGTTTTAAGCAAATTGAAGGATATGATTTCTTCGATACTTATTCGCCTGTAACGAGAATTACGTCTATCCGTGTGCTTCTCGCGATTGCTGCTTTGCACAATCTTGAGATTCACCAAATGGATGTGAAAACTGCCTTTCTAAATGGAGATTTAGAAGAGGAAATGTATATGGAACAACCTGAAGGGTTTGTAGTACCTGGCCAAGAGCCAAAGGTATGTAAGTTGGTGAAATCCCTATATGGGTTGAAACATGCACCATTACAATGGCACTTGAAATTCGACGAGGCCATCTTGTCGAATGGTTTTAAGATTAATGAATGTGACAAGTGTGTTTACATAAAGAATAGAACGAAAGGTTTTGTAATTGTTTGTCTTTATGTAGGCGACATGTTAATTATGGGACAAAATCTTCATGTCATAAATGACACCAAGCGTATGCTTAAGAGAACTTTCGATATGAAAGATATGGGAGTTGCTAACGTTATTCTTGGAGTGAAGATTCAAAGAACTCCCAAATGGATTGTTTTGTCTCAATCTCATTATATTGAGAAAGTGCTTAAGAGGTTTAATGCATTTGATAATGCGCCGGCTAAGACTCCTCTAGAAGTTAATGTTCACTTGAGCAAGAATAGGGGTGATCCTATTGCTCAAGAGGATTATGCTAGAGTCATTGGTTGTCTTATGTACATCACGAATTGTACGAGGCCTGATTTAGCCTGTCCGGTGAACAAACTGAGTCGCTATACTAGTAATCCTAGTAGAGAGCATTGGAAATCTCTTGTAAGAGTTCTGAGGTATTTGAAATACACTCTTAACTTTGGGCTGCACTACTCGAGACATCCCCCAGTACTTGAAGGGTACTGTGAAGCGAATTGGATATCCGACACTAAAGACTCGTTGTCTACTAGTGGTTATGTGTTCACTATAGGGGGAGGAGCTGTGTCATGGAGATCCACGAAACAGACGTGTATAGCCCGATCCACCATGGAATCTGAATTTATTGCTTTAGATAAAGCCGATGAGGAGGCCGAATGACTCCGTAATTTTCTTGAAGATATTCCATGTTGGGCCGAAATCCGTGCCACCTGTGATGATTCACTGTGATAGCCAAGCGGCTATTGGTAGGGCCAAGAGTGAGTTGTATAATGGTAAGTCGAGACATATTCGTCGTCGACATAATACCATAAGACATTTGATCACAAGTGGGGTTATCTCTGTAGACTATGTCAAGTCTATAGATAACCTAGCGGATCCGCTTACTAAGAGTTTGAATCGAGATCAAATGTATAAGCTCGTAGAGGGAATGGGAGTTAAATCCACAAGCTAAAGACGATTATAGTGGATACCCAACCTTGTATATTGGAGATCCCATGAACTTGGTTCAATAGGAAAACTAAGCTATATGAGTCTGTTGATACCACACTCAATTAGTCTATTCCCTAAAAAGAGCTCGAGAGTGTTGGTGACTGTCAAGTGGTGAGGTTAAGTCTTTGACTTTTAATGATTCTTGGATGCCTTGAGAAGGTAGAGTATGACAGGATACTCGAGTAAGAATCACCTATGTAAGTGAGAAGTGAAGACCGCTTCTATGTAACACTTATGAATCCAAAGAGGTTGTCCATGGCCTGTAAAGGACACAAACGTGAGAACGGACGAGGTTGAGACTTTATAGTGTTAGTGTTATTGTCTAAGTATACACTATGTAGGAATAGTTCAAGGCCACGTGTCCACTAGTCTGCCGGTATGCTCGATAGAACTGACTAAGGAAGGTTCAAGGTCACAAGCCACCTACCCTGATGCTTTATTGTCTCTTGAGGACAGAGTTGTGTGTCTGCATGCATGCATTTGGCTATTTCCACTCATCTGGGGATTGTTGGAAAAACGTATAATATATATATATATATATATATATATATATATATATATATATATATATATACGCCCGTTCGATCGCATTTTCAAGGCTCGATACATATCCGATTTGCAAATTAAGATATATAGCGTCGATCTACGTTTCGAGTAGATAATTATGGTGTACTTAATTTCTCAATTCCGTTTTTCGGTAAGTGAGAAATAGTGGCTCGAAGTTTGGGGGACAAAGCTGAGATGTTACCTAAAATGGAGAATCTTACCTTATTCGGGTTTTGGAGAGTTATTACATTAATCAATGTCTCACATTGATTAATGTACAAACTTTAATGTGGTATTTAAGTCTTTTCCACTTTGTAGGAAATAACTAAGTGACATGTGGTGGGCTTGGGCCACACATGCTCATCGCGCGAGCCTTTTCGCCAACCGCCTCACACGCGGCGCGGCGCGCCTCCTACCATAAGTGTCCAATAACCTTTCACACGGGCGAGATTAGCTTATAAATAGGCAGTTGCACTTAATTCCAAACACACCAAAGCAACACTTGCATCAAACATCCTTAGCTCTAGTAGTTGTCCAACGGCTTATCCTCGCCCGGAAAAGTCCAGGTTCGCGGAGCTCGAAGATCTTGCGATGCCGCAATCCTCGAGACGTCATCGTTTCATCTTTGGGGACGATACGCCAACACCGAGAGCACTACCAGGGGCATTTTTCGTCTTGCGGAGAGAGGCCTTCCTCGACTCGACGGTTCATTTTGTTTATTTCTTTTTTTTTTTTTGAGATTTACCGAGTTTACGTTGTAAAAGCGAGTTTGTATTCCATCATATAGTTCTTACCTTGAAACAAAAAACTGGAGGAGAGGCGCGACAATGGACTGGAGGAAGTGAGAGGCGCGACAATGGAGAAAGGTGGGGCGGAGGAGAGGAAAGAGAGAAGCGAGAGCTCAGATCCGAGAATGCTTATGAAAGAATTATGTTAAGTTTAAAACTAAATAAAAGCTTATTTTACTGTTCAAAATTTTAATGTTTTAACTCGTGATCGTGACACTTGCAGAAATGTCGCGATAAAAATGTCCCTAAAACATTGATATTTATATTTAACAGCACTTTTAGTATGCGACGCAGATTATTTGCCGCCAATGCCAACCTTTCTTATAGTGGAATGATAATATAATTGAATTGATCAAATGTATAATTGAAGTTCTATAAGTAATCCTAAGTCGGTGAATCAATTAGAAATCAATACCTGCGTTCTTAAGCCTCGCTTTGATTTGCTCGCATATGGGATCTTCTAATATGTGTCCTGATGTCTGTTTTTCCTTCGAATGGACGAAGAACTGGAGAAGCAGTGAAGATGACGTCCCCCCTCTTTTACTCGCTCACACATTGGAAAGTACGTGTATTTGTGATTTCTTGTGGATTTTATGAATTGTATTCCAATAATAATGAAATAAGTTATTATATGCACCAAACCCATTAATTAATTAATTCTTAATGGGCTTCAAACACCAAATTAATTAATCACTTAATTAATATCTGAGCTACTTATTATTTATTAATTAATTGGGCAAGCCAAATAATTTCAAATAAATAATACCCACGTTATTAATTAATCCCTTAATAATCTCGAAAGAGCGTGAAATAAATACTTTATTTATCAATTAATTGGGTCAACCAAATAATTCCAGATAAATAATATCCACGTTATTAATTAATCCCTTAATAATCTCGAAAGAGCGTGAAATAAATACTTTATGTGTGTCAGACCAATGATCCAATACAAGAAATAAAGCAGCAACCCGAATTAATTAATTCTCTATGCTTAGTTCAGAGTAAAATTAATTAATAAACACAGATTCAGTCCACTAGAAAATACGTGCTTACCCTTTATTCCAATTTGAGCATGTGCTTGTATTTTAAACTTAATTGATCCTCGTATTTAAGATATAAATATCCGTTAATTAATTAAGCCCACTTCCAACGTAAATTAATTAATATCATATTCATGAGTAGTACCACTCGACCTAATTAACACACCTGAACTTAATCAACCTGCAGAGTTTAGTGCTAATCCTTTCGAGCTCCTCAGCGATTTTATCATCCAAAGTATCAGGGATACGGTTCAAGATACAGACAACCAGCCTGAGTCACAAATGACTACTATCACCCAAGATACGTAGATCCGGTCGTGATGACGTTCACAATAGTATGTCAAAGTGATAGTTAGTTAGTCAAATGAACTCAGCTGAAGTCTTATCAAGTTTAAGACCAGCTAAGTCACCGAGATTTTTGGTTCTCCACTCAAGTCAGTTAGGAGAACACATATCACTGTGATCCGTCAATACTACACTTTAAGTGTGCCAGAAGAGACAGGTAGCCAACACAAACAACTTCTTATCTAAACCGCAGCTTAAATCGACGACTCGTCCTAAAGTTGTCTCAGCTGTGATATCTAAGTTAGATCTTGTTCGGTCAACGAGTTGTGTAGTCTTCTATGATCTACAATATACTACACAATCTAACTATTATACAAGATAATAGGACTTAACATGTGCAAATAAATAATCAGATAGGAAAACAAACAGTGGATATGAATAACATTGTATACAAGCATAAAAGTTGACTACAGTATACAAAATTCTAACAGTCGGGACCGAAATAAATCATTATTTAAATGAGATTATTACTTATTAAACATTACTTTATCTAGATTTAACTGTATAATGATAATTTTTTTTTGCGATCTTACCTGTGTAGTTTATCAAGATTATTGAGTTACATCATAGAGACAATTCAATTAAATAGGAAATTAAAAATCACTACCACAATCTACACATAATACGACATCTAATTTGATCGTATCACGAGATAAAAAAATAAAATAAAAATATTACTTTGATACAACATCAAATAGAAGTAATCTCCCTAAACCGTTGCAACTTTCTACTAGTGGTCGGAAAGTCCAACTGTTCCATAGTTGGAAGACAAAGCACAAACAGATCGAAATTGAGGAGTGGTATAGGATCCTCGAATTAGAGCAGTAGCTATCAATCTATAAGCTGCCTCCGTTAAATGTAAACCATCCCAACTCACATACTCTGACGGATCTTTGCACATATTGGATCCTTGTCGCTCATCACCGAATGTCGGATCAACGTTGTATGGCCCACAGTTTGGGCAACAAGCTGTGAGGCCTCCTTTTGCAAATCCTGAAACAAAATTTATCGATCTAACATTTCTGACCACAATCACTATTCGATGTGCATGCTTTATCAAAACAAAATCGAGCCGACTTACATTATATATCGAGTTGGCAAAGTAAACAACTTACCATATTTATATGGGGAACGATAGAAAGTCATTGCAGCATTGTAATAGTCTCCATATAGATTATGGTGGTGTGAGGATTCTCCCTTTGTATGCGGTCGACTTCCAATTGTAACAACTTATTGTGATATTCAGAAATTTGGTTGAGTCCACTTATACAACCATTTGTAGGGTCATAATCTTCTTTATTCGAACTTTTGAACTGTGTGAGATGTGTGGGAAAACATCCAATTGGTAAATTTCCATGAACCAGTACTCTAATGGCTCCAAGTTTAATCAATTCCTGCATCATATCAAAAATTACTAATAATCCTTTTTAGTTTATCCAATAAATATCATGATTCTTTAACTAACTAATATAATTGAATACTTATAGACTTGCTTAATTACATCGATTGTTGAACCGATTAGGTTGACCACTTGAGGAACGAATGTTGCAACCAATTCCTCGCTTTTCCCTCCAAGTAATAATGCATGATTGTAGTCATTACCTCTTATCTCTCCCACTATCATCAATGATGACTCGATAAATCGCCTAGAATCTGAATACACAAAACGTCAATGGAAGAATAATGTAAAGATAAAATAAAACTATCACTGATACAAAACAAATAAAAAATTGTACCATACTTCAAATACTTGGCCTATTAGACCAACAAAAATTACCGTGTCAGAGTCCAACCAGAGCCCCCATTTGTGGAGTTGACTATCATAATAATCCTATGATATCATGTTCCACGACATTATATTCTAACATGATTGGTTCTATTAATTTTAATATTATTATTTTTATTTCTTTAAGATGCCTCTTCCTATTATAGTTAGGGCTGTTATCGAACCGGGTCGAGCCGAGCTTTGTACAGGCTCGGCTCGATTAGCCCATTTTTGCTCAGGCTCGAGCTCGGGCTCGAGCTCGATACGAGCTTTATATTCGGGTTCGAGCTCGGCTCGATAAAAAATCATGGTATTCCACTACAAAAATTATCAAATTTACCGACGGATTTACCGACGGAAAAGAAACACGGGTCGGCTTACCGACGGAATACCGACGGAATATGACTGTTAAACTTACCGACGGAATACCGACGGAAAAAAGCCGTCGCTATTTTTACCGACGGAATATTCCGTCGCCAAATTTCAATTTTGCGAATTATTTTTTTTTATTTTATTACCGACGGAATATTCCGTCGGTAAATATATAGTTTTGATTTATTTAAATCGAAACTATAATTTATTTTTTGAGAAAATCATTAATTAAATTTACCGACGGAATATTCCGTCGGTAAATATATATTTTGATTTATTTAAATCGAAACTATAATTTATTTTTTGAAAAATCATTAATTAAATTTACCGACGGAATATTCCGTCGGTACATATATATTTTGATTTATTTAAATCGAAACTATAATTTATTTTTTGAGAAAATCATTAATTAAATTTACCGACGGAATATTCCGTCGGTAAAATATATATTTTGATTTATTTAAATCGAAACTATAATTTATTTTTTGAGAAAATCATTTTTTAAATTAAAAAAATGTTTACCGACGGAATTTATTTTGATTTATTTTAAATGAATTTTTAATTTAAATTGATTAAAAATGTTTTATAATTTACCGACGGATAAATCCGTCGGTAAAGCCGTCGGTAAATCCTAGATTAATTTACGGGCGGAGGAGCAGAACAGAACAGAACAACGCAGGTCTTCTTCCGCTCGCTCGTCGCCTCCGCCATGGAGCCGCCGTCCGTCGCTTCGCCGCCGCCAATAGCTTCGGTCGCCGCTAGTAGCTCGCCGCCGCCCGATATCTCGCCGCCGCCGCGGTCGAGCCGCCGCTCGTAGATCGCCGGTCGCCGCTCGCCGCCGTCGCTCGCCGCCGCCTTGATAGCTTCGCCGCCGCCAGTAGCTTCGCCGAAGCCCCTCTCTCTCCAAGTTACCCTACTACTTTTGTGATGCTTAATTCTTTGTTCAAAAATGCTTAATACGTTGCACAATAATGAAATTTGTTTAATTGAGGCAGAAAATCCCATTCAGTCATGGAATATAGATTTGCTACTTCCCCTTTCCGGTTAATTTATTAATTTCATTAAATAATTCCAATTATTTAGCTCCTAATTTCCTATTTATGGCAAGCATAATTAGGTACTATGTCATCGATTTATTATAGCGCCACTCTGGATCAATGTTTTTGGAAGAGATTGTTCAAATTTTGGGAACTCCATTTATAGTAAGACGTGTTGTGCTCTATAAGCTTAATCTATTGATTACAGTAATTAGTGTATAATATGTCTACAGTATGTTAATCTGTAAGACATTAATCAGTCTATTAATTAAGGGACAACCAGAACTTATAAAACTAGGGCGTGCGTGCTAATACGCAATTCAAGTAGCGCGAATCATTTGGCTCCCTAAGAAATCCAAAAATTTATTGGGAACCCTAAAGTTCGATTCATTCTTTTTCAAAATTTAGGGGCCAATTGTCCGTTACACGCATTCTTAGATCCGTCTATGTTTATATTGATATATTTTATTAACTCACCAGCCCATTAAGGAGTATTTCTCTGAGCCCTTTACGGAGGAGCCCAAAATATGGAAATACATTAGAGAATTCTCGGGTCCACTAAAACAAATACTATATATTTATCCAATATAAGATGTTAATAAAATAAGAAGTATATAAAAGGGAAAACCATTTCAATTACCTAGGAGATGTAGTGTTGATTGGAATTTGTGATCTATTAACAAAATAATCAAAGCGATCCGAGATCCCTATGCGGTATTTTCCTTGAGAAATTAAAATAGAATTAAAAACTCTTCTAACATAATAACACTGATTAGTTGATTGATTATAAGAGTCAAATGACAACAAATTTCAGACAATTTTTTCTCACTAAAGACATACCAAGGTCGAACTTCTCTTGATAATCAACTTGTTTCTCCATTCGTACAATCAGGATTTGAAATAATGAGTCGTTCGTGGATGTATACACGGTGGACAATAGACGGTTCATTGAATCCTCAATTTGTGAATGGCATTGAGGCTTTCATTGATTGGGCAAGTAGCCAGACACCTTACAGGTTTTAAAAGAATTTTATTTTATTTTTTTGGCAAAAAACGATTAATGATTATTCTTTGTTTTCAGGTACATGGCGCCTCCCAGAGGTCGTGGCAGGACTGTATCAGCTCCTGCTGGGCGTGGAGCACCCCCATCGACATCTGGCTGTGGGGGCAGTCCCCCTGAGTCGGGTGGACCCCATCAGGGTTCTACCGACTCTTACTCGGTGGATAGCCGCCGATGTTTCGAGATTTCACCTGAGGGGTATGTAATAATTGCTTTTATTAATTTTAAATATATCAAATTTCACTTGGATTAACCAATTTTCAATAATAGGCGATTGCTTGAGCCATCTGGATTGGCCTCGACAATCGTTGATTGTTTTAAAAAGATCAATAACCCGACTGGGTTCACTTGGAAGCTGACTCCTCCTGAAATTAAGGAGCAGTATTTTGAAGAATTTAAGGTTAGTTTTTCTTTCAAGTTTACAATCTTATAATTTAGCATTTATTTATATATATCTAACATGTATAAACATGTAAATTGCGAAGCACTTCCGGCGCTGTTGGCCCGGGACCAGGCAGTCCACCACATGTGGCGAAGAGGGCATCCAAGAGGTTCAGGCGCCGGCACTACGAAATGAAGATGGGCCGCCCTCAAAAAACCGGACTACATCAACACGAGAGAGGTGGGCGGCCCTCAACGAGTCTTGGATGCGGCCGAGGTGCTCCGAAGTCGAGAGGCGCTTCCCGGTGCCGCGCAGTCGAGCCCGAGCCGGGCGCCGGGATGAGCAAGCACAAAGGAGGGTCCCTGGTCGGCCATGCAAGTACTCACGGTCTACGGTAAGTCTCATTTTATATGTTTTTTAGCTTCTTATGTCTTTGTTTTTGACATAATTTTATTTATGCATGTTATGAATAGGCTTCTCGAGAGGGATGCTCCTTAGAGTCCACCGCCTTTGACACTTTCCCGAGTCTCCATTACAAAGGTGGAGACTTCTCCAACATGAAGGCGGCGAGACTTCATGTAAGCACACAATTACAATATAGAATATTATTCTACAATTACGAGTTTGACTAATTTCTTTTTTTATATTGTAATAGGCGGAGGTGGAGCGTATTGCTTGCTTGAAGAAGGCCCCCACGCGGATAAAAACGCGATTTATCCGCGTTTGGAAGGGGTTCGGGACAAGAAGCGGCGGCTTACGGTTTCGGCGAGGAAGGGAGCGGCTACATCAACGCCGCCAGCCGCTCTTCTACTTCCTCACTTGGGCCATCCCGAGCAATGCCGAGATCATGCGCCGACCCGGAGGAGGAGTCGGCGGCTAGGAGGAGCCTCGAGGCGCAGGTTGCATATATGAATGCGCGAGATGACCCGGCTTATGGAGATGATGGGCTCCTCTAGCCGACGACGGCCTACGGACGACGGCGGCGATCGATCCCCTCCTCCCACCTCTTTATGATTTATTTATTTATGGTTTATGTATATATACCGAATATTTGGATTTTAGGATTTATATATTTATATTTCGGTTTGCTTTTTTGAGTTGATTTGAATCGTTATATGTGATGCGTTGGTTGGTTAAATATATGTGATGTGTTGGTTGGTTAAAAATTGCGGGTTGTCGATAACGGGTACAAAAAAACGAAAAAAATTTATATCTAAAAAAAAAAATCTACCGACGTTTTACCGACGGATATTTCCGTCGGTAAATAAACCAAAAAAAATATTACAAAATTATTTTAAATTTACCGACGGATATTTTCGTCGGTAAAAAAACTTAAAATTTATTTAAAAAATTATATTAACATTACCGACGGAAAATTCCGTCGGTAAATAAAAACAAAAAATTTATTTAAAAATTATTTTAAATTTACCGACGGAAAATTACGTTGGTAAATAAAAAATTATTTAAAAATTATTTTAAATTTCCTCCTCCTCCTCGACAGAATATCCGGTGACAATCTCCCGACGGTTTATTTCCGTCGGCAATCCGTCGGGAAATATTACCGACGTAATATTCCGTCGGTAATATTTACCGACAAAGCCTGACCCGACGCATTTATTCCGTCGGTAATGTTTTTACCGACGGAATTTCGCGGTTTACCAGCGGAATTTTCCGTCGGTGTACGGTGAATTTCTTGTAGTGTTCGAGCTCGATTCGAAAGCTCGATTTCGGTATCGAGCTCGATTCGAAAGCTCGATAAAATTAAGAAAATAATATTTTTTTAATTTTTTAATACAGGATCGAAAGCCCGAATTCGGTACTGAAAGCTCGAATTCGGTACTGAAAGCTTGAATTCGGTACCCAAAATCTAAAGTAATTTAATCGAGCCGGGCTCGCGAGCTTTCGAACCGAATATTGCAATATTCGAATTCGGCTCGATTAATTATCGAATATCAATATGAGGCTCGAGCTCGAGCTCGAGCTTGATATTATCGAATTCGAGCCGAGCCTTATCGAGCTCGAGCTCGAGCTATTCGATAAAAGCTCGATTCGATAACAGCCCTAATTATAGTTACATCAGAAGTAGGTGCAACAAACCGACTCATTCAAACACGACAAGCTTTTCCATATATATTTGTTTGAAGATCAGGAGTAGGTGCAACAGATACAATTGATATAAATATGTAATATTGAGATAAAAATAATATTTTTGTATATTTGAAAACTGTACTAAAAGAAATATATTTAGATTTAGTGGCTAAGTGTCCAAGTAACAAAACACAAATTATTATAGAATCCAATATTACAATAACTTGAGAATTTTATCAGGAAAATTGTGAATTAAAGTAACATTATTTTCTCTAACCTGAATGATTGGGATAAAATTTGGGCAGCAATAATTCCTTAAACCAATTCAACTGATCCGTGAGAGACACGTTTGCATCTTGAACTTGGATCCCTTTACTCAGAAAAAAGAAGTCCGGCAGCGCATCTGCTCCGGCCACCGCAAAATTCACACTACTTCCGTCGCTCAAATTCTGCCCACCAAAGAACGGCGGCACAAAAGGAAGCCCCTGTTGGGTGGGGTCAGCCCACTTGGATTGGTTTTCCACTACCTCCCACTACATTAATTGACAAAAAGTGGGAGTCAAAAAGAGAGATCACTTTATCTTTGTGAAAAAAGAAAAGGTAGAAGACGAAAGGTTTTTTGTTTTTCTCTTCTTTGTTTTTGAGCAGAAGAACACGAAAGGTCGCCGTCCTCCTCCTCCACAATTTGTTGTGGATTTGTCTTCGTGATCTCGATTCATCTACCGATCCAATTTGGGAGTTCAAGTTGGTAATGTATTTCCAATTTTATAGATTGTAGATTGGATATACTTTGTTGGTTTTTGTTGGTAGATTGATTGTTGTTGATATCGTCCGGAGTCACTGGATTGATTTGTGTAACTCTTCATTATCATAGTGGAGTTATTTTGTCTGGACTAGGTCCCGTGGTTTTTCCCAGTTGGGTTTTCCACGTAAAAATTCTTGGTGTTCTTGTGCATTTAATTTCCGCAAGTTATTATTATTGGTGAATTGGTCCATCCTGTTTTAATCAGTGGATTGGGAAATTCGGATTTGTTTCCCCGAACCGGTATCAGAGCAAGGTTGAATACTGATTAAAATGGAGGATACAGATAGTGGTTGTATGATTAAGTTGAATGCAACTAACTATTCAACTTGGAAGTCTAGAATGGAGGACTACTTATATTGTAGAGATTTGTATGATCCTTGTTCTAGGAGATTCAAAGAAAGCCGAAAGATATGGGCGATGAAAAATGGACCACTATGCACAGGAAAACAGTTGGAAACATTAGAAAGTGGATTGGACAAAGTATATTCCAACACTTTGCTAATGAAACCAAAGCGGATGAGTTGTGGAAGAAGTTGGAAAATATGTATGAGCGGAAATCTGGTTTGAACAAGGCTTCGTGTTTGAAGCAAATTGCTCGTATAAGATATATTGATGGCTCAGATATGAATGAGCATTTGAGTACTTTCCAGGGTTTGATAAATCAAGCAACCAATTTGAAGCTAAATTTGGATGATGAAACGACGGCTTTGTTCTTATTCAATTCATTGCACGGACGGTTGGGACACGATGGTTGTCTCTCGTTACTAATTCAGCTCCAAATGGTGTATTGACGATGGCCTTAGCAAAAGAGGCCGTGATGAATGAAGAATTTAGAAGGAGAGAACAAGGATTCAACAATGAACCCCAGGCCTTGGTTTATGAAAAGAAAGAACGAAGGGGGAGAAGCAGGAGCAGAGGACCCCACAACAAGCAGAATAAATCCAGGGGAAAGTCCGAGTCGAAGAAAAATATTGAGTGCTATTATTGTCATAAGATGGGTCACTATAAGAGTGACTGCAGAATTTTGAAGGCAAAGTCTGGTGATCAAAAGGGCAAAACTAAGATGGCTGAAAAAGAAGAAGAAGACACTACAGGAGTAGTGGCAGCAGATGATGATGATTTGTTTGTACCATGTGATGATGGTACTGTGAATGCTACTTGCCACGATACTGATTGGCTAGTAGATTCTGGTGCTTCCTATCATGTCTCTATACACAGGCATTTCTTCTCTACCTATACCAGCGGTGATTTTGGCTATGCCAAGATGGGAAATGAGTCCAAGTGCAAAGTTATTGGCATTGGAGATATATATCTTGATATGGATACTGGTTGTTAGTTGGTTTTGAAGAATGCTAGGCATATTCCCAGTATGCGTTTGAATCTTATTGCTACATAAAAACTTGATGATGATGGTTTCACTAGCACAGAAGGTGGAGGCAGATGGAAGCTTACGAGAGGAAATCTCATTGTTGCCAGAGGAAAGAAAAGGAATACTCTCTACTGGACTCGTGCGAGGTTAAGCAAGGGAGAGATAAATTCAGTTCGTGATTGCTCTATAGATCTTTGGCACAGACGACTGGGACATATGAGTGAGAAGGGGATTCAGACACTTGTTCGAAAGAAGCTTCTACCTGAAGTACAAGGTACTACTCTTAAACCTTGTATTGATTGCATCTATGGAAAACAACATAGAGTTGCATTTAAGAGTAAACCTCCATCTCAGGAAGTCAAGCCCGTTACAATTAGTACATGCCGATGTGTGCTACATGAAAGATAAGTCTCTTGGTGGTGCAATTTACTTTGTGAGTTTTATTGATGATTTTGCACGGAAAGTTTGGTGTTTTCCTTTGAAATCTAAAGATCAGGTCCTTGAGATTTTCAAAGTTTTTCACACCAGAGTTGAAAGAGAGACGGGCAAGAGACTGATACGTGTTCGGGCTGATAATGGTGGTGAATACAGAGGACCGTTTGAAAGCTATTGCAAATCAAAGGGGATCATACTTGAGAAGACAGTTCCTAAGACTCCTCGGGAAAATGGTATTGCGAGAGAGAATGAACGGATCAATTACTGAACGTATTAGATGCATGTTATCTAATGCGAAGTTGCCTAAGTCTTTTTGGGCTGAGGCTTTGAGGACTGCTGTTGATCTAATTAATCTTTCTCCATCAGTTCCTTTGGATGGTGATATTCCATAGAGGGTTTGGAAAGGGAAAGAAGTCTCTTTCAAGCATTTGAGAGTCTTTGGTTGTCAGGCGTTTGTCCATATTCCTAAAGATGAAAGATCAAAACTTGATGTGAAATCAAAGCAGTGTATCTTCTTGGGTTATGGAAATGAAGAGTTTGGCTACAGATTGTATGATCCGGTTACAAAGAAGGTTATCAGAAGCAGAGATGTTGTCTTCCTCGAAGACCGGACTATTGAAGATATTGAAAAAGAAAAGAATCGAAGTCACCGAGATGAGATTCCTATTGCGGTCGGTCCCGAACTAGTTGATTCCGATCACGGGGGAGGCTGAATCGGAGCAAGAAGAGAACATAGATGGTGATGAAATTATTTCCGATGAACCCGAGGGAAGTGAAGTACCAACTCCACCACCGGTTCGGGATGAAGTTAGGAGATCTACCGAGAGAAAAGACCTTCAAGCGGTACGATCCTAACGAGTATGTTTTGTTGACGGATGGAGGAGAGCCGAGTGTTATAGTGAGGCTCTTGATCATGAAAAGAAAGAAGAATGGTTGCGAGCCATGCAAGAAGAGATGGTGTCCTTGCATGAGAATCACACCTATGACTTGGTGAAGTTGCCTAAGGGCAAGAGAGCTCTACAGAATAAATGGGTCTACAAGCTGAAGACTCAAGAACAAACTTCTCAACCTAAGTACAAGGCGAGACTGGTTGTGAAGGGTTTTGGTCAGAAGAAGGGTGTAGATTTTGAGGAGATTTTTTCTCCTATGGTAAAGATGTCTTCAATTCGTACTGTTCTTGGTATTGCAGCTAGCTTGAATTTGGAGATTGAACAGCTTGATGTGAAGACAACCTTCCTACATGGTGATTTGGAAGAAGAAATTTATATGGAGCAACCAGAGGGATTTAAGGAAGTTGGTAAAGAGAGTCATGTTTGTCGTCTCAGGAAGAGCTTGTATGGTCTGAAGCAGGCACCGAGACAGTGGTATAAAAAGTTTGACTCCTTCATGACAGACCAAGAGTATAAGAGGACTACATCTGATCATTGTGTTTATGTGAAGATTTATTCAGATGGTGATTTTATTATTCTCTTGCTTTATGTCGATGACATGTTGATTGTAGGTCACGACATCAGAAAAATTGACAGCTTGAAGAAAGATTTGAGCAAGTCCTTCGCAATGAAGGATATGGGATCGGCTAAGCAGATTCTTGGGATGAAGATCTCACGAGACAGACAACATGGAAAGCTTTGGTTGTCTCAAGAAAAGTACATTAAGAAAGTACTTGATAGATTTAACATGAGCAGTGCTAAGGAAGTGTCTACTCCACTTCCAGGCCACTTTAAATTGAGCATTCAACAGTGTCCTAAAAGTGAGAAAGATGAAGAATGTATGAAGAAAGTTCCTTATGCATCAGCCGTTGGCAGTCTGATGTACGCTATGGTGTGCACTAGACCAGACATAGCTCATGCAGTTGGTGTTGTTAGCCGGTTTCTCTCTAACCCAGGTAGAGAGCATTGGAATGCTGTCAAGTGGATTCTCAGGTATCTCAAGGGGACTTCTAATATGTGTTTGTGTTTTGGCAATGGTAAAACAATGCTAGAAGGATTCACTGATGCAGATATGGCAGGTGATTTTGATAGTAGAAAGTCCACATCCCGGATACTTGATGAAATTTGCAGGTTGTGCAAGTTTCATGGCAAAGCAGACTTCAAAAGTGTGTTGCTCTTTCGAGCACTGAAGCAGAATATATTGCTGGTGAATGAAGCTTGCAAAGAAGTTCTTTGGCTGCGAAATTCCTACAGGAATTAGGAATGAAGCAAGAAAAGTACAGTCTTTATTGTGATAGTCAGAGCGCCATTCATTTGTGCAAGAATTCTACCTTCCATTCTCGATCCAAACACATTGATGTGAGGTATAATTGGATTCGAGATGTTTTGGATTCTAAGTTGTTGACATTGGAGAAGGTACACATATATGATAATGGTGCTGATATGATGACCAAGGCGTTGCCAAGAGAGAAGTTTATCTTTTGTAGACAAGAGGCCGGATTGGTCTAGTCTCCCCAAATGAGCTGACGGGGGAGATTGTTGGGTGGGGTCAGCCCACTTGTATTGGTTTTCCACTACCTCCCACTACATTAATTGACAAAAAGTGGGAGTCAAAAAGAAAGATCACTTTATCTTTGTGAAAAAAGAAAAGGTAGAAGGCGAAAGGTTTTTTGTTTTTCTCTTCTTTGTTTTTGAGCAGAAGAACACGAAAGGTCGCCGTCCTCCTCCTCCATAATTTGTTGTGGATTTGTCTTCGTGATCTTGATTCATCTACCGATCCAATTTGGTAGTTCAAGTTGGTAATGTATTTCCAATTCTATAGATTGTAGATTGGATATACTTTGTTGGTTTTTGTTGGTAGATTGATTGTTGTTGATATCGTCCGGAGTCACTGGATTGATTTGTGTAACTCTTCATTATCATAGTGGAGTTATTTTGTCTGGACTAGGTCCCGTGGTTTTTCCCAGTTGGGTTTTCCACGTAAAAATTCTTGGTGTTCTTGTGCATTTAATTTCCGCAAGTTATTATTATTGGTGAATTGGTCCATCCTGTTTTAATCAGTGGATTGGGAAATTCGGATTTGTTTCCCGCAATCGCCCCAAATATTCAGTTGCAATTAAAACACTTGAATTACAACCTTAGACTTAAAAAAAGTAAAAAAAGGAAAATGAAAAATTACCAATGAAGTCGATAATGAGGCGGCCGTCCGAGCATCCGCCGGTTGGACGATGAAAGAAAGTACACCCGTACGGAGGCAACTCGAAAAAGAGCGGAGGGTCCGATTCAGTGAGGTGAAGCCGGTTGCCGGTGTCGGCTACGGAATCACCAAAGCTAATTATGGATTTGAAGCATGAAGAGGAAGAGGAAGAAGAAGAAGCGTGGTCACAATATGACAAGAATAAAATTAATAGAAGAATAATTTGGAAATTTGGAGAAGAGGGAGGCGAAGCCATTGGAGATCTTTTCCTTTCTATCGTCTCCGTCACGGTTTCATGCATCTTATCGCTTTCTTACAAAGATTCCAAAAAGAATATCAATAAATATTGAATCTATAACCTAATTTATGTGTGTTATTCACATTTTAGGATCAATTTTAATTGTGTCTACATGATTGAATCTCTTAAGTAGTAAGTGTTAGAATAAATTCTATATACAAGATAAAAGGACAAAATAATTATGGATAAAATATATTTGATATCTTTTATGATTATGAATCTTTAGATAATTTATTCTAAGCCTATACATGAGATTTTCGAAATTCTGCCAGCATACCTATGAACTGTTTCAAAAATTATTTACACATCTTCCCTTCATCATATCGTCGTGAAAATTTAGGATTAAATTCCTAGATATTTATAGTATACCATATTATTTTTCTAGAATTTTATAAGTATGATAAGTATTTATTAAAAATTGTTATTCATAATCTATCAGTTTTTGACATCATGTTCATGAGCTTGATAAGAAAATTGTTTTTCATGTTTTCTTTATGTTATTTTAGACCATGATGAATTTTAATAGGATACAATATATGTTAGTTCAATCTTGTTAAAAATATAGAATTTTTTAGGATACGTTTATTATTTGTTTGTTAATTTGTTTCTTGATATGCGCGATTCTTTTTATCAACATGTATGTAGATTTAAAAATATAAGTTTTCATGTTCCTATTAAATGAAATCTTGATCATGATGATTTTTATAATGATGGAATATGTAATATGTTCTTCATGATCGAGATCTCTAATTTTTAGGATAATTTTTATGATTTCATTAATTTATTTCATGAATTGCCGAATTACTCGATGCATGAATGAATTGTCAATAGAAGTGAGATTATATTTAATATACTTAAGTTTATTACTGTTGGTCCTGAGTCAAATGTTCAGGTGTAGGGGGGGGGGGTTGAATACACCTAAAAACCTTTTTCTCAAACGCGAATAGTCCGTTTCACGAAAGATATCTACTGAATAGATTCAGTAGACCAGACAAGCTGCTCTTGATCGCATGGATAGAGAGACTGAAGGTGCTGAGCTCTGCTAGCTGACTGATGTCAGAATTCAGGAGCATTCAACAGTTGTTCAGTAGCATTCAACAGTCGTTCAGTAGCGTGCGGAAATGTGTAGGCCCGATTCAGTTTGTTTCGAAAATGTTTGTTTATTAAAGCAGTTCAGTAGATTAGTGCAATGTTTTAGCTTTGGACTGAAATAGCAGTTGTATGATTTTGTAAAGATATTTTTCGGTATGAACAGGTTAATCAATGCAACAATTAAACGACACAACATTTTTTTAAAGTGGTTCGGATACGTAAGATCCTACGTCCACTCGTCCCGAACAAAGCGGGACACTATTTTATTATATTGAGTTAGTCTCAGTTAGTTTGTTCGCAGGACAAACTTTAACTTGTGATTATACTGAGCAAATCTCAGTTTACAGGGTCAAACGATATTGTTGAATGTATCTCCAACGATAAAGGAGTTCTTAACACTAAGAACAGTTCAATAACTGAACTCCTTCGGTTTAAGCTATAGATATTACAATGAGCTTAATGTTAGAGGATGGGGACGAGAATGACTTCTACAGCGAAGAACAAAGAGGAATAATCAACTCTGGGTTCGTGTTCTTCACTTGAATAAATGCTAAGTGTTCTAGAGCTTTGATTCTTTAAATGCTTGAGTTCCCGTATGGTCGCTTGGGTGATCGTGTAGCGCGACTTGAAAGATCACGACCTTCCCTCTATTTATAGCAATGAACGTGAATAGATCCGTTTGAGACGAAGCTGTCCCACGTGTCACTCTATATAAGTAGCGAACGACTTCTTAACTTTGAATTTTGTAGAGTCCGCTTCTTTGCGAAAGTGGTTGACTTGCGGCTTTTTGTCCGAAACTTTGTCAGCTGGCTGCTTGTCATTGATCGAGGTACAGAAGGTTGTTGAGACAAATTCAGACTTCAAGGTTGATACTGAAGCTGACCTTTCTCAGATGTACGACCTCGGATAACTCTACTGAATTTGACTTTAAAGTCCACTGTCAGTTAAAACAACTGATAGGCCGTTGCTGAGTCTCACCCATAGGTTCAGTAGTATACTCCTACTTAGTTCAACTCTACTAAAGGTCAAGACTCTGAGTTCAGTAAATTGCTCCTGCTGACTCTAGTTCTACTGACTCCTGAACACCTTTCAGTATGCTCCTCCTGTTGAGTGCAGCCATACTGAATCTTCACTCCATGGCACTACGACGGGTAATCTACTGAGGGACAACAAACGAAACTACTGAGCCGAACCATGCTGAAGGCGAGTCTACTGAGTCTGGAAAACTCAAAGACAAAGGTGTTAACTTTTACAAGGAATGGTTCACCAATCAACATAGGGTTTTGGGATCAGCCAAATCATCTAATCATTAAACAACAGCTGAATCATCTCCCAACAATTACTTTATGAAACCATTAAAATTGCATGTTAATAAGTGGATTATGTATAATATACATTTTTTTTATTATTATGATCTATTTGGATTTATTAATTATTGAAATTGTTGGTGCATGCATGACATTTTATATAGAGTCATTAAGATAAATTTCCATATATAGGATCGGCGCGTAGGACTTAAACATTGTTGGTTCATGCATGACATTATAGTTTAGTTTCATTGAACAGGCCTTTATGGGACGTAATCTAGTCGATAATTATTTTTAGCTCGTAAGGTAGAAATATATATTTTTTAAACTATGATGTAGAATTAATCTATTTTTTTTAAATTTAATTAATGCATAAAATTAAGAAAATGGTAAATTGGTAAACCAACAATATTAATAATTAAATTATGAAAACACAAAAAAATGAAAAGTAATAACCTACAACCTCCCGCCGCCATCGCCGCCCGCCAGCCGCTGCCGACCACCGCCGCCGCTAGCTAGAGAGAGAATGAGAGTTAGGTTATATATTATAAGTATGATGAATAATATTTATAAAATCACAATATTCACAAACACATATAATGTTGTGCATAAAAATGCACCGAATTATACCTAAACAAATACTGTCATATGCACAAAATTTATTTTTATTGTATAACATAATATCCACATAACAGACAATTTTATGCATAAAATTGTTCGTACTTATGCACAAACAAATACTATAATATTCATAAAACCTATTTTTATCGTATAACATAATATCCACATAACACAGTTTTATGCATAAAAATGTTCGTAATTATGCATAAAACAACACCAAATTATGCATAACAAAATTACATTTTCCAACAGATTTTCCCGCGGATCGTCCTTTGTCGTCGCCGGTCCGCAGCCGCCGCATGAGGTAACTATAGGTGTGTGGTTTAATTTCAAAACATAAAGTGTAAAAAGACATAATTCCCCTTAATGAAACTTATTTTCTCATTTTTGAATTAAAAATAAAAAAATAATGAATATAGGTGTCCATAGATTAAAAAAATAAAAAGACTATGATTTGTTCTTAATGGTTCTTAAAATATTTATTCCATGCATACATTTATAATGAATTATTGTTGCTATTTCATCGTTGAACGTGCATTATCGATTGATTATGCGTTGATTATTGAATTGATCGAACGTGTATAATGATATGTTTGATTTCTCAAAACCGTAAGATTTGGATAGCTTAGCAGTATTAAGTAAAAAAAGTTAAATACGTGTTAAAAGATTAAGATTTGTGATAGCTAACCTAACATCTAATTTCGTTGTAATATAGTTGCAATTTGCAAGTCGAGATTATGGTATCATTGACATTTGGCAAGTTTGCTAAATAGTTAAAATTTGGAATAAATTACTCTAAGTACGAGAGACTCGGTTTAATATTTTTTGGAATTAAATACTTGCATTTGTTATCTTAGAAGATGGTTTAAATAAGAAAACCTTAGAGTAAGAAATAAGAACATTTCTTAGCCTTTAGATTTTTGAAATAGATAGATCAGATTGATTTTTGTATTTTAATTTGTGAATTGCACAATTCAGTAATAAAATTTACACAAAGATTACAATGGTCAAATTGCATTATTAAAAGAACTAAAACCTAATTTTTTCCACTTCACCTTCTTCTCAAATATATCGTAGGAAAAAGAAAACCGCCTCCCTTCGATTGGAAGCATTCATTCCTTTTTTTTCCTAAATCTTTTCCAACGTTGTTTGTCCATGGCCGGAGGAATTTAATAGCAAGGGTTTGTTTCCGATTTTGAAATATTTTGGAGTCGAATTTTCTTCATCTTCTACGTCTACTTTCCATCCGCTGCTTTTTTATAGGGGAAGTGAAATTGTTCGAATAACCTTTATTTGGTTGTCGAAATCGACGAATTAGTTCCTGGTATGTTCGATTCTTGCACTTTTATTTATGTTTTTATGTATGTTTTCCCAATTGATTTTGCAATTTTATGGGTAATGATATATAGATTGGTTATTGTGTGTAAAATCATTAATTGGATTGTTGTAGGTCTAAAAACACACAACGTGTAGAGGTGCTTCCTTCCGTTTAGAATTGCTTCGATTTGGATGTGTATGTTGTTAATTGCACAATTACTGGGAAAATGCACGGTAATGAGAAAAAATATGCATAATTCTTGGAGAAAATATGCACAAGTAATGAGGAAAAAATGCACAATTACTGGAGAAATACGTACAAGTAATGACAAAAATATGCACAAGTAATGGAGAAAGTATGCACAATTAATGAGAAATGGAGAAAAGGTGAAACTTAGAACAAAATATTAACCATTGTTTGAGAATAGACATAATGATATTAAAATCTGGACTAGAATTAAGGAAAATGACGGTTACAAAAGGTAATAAGATAAAAAAATTAATAGATTGTGTAAGATTACAAAATTAACCTAGTGCAAAATGTGCATTTCGGATTTTTAAGTGATGGCAAGATCTGGAGCGTCTAATAACTAGATCCAACGGTAATGTTATGTTCTCCGTGCTCACTATAAAACATGTTCTCATATAATTTCTCCTCTGTTATCTTATATATAAATTTGACTTAGAACTCATAATTATCAAATCGTTCACTAATGAGGCCCATTAATCAAGCCCATAGAAATATAACGGTAATTGACGAGTTTTCAATAAGATCCAACACTTTTGGTTGGTGATACGTGGATTTTTGTCATGATTATCTATAAATTAATTGCCTTGATTAATAATTTTATTGAATTAAAAAATATATAGTTAAACCTCGATAAAGTAATAATTTTTGGACCGAAAAAAAAAATTCATTTAATGAGGTTATTATTTTATCGAATTTTATTTTAATGCAATCACCCATATCGGGACTGGAAGAAATTATTATTTTAGCGAGATTATTACTTTATTGAATATTACTTTATCGAGGTTTAACTGTACATGTTACTATCTCATTTGTATAATATGTATTGAGATATTAAAAATGGAATAGGATCATCCTTATATATCATAATCACTTCTATTGTTCTATTCAAACTTGATTTTGCAATCTATATAATTGCCATTCTAGAGATGTATATAGTGAATTAAATAAAACATTTTAAAATTAAGTCATTCAATTCTTTAAAAATAACTTAAGGGAGAAAATAATCCAAATTTATCTTCAAATAAAAAAATTAATACGAATTCTATGTGAAACAACAAACACTGACTTAAACATTCCAACTCATAAAAAACCGGAATATACTTTTTTGTATAGTTTCTTGGCTGAATTATATTTTTTATCTTATTATTTTACATTACTAGAATTATTTATTTCCTGTAGCAATATTATAAATATAAATGTCCATCAAGTTAGTTTCAGTATCATTTCAAAACCGTGAAACTTAAAGAATCGTAGAGTATTTTAGCCTAGAAATTAGAAAGGGACCAAAAAGATACGAGTAGAGTAGACAGACGTTGCTAATCACAAAGACTTGTGTTATATATTTATACTCTTTAGTATGTTACATTCTATAAATATATTAACATGTGATACATATAGTTTACAATAATTAATTTTAATTTTACTATTTGTTATATACTACATATTAAATATTTATGATGGTAACATAGAATGAATTATATATATATATATATATAAAAGCGAATCTTTCAATTTCAGATCAATTTCAATTTCAATTGAACTGAACTCAATTAGAATTAAAAATTCAATTTCAAATCTAATTGCATTTCAATCTACTTAGTTTTTCCAAAAATATTTACATTAAATTTCTTTTGAACTCTTTAATAAATGATTTATTTTTAAATTATTCAAAATAATCTATTATTATGTATATAAAAATCAAATATTCTAATTTTAACTCAATTTAACTTTTATTAAATTTAGCCGTAAATATATTATTCTCTTTATTAATTTATAGATGCACAATTACATCTAAAAAAACAATTCAATAGAATCAATCTCAATCCAAAATCATACTATTTTTAAAAAATCAATTCAATCTCAATTCAATTTAATTTAATTAATAATTAATAGTATATTTATTTGATAATCTATTGAATTTATCTATTATTTTATTTATCTAAAAATCGGATGTTCAATTTCTCAATATCTAAAAGCAAGGGCATTACCCTTATTTCAAAAATTGTATTTATATATTTTATATGATTTCTCATTTCTTTTGATATATTTATATTTAATATTAGTTTTTGAGATAAAATTATCTTAATATTAGTTTTCTATGTTGTTAAACTATTTTTTTTACGTTTATTAGCATTATTAAAATACGATTTTTATATAACTTATTTATTTATATCATTATGATATCATACCGGGTTGATTCACCGGTTCGATCGGTTTAACCAGTTGAACCACTAAATTTGATTTTTCTTGGTCGATGACGGGGCCGGTTATGATAACATAAGTTCTAGGTGAAAATGTTTTGGACAAGAATGAAGGTTATTGAACTGCTTTTGTTTTGTTGTAATAAGTTAGTTGAATCATTGCATGTAGTTTTGGACCAAAGACATTCGCCTTAACTGTAGTCGTCTTTGAGACTTCAGTAAATGTATCCGATGATTTAAACTATAGTTAAAAATTCGAGTATTTTATCAAAAAACTATAATCAAATTGATAGCCCTAACTTTTCTTATGTGCAATATTTTTTCTTTCCTATATGATTGTATATGGAAATTTGATAAAATACTCATTTTTTGAACTTTTGTTGTTCTTGACCTATTCACTCATACTTAACTCATTTTTTAAAATTTTGTTATTCTTGACCTATTCACTCATACCTAATTTTTAGTCAATATTCTTTTAGTTAATCTTGATAGAAGTTTTTGTGCGATATGAAGAATCGACTTCCAAGAATTATCACCACACTCGAGTGGGAGAACAGGTTGGTGTACATTTAGAGCAAAGATCATCCAAACTTGACGGTCAGCATGTATGTATGACACCTCATCTGTTCTGTATTGCAAGTCCAATTTTGAAAATAATAATATGCCCAAGGTAAGAATGAGCTATAAGGTTTTCAACAATACAAGAGATGGTATTTGGAACTTGCAAAATGAGCACACAAAATGAAAAATAGTTGTTTTCTTAGAGGTGTATGACGAACACATGAAAGAGTTTGAGAAACGAGTGAGCCACATTCTTATGTCTTCGGTTTGACCACATTTTCAAAGATGCCTTGAAGGTAATGTAAATTTTCGATTATGTATGTTCGCGTTCTTCATCTCTTCGGCTTTTAGATCCTTGAAAATTGGTGTGCTACCAGGTTCTCTCCTGTCATCTTTTACACGCCAATGTGTCATATTTTGATTCCATAGCCCTTAATTATAGTAAACAGACAGATGTGGTGTTTCACATTTCAAGGGTGGAATGAGTCATGAAGAGAAGAGGACCAGTTAATTCCGAATTTGTGTGGATTTATGTAGGTATATTTAGTTAATTGGAATTTGTTCTGCTTTTTCATTATCACATATAATTACGGATTTCTAACTACTTTTTGATGGTTTTGTTATTAGCCATGGGAAAGAGAGTTCGTTGATTCTAAGTGTGATTGGGCTGAATATGCATTGAATAGGCAAGAAGAACTAGCTCAAAATTAGCGGTTAACCATAGAGAATCTGTAAGTAAGTTTCATTCATTTAGTAATAAGTAAGCATTTCTCTTTCAATATATGGGTACCATAAGATTCTGTTGTCATGAGCCCAACTGATTTACTTGGTTTGTAATATAATAATATCAGCATGATATTCATTGTTTATATTTATAGAAAATATTTTCTGATTATGCCATATTAGATTATAGTGATTTATGAAAATATAAATAGTAATATTTTTACGCAGCACCAGAATTACACAAGCATACACATAAAACTATTACAATTTCGTGCGTAGTACGTGTGTTGTTCTAGTTGAAGTTTGAATTAGGAACACAAAAGTCCATTTGGTTTTTTACTACACGGTGGATAAAAATATTAATACAAACATATGTTTTTCCAAAAATATTATTTATGTTTTTCCAAAAATATTTACATTAAATTTCTTTTGAACTCTTTAATAAATGATTTATTTTTAAATTATTCAAAATAATCTATTATTATGTATATAAAAATCAAATATTCTAATTTTAACTCAATTTAACTTTTATTAAATTTAGCCGTAAATATATTATTCTCTTTATTAATTTATAGATGCACAATTACATCTAAAAAAAACAATTCAATAGAATCAATCTCAATCCAAAATCATACTATTTTTAAAAAATCAATTCAATCTCAATTCAATTTAATTTAATTAATAATTAATAGTATATTTATTTGATAATCTATTGAATTTATCTATTATTTTATTTATCTAAAAATCGGATGTTCAATTTCTCAATATCTAAAAGCAAGGGCATTACCCTTATTTCAAAAATTGTATTTATATATTTTATATGATTTCTCATTTCTTTTGATATATTTATATTTAATATTAGTTTTTGAGATAAAATTATCTTAATATTAGTTTTCTATGTTGTTAAACTATTTTTTTTACGTTTATTAGCATTATTAAAATACGATTTTTATATAACTTATTTATTTATATCATTATGATATCATACCGGGTTGATTCACCGGTTCGATCGGTTTAACCGGTTGAACCACTAAATTTGATTTTTCTTGGTCGATGACGGGGCGGTTATGATAACATAAGTTCTAGGTGAAAATGTTTTGGACAAGAATGAAGGTTATTGAACCGCTTTTGTTTTGTTGTAATAAGTTAGTTGAATCATTGCATGTAGTTTTGGACCAAAGACATTCGCCTTAACTTGTAGTCGTCTTTGAGACTTCGGTAAATGTATCCGATGATTTAAACTATAGTTAAAAATTCGAGTATTTTATCAAAAAACTATAATCAAATTGATAGCCCTAACTTTTCTTATGTGCAATATTTTTTCTTTCCTATATGATTGTATATGGAAATTTGATAAAATACTCATTTTTTGAACTTTTGTTGTTCTTGACCTATTCACTCATACTTAACTCATTTTTTAAAATTTTGTTATTCTTGACCTATTCACTCATACCTAATTTTTAGTCAATATTCTTTTAGTTAATCTTGATAGAAGTTTTTGTGCGATATGAAGAATCGACTTCCAAGAATTATCACCACACTCGAGTGGGAGAACAGGTTGGTGTACATTTAGAGCAAAGATCATCCAAACTTGACGGTCAGCATGTATGTATGACACCTCATCTGTTCTGTATTGCAAGTCCAATTTTGAAAATAATAATATGCCCAAGGTAAGAATGAGCTATAAGGTTTTCAACAATACAAGAGATGGTATTTGGAACTTGCAAAATGAGCACACAAAATGAAAAATAGTTGTTTTCTTAGAGGTGTATGACGAACACATGAAAGAGTTTGAGAAACGAGTGAGCCACATTCTTATGTCTTCGGTTTGACCACATTTTCAAAGATGCCTTGAAGGTAATGTAAATTTTCGATTATGTATGTTCGCGTTCTTCATCTCTTCGGCTTTTAGATCCTTGAAAATTGGTGTGCTACCAGGTTCTCTCCTGTCATCTTTTACACGCCAATGTGTCATATTTTGATTCCATAGCCCTTAATTATAGTAAACAGACAGATGTGGTGTTTCACATTTCAAGGGTGGAATGAGTCATGAAGAGAAGAGGACCAGTTAATTCCGAATTTGTGTGGATTTATGTAGGTATATTTAGTTAATTGGAATTTGTTCTGCTTTTTCATTATCACATATAATTACGGATTTCTAACTACTTTTTGATGGTTTTGTTATTAGCCATGGGAAAGAGAGTTCGTTGATTCTAAGTGTGATTGGGCTGAATATGCATTGAATAGGCAAGAAGAACTAGCTCAAAATTAGCGGTTAACCATAGAGAATCTGTAAGTAAGTTTCATTCATTTAGTAATAAGTAAGCATTTCTCTTTCAATATATGGGTACCATAAGATTACGTTGTCATGAGCCCAACCGATTTACTTGGTTTGTAATATAATAATATCAGCATGATATTCATTGTTTATATTTATAGAAAATATTTTCTGATTATGCCATATTAGATTATAGTGATTTATGAAAATATAAATAGTAATATTTTTACGCAGCACCAGAATTACACAAGCATACACATAAAACTATTACAATTTCGTGCGTAGTACGTGTGTTGTTCTAGTTGAAGTTTGAATTAGGAACACAAAAGTCCATTTGGTTTTTTACTACACGGTGGATAAAAATATTAATACAAACATGCCATTTTCCCGATTAGTATGTGTATGTCACTATTTTCAAATTAAAAATCATTGAATACCTTGAAATTAGGACAGATGTCGTACAACGGAGCAGATACATATAAATTTTTAGCAAGTTTGCGTAACCAATTTTATAATAGTACTAGTAGTTTGATCGGGTGCATGCATACCCAGTATAGTAATTATAAAAAGTTATATCATTTGCTGACTTTTCTTTTAGTTTAATTCTAGGTCAGAGATCGATCATATATAAAACATAATAAAGAAAATAAATTAAAGACAAATTCATGGTATGATACTGAGACGTTGGAACAGCTCCAGTTGACATGGCTTTACATTGTTGAAACATAAAATAAGGTCTAGAAAAACTTATCAATAAATTATTTCAGTTTATTTAAAAAAATGAAACATTTATATGCGCGTTTGAGATAACTTATAAAAACAATTTCTTTAAATTATAAAAATATTTTAAATTTATTTTTATAAGTTGATAAGTGTAGGTTATGAATTTTTTTTACTATATTTTATTTTTTCCCTAATTAAATGTGCATATTGAAATGCATTCAAACATAAATAGCTTGTTCAATTTAAACGCTTATGACAAACACTATTACCACAATCCTTATGTCACAAGCATGATGTTTTTCCAAATGGGGCATAACTAATTTGAATCAATAGTCTCCCATATTGGAGCTAGATTATTTGTTTCGATTAGAGGTGTAAATAGTTTTGCTACGAACCGGCAACGAACCAAACCGAAAAACATAATTCGTTTTCGTGGATTGGTTAGGTTAATTTTTTTGAAACTGTTCACAATCGATTGATTGTTCATTTTTGTTGGTCCCGAGTGTACGGTCGGGTGTAGAGGGGGGGGGTGAATACACACGATTCGATTTCTCAATTTCGAACTTGAACAGTCCTATTCGGGATGGTGTCTCATGCAAAACAGTTCGATCGGACCCGGACAAGCGTTACCGAATCGAATTAAAGGCTAAAAAGTGCGACTCACCGAGATCCGCTAACCGACTAGGTCGAATTCGGTATCGTTCGGTGAGAGTTCGGTGTGCGGAATTGTGTAGGCCCAAATCAATTTTTGTGAGAAAACGTTTTAAGTCTCGGTTCGGTAGATTTAAAAGTTCGGTATCTTTGAGACAGTTGATTGATTTAAATATGATGTTCGGTATGAATAGTAAAATCAATGCAACAGGTTAAGAAAGCGATAAGAGACACATGATTTTTAAAGTGGTTCGGATATCGCTCAAATCGTACGTCCACTGTCCCGAATGATCAGGAGGCTATTTATTATCCTGAGTTAGTCTCAGTCAGCTTGTACACTGGGCAAAGCCGCGTCTTGGTTTTTTTTTTTTTTATGCGATCCAAGTCTCGGTTACAACACTATCAAACTTAAAGTGTTTGACAAACTTCTCCAACGAGTGAAGGAGTCCTTATACAATAAGGATTGGGTTCAAATGTGAACTCCTTCGTCTAAGCTATGGATATAACAAGTGAGCTTAGGGTTAGAGGGATAAGGAACGAGAATGTAGCTATCTAGAGCGACGAACAACTGAGGATTTAGCTATAGGTTCGTGTCAGTTGCTTGGATGCTAGAAGCTTATGTCGGTTCAGCTTGGTTCCTTTTGAGTCGGATGTAGTCTTTGGCCGGAGATAACTCGGTTGTTTCTTGCGGAGGACTTAGTCGTTAATTTCGCTCGTTTGAATGCTTTCTCGTGTTCTAGGCGCGCATTCTCTTTTACATCTTGAATGATCCCTCTATTTATAGAGCAGAGATTGAAATAGATCCGTTGGAGACGATCTTCTTCTCTCTCTCTCTTTTGGTAGCAAACGGCTCTTTTGGTGTAGGTAACAGTGTACTTTCCCACCTTTTTAGGTAAAAGGTTGACTGCATCTTTAGCAGGTGAGAAGACACGTGTATGTTTGTCATTCGTTGAGGTGAATGAAGTGGTTGAGACAGCACAAACTTCGAGACAGACTGAAGCTGACTTCTCTCTTCCTCGTACATGACAATGCTGATTGTCTTTCAAAAGATTCTGACAGTCCTGAAGACTATCTGCCGTTGCTGAGTCTGACCTTGTATTCGCATAGATAGACTGCCGAGATAAGTCTATCGAAGATCGGCTACGAGTTCGATGAACTACTCCTGCCGAGTTCGGTTCAGCGACTCTCTCGCATATCTTGCTCTCGCTGAGTCCAATATCATCGAGTCTTTCGGTATACTTTGCTCTGCCGAGTCCAAGTATCACCGAGTCTTCATGCTTGGTGCCGAGGCAAATAAGCTGCCGAGCGCCTTGACCGGAGCAGAGTGTCTACCGAGCACGAAACCTCGGAGACAAATACAAATACAAAGGAATGGTTCACCAATCGAGATAGGGTTTTGGGATCTTCAAATCTTCTCAACGAGTTCGTAGCACGAGGCTACCGAGCATGATTCGATATGGAAGATAAGAGTCATTTCCCACAAGTATGGTCATGCTGAGGATTGAATCATCACCCAACAATTTCCCCCTATTTGATGATGCCAAAACCTATCATCTATGTCCTATCAACTATGCTAAACACTAACTTACTCGGGAACGAGTTCCTTACAAATATTACAAGTAGGATCGGTGGAGTTGTCTGGTAAGTGCTAGACTACTGAGGGAGACAGGGCAGAACAATTTTCCCTTTTACAATAATTTCCCCCATGCAACAATTTCCCTTAAGAGAAATAATAACTCTCCGAAAGTCTAGTCTATCAGAGATCTAACCGAGCAAAAACTGACAAGTAAATAATCAACGTGTGTGTCGGTAATCACTTCGGTGATTCCGAGTGTTAAAGCATAAAGCAAACACGGCTATTTAGACAACAAGTAGTTGTCGAGCCAAAAGAAGATTTGTATATATATAATACACAGGTTCGATACATTACAAATCTTGCTAAGCTAAAAGAAGAACTAAGAGGGAGAACCCTTAAACTGCTGAATCCTATTCATGAAACCTTGGGATTTATCTTCATGCAGTGGAACTCCATACATTCTGAACGTGTTCTTCCTCAGCTTCAGATATTCGGCGAAGTCTGCTGGATCATCTTGTTCTAGTCCTCTTGTTCAACGCAAAGCATTCTTCACTTCTTGTTCAATCATTCCGAGATGTACTGAGTCGTCTTGTCTTCTGGGTGGAGGAATGATCCTTGCTTCAGGAACTCTGACTACTACCCCTTCAGTTACTGCTCTGTGCATATATGGGTAAAGATCAGGTTCAGTAATGGTCATCCACTCGACATAGGCATCGGCCCTTAGACATTTCGAGCCGTAATCGCCGGAAATAATTTCTCTTGATAAACTCTATCTTGGCCGATTCCCATCTCTCGATTGAACCGAATAGGCATCCATTCGTCCGATCTTGGCCATCTATGTGTTTTCGGATCGTTTGGCTTCTTGAACCTTCGTATCGATAAGGAATGTCGGCTTTCGAAGGAACTCTCGGCTGGCCTCTTGTTCGATGCGTTTCCCGAGTGCCTCAAGGTGCGCCAAATGTATCCTGCGTGCGCGGCCTCTATCCGTCTAGCTTCCTCTCCTCTGTAGAGATATCTATCCATCCGAGCAAATATTTCTTCAATTTACGCATCTTGCTCTTGAGACTTCGAGGAGCTTGTTCGATTCGGAGGGGTACTAGATCTAGATTTGGATGTACCCCGCCTTTCGGTATTCTTCTGCTGCTTGCTCCTTTTCTTTTTCTCTCGTCCTCTTCATCTGTTATGATGAGCTTTCTCGGAGGCAGTCTAGCAGTTCTCTTTCCTCCTCTGGATGGAGCTTTTGTCTTTCCTTTGGCGAGGCTTAGACTTTGGCTTGTTAGGCGCTTCGGCTTACGCAATTTCTCCGCCGGCTTCTCATCCGCAGCTATTTGGGCTTCCTCCTCGCCAGATATGTATCTTAATCTCTTTCTTTGGAGGGGTTGGAATTTTAAGCTTTTGTTTGCCCTTACCTTCTTGAACCGGTGGTGGAATGGGAGCTTCTCCTTCTTCCGAGTCCTCCACCGCTTTGTTCGGCGTACTCGGCAACCTCCTTAATAATGTCTTTGGGAGTCCGGGTTGTGCCGAGTAGTCCGTTGGGGTCCTCGAGCCACTTGGGCCGGTTTTAGCCGTGCTCGCAGGCCGAAACACCCCGGGCCTCACCCTTCGAGAGCGAGTTTGAGGCGGCTTCTCGGTACTCTTCTTTCCTTCCCTTTTTCCTTCACTTTCCCCCTTTTTGGCATCATCAATGAGCACCGGGTAGGGACTAGGACCGACTTCTTCGATTTTTGTAGGAGGTTGACGGCTCATCGAGACGATCGTGGAGCTTAGTCGAGCCTCATGCAACTCGTTCCTCTCCATGGTAAGGTGTTCCTTGTGCTTGCTTGTGAGAGAGGTCAGTTGCTTCCTTGAAGTCTTTCAGCTTCTCAGTGATCTTGTCTTCCAAGGCCAGTTGGATATTCTCGAGTCTTTGTTCAGTGGCCTCGGATTGTTCAGTGATAGCGTCAGTATGAGCCAGTTTAGAGGCCAAAAATTCATCTAGTAGCTTGGCTTGGCTCTCCTGAAAGATCTTGAGTTGAGCTTCGAATTTGACTTGTTGCTGAGCCAACGCTTCTGAAATAAGCGTGGAAACATCGGGGCGGCCGATGAAGAGACGAGAGGACTTCAGCCCCCTGAATTTCTTTAGTCGTGGCTTGAGCAGTCTGCTTCCATGTCCTATGGATAGCCTTCGCAAGATCTCGATTTTTGATCCCTTGGGCAGTTAAGGCTTTGGCCACTGATCGAGATCGCTTTGCGGTCTGGCTGGGCGCTGCTTCGAAAGTCGACTGCAGCAAGAGCTAAGCGGGCTCTGCTGAGGACGAAGCACCAGCCTTGGACTTCTCAGGACCAAGGATACTGAGAGGTGGGGCAGTTTCAGTATGGGTATCCTTGTCCTCTGGATGTCCCTCATCAGGCTTTCCAGGGCCTGAATCACTGGGTGGGTCGTCATGGTCTGACCCATCTGAGGGTGCTGGGCCGGAGGCGTGCTTTGCCGATCATGAATCATGGCCGGCATTGCGGCCCTCGGATTGTCCATTAAGCCGAGGTCTTCGGGCTCCGAATAGCCTATCTCCTCTCTCGGTCTCAATTCCTCTTCATGCGGCTGGCGACGGGAGTAGTGTAGGACAAGGCGCTGTAGACGAGGCCACTCCTGAGTCGCAGCAACATGTGGAGCCTTGCTGTTTTGGCGATGAGCAACAAGTCTGAGTAGTCAGCAAGCTCCGGAACTAGTTGTAGAATTTCTCGGGATGCTCTGGATATAATCACTGAAGCTTCCATCCCGATTGATTCACCTTCAGATGCAGTCTCAGACTCCAAGTCTATGTGTGAAGTCTCGCTCTTCGGTTGGAGGGACCGAGGCGAGTGGAGGGACGAAAGGGGGCCGTCTAGGCGCCGAATATCTCGCGCTCCGAGCTGCGGAAGCATCCCCTTGGTCCCTTTCAGTGGAAACAATCTTTTCCACTGACTGAGTCTTCTCTGAAGACTCGGACTCATCAACCAGCTGCATGGGCTAAGTAGTCTTCTCAGGAGCTTGTTCAGCAGGCACTTGTGGAACCTCCTCAGTAGCTGGCACCTCAACGGCTTTCTTCAGTTTCTTTGCCGGTGCCTTAGGAGTTTTAGCGGGAGGAGTTCTTTTCTTTGTAGGCGTAGCTCTTTGAGACTTTGATTTTGGAGAGACTGCCGAGGGTCCCGACCCTATCTGTCGAAGCGCCGCTCTGTCTTGTTGTGAAATCCGACCTTCTTCACATTGAAGTACTCCTTGTCACCGTAGGTGATAGGCTCGAGATCCACATAAATCTTCGATCATGATGGACGGTTTGAGTCCATACAGCAGTTGCCCTTTGCGCTCGGCGTGTTCGATGCTTTGTCGAACTTAGCGGCTGAGCCATGAATTCTCGGAGAAAGAACTCCGTCCAATTTATCTGGGCTCGGTCGTATATGGCCATCATTATCCGAATCTTAGGCCTCGACACCTCGGTCAAACGACCACGCTTGGCTTGTCGATGGTCTGCGTCACTATATAGGCAAGTGCCACCGAACCGAGGCAACATGCTTGTTCTTCGGAAAGGCGGCTACGAATGTAGTGGGCTTTCCACAGAAGACGGTAAGGTATTCATCAACTTGGTCGTCTCTATACCCGACTGTACTGGTCCCTTCGGAGGGCAGATCAAAACTCCGCTTCAAGGCATCCTTGATGGACATTTGCTTCAGCTCCATAGTGGCGTTTTGGATAGAATGGGCAACGAATCTCGCCACTATATCTCCAGACACTGTGTCTGAATTCAAGTACAGCTCTGCAACCTGTCTCGGGAGGAAGAACGAAGGCCTCCTAGACAGAAATTTCTCCAGCCCTGACTCGCACAGAGCTGAGAAGATCTTATCCATATACTCCAGATCGCATGAATAGAAATCCATGGTGGGTTCAAACAACACGCGATCCTTCTCCAAAATGTTCTACATATCTGCTGGAGATATCATAGTGATATTGGTTTCCGCCATTGTACCTGTGACAAGAAATGAATCAGTACTATTTTTGGATAGAACAGTGCTGTGCAATGCGATACTGAAACATATAACAAATACATTAACAGATATAAGCATACCAATGGATAAAATTCGAGATAAGATTGAGAGTGTAATAGCAAGTAAGGATTGCGAATGCAGATCTCGGATTTTTCGGAATTTGAAAGTTATGAAGTATGCTAATGGCGGTTCTTAAGATTTGATCGAATATATATCAACTATGAAGGTGAACGGTTTTCGATCGAAGGCTGAATGTAAACTTGCTTTATGATATGGACGGTTAAGATTAGAAGTTAAAACAATAGGCAATGATCACAAAAAGGCACCTAAGTCAAAGCCGGTTGTAAAATAGCCTAAGTAGTAACCGTGGAAAAGACATGCATTAAATGCGTGCGAGTTCGAGCAAGCTTATGTATGGAATGTCGTGCAATAAATGTGAGTCGTTAATAATAAAGACAAACCAAAAGATATTAATGTCATGCTTGAATCTTTGCCATAAATGCAAAGTGCTGTAGTATTAAATTACTACTGAGTAGAGATACGCAAACCTGTCAGCTGAACATAGTAGTCAGCTGATACCTCGTGTAGATGGTTTTCTGAATCTCTATGTACTGAACTTACTCGGTACTGAGAGTGATCATTCCCCCTCACTGGAATGTTCCTCTCCTGAAACCTTATTACTGACTAGGGTCAGTAGGGTCCAGCAGACCTAGCTCTACTGAAAGTTCTCTGAATCTGGATTCAGCTAGAGGCTTAGTCAGTATATCGGCCCATTGCTTGTCGGTATGGATCTTTTCCATTCCGATATCCTTCTTTCGACATGGTCACGAATGAAGTGATGTCCGATGTCCACGTGCTTGCATCTTGTGTGAAGAACGAGGATTCCGAGTGATTGCAATAGCACCGTGCTCGCAGTAAAATCGGCACTTCATTCCGAATGACGTCATAGTCTCTCAGTTCTTTGTCTCGGCCAAAGGATGCGGGCGCAACAACTTCCGGCGAGCCATGTATTCGGCTTCGGTAGTCGACGTGGCCACCGAGTGCTGTTTCTTTGAAAACCATGAGATCGGCTTGCGCCAAGGAACCGACATGTTCACGAAGTTGATTTTCGGTCGATTCTACATCTCGCATAGTCGGCATCGAGAATAACCGGTTAGTTCAATATTATCATCAGTGGATACCATAAACCCATCGTCGGTGTTCCTCGTAGATAGCGGAGAATCTTCTTTGCTTGAGTCCATATGACTCGCTTGGGATTCGCCCCGAAATCGAGCACGGAACACCTACAAGCATAAGTTATGTCGGGACGAGTAGGCGTTAGATATAATAAAGAACTAATTATAGCACGGTATTCGGTTTGGTCTCTTGATACTCCCTCTTTATCAAGATCTATCTTCATATTCGTGTTCATCGGGATCTTGATAGGTTTGCTTGGATGTGCGGCCGAATCTTTTGATGAGGTCTCGAGTGTATTTGCCTTGGTTGATGAATGTTCCCTTTTCAGATTGCTTGACTTGAAAACCAAGGAAGTAGTTCATTTCACCCATCATCGACATCTCGAACTTATCCTTCATCATCTTTTCAAATTGCTGACACATGATGACATTCTTCGAACCGAAGATAATGTCATCCACGTAGATCTGCACAAGTAATAAGTCTTCTTCCAGTTGAATGCTTGAATAGAGTGCGGTCTCTTCGTGCCTTTACGAAAACCTTCTCGAAGAAGAAACTCAGACAGGGTATCGTACCAAGCCCTGGGTGCTTGTTTTAACCCGTACATAGCCTTTCTGAGTCTATATACTTGATGTCCCTGCTGAAAGCCGGGCGGTTGTTCCACATAGACTTCTTCTTTCAGCACGCCATTCAGGAACGCAGACTTCACATCCATTTGATAAACTCTGAATCTTTGATGTGTTGCGTAGGCTAGGAATAGTCTAATTGCCTCCAATCTTGCAACTGGAGCGAATGTCTCATCGAAATCTATCCCTTCGGCTTGACAGTAGCCTTTAGCCACGAGTCTTGCTTTGTTCCTTACTATAACGATGTTTTCATCTCGCTTGTTTTTGAAGACCCATTTGGTTCCTATGACATGTTGATGCTTGGGGTCTCGTCTACAAGCTCCCATACTTCGTTTCTCGTGAACCGATTTAGCTCTTCTCGCATAGCAATGATCCGATCGGCATCTTTAAGTGCATCCTCAATATTCCGAGGCTCTTCGGTAGACAAGAAGCGGGGAAAATAATGCGCTTTCTCCTTGACGAGAATCCGGATCTTGTCTTGACATGTGCTTTGAAGGATCTCCAATTATAAGATCGAGCGGTGTGAGCATCTAGCCACGATCTACGATGTTTTAACTCTTCATCCGAAATTTGTTCAACACGAGATAGTAGGTGAGTTAGGCATTTCGGTTGTACTATTCCGAGATTGAAGTAATTCGATAACAAGAGTATGATCTCTCGAGTCACCGGGTTCGGGGGCATTCAGCTCGGGAACATTACTAGACGTTCCCCACCGAGTTGTTATTCTCGGTAGTGTTGGTCTCGATTACCTCTACGGTTTCCTCATCGACCTGAGTTACACGGGGATTGATTACTGTTCGGGAGAATCAATGCTGCTCGGCTACTTGCTCACTGGTTGAGATTTAGTAGATTTGTCTTCGGTTTCTTCGTCTCAATCATCATCCCAACATAGCCGGATCTTTTCGCATTTGTCTTTTAAGCTTAGATCCCGTAGGCGCTTCTTGATGTCCTCGGATTCGGAATTTGAGTTATTGCTCCTGTCTTCGATAGCAAACTCGTTAAAGACAACATGAGGGCTTTCCTCCACGCAAAAGAGTCCGATAGTTGAATACTCCGAAAGCTTTGCTTGACCCGAGAGTATCCTAAGAATACTCCCCGATCCGACTTGCTATCAAAAGTCTTGACTGATCTTTCCCATTATTGTGGATAAAGCATGAACAACCAAAAATATGGAAATAAGATAGAGAAGGCTTCCTGTCGTTCCATAGTTCATATGGTGTTCTCTTATCTTTGCTTTGTCGGTAGAGATATATTCCGAGTATAACATGCGTATCGGTAGCTTACGCCCCGAATTTGGTTGGGAGTCCCGAGTCCGCGAGTAGAGTCCTAGCCGCCTCTTTTAGAGTTCTCGTTCTTTCGTTCGGCAACTCCATTCTCGCCGAGGTGTGCGTGCGGTGAAGTCTCATGCTCTATTCCTTCGCTGCGAACTCCTTTACCATGGAATTAAGGAACTCAATTCCTGCGTGCGAACGTATTTTTCCGATCTTGGTGTTCTTTTCGACACCGAGCTTTTTCGAAGCGTTGGTAACTCTGTTTTGACGTCGACTTGTTGGCAATGAATATGACCCATGTGTAGCTCGAGTAGTCATCTATGACCACTAATGCATATTTTCGCCTCGATCGTCACCGGGGAGACTGGACCGAACAAATCCATATGTAGCGGTTGAAGGATTCCATCCGTGGAAGGCGATGGAACCGGAGGATTTTGATTCCTTGTTTGCTTTCCCTTCGGACATGCTTCACACCGAGTGTCTTTGCTTTGAATACTTCATTCGGCGGTCCCCTTGCTAGAGTGTTTCTTGCAAGCTTGTTGAGCGTCTTAAAGTTGAGATGGCCGAGTCTTACGTGCCATAGCCACCCCGTGCGGTTGTCATTCTTCGCCAATAAGCAAGCTTCGTGTTCACCGAGTTCCGATTAGCCACATATATGTTCTTTACTCGCGAACCCGATAACACCTGTTTTCCTCGTGGATTTATCAATAACATCACGAAACCGGCGTCAAAAATCACTCTATTTGAGTTATCACAAAATTGACTAACAGAGAGAAGATTATGCTTTGAAGTCCTTCAACATATGATACTCTTGGAACTTTGGCGGTTCCTATCTCGAGTGTCCCATATCCTCTCGTGTAGCCTTTGGCATTATCTCCGAGACTCAGTCAGGGTCCTTCTTCGATGATATAATTCTTCAGCCAGACTCCTTTGGTATGTCATGTGTCTTGAGCATCCGTTTGTCCACATACCATGGGTCTTTACGCACCCGCAAAATGAAATTATATTCGGGTACCCTTTATTTTTGATTTTGGGTCCTTAGATGTTAGTTTTCATAACCCAAATCTATCTAACAACCCTGGTGGTTTCAGACATCTTCTTTCCACTAGAGTCAACATATCTGACCACTGGACTGGTCAAAGGTGACTTCTGAGGCTTCTGAGGTTCAGGAGTCCTGATCTTCTGAGTTGGTGGACTGCTGACCTTAGCCTTCTGTGTGGCTTTCCTTTCCTTCTGACATTTGGAGCCTCTTCTGACTATAGGTTCATAATAGTATGACCCATACTGAGCTGGATGTGTCGGCTTTGGAGGTCCATACTGATCCGCCAATTTTAATTTCTTTGGTTCCCCCTTGGCTGTCTTTGGGGTTTCTTGGCACCGATCTTCTTGTCGAATGCTGACGTGTGGGATGAGGTGCTTTCATCTTCTCGTTTGTTCTTTGCTAGGGGGTTCGGTATATTTGCGTTCATAGTCTCCCCTCGAACAAATCTATCGGCAAGCCGTACTTCGAGTGTGCTTGGGGCGGATGTGGAAGCTCCCCTGGCTGAATCCAAGTCCTTCCTTGCGGTGCTTTGACTTATTGCATGCTAGCATAGCCTCTAATTTCTTTTCGGCACCCATGTACCTCTCGGTCATCAAGCTCCTCCGGACATCATCACTCTTCTTCGGTGTGTCGTGCTCGGTCCGAAGTCCCGACATTTCTTGCTTCAAGCAGACTTAGTTCGATATCTTTACGAGTCAAGTCATTGGTCAAAACCGAAATCCGATCTTCTTGATGCTGAGACTTGGCCATCGAGAGTTTATTTCCTCCCCGAGTCTCAACACAAGTCCTTCGGCCTCGCAGTAGCGGCTCGACTCTCCCGAGAAAGTCTCCGATTCTCTACTTTCGGGGTATCCAACTCCCGAAGAGTCTTGCTTGAGCTGCAGACTCATCCGAATTTGTTCGTCGAGCGGTTCTTCGTATGCGGTTGTGACGTCCAAATTCTCATCTCGCACCTGAAATAGTGTCGTGTGTGCGGTGTGAAGAGAAGTTAAGTGGTTCATGAGAATTTACCTCATCCTCTTCGCTTTGCCATCATGCACTTTTCACCGATTCTTCGGCTTCAAGCTCTAAGGCCATGAAAGCCGCTTCATCGTCCGATGAATCCATAAAAGAGTCGACCTCTTCGAGTCGTCCGAGATTTCACCAGCTATGTAGGATTGTCTTTTACGGGTGAATTTCTCTCTCCTTGCCTTACGTGCTTTGCGCGTTCAAGCACTATCGAGCTCAGGGACAATCATACCGATAATGTCCCGGCTTCTTGCAGATTGTAACAAGCGATGACTCTTTCTTCTTTGCTTTCGCTATTCTTTGATGGTTCTCGAGTCATCTTTCTTTACGCATTCGGAAGATTGTGAGTCGGGAGTGTGTTTCGACATATAATTTGACTTACCTTTCGTTTCCCGATAGGCTTTAGTCACTTTTCTCTGCGTCGCTCCTTCTCCTTCCGATACTTTACGATGCGAGCGACGCATACTTCCGAGCGAGACTTCCTTCTTGTAGATCATTGAGTGAAGGTTCGGTCTTACTCGTCGTTTTGCTCGTTCTTTGGAGATGCTTTGTCTTGACCGATGCTTTGAAAGCATGGTCGATTTTTGTGTCGGCTTCGCTCTCTGCTTTCTTTGAGGTCTGTCGAACTCAAACTCCTGCACTCTGTAGTTACGAAAAGATATGGTCGGGAGACACATCATCTAAGTCGAATGTCGCAATAGAGTGGCAAAAGGTGTCCGAGTGTCCGTCCGACGGTGCCCTCGAATCTTCGGATTCATCTCTCGGTTCTTTGAATGTCTTTCCCAGCCCATTGATAGAGTTCATCGATTGGTAAATCGACGTTCGATCTTCGATTTTGTCACCGGGCATGAGAGACAAGCTTTCCAACTTTTGGAGTTCCAAGTGCTAATTTGTTGGCTTTAATCTTCTGAGTCCCTCGACTCAGTAGCGCAAGAGCATCCCAGAGTTCTTTAGCAGTCTTGCATTCCTGAACCCTGCCAAGATAAGAATCACTAAGAGTGGTCAGTATGGCGTTTCTGGCAACACGGTCTAAGTTGTGAAGCTTCTTCTCCTCAGGAGTGAAGAGACTTCTGTCTTTGGGAATCTTCTTACCGGTCACCATTCCTCCTCCTTGAGCTTGGTCCTGAGTCACGACACTATCAATCATAGGAACGATAGGTCCATCTTCAAGCACTTGAATCATCTTGTCATGGAGGGATGTCAGATGTGCTTCCATTCTGACTCGCCATACTCCATAATTCTCCACCGAGAACATGGGTACCATCCTTATACCTGACATATCAGCCATGAAGAATATAGATATGAATGTAGAGTGATATGCAGTGAAAACGTTTTCCCTCGGATCCGTTCGAATAGACCAGTCTCAAAGATAACAAGAGTCAAAGAACTCCTGCTCTGATACCAATTGTTGGTCCCGAGTGTACGGTCAGGTGTAGAGGGGGGGGTGAATACACCTGATTCGATTTCTCAATTTTGAACTTGAACAGTCCTATTCGGGATGGTGTGCATGCAAAGCAGTTCGGCGGACCGCACAACCTGTTACGAATCGAGTTAAAGGCTAAAAGAGTGCCGACTCAGCTGAGATCTGCTAACTGACTAGGTCAGAACTCAGTATCGTTCAGTGAGAGTTCAGTGTCCGGAATTGTGTAGGCCCAAATCAATTTTTGTGAGAAAACGTTTTAAGTCTCGGTTCGGTAGATTTAAAAGTTCGGTATCTTTGAGACAGCTTGATTGATTTAAATATGATGTTCGGTATGAATAGTAAAATCAATGCAACGATTAAGAAAGCGATAAGAGACACAGGATTTTTAAAGTGGTTCGGATATCGCTCAAATCCTACGTCCACTTGTCCCGAATGATCGGGAGGCTATTTATTATCCCGAGTTAGTCTCGGTCGGCTTGCACACTCGGGCAAAGCCGCGTCTTGGTTTTTTTTTTTTTGCGATCCAAGTCTCGGTTTACAACACTATCAAACTTAAAGTGTTTGACAAACTTCTCCAACAAGTGAAGGAGTCCTTACACAATAAGGATTGGGTTCAAATGTGAACTCCTTCGTCTAAGCTATGGATATAACAAGTGAGCTTAGGGTTAGAGGGATAAGGAACGAGAATGTAGCTATCTAGAGCGACGAACAGTGAGGATTTAGCTATAGGTTCGTGTCGGTCGCTTGGATGCTAGAAGCTTATGTCGGTTCGGCTTGGTTCCTTTTGAGTCGGATGTAGTCTTTGGCCTGGAGATAACTCGGTTGTTTCTTGCGGAGGACTTAGTCGTTAATTTCGCTCGTTTGAATGCTTTCTCGTGTTCTAGGCGCGCATTCTCTTTTACATCTTGAATGATCCCTCTATTTATAGAGCGAGAGATTGAAATAGATCCGTTGGAGACGATCTTCTTCTCTCTCTCTCTTTTTTGGTAGCAAACGGCTCTTTTGGTGTAGGTAACGATGTACTTTCCCACCTTTTTAGGTAAAAGGTTGATTGCAGCTTTAGCGGTGAGAAGACACGTGTATGTTTGTCATTCGTTGAGGTGAATGAAGTGGTTGAGACAAAGACAAACTTCGAGACGGCATGAAGCCGACTTCTCTCTTCCTCGTACATGACAATGCCGATTGTCTTTCAAAAGATTCGACGATTCCCGAAGACTATCTGCCGTTGCTGAGTCTGACCTTGTATTCAGTAGATAGACTGCTGAGATAAGTCTACTGAAGATCAGCTCTGAGTTCAGTGAACTACTCCTGCTGAGTTCAGTTCAACTGACTCTCTCGCATATCTTGCTCTCGCTGAGTCCAATATCATCGAGTCTTTCGATATCGTTGCTCTGCGTGAGTCCAAGTATCACCGAGTCTTACATGACCGGTGCTGAGGCAAATAAGCTACTAAGCGCCTTGACCAGAGCAGAGTGTCTACTGAGCCTGAAACCTCAGAGACAAATACAAATACAAAGGAATGGTTCACCAATCAGATAGGGTTTTGGGATCTTCAAATCTTCTCAACAGTTCAGAGCACGAGGCTACTGAGCATGATTCAGTATGGAAGATAAGAGTCATTTCCCACAAGTATGGTCATGCTGAGGATTGAATCATCACCCAACAATTTTAATGATTTCGATGGATTCGAACCGAACCAAACCAAACCAATATCATATCTATTTCATTTTTTATTTTTTTATTTTTCTTTCTTATATGAGAATTGGAGATGTAGATGATTAGATTTGAGCCAAGATTGATCCTAACCTACACAAGGGAAGAGAAGCGAGTAGCAACTCTATATTTATGAGTTCTGCAAGCATATAACTATGAATTTGTCATGCACAAAGTAAACATCATCTCATATACTAGTTTTTAATTCTCACTTTTTGTCTATAGTTTAATTTCCAATCGAATTCTTCATTTGTTTATGGTTTAAAAAATTATATATATATATATATATATATATATATATATATATATATATATATATATATATATATAGGAGGAGGTTCAAATGTGAACGGCCTTTTTATCGTGTGAACGTGTGAACACTTGCACTTTAAAGACAAATGTACTGCACTTTAAAAGGCAAATATATTGCATTTTAAAGTGCAATACTTAAAGTGCAAGATACGTTGTCCTTAAGTGCGATACATAAAGTGCGGTTTTAAAGTGCGGTATATTTACCTTGAAAGTGCAATACGTTTGTCTTTAAAGTGCAGTGTTCACACGATAAGGGCTGTTCACACGGGAACCACTCCCTATATATATATATATATATATATAAGGTGAACTCATGTACCAAATTGAAACGCTTATATGCACGAATACACATCGCTTCGGTTAAAAAATAAATGGTTTTGTTCGATTCCATTCGCTTCGGTTTTTACACTTAAATACAATTCGAACCGAACCAAATTAAACAAATCAATTAAATGTATTTGGTTCGGTTCCTAAAATGCATGAAAAAACTAAATCAAACTGAACCACTATACCCATAGTTTTAGTGGTTCGAACGCCCAACAACGCCCATAGTTGAAAGACGAAGCACAAAGAAAGTCGAGTTTAGGAATAGTGTAAGATCCTCCAACTAGACCAGTAGCTATGACTCTGTAAGCTGCCTCTGTAAAATGCAAACCATCCCAACCCACATATTTTGACGGATCTTCACACACTTTGAATTCATGCAACGTCAGATCAACATTGTATGGCCCGCACTTCGGACAACAAGCTACAAGGGCTCCGTTTACAAATCCTGCAACAATATTTATCAATCACTACTTGAGTATGTATTGTCAGAATAAAATCGAGGTAAGTAAAATTAAACCAGTTTGATTATATTATAGACTTACCATACTTTTGTGGGGAACGGTAAAAAGACATTGCAGCATTATAATAGTCCGCGTAGATTATGTTAGTGTGAGGATTTTCCCTTTGAATGCGGTTCAGTTCCAACCGTAGCATCTTATTGTGATGCTTAGTGAATGCATTGAGCCAATTTATACAACCGGTATTAAGATCATAATCATCTGAGTTTGAACTTTTGAATTGTGTGAGATACGTGACAGAACATCCAATGGGAAAGTTCCCTGGAACCATTAGTGTTACGGCTCCGAGTTTTATGAGTTCCTATATCATATCAACAATATAAAAAGTTGTCAATAGATATTAATTAATAAAAAAAATCAATTTATTTGGAACATTTTATCACTTAAAGTATTATTTAATTTATTTTCAAGATGAATAATTAAACTTCTTTTAATGAAAGATTTGCTCAATTACAGTGATTGTTGAACCGATGAGTTTGATCACTTGAGGAACGAATGTTGCAACCAATTCTTTGCTTTTCCCTCCAAGTAATAATGCATGATTGTAGTCATTCCCTCCCATCTCTCCCAGTAGGAACAAAGATTCCTCAAGAAATGTTTTAGAATCTGATTACACAATCAAAGAAACTTCTTTAGTTATGACGGCTAATTGATTTTGTAAGTTTACAGTACATTAATGCAAAAAATACAGAATAATAATAACACTATCCATCGTAGGACATTTTAGTCCTACCAAAATACCGACAACATATGGTGTAATTAGTATTTCTACTTTTATATAAGTAGTTGATTTAATGTTTAATCCCTTTAGGGTCAATTTATTAATAATAATAGTATTTTAGTCCAACCAAGATGACCTTGTAACTTGTAAGCTTCGAAGGTGACTCTTTAATTTGTGGAGCTGACCATTATAATTTATTCTATGATATTTTACTATAATTTTATTACATGATACTTCAGTCTAATATTATTCCATGACACATTAATAGTCAGTCAAGAAAATCTATTATATAGAGTAGGTGTGACATGCACACGCTACGACTCACTCAATATTTGTTCGGAGATCATCTCCAAGCAATAACACACAGCTACATTATTAATTATACTAAAACTTAACATTACACCTTGTTTAAGAATTTATCAGAAAAAAAAGAAGAATGTAAAATTATGTTATCCGACCTGAAGGTTTGGGATAATATTTGGGCAAGAATAATTCCTTAAACCAGTTCAACTGATCCGGCAGAGACACGTTTGCAAATTGAACTTCTATCCCTTTACTCACAAAGAAGGTGTCCGGCAAAGCATTAGCTCCGGCCACCGCGAAATTCACGCTACTTCCGGCGCTCACATTCCCACCGTAAAACGGCGGCACAAAAGGAAGCCCTAACTGTTCAGCTGCAAACCAGTTCAAATAAAACCTTAATAGAAAAAATGAAAATAAAAAACAAACAAACTAATAAAACATGTGAAAGTACCAATGAAGTCGATAATGAGGCGGCCGTCGGAGCACCTTCCAGTGGGACGGTGGAAGAAAGTTTCTCCGTACGGCGGAAACTCGAAAAAGAGCGGAGGCTCCGATTGAGTGAGGTTATGGAGGTTGCCGGTGTCAACTATGGAATCGCCGAAGCCAATTATGGATTTGAAGCATGAAGAAGAAGCGTTGTTGCAATGTGATAGTAATAAAATAAATAGAAGAATGGTTTTGTTATTGGCAGAAAAGGAAGACGGATCAGCCATTGGAGAGAAATTAAAAATATTAATGATTTTCTGCAATAATATGCCGTGCCTCAGTCTCTGTGACACTCTCATGCATTTATAGTCTTAATTAAGCTCGCAATTAAGGAAAAAAAAATCTCGCAATTAATTAAGAGATGGCTTGTACAATAGAGACACGATACCCCCTTTCTATTTTTTTTAAAGACGTTTACTAATTTTATGAGAGTTTACTTTCATCTTCTTATAAAAATACAACAGAATTTTTAGAGAAATAAAATATAGTCTTAGACTTAGTTTGCTTGAGCTGGCCAGCTTGGGACGTGGGATTGCCGGACCATTTAATTTTAGCTCTAGATTAAATAGTAAAGTGTTTAATTTACACTAAAGAGGATTTCATTTTTTTTTGAGCACTTGTACAGCAAATTATAATAAGGTATAAGTCTTGCTATAATTTCATCGCGGGACTTGCATTGGTTTCTTGTAAATCGGTATAGGTTAATGGAATCCGAATTTCGGTTAACCCTACCCGAAATTACCTTCAAGACGCTAATTGATACCGAACAGCAGGATATTTGGTTAACTGAAGAACCGATATTATTTATGAATGTGTAACGAAGTATAGAGTGAGTGATATCATAAATTCTCAGACCATAAAGTTTGAATTCCTTAAGCAGTATCAAAACGAATCTACGTTAACATATATATATACTTTAACAGAAAGGAGACATAATTGAGCCAATGTGTTGAAGATTGAATCAAGATTCGTCTATCATGCAGAGATGAGCCAGGAAGGTGATTGATCGGCCATCATGCATGCATGCAGAGATGAAGCAGAGAAGAAAAGATAGGAAGCAGTAGATAGAATTGATGAAGGAATTTTGATGTATATTTTCAGATAAAATTTGTGTATTGTATATGTACATGATGAGCCTACTTCAAGCTATATATATACAGATATGGTTCTTGGAGGCTACGCAATATCTATAACCATATAACTGCTATGGAACAGTTTTACCTAACTGTAACAAACTCTAACAGTAGCTTTTAACTAACTTATAACAACTCTATAACAAGCTTTAGCAACTTGATCTTCAGTCGTTAGGTATGCATGGTTGTTTGTGTGTTTCTTCCTTCATGTTCTCTTGTGATGAGTCTGGTACAGCTGAGCTGGATGATGACAAGGATTTGAGAGCCGAGCTGGCAGTGTGTGAGCTGGACTTTGTATCTGAACAGCCCCCCTCAAGTTGAGAATACAAGTTGTGGATTCTCAACTTGGAAAGTAGATACTCAAACTGAGTGCGGCCAAGAGCTTTTGTCAATAAATCTGCCGGTTGATGCTGAGTAGGTACATAGAGTAAATGGATTCTCCCAGCAGACAGGGAATCTCTGATATAATGGCAGTCTATTTCTATATGCTTTGTTCTCTCATGATGAACCGGATTTGAGGCCAAAGCCAGAGCAGACTTGCTGTCTGTGTACAAAGTAGGAGCGGGTAGAGGACATCCAAAATCTTTGAATATTTGTAAGAGCCACATGACTTCAGAAGTTGCGGCGAGCAAACGGCCACACTCGGCCTGGCGAGGCTGCGAGATATTGTTATTTGTTTCTTTGATTTCCAAGAAATGAGGGACTGTCCTAAGAACATACAGTAGCCAGTGATGGATCTCCTAGTATCCACACAAGAGGCCCAATCAGAATCAGCAAAGCCTTTAAGTGTGACAGAAGAGGATGCAGAATAAAAAAAGCCTTGTCCAATAGAACCTTTTAAGTATCGTAAGACCCTACATGTTGCATTGAGGTGGGAGAGACTAGGTTTGTGCATAAACTGAGCAAGGGAATGTACTGCAAAGCTAAGCTCTGGTCTGGTTACAGTAAGATACATTAATCTTCCAATGAGGCGCCGGTAAGGAGTGGGATCACTTAGGTAGTGATCATCTTCTGCACTGAGCTTAAGCTTGGTATCCATAGGAAATTTTGAAAGTTTGCAGTCAGTGTAACCTTCTTCTTGTAATAAGTCCAACACATACTTCCTCTGGCATAGAGAGATCCCAGTCGAATTTCTTGCTATCTCAACACCTAAGAAAAACTTAAGGTGACCAAGATCTTTGATTTTGAAAGATTTGTCCAAAAACTGCTTGATCCTTTGAACTTGTTCCAGATTGTTGCTTGCTACAATGATGTCATCCACATAAACTAAAAGAATTAGAGTAGTGGAAGAAGTATGAATAGTGAAAAGGGAGGTATCAGATTTAGACTGATGAAATCCATAAGAGAGCAAAGATTCAGAGAGTTTGGAAAACCATTGACGGCTGACTTGTTTAAGGCCATATAAACTCTTAAGCAGTCTGCAGACTTTGTTGGGGCCAGCAACTGTGTAGCCAGGTGGAGGTGTCATATATACTTCCTCATGGAGATCTCCATGTAAGAAAGCGTTGTTGACATCTAATTGTTCAAGAAACCAACCCTTGCAGGTAGATAGAGCAATAAGACTGCGTACTGTGGTCAGCTTAGCTAAAGGGGAAAAGGTTTCTTCATAGTCAATCCCTTCTTGCTGAGTGTAGCCCTTTGCTACAAGCCTTGCCTTATATCTTTCAATACTTCCATCGGCATTAAACTTGACATTGTACACCCATTTGCAGCCAACAGGCTTCTTACCAGTAGGGAGATTGGTGATGAGCCAAGTATTATTAGCCTCTAAAGCAGAAAGTTCAATGGCCATAGCAGTTTGCCAATGAGTATGAGGGGCAGCTTGATTGTATGATTTAGGTTCAAATGTATCATAAATGGACAGGGAATAAGCTTTATGAGAACTGGACAGAAGGGAATAGGAAATGTATTTATGAAGAGGATGATGACTCTTACCTGGCCTTACAGAACAGGAGGAATTGGCAAGCTGAGCTGAAGCTCTTATTGGCATGTCACAAGAGTAGTCCTTGAGGTATGTAGGAGTTTGTTTGGTTCTTTTGCTTTGACGAGGTAAAGCTGGTACAACTGAAGATGTAGGAGGATCAGGCTAAGTCGGCCGAGGCCCGGGGAAGGATGATTGGAGCGCGTGGGAAAGAGAGGAGCTGGCAGTGTTTGAGGGAGTGAGACAGAGTCAGTTATGGAATCAACAGAAGGATATGGGAACACATTCTCATGAAAGATTACATCTCTAGAGATTAAGAAAGAATGAGAATCAAGGTCAAACAACTTGTATCCCTTAGAGGAGCTTGAATAGCCTATCATGATGCATTTTCTAACTCTAGGGGCAAATTTATGCTTGTGTCCTATTAGATTTGCTGCATAGCATAGGCAACCAAAAACTCTAAGGAAGGAGTAATCTGGGGAACAGAGTGAAGAATTTCAAAGGGGGTTTTATTGCCTAATGTTGAAGTAGGCAAACGGTTTAAAATATAGACTGCAGTGAGCAAAGCTTCTCCCCAAAAAACTAAAGGTAGATGTGCTTGGAAAAGGAGAGCACAAGCTATGTTAAGGAGGGATTGATGTTTTCTTTCAACTACACCATTTTGTTGAGGGGTATAGCCACATGTTGTTTGATGGATAATTCCATTTGCTGAATAAAAATCAGAAAGCAAAAATTCTGGACCATTGTCTGATCTTATAATTTTTATAGAGGCTGAGTATTGAGTCTTGACAAATGAGTAAAATGAGTGAAGCTGTGTAGCAGTTTCAGATTTGGCATGAAGTAGGCAACACCAAGTAGTTTTAGTATAATCATCAGCAATTGTAAGAAAGTATTGTTTATTTGAATGTGTAGGGACAGAAAAGGGGCCCCAAATGTCACAATGTATCGTTTCAAAAGGAGCTTTGGTTTTGATACAGCTAAGGGGGAAGGAAGCCTATGAAACTTTGCTAGTGGACAAACATTATAATCTTTATTGTTTACTCCCTCTGTCCCGCTGTTTGTGACTCACTTTCCCGAAAGGGGTGTCCCGTTATTTGTGGCCACTTTCCTAATTTGGTAAAACATTATTATCTCTTCTACTCTATCATCTTCTCTCTCCTACTTTATTACATTCTCTCTTTTACTTTATCATCATTTCTCTCATACTCTCTCACTATCTTACTCATCTTCTCTCTCATATTTTATCATCTACTCTCTCTCATACTTTATCATCTACTTTCTTAATTTTCGTGCCGAAACCAATTGAACTACAAATAACGGGACGGAGGGAGTATATCAGAAAGATTGTTTATACTTGACTTAAGTAGGCTAAGTGTGGAGTCTCCAATGTATCCTAAACGTTGATGCCATAGAGTGGAAATGTCATTCATCGAGTAGGCTGCAGAGGGAAGTAGTGGTCGAGATAGGAGCCGAGGCGAAAGCGAAGTAGGGGTGATGATGAATAACCCTTGTGACAGTTTAGCAGTGCCAATCCTCTTGTCCTTGGCAAGATCCTGAATCAAGCAATAGTCATCATGAAGAATAAGTGTTAGTCTTGATTCTTTAATGAGTTTTCCAACTGAAAGAAGGTTGACTTTAAAAGAAGGGTTATAGAGAACATTGGACAGAATCAAACTATTAATATGAGCATCCCCAATGTGTGTGACTGGGAGCTGTGTTTCATTAGGCAATGTAACAAACATATTAGAAACTGGCAAAGGGTTAATAAGAATGGCTAAATCTGAAACCATGTGATAAGTTGCTCCAGTATCAAGAATCCATGTGAGTAGGTGAAAAGAGGTGGAAAAACAGTTTATATCAGCTGAAAAGCTACATAACCTCATACATGTATGTGGTTCAGAGGAAGGGATATTGTTTGAGGACTGGGATAAGTTCTGGATGAGGCTTCATAGGTGGGAATATTGGTCACTAGAGAGGTTAGAACTTGGCCTATCACTGACTCCTTGTTGGACAGAAGCCATATGAGTAGCATTTGGATAACTTGATCCAGTTTTAGGTTTGGACTTGTAACCGGGAGGATAGCCATGTAGCTTATAACATTTTTCTTTTAAATGACCAGTAAATCCACAGTGAGAGCAAGTAGGTTTATCTCTTTTAGGTGCAGTACCAGGGAAACCATGGAGCTTGAAGCACTTGTCTCTTATGTGGCCAGAATTTCCACAATAAGTGCAGACCAGTTTGGACCCTCCAGAGCCATAGCAGGCCATTATACTTTCAGACAAAGATTTGTTATCAGAAGACAACTGCTGACTAACCATGGCCATGGACTCAGCTTGAGTATTATTAGACCCATGGCCTATCATTCTTTGTTTTTCATCTTGTACTATCAAATTGTAAATCTGATTCAGGCTAGGAAATGGCTTCATCATCAGTATTTGACCACGGATAGATGAGTATACTTCATTCAGACTCATTAGAAACTTGAGTGCAACATTCTGTTCTATTTGTTCAACAACTAAAGATAGGCAGTTGCATGTACAAGCCTTCATTACTCCACAAGTGCATTTAGGTATACGGCTGAATTGGTAAAATTCCTTCCATAGGCCATCAAGTTTGTTGAAGTATTGAGTAATAGAAAGGTTACCTTGTACTGTGGTATAGATCTCCTTTTGAAGTTCAAAGATCCTAGCATAGTTGCCTTGTGAATAGCGCTCTGTCAAGATTTTCCACATATCAGCAGCTAAATCAGCATATAGTATGCAGGGGGCTATCTCTTTTGTGCAGGAGTTGAGGATCCATGATTGTATCATGAGATCACATCTTTGCCAAGCTGAATAATCCTCATGTGTAGTAGCAGGGATCTGAGTGACTTGAGCTGGAGTTGGCAGAACCATATGCAATTTGTTCTTTGCACCAAGTGCAATTCTCATTGAACGGCTCCAGGACTGAAAATTGTCTCCATTCAAGGGAGGGTTAACAAGCACAGCACCAGGTGCTTCCTCTTGATGAACATAGTAGACACCATGTATATTTTCGGCAGTCATGAAGAGAAAACAACAAAATAAATTCTGAAGCAGGGGAGAAGTTTGATCAATTGAAGGATTGATTTGTCAGCGGATTAAGAGCATAGCTCTGATACCATGTTGAAGATTGAATCAAGATTCATCTATCATGCAGAGATGAGCCAGGAAGGTGATTGATCGGCCATCATCCATGCATGCAGAGATGAAGCAGAGAAGAAAAGATAGGAAGCAGTAGATAGAATTGATGAAGGAATTTTGATGTATATTTTCAGATAAAATTTGTGTATTGTATATGTACCTAATGAGACTACTTCAAGCTATATATATACATATATGGTTCTTGGAGGCTACGCAATATCTATAACCATATAACTGCTATGGAACAGTTTTACCTAACTGTAACAAACTCTAACAGTAGCTTTTAACTAACTTATAACAACTCTATAACAAGCTTCAGCAACTTGATCTTGAGCCGTTAGGTATGCATGGTTGTTTGTGTGTTTCTTCCTTCATGTTCTCTTGTGATGAGTCTGGTACAGCTGAGCTGGATGATGACAAGGATTTGAGAGGCGAGCCGACGAGTGTGTGAGCTGGACTTTGTATCTGAACAAAATGTGATAGTAACATAGCATCTATTTTAATTGCATTTTCACGGTTATGGTATCATTGACAAGTTTCCTAAATAAATTAACTTGGGAATTGAATACGCTCAAAACGAGAGATTCGCTTTAGGATTCTTTAAAAATAAATACTCCAACTGCAATAGTTATGTAGATAATTTGAATTGTATCCATTATTGCCAAAAGTCCACTAACTTGGCCTGTTGAGTAAGTAATGCTCCAAATTTAAAATGCATTAGTCGGGGATAATATAGTTCAGGCCGTCGAGTACAAAACGGCCCATTATAAATGCCCATATAAATTTATACTCCCTCCGTTCCACTCCATTAGTCCACATTCTTTTCGGCACAGAGATTAAAAAAGTTGTTTGTTGTGTGTAAAGTAGTATAAAGTAGTGGGGTCCACTAGAATATATAAGAGTGCTATTTTAAGTTAAAAAAAGAAAGTGGATTAATGGAGTAGAACGACCCAAAAAGGAAAACTGGACTAATGGAGTGGAACGGAGGGAGTATTTTATTTAATTCTGGAAATACATAGCAATAATCAATTGAGAGTCTAGTATGAGATCCTCTAATTATACAAGCAGCTACCAATTTGTAAGCTGCCTCAGTCAAATGTATACATACCATCCCAACCCACATAGTGCGATGGGTCTTCGCATGCTTTGGATCCATGTTTCTCATGATGCAACGTTGGATCAACGTTGTACGGCGCACATGTTGCAAGTGCTCCTTTTCTAAAATTAACCTGCATCCCAATTTATTAATCAACATTGTCAAAATAAACTCAGATATTTGCTTACATCATTAGTGTACCCTATTTATGTGGGCAACGATAGAAAGTCATTGCAGCATTGTAATAATCTAATTGCAACAGCTTATTGTGATATTCAGCAAATTGTGTTAAGCCAATTAATACGTCCATTTTTAGGATCATAATCATCTTTGTTTGAACTTCTAAACTGTGTGAGGTACGAGGCAGAGCATCCCATTGGAAAGTTCCCCGGAACTATTAGTGTAACTGCTCCAAGTTTAATCAGTTCCTGTTAATAAAGCAAATCATCAATTTAAGGGAAAAGCTCTATAATAAATTAACTTCTCATAATGACATATTTTCTTAATTACATTAGTGACCGAGCCCATGACTTTGACCACTTGAGGAATGAATTGTTTTGCCAATTTTTTTTTTTATGACGAGGAATCCGCAGCCATTACCTTTGGTGCACACACAGGGTAAACTAATTTTATTGTTGTTTACTTTTTTCTTTATTAAAGAAAGAGAATATTTTTATAAATATGTACGGAAATGGATCCTTTAAGATCATTAGTTTCTTAAGAAATATGAGAAACTAATCTCACCCAGTTTTGTGATTTATGGCCATTGTTTTTTATAAGATAGACATTTTAAAATAAAGCAAAAAAATGAGAAATTACACTCATTAATGGAATTTAAGTATTCTTATCATCCTCTTCTATTTTTTGAAATCCTTTGTTCGATTCTCAAAACAGAAGCAACGACCGGCTCTGTTTTTTCTCTCAGCTCAAGTCCGTCCATTATTTCTCTCGCAATCCTCCATGCTCTATTGTTTCTCTCAACTCAAGTCCGTCACGGTTTTCCGTTTTGCCGCTGTCGTCGTTATTGTTAAGTTGCTTTTTCTTTTTCTTCTCATTTTTCAGCCGTAGAGAATGCATTCAAGAATCTAGGGCTTAATTGGAATCATCTTTGGTACAAATTGTTCAATTGAAATCGTGTTTGAAATAAAGATTGTTTATGTTTGTGGAACGGTTGAGAAGCGTTTCGTACAGTGTATATTTTGAGTTGGGCTTATGGTCCTTCAACATTTTCTGGGCTTTACGGATTAATGGGTTTAGGGTTCTTGGCGAATTTTATTGGTTAAGGTTGAAATATGTACGTTTCTAGCTTGGATTTTTTTGGGTTTTATTTCTTCAACCATGCATAGTATGTGTTTTCATGTGTTTAGGGTTCTACTCAGTTTGTGGGTTGAAATTTTGTTGGTCCTGAGACGTGCTTCAGGTGTAGATGGGGGGGGGTGAATACACCTGAATACAGATTCTTTCTCAAACGCGAAAGTCAGCTTTAGCTGAGTGTGCTACTGAACTGAGTCAGAGCCAGATATACTTTTAGATTGCGTCGCAGATATTTCTTCTACCGAGTTCAGCTCTACTGACTTATGTCAGTTGAACAGTAGTTCAGTATTAGAGTTGTGTGCGAAAGTGTAGGCCCTATGAAACGTCTCCGTTGAAAAACCGGTTTTATGCTAAGTTTATGAAATATAGTTGAATGCTCAGTGAACAGTAAACAATGTAACAATAAATCAACACAGGATGTTTTTAAAGTGGTTCGGACACGCTGGGTCCTACGTCCATTGTCCTCACACAAGCAGGAGAACTTGTATTATTTATACTGAGCAAGTCTCATTAATCTGTTCACAGGACAGATACAAACTTGTTTGCTTATACTGAGCAAGTCTCAGTGATCTGTTCATAGGACAAATATCTACTTATAGTCGTAGTGACTTTACAGGGTTTTCAAACTTGAATGTTTGAGCTTCTCCAACTATGAGGAAGTTCTTACAATAAGAACGTTTCACAAAATGTGAACTCCCTCAGGGTTTCTAAGCTAAGGATATTACAGTTTAGCTCGCTTAGATAAGAGAAGGGGAACAAGTATTCTCTAGAGAGAAGAACTCAAGAAGATTCTAATTCTAAGTTCAAGTTCTTCTCTGGATATGCAGTGAGCTTGCTAAAGATTGTTTGTGCGTTGAAAGCTTTGGTTCCCGTCCCGTTTTTCTGCATGAAGACTCTCCTCTATTTATGAATAGATCCGTTGGAGAGGGTCTAGCCACGTGTTGAAACGACAAGGAAAATTGCTACTTTAATTTGAACGTTGATGAGTGAGTGCACTGTAGAGACACGCCTCTTTTTCAGTCTAGGAGCAGATTTTGTCAGAGCAGGGTATGGCGCTGTCGGCTCCTTATTGGTCGAGGTAGAGTGTTAAGTGAGGTTTGTCAAACATCAAGATTAACTCCCTCTGAATCCTCGGATCTTCAACTGAAGTGTCTTCCTACTGACATTCTTATGAGCATTCAGTACGTGGGGCACAAATTCCTTTGCAGATTCAGTTGGTGGTCGGCTGACCAACTGACTTCTTTGATACTGAGTCCATCAGCTGAGTGGAAGGTCTTCTACTGAACTTCGCAATTACTGAACTCTAGCCTACTGAGTTCCAAACATGCTGAACTCAAACTAAGCTATTACATAATCGAAGGTTCATCATTCAGCTAGGGGTTTTGGGATCTTCAAATCTACAAAATATTGTTCTACTGAATCTCATCCCAACAATTACCCTCTATTTGATTATGCCAAAACCTTTTACATCTTCTATAAAAAGAAACATGCTAAGGTTAAGAGCTACTACTATTAAGTTAAGATCTATTACAAGGAATGCTCCAGCCAACATATCAGAGCTAACTATATTATGAAAAGAAAGTATCAGAGCAATCATATTGAAGAATGTATCAGAGCCTCATAAAATTAACAAAGTCATAGCCTACTGAAGGTATCAGGGCCGATACAGCTAAATTATCCTAGCTCAGAAAAGGATCACAACTCTTAGTAGCTAATCATCTAATCAACACTAATAAATAATTTCCTCTTAACAATATCTGAAAGACAATTTTCCCCTAAGTCATATTAGAAAGCAATTTCTCTCTATACATATATAAGAGCCCTTTCCCCTTAACAATAGCAAGAAAAATTTCCCAAGGTAGGTAAGCATATATAAATCACGGAGGGTCAGATAATGTGAGTGAGTGTGATCTGATCACTGAAGTGATCAATAGTGTTGAAAGGAAAACAAAACAGCCGTAAAGACAATGAGTAGTTGTCAAGGCTCAAAGCAATAGATGTCATATATGATGATGAGATGATTACAGTACAAGACAATCTATCACTACTGACTAAGACTAGGAGACGGAGAGAGAGAGCCAGCTCTGCTTCTTCTTGAACTGTTGCAAGCGCGCTCTGAAGTCAGCAGACTTCTTCTTCGGAAGTTCTAGGCCATATCCAGAATATACACGATTCCTCAGGGCCTTGATCTCCATCAAGTCTTCGGCATCGTTCTTGTCCAGGGCTTTTCTAGCTATAACATCTTTGATTTCTTCTTCAATCTCCTTCTTGCAAATGTTATGTTGGTGAGTGAGAGGAGGAGAAATAATTCTGAATTCAGGTGCCTTCAGCGTCTTGCCTGATTTCTCAAGCAAAGTCTGGATCTCAGAAAGGAGAGGAGGGTCAGAAACAGTTAGGAAATCTTTGAAATAAGAATCAGGATCGGCTCCTTCATTAGTTAGCTTCCAGATATAAAATCTTTTGATGAAGTCGATCTTCATTTGTTCCCATTTCTGATTCAGCTAAGGGGCACCCAGTCGTCCGTTCGTTTGTAAATAATCCTCTTCACTTCACTAACTGGCTCCCTTCTCCTGAAGTGCTTAGAAGTAGTTGGAATACTTCTATCCTTTATAGGGACCCTCTCCCTAGCTTCCTTCTCTGTTCGCAGCCTGAGGGCCTCCAGGTCAGCTAGGCGTAATCGCTCCTTAGCTTCTTTGATCTGTCTGACCTCAGCTGTTCTGTCCAACCACTACTACAAAAAAAAGCCCATAGACAACGGTTATTAACCGTTGTCGTTGTAAATTTTCAGTTGCGGAAGGTCCCGTTGTCGTAGATAGGCGCTCATAGACAACAACTATTAACCGTTGTCGTACCGACTTACAACAACGGTTTTTAACCGTTGTCTATGAGCATTCTCAACTGTTGCGGAAGGTCCCATTGTCGTAGATAGGTACTCAAAGACAACGATTATTAACCATTGTCGTACCGATTTACAAAAACGGTTTTTAACCGTTGTCTATGAGTATTCTCAACTGTTGCGGAAGGTCCAATTGTCGTAGATAGGACCTAATAGACAACGGTTAATAATCGTTGTCATAACTACCTACAACCATTTAGATACATAGACAACGGTGAATAACTCTTGTTATAGACGCTTACGACAACGCTTATTTAAATGCACAACGTTTTCTAGCTGTTATACATACTAACAACAGTTTTAGATCTACATCAACGGTTTTAATGTATTACACTGTAGTTGATTACCGTTGTCATATAAACTTACGACAACACTTATTAAGTAAAGACAACGTTTTTAAACATTGTAATAAATATTAACCACAACGATTTTAATTCATAAATATTCTAAAAAATAAAATCACATCCGTGTCAAGAAAATGTGCTATAAAAACCAAACTAGAAATTAACAAACTATTGTTTTAGGAAGTATGTACAAAATCCAGAACAAGGTTTTAATGTGTATGCACCAACAAAAAAAACATAGACGGAGACTTCAATGACTGATTCAAAAGAATTACTTGTTGGTCTGTACACTTCCAATTGCTTCCTAAATTAATTCGGGTTACCACAGCCATAAATGTCGAATCCTGTGAAACTGCACACAAGTAGAATATAATCATTCATCGCAAACATATGATACAAATATTATACTAATTCTAAAAATCATAGATTCAAGAAAATGCACAACTCTCTTAAGTATAGCTACACTCGTAGAATTATAACATGTTAAAAATCAACAGAACATATGAAAATGCCAATCCAATAAATAACGGCATACACCATAAAGAAGCTTGCTCTAAAACAATTGTCCTCAATTACATGAAAGATAACACTTGAAGCTGCAAGTCAATCATAATTTTATAATGATAGGAAACAACATATAATACACACAGACATACTAATAAAATATTTATTTATATCAATTACCTTTAACTAAGTTATATGTTCCATTACTCGTTCTGCCCACTCTTTCTGGACTAGCTCAATGTCCTTCAACAGATATTTTTCCCTTTCGAACTATTAAAAAACAAAACACATAATTAATAGACAACTATATAACTACCACTTATTCTCAGTAAGCTTAAATAAAAATATATCAACAAATATATATGTTCTAACACTTGATGAAGGCATGTTGTGGAAATCATTCTAGTCTTGATTTCCGACAAGCCATTTGGTGCTTGAGTATATCCGATGGATACACTTCTATGTTCTGGATTATACTGGAAAGAAGGTAATGTACCACCTCTCTGCATATACGATAGGATCCAAATTCCTCCTACATATTTCTCATCCCTGCCCTTCCATAGACAAAAAATCCCAGGAACCCATAATTGAAAAACATATGAGAATGTAGAGTTGATACAATTATAAGATTTTTCAACCGACAAAGCAACTAAAAATTAACAGAGTTCTGGTTCATGACTAAGCTAATTTAATATATGCATCTCTCAATCCTAGTACACTTCTCTTTCATTCTGCCTCATTTCTTCCTTCCAATATTTTAGAAATTAGTAAATTAGCACTAAAATTAACATCATTTTTAGACTCTTGAGCTGGAAGTTTGTGATGCATCTACTACAACACATCAAGAGAAAAAGATTACAAGAGACTTTGATGTGTCTTGACCATACAATAATACTATATCGATAGTCCCAGTGGAATGTTAATAGTCCCAGTGGAATGTTAATAGACAAGATTACAAGAGACTTTGATGTGTCTTGGTTTGTAAAATTAGAGGAGACTACCAACTCTCTTCCTATATTTTGAAAATTCCGAAAAATATGATTTTTTCAAGGATATCAGAAATAGAAAAGGAGTTATAAATGAATCGCATAATTAAGATGGTTGTATTAGACAACGAAACATTTGATGATGCATTTTGTATATTACCATCTGAGTGATAAACACATGGAACTTCATTAGCTTCAGCATCATACGCACTCTGAATTAATCCTTTCCCCTTCCAACCAAGACCCTTTAACATAAGTTCCTCTATATTCTCCATTTCTTTTTCAGCTTCATCACTTAATTTATGACCAAAACCCAAAAGATATAGCAACCCATGAACTTAGAAATAGAGAAGTCATTATGTTGCAGGGGTCCAACTAATTAATAAAGACTATCCAAGTAAATAACAACGTTTAAACAAAACCTAATTTAGAAGCTACAACCTAGCATGATAAACGTGCTTGACTTACTTATTTCATGTTTGAGGTAATCAATTATAACATGAATATCAACTTCAACAACCATTTGCAACTCAAGCCTACGCACATCTAATGAGTATAGACACTATCTCCAAGTCTCTATTTCCTATTAAGAATTGTGATCCATAATCATTGAAAACAAAATTCCTAAGCTCCTCAAAATCATTGAAAACTAAACTAAAATTAACACCAAAGAAGACAAAATCAGATATAGCAATAGAAATAGACTACTGATAAAGAGAGAAGTAGTAGAACTTGCCTGATTCACTAATTTTGTGTGATTCGAAGGCCGTCGGAGTCACCCGAAATAAAATAGGAGCCTTATCGAAAAAAACAAAAGACCGATGGATTGATTGAAATTTTTTTTAGAACCTGCTCATCTCAACCTGACAGCTGAATGGACGGAGAGATAGTAGCCGGAGACGCTGGTAGTGGTGCTCACTATCACATGAAATGCTGGTAGTAGTGCTCATAATCACACGAGCAGAGTTGATGTGAATGTCGGCGGCGAAAGCGAAGGGTAGTGGAGGATGAAGACGAGGTGAGAGGGGAGAAGGACGGAGATGAGGCGACGCTGGAGATAGCAACTCTTGACCTAGGTTACGTACTTACATCTAGAATTGGGGAGGAGGGACGTTCAGAAATTGGGGAGGAGGATTGAATTTGAGAGTTGAGACGTTTTGAGAGTGATGATTTTTTTTTAATTAGCTTTTTTATTTTGATTAGTAAGTATTAATAATTAAAATTCTAAATATTACTATAACAACGGATAAATGACAATGGTTAGTGAAACCGTTGTCTATGAGCGCATTGTGTTATTACAACAACGGATAAACGACAACGGTTACTGAAACTGTTGTTTATGAGCGCATTATTTAATTTACGACAACGGATAAAAAACAACTGTTATGAAAAACGTTGTGTATGAGCGCATTATTTTACTACCACAATGGATATATAACAACGGGTACCGCAACCGTTGTCTATGAGCGCATTTTTGGACTTACGACAACGAATAAACGACAACTGTGCAATAAAACTGTTGTCTATGAGTGCATTTCTACAATAATAGACAACGGTTTTATCTACGACAACGGTTTTTAATCATACGACAACAGTTTTTCATCAAAACCGTTGTCTATTGAGTGTTGTCGAAGGCTATTTTTCTTGTATGAACGCTCTCTCAATTGTGTCCCATATTTTCTTCATTTCTTGCTCTTGTTCTTTTGAGGGCACAGTAGAGGACTAAAGGGGACGTGCTGATTTTCTGAGTCGCTCGGCGATGAAGATTTAGACTTGGATGCGCTGGGCTTCTCAGTTCTGGACTATTGGGGAAGAGCAGCTGAAGATCTCGTCTGCTTAGGTAGTACAGATCTAGAGCGAGTAGACGCTGGAGATTTGATTTGTACGTCCTTCTTGGCTGTAATCTTCCTCCTCTTTGCATCCTGCTCTTCAAGTTCCTTAGCCATTTTGGCATCAAAAGCGATCTGTTTTTCTTTAGATCGGAACTTGAGCTTCTTCGGCTTCGGTGGACTAGGGTCAGCAGGGGCCTTTCCCTTATCAGATGGCCTGGCTGGAGGTGGCGACTCTTCAGTTTGTAGCCCTTCAATAAATTTGGTCACCTCAGTCACATCTGCATCTTTTGGCTCCTCAGTAGGGCCTTCCCCCTTGCTTGCTTCATCCCCTTTATCAGCTCCTTCTGAGCTGGGTCCAACCGGAATTACTGCTGAACTTGGTCCTGCTGCCTGCTCTTCTTCTGTCTTAAGGAGGGCTCTCAGCTGAGCTGAACTGCTCTTTCCCCCCTTTTTGGCATCATCAATTAATATCGCCAGGGCAGTGACCTTGTTCCTCAGATCATCTACTGAAGTCTTGGCTGTCTCAAGACCTGAGGCTATGTCAGTGGCTACATCAGTGTAGGACTCCCACCGCTTGTTATGCTCTTGATCTATGGTGTTCAGTAGAGCAGATTTGCATTCTTCAAAGCGTCGAAGGTAGTCTTCCACTGCATGAGAAGCAGCCTTTTTGATTTCTTGGCAAGAGGCGTGCTGATTAGTCTGTGCTTTGGATACACTGTCAGCCGTGAACTTGTAGCGCTCCCGACTGCTTTCTGGCCTGGACCTGTTGCAACAACCATTTCTTTAGTGAACTATTTAGCTTGCGACTGCAGTATAGTTTGGAATTGGGCAGTCAGGTCGGTCCTTTGTGCCTCAAGTGCTTGACTGAGGATCTCTTCAGCGTTGATTATCGTTGGCGTGCTGATCCTCTGCACTTCAATAGAAAGTTCTTTCAGTGTCTTTGTCTGAGCCTCAGTGAACTTGTTCCACTTAGTGTTCACATCATCAACAAGAGTTTTGTTCTTGTGTATCTGACGCTTAATAACCTTATTAATGGACTCCGTGCTGATGTCCTTGAGCTCAGCAGCCTGATATCTTCTTTGTTTCTTAGGTTGAGTCTTGGACGGAGTCAGGATGATCGAGCCTGATTCTGGAGGAGGTGGCGGCAGATCCTCCCTGGTCTGCATCCTTGAGTGAGTCAGTTGGAGGAGGAGGAGGCTGAGGCTGAGAGGAAGACTCGCCATTAGTTCTGATGCGGAGGAGCATCAGCATGGCGGCTCTAAGATCCTCGAGTGAGGCGATCTTGGCCGACTCGCCATATCCGATTCCTCTTGGAGTTGTTGTTCCTCCTTAACTAACTTAGCTACTGTGTTCAGGCGGATCGTCTCTTCTAGCAGATCCCAATCAAGGAATCGCAGACGCATCTGCACCCGAGCACGGACAGCTATGTCCACGAGATCCTTATGATCATGGATCTCGGGAATCTCATCAGCAACCTCTTTAGCGGCTCTGCTCCTAGCCTAAAGTACTGAGGTTGGGATGGAGGCGGAGACCTCAGTAGGTGGGATCATCTCAGTCAGAATCTTTGACTGAGTCTCCTCCGAGTGGATTCTCTTCACCTTCTCCTTCAGAGTCACATCCTCATGACCCGACTCTGAGTCCTCGATGGAGATAGGTGTGGGATCGACTGAAGACTCTGGCTTCTTTAGTGTTTTCTGCTTCTTCTGCTGAGGCGGCTGAGTAGGGCGGGGATCCTGAATGATCTCCAGAGGACGTTTAAATGCTTGTCCTCGCCCTATTGATTTCTCAGCAGCTACTGCGTTTAGAAACTTAATCTGTTTCTGTTCAAAATAGTACGCGTCAGCAAAAGACACTCTCTTTGGGCAATGATCCTCGATTAGAATGCTGACGTTTTTGCCGTAGATAAGTTTTCCCTTGGGAATCAGCTGCATGCCATCTATAGAGTTGATGAATTTCTAAGACTGAGCTTTAAACTCTGCTCTGAAGAAAGCATTCCAGTTCACTGGGGCTCCGTCCACGATTGCCATCATTATCTGGACTCGGATGCGAGAGAGCTAATCGTACGAGCTCGCTGAACTAGTCAATATGTGGTTGACTATATAAGCCAAGCCACGGTACTGTAGAAGAAGCTGACTTTTTGGAAATGCAGCTTTGAAGACGACATTCGTCTGATCGCTGAAATGGCAGAGATAATCATCAACTGAGGATTCCTTGTAGCCAGCAAGGGGAATCCCTTTGTCATCAAGGTCGAAGCTGCGACGAAGACATGTCGCCACGTCCATCTGAGTGGCCTTGTCCTCCTACTAATTAGGTTGGACTTCATGCCTGGAGAGGATGGATGAGATGTCGTTTTGTGATCATCATCCTCTCTATAGGTTCAAGAAGAACTCAGCTACTTGACGCTCAGGCTCTGACGTGGAGCCCTAGAGAGAATCGGCAGGAGACCCGATCTCTCAAAGTGCGTCGAAAATGGGAGCCATGCACTCCACGCCACACGTCCTGGCAGACAGGACGGGTTCAAAGAGAACCCTCTTCCCGAATATGATCACCTGAATATCGTCAGGGATCAATACATCACTGGTGGGAACGGTCGCCATTGTATAAAACTGAAATCTAAAAAAACAATGTTAGCACTTGAAAATAGAGTAAGTTAGTAAGGCATGTTTAGTTTATAGAATTATTACCGAAGGATGAGTGCTTATGATGCAGTAGGACTCTAATACAGAGAGATAGTTGCAGAAAGCACAGATCGTTCGAAAATGGCGGAAATATGATTTAGGTGAGAGATAACATGTAGAAAGCACAGATCGTTCGAAAATGGCGAAAATATGATTTAGGTGAGAGATAACATGTATATATATATATATTTAGATTTGAATATGAACGGTTTATAAACATGCGGTTGAGATTAATCAGTTTTTAAGAGGTGGACGGCTCAGATTAGATGTTAAATATGTTATGATTACTGTGCCGTCTATAATCTTAACCTACTTATCTCTATCACCTAAATAGTAAGGTGAAATGACATGCATTTAATGCGCCGCAGTCAGTTTTATGGAATGTCGTGAGTTTAATGAAAATCGACATACTCAATGCAATACGATGAACATTAAAGGCGAGAAATAAATGCTATGACATGCTGAATTAAATACTCATAACCTGTCAGCTGAACATCGTAGTCAGTTGATACCACGTTGACGATACTGAGTATTTCAGCAGTACTGAGAGTAAGTTCTCCCTTACTCAGTACTTCCCGGATTGTTTACTGAATCGTGTCAGTAGGATCTAATAGACCTAGTTCTACTGAGAGTTCGTTGAATCTGGTTTCAGCTAGAGGTTTGGTCAGGATATCAGCTTTTTGCTTATAAGTGTGGATCTTCTCCATTATGATATCCTTTTGCTCGACATGGTCTCGGATGAAGTGATGACGAATGTCCATGTGCTTGCACCTTGTATGTAGAATATGGTTCTGAGTGATTGCAATGGCACTAGTACTGTCGCAGTAGATCGGCACTTCATCTTGATGAATATCGTAGTCTCTCAGCTGTTGTCGAAGCTACAATATCTGTGCGCAACAGCTTCCGATAGCCATATATTCAGCTTCAGTAGCTACTGAATGCTGTTTATTTGAAAACCACGATATGAGCTTGCTACCGAGGAACTGAAAAGTTCCTAAGGTAGACTTTTTGTCAATTCGGCAACCTGCATAATCAACATCAGAATAACCAGTTAGTTCAAGGTTATCATCAGCAGGATACCATAACCCAACATCAGGTGTTTCCTTCAGGTAACGAAGAATTTTCTTCGCTGAATCTACATGACTCTTCTTGGGATTCGCCTGAAATCTCGCGCATAAACCTACAACATAAGTAATGTCAAGTCTGCTGGCTGTAAGATATAGTAAAGAACCGATAATAGCGCGATAGTCAGTTGAGTTAACAGATACTCCCTCTTTATCAAGATTAATCTTGAGATTGGTGTTCATATGTATCTTTACTGACTTGCTGGATTCGTTGCCGAATTTCTTGATGAGATATCTTGTATATTTAGCTTGATTAATGAATATTCTCTTCTTGGATTGTTTGACTTGAAGTCCAAGGAAATAGTTCATCTCTCCCATCATCGACATTTTGAACTTCTCTTTCGTCATCTGTTCGAATTTCTGACACATAGTCAGATTCCTTGATCCAAAGATGATCGTCCACGTAGATATGCACCAGTAGGATGTCTTCTTCTGACTTGATACTGAATAGAGTGCGATCCACTGTTTCCTTTTAAAAACCTTTATGAAGTAGAAAGTCTGAGAGGGTATCATACCAAGCCCTGGGTGCTTGTTTTAACCCATACAAAGCTTTCTTAAGTCTGTAAATCTGATGTCCCTGCTGAAAGCTGGGCGGTTGTTCCATATAGACTTCTTTCTTCAGCACGCCGTTCAAGAAAGCAACTTCGATTTTGGTCTTTTTATCGAAAAGTGTACATCCGCAAAATCCGTGTCAAATACACTCTCCGTCGGAGAATTAAAAATTGGACTGGTTCACCCATTGATTTGGCAGGTACACACGACTTTCTATTCGGATTTTCGATGAGATACGGGTCAATGACTGCGCAGATGAAAGCGTTCTTTAATTCCAACGGGCAATTGCGGGGGAACAGAAGCTCGTTGGAAAACCTGTCGGCTTCTTTGCAAAAGAAATAAAATTAATATAAAAAGAATAATATAAATATCAACGAAAGGAGTGTGAATTTTTAAGTCGAAAAAAAGTGTGTGTTCGGAATCGAATGTCGACGATCGAAAAGGTCGTGCGACCCTGAATGTCAAACGGCCGGACTCGGCACATGAAATCGAGTGTCCAAGAGCCTTTTCATTTTTGTTCAAATGTATAGATATGAATAGATATTGATATGGATTTTCATAAATATTTAATTTTTAATAGTCTTTCCTAACCATTATCGTGATACAATTTAATATAAACCATTATCGTAATATAAATTAATCTAATCTCAATTCTTAATTAAGAAATAGTTGACTTTCTTTCTTAATTATAAGAAAAAATAAAATAAAAGTAATTACCAATTAGAATTAAATGTGAATATTGTCCTCATTGCCTTATTATTGTCACATAATATATTATAGAATTAAACGTAAATATAATTACAATCTCAATACCCTAAATTCCCTAAATAAAAAACAAAAGGGGCATTTGCACTACTAGCCCTATACACTATGTGAAAAGCAAATATAGCCTAACACTAAAACAAAATACAATTTTAGCCATTTAGATTCTTTGTTGTCCTCCATTACATCGTTCCAATCATTGAATGCTTTGTGTTGTAGGAAATTGTGCTAACATTATTTTTTTCGTTTGAAATGCAGAGGGCCAAAGGGGGGCCGAAGGAGGCAATCCATCGGCCGAGCCACTTGCAAGAGCACAAGCAATTATTAGAGTCGATGGGGGCTGATAGGTGGGCCTAAGGAGTGCCGATGGCCATCGGCCATGCAATAAGTGTCTATGGATGGGCGATGACTATCGACTATGCAGTAATTAGACCTTATCTAATCAGAAAGGAAAGTTGACCAAAAAATTGATTGTACATAAAAAAAATAGGCTACAATAACTATATTTGTATTTTAGTATAATAAAAGACTAAAATTATAATTGTTTATAATTTTAGCTAACCGTGTATATTAAACAAAATAAAAACTCTAATTTCTAAGCGCTAACTATCGACCCTAAAAACAAAACAAAATACTAATTATTTTGCAATAATTAGAGTGATAGATGGCTAGCCTTGAACTCACCATTATTGTTCCATCATTAATAAATTATACAGTGTCTTGCTGAGTTCTAAGAACAGAAGCTATTTCTAGGCAACAAGAAAGTCCAATCAAAATCAGTTGCGCAGCTTTTTTGCAGGGAGAGGGTGATTATGACATAAAGCAAAAGATAAAAGTGTTTGTGTGAAGTGGAATTGTACAATCCTACCCAAAATCGCTATATAAAGTACAAAACTACCCATTTTGTTAAAAACTATGTAGGAAATACTCAAGTTAACTAAATTACCCTCACTTTTTCAATTTTTTAATTTGAAACTTGTCAGATTCGAAAAATACATTGATTTTAACATATCAAGCCGATCGATCGGGCTTCCAAAAAAAAAAAATTAAAAAAAATAAATAAAAAAATTGTGCCCGATCAATCGGCACTTCCCGATCGATTGGGCTTTAAATATTTAAAAAAAAAATTATGTGCCGATCGATCGGCACTGGCCGATCGATCGGGCTTTAAATTTAAAAAAAAAATTATAAATATTACTCACAGTGCCGAAAGTGCCGAAATCATTCGATCGGCACACGAATCGGACACAAAATCCTACCTATCGGCACAGCAAGGTCGGACGCTCATCGGCACGCCCATACAACACTATATCTTCATCCAAATCGGTCGGAAACAATAGAAGAGGTTAATATTTATCTTGAAATCTTAGTTTGTAAATTAGTTTGTAGATGTTGAAATTAATGTATGATTGCATGTTTAAAGTGGTTTTTGATGAAATATATATGTTGGGTTTAGTGAGTATAACATAGATCTGGTGAAATTGGTGAAAATGAGGTATAAATCGCCGGAAAATCGGCGCGCCATTGTCGCCGGACATTGAGCTTCAGTGCCGACCGGTCTGAATCGGTCCGACCGATCGGCACTTTTTTTTTTTACGCGATTTTTTTTAATTAATGTTATTTATTAAATATTATAAATGTAATAATTATAATTTTATTAAATATTAATTGTAATATATAGGTCAATTTTAAACGGTTAGCACTACGAGACGTTTCCCCGAGGATCACAACATATTATAAGCATACTTTAGGAACATTGATTAGAGAGAAATTATCTAGTCAGGGTGGTATGAATCTAGTCCATCGATTTATTTGTGGTCAGTTCGGGGGCATAGTGGGTTGGCCAGATGGTAAGAATGCTATGCGGGCTCTTCAACAGCTATTATGCTATGAGATTTCGGTACGACCTTCGGAGGTTTGGTTTAATTATGTTGGTCAGAACATCCCTTTCTCTCATCCGGAGTTTGCATTGGTTACTGGGCTCATATTCGGCGAGTGTAGTTTCGATATGGCAGCATCTTATCAACGTACTCAGTCTGGGGTTTACGTTAGGTTCAATGGTGGGAGACCGATTGAAGCAAAGAACTTGTTAAGCTGGTTTACAACATATGAGCCTGGTGGCGTTTCAGATGATGACTTGATTAAGTTGTCGAATATTTTGGCTCTTTTCTTCTGGTTCTATGCTCCTGCAGATACTAAGAAGATTGATACATGGATATGGGTATTGGCTGATGATATGAACCAATGGAATGCGTTTCCATGGGGTGCTTTTACCTACGAGGCCCTGTTGCACTACCTCAGTTACGTACCAAATTCTCTGGACCTCGTAGGATCAAAGTATAATCTCTACGGGCCGATTTGGGCACTATAGGTATAATATTTGTTCACAACTTAATTATTACTAATTTATAAATATTTATTAGTTTAAATAACTCGATATATTTATATTGTAATATAGGTGTGGGCATATGAGACCATTCCTAGTTTTGGAGCTCGTTGTGCGACCCTTCTACATCCCGATGGTTTCCCTCGTTATTTACGGTGGTCGTTTAATGACGCCGATCAGCGTGATATAGCCGGGTTTCTTAAGCGCCAGGTAAAAATACTTTTATTATTAATTACAATTTTTTTATTAATATTTAATGCACAAATATTATGTATTTCAGATGAGAGACTCGGTAGTGTTTGAAGTGTTAGAACCGAAGGAGCTTGAGGAGAGGTGTCCATATTGGCAGAGTGCAGTCGGTAGTAATCCATTTGGGATACACTTTCCTGTGCCCTTGAACCCCCTACAGCTGGCACAGTATGATCAAGATGGACAGCGTATCTTGATTAGGCGCACCGAGGAGAGCAGACGTAGTACGAGTAGAGGAGTTGTCGGTGAGGAGGAGGAGCAAGAGGAGGGGCACACTGTCGTAGATAGTAGGAGAGTTCAGAGGCGGGCCCGCCGTACACAAGCATCTTCATCAGCAGCGAGAGATGCATCTGGTAATAAACTTAAATTCTAAGTGAAAATTTTCTGGTCAATTCTTCCTTTAATAATCGTCTCCTTTTTTTGATAATTATTAGCAGTTGGTTAGACATCTAGTTTTCTGGACCCAAGAATAGAGGCCATGATCATTCGATCTATTCAAGAGAATTTTGAAAGGTTCGAGCAAGCTATGATGAATAGAATTGATGATTATCATCGGACTCTCATTCAGGAGCTAGTGAGTAGGTGTGAGGAGCTGCTGGATAGAAGTAGTAGGTCAAGACAATATTCATCATATTATGATCACGAGGAGGAGCCTAGACCATTTCAGTCTGGATATAGCTCGCACGCTCAGACTACGCAGTGGCCTCGGTGGGACGAGCCCGCACCACATACCTTTGATGTATGGGAGAGGGATCCATCAACTCAAAATGAGGAGGCTATGGATGTAGAAGCAAACAACTACAATTTAGATCTGGGTTTGACTGGCGGCCTGTTGGTAAGAGAATTCTTCAAATAATTTAATTTCTTTTTCTAATTTAATAATTAAATTTTGTAGGATATGTTTGAGCCGAGTAACTCGTTGGCTGAGAGTTTTGATGCTTTTCTGTCCGGTAAAAGCTTGGCCTTTCGACGTCTAGATGCTTTTCCACTTGAACGAAAATGATTCGAGAATTTGTTAAAGATTGATTATAATATGGATTGTCAGATGATAAACTGCTACAACCAGTCACTATGGGTCAGGCTAGGTCAGGGCAACCTATCCATGACTCCAGATGTCCAACACACAGTCATAGCGGACTCTACAGTCTTTGTAAGTATATTTTATATTTGAGTATTTTATGGAAAATATTGTATTTCTTTAGTTTAATTTTATCGTTAAATAATTGTTTATCAGATGGCTATTACGACTGCGTGACTCAAGTTTTGTAAAGATCCACAAAGTACGAGACACGAGAATGATGAGGATTATAAATGGGTTCCTCAAGAGGAGGATGTGCAGTGCGTGAAGGGGATTCCAGATCTTGGAATAAGCGTACTATTTATATATTTTATATTTAATAATCTTGGCATTCTAAATTATATATTTATGTCTATTGCAGATTATATTTCCAATCTTGGCAGCACACCACTGGTTCGTATTGCGGTTATGCGTTTCAGATTGGAGACTCGAGATGTATGACTCGAAAAATCATTGTAGAGACTCGAGTATATTCAATTGGCGCGTCAAATGCCTTATCGCTTTCCGAAAATTAATAGCGCGGTTCTTATGGCATGGGAATTATTGGGCCTATAATGCATATGGTTATCCATTCCCAGGAGGGCAGAGGCCCTCAATTGTGCTTATGGATGATGAAGAGCAGTACATACAATTGGATTCTCATAGTTGTGGGGCATTTACATGCATGACCATAGAGCGTCTTCTCACCGGTTTTCCGACTCGGGATTGGGGTAATGATGAGGCAAACATTACTAAGTATCGTAGGTGGATGGCTATAAAATGTTTTGAAATGTGTGATATAATTTGAAATGATATAGAACAGATATTGGTTCCCTGAACAGATAATGGTCATGAAATGTATTGGTTGATTATTGTTATGAATTTATGTATTGTTGATTATGGTTGATTATTGTTATAAAATGAAAGGTATTGGTTCCCTGAATAGATATAAACACTTTTTTTTACATTTGGTCCGATCGATCGGCACAATCCGATCAATCGGACCATTAATTTTTTTATTTTTTTTTATTCCGATCGTCGGCATCGGTACAAATATTTTTTTTATATTTGGTCCGATCGATCGGGCTATGCCGATCGATCGGACCATTATATATATATATATATATATATATATATATATATTTTTATTCGAACGAGATATAAACACTTTTTTTTTTACATTTGGTCCGATCGATCGGCACGATCCGATCGATCGGACCATTAATTTTTTTATTTTTTTTATTCCGACCGATCGGCATCTCGTACAAATATTTTTTTTTATATTTGGTCCGATCGATCGAGACCATTATATATATATATTTTTTTTATTCCGAACGGGATATACACACTTTTTTTTTTACATTTGGTCCGATCGATCGGCAGAGTCCGATCGATCGGACCATTAATTTTTTTATTTTTTTTTATTTCGACCGATCGGCATCCGTACAAATATTTTTTTATATTTGGTCCGATCGATCGGCACATGCCGATCGATCGGACCATTATATATATATATATATATATATATATATATATATATATATATATATATATATTTATTCGAACAGGGATATAAACACTTTTTTTTTTTTAAATTTGGTCCGATCGATCGGCACGATCCGATCGACGCACATCCGATCGATCGGACCATTATTTTTTTTATTATTTTTTTAGATACATTTGGTTCGGACCGATCGGTACAAATATATATATATATATATATATATATATATATATATATATATATATATATATATATATATATTTTTTAAATTTGGTCCGATCGATCGGCACATGTATTAAATTTTTTTTTATTTTTTATTTTAATTTACGTTTGGTCCGATCGATCGATTGGTCCATTCCGATCGATCGGACCATTAATTAATAAAACTTATATTTATTTGAAATAAGAATTAAAATTAATATAATTCAAATAGAGTCTATAAAAATTTAAAATTTTAAAATAAAAAATTTATAATAAATATTTGAGGGTAATATTATGAAATTGTGTAATAAGAATTTATATATAACTATATATTAGCAAAATTAAATATGAATCATTATTAAATCATGGAAGTAGTTATCACTCTTCATGAAAAATGAACTCATTTTTTGAAATAGGTGAATAGGTGGTAATTTTTTTTTAAAATTATGTCTCTATTATTACTACTTATTCAAACTTATTCATGATATTCTCGATATCCTCTTCTTATATCACTTTTCATCACTCAAATCTCACATTTTTAGAGTTTAGATGAATAGTTTTTGGGGGTTTTGATCAAGGGTTTTGAGGGTTTAGATGAATAGTTTTGGGGTTTAGATGAATAGTATTTGGGGTTTTGATTAGCGGCACGGGCCGACAAGTCGGATCTCTTTTTACATCTGTCGGCACAGGCCGACGGTTTTTCCTAATTTTTTTTAATTTCTCGATAGATGAACTGTCATACAGTTCATTTTCATACAGCTGTCAGCGGAGTCGATTAGTTTTCAATTTTTTTTTTATATTCCTCGATAGAGATTATATAGATTATGAAAATAATAGATATATGATTTGAAATATTAAGTACATAATTATTAACACTAGAGCAGATTATTCATTATTTGACAGCGCTGGATAATTACGCCTTGTGTGACCTTGTTCCCCGCAAATGCTACATTTCTTTGGCGCACGAGGTCTACTACTAGATGTACCGGCCTCTACAGCGGATCTTTGTCGGCTATTCCTCGGCCGTCCTGCTTGACGCGTGATAATTGGCGGTAGTACCACCATCGCATCAATCTCTGCTGGGAAACCCCACTCGTCCCGTGGAGGTAAAGGATTCACCACACCCGCATATATCTCCCTCCATGTTTCCGTCCGATAGTAGTAATTAATGTGATCATATAAATTTTCACGGCGGTTGTATAAAACTGCAATTGCATGCTTACAGGGAATCTCGTCCAATTGTCATACTCCACATTCACATGAATGACTGCTCAGATCAACTCTCCACTGTCTTTTTCCAGTATCCACCTTAAATAAGTCAGCAGTCACGGATGTAACAACATACCTGAGTGTTGCATCTCTTTCATTTCTCATTCTCATATCTATCTACAGCTTCAGTCAAAATATCAGTCCTCGCATGAGCCTTTTGTCTACGAGCATCAAACCACTTTTCGAGCAGATGTCGGATTGCCTCGATCATAGCACATATTGGAAGACGTCTTGCAGCCAGAAGTTGAGAGTTAATAGCCTCAGCCAGATTGGATGTTAACATACTGTAACGTCGGGTAGGACATTGTGATCTGGCCCACTTCTCGGGACCGATATCCATCAACTTCTCGTACGCTGCGGGTTGTGCCTCTCGTATCGCGTTCAATGCGCGGTTGAAGACTGATGTTTGATATGCGTATGCTGCCTCGTGGAACATCTGCACAGTCCATTTACCATATCGAGCAATCTTATTTGCGATGTGGTAGTAGCAAAGACCGTGGTGTGCTTCCGGATAAACATCTCTTACCGCGTTGGCTATACTTTTGTGTTGATCTGAAATAATTACTAGATCACTAGTGGAGGATAGTGCTGCTCGGAGCCGAGTTAGAAACCACTTCCAAGAAATATCATTTTCAATAGGACCAACACCAAAAGCAAGTGGGAATATTTGTTCGTTAGCATCAATACCAACAGCGACAAGTAGGATTCCCTTATTCCTCCCCTTCAGGTGTGTCCCGTCAACCGCAATCACGTTTCTAAGTTGGAATAAACAAGGACTTCGACAAACACCAAGCATAAAAAATAGATGTCGGAAATCACCATCAGGACCAATATCTAGATCGGTCAAAGATCCTGGATTTTGCATACGGAGCAAATGCAAATACTTCGGAAGATTTTCATATGACTCTGCATGGCCACCGTAAATCATTGATATCGCAGCATTACGTGCTCGCAACGCCACACTATAACTCGCTTGGATTCCAAACCTATCCAAAAGATCAGCTTGAATATCGGCAGGTTTCAGTATCTTGCTCTGGCGGTGCATTCTCTGCGCAATATAGGCGGCTACGGCCTTTGCCCGCACATTTCGCGATCCTAAGCCAGATAGATCGCGGTTGCAGGTGTGCTCGGGGTTGTATACGGTCACCTCCCAAATTTTCGTGGCCCTACAGGCAGCACGAAGAAAATATTGACACGTATCATTACGCTTGCATATGTATTCGAGTCGTTTTGTACACGAACGTCGGCACATGAAATCCATCCATGTTCCATATGCCACAGTGCGACCATAGCATATAATTCATCTTTCTCCAAAAAAACAGCTCCTTGCCGCAAATCACAATCCAATATAAGAGGCAAGCTCGTTGTGAATGGTGTGTTAGATGTATCGAGAGGTATAATTGGAATGATCCAATTACTTGTTGCTTCCATGTTGCTGTATAATATTTCGTCATCGGTATTTGGACGAGTGATTGGAAGAAGCATTGACATGAGTTGGTTGACGTCACCCTCTCGTCGGATCCATGCAGCAAAGTCACCAAGCGAACAATTGATCAATGCTTCAGGAATACCTTCATCTTCATCCTCAGATGAAGTGTCGAGATAAGCTTCTTCATCTTCATCTGTTTCGACATGGGTCTCCTCTTCCTGACCACTTCCACCGGGGTTGCTTCGACTCCCACCTGGGTTGCTTCTACTGTTTGGCCCTTCAAACTGGTTATCACCTCCGAATTGATAAGACTCAACGAATGTTGAGTTTCGAGCTTCACGATTTACTACGCCGGTATTATTGGGGTGCACTAAATATACTGCAGACTCTACGTCTAGAAGACAAATACGTTGTAGATCAAGATCACTCCACATAACGGCCTTGATCGTTCTATGACTTTTACGAGACTCTGCAGTATAATAGATGTGGTAGTCGGGCGGAACTGAATATGCATCCAGAGCGTATTGAATATATTGTCGTAGTACTGCAAGACAAATATTGTTTGCCGGAATCCAAACCATTGTCTCTTGGCCGCCAACATATTTCGATTCACTATCGAAAACTCCGTTAAAATTGACAACAAATTGTTTCCAATCATTCTCCATATTTTTTTTCTTGCTTTGGTGGTGGTGGAAATGAAGGAGAATGGTAGCAATTGAGAAGAGAAGTTGTGAGAAATAAGTGAAGTGATGAGACGAATTGTAATGAATTTATTGATAAACTGTGCCCTATCGGTCAAACTGTATAATTTATTCACGTGAAAGTGTGTAATATTGATCGAACATGTCATAAGGCACACTGTCAAAAGGTGATAGGGCACACTGATGAATTTATTCACGAGTGCCCTATCGGTCGGACGCATGATAGGGCATACTGTGAAAAGTGAAGGTACACTATAACACAGTGTTGACATATCGGTCGGACGCGATAGGGCACTGAAAAAGGTGATAGTCACTGACACATTTTAATAAAGTGTCCGATCGATCGGACCTTACCGGATGTGTCCGACCGATCGGACATCTGGCCACACCGGCCAATCATGCATGTGTCCGATCGATCGGTCGCGGCCGATCACGCTCCTGGCCGATCGATTGGATATGTCCGATCATGCTCATGTGTCCGATCGATCGGCCACGGCCGATCATGCTTGTCCGATCACGCTGTGGCCGATCGGTCGGACGTGATCGGACCCGTGGTATTTTTTTTTTAACAAAATCAATCAATTATTTCACGGAAAATTATAAACACAGTTGCCAATCATTGAAAAGAGATTGTATTTATTGAAAAGTAGGGGTATTTTAGTAAACCTGAGTATGTAGTGTAGTTATATATAAGAGATGGGTATATTTGTGTTTGACTTTAACGTCTTGGGTAGAACACCAAACGGCTCTTGTGTGAATGTATAAAAGTAGCCGGTACAGATAACTAAATAAGTTATCTAGCCGTCAACATAAAAGTATAAGTTTTCTAGTCGATAATTTATTTTTCCTTTTCTTTTAATGACTATGGGTCCCAACTTCTTTACTTTTGACAAAATATATACATTTAATATATCAAAAATCAAATATTAGATATAATCGGTAAAACAACTACTATTTCTCACTTTTTCTGACAACGCACAGTAAAAATTAAATGATGAATTAATTGAGGAATTTTGAACAAAATAGCTCAACATAAAAATAACGAACAAATCTCACAACAACACACACTCGAAACGAATAATCCTTCCAAAATATTGAAGAACATATCCATATTTTTATAGTTCTTGTACAAAGTAGACATGAATCCCGGTAAGTTATTCCATTTTCCACATTTAATCGAACAAAATAAGTATATTTTTTCCTTATTTTTACCATTTTCAATGTTGTTTGTGCTAAAAATTGTAAGGAAATCTAATGTAGTTAAATGTATTTATCTAGATTATTTTTGCTTCATTTAGTCGAAATATCGTTCAAAAGTGGTATAACTGTATTCAAATGTATTAATATGCACGCGACTATAAGTTTCCATGGAAATAGATATAATTGTTCATGACTAAACAATTACTCCCTCCGTCCCACTATTACTGTCCTACTTGCCTAATCGGGCTGTCCCGCTATTACTGTCCTCTTTCCTAAAATAGTAAAAATTACTTTTAAACATAACATGAAGTGGGTCCCCCTTACTCACTACTCAACCCCCACATTCTTATATTCTCTCTCTTCAAAAATCTATCTCCTACTCGATTATGTTCCGCTCCGAACTCAGAAAATTATGATTTTTATCTTTTTGAAAACTTTAGATTATTTCTTCAAATACAATATAAAAAAACTATAAAAAATAAAAATCGATTGCCTTTTACTAGCCTTGCAAAAATTTGGATAATTCTCATTTCTTTCCACCAACCACTCCTCGAAAACTGTGTCAATTTCTTTATACAATTAAATCTCATAAAATACACACTAAACTAAAATTTCTTAATTTCCGTGCCGAAGTCAACTGTGACAGAATTAACGGGACGGAGGGAGTATATAGCACAATCGTTAATTGTCTACTACACGATTAACATTATAGTCTAGTACACGATTAACGATTATGTAGCATAATCATCAATCGACTAGTAGTAGACTTAACGATTATTGTCTACTACACGATTAACGATTATGTAGTATAATCGTCAATCGACTAGTAGAAGACTGAGGAATATGTAGCATTTTTAATTTCATATTATAGATAATTCTTATTAATATATCTTTTATCTTATTATAGATGAGGTGTCAATGTATTATTCTTCGACACAGTGGTCAGTGGAACAAATCTGAATACTAAGGTGGTGATGAATTATTATTCTACACGTGGGTGAATTGCAACATTTATCAATTAGTACACGATATTCATCGGAACTTGAAAAGCAATTCTTCAACTACAGCGTAGAAGAATTAAGGTCCCTCTAAATGACGACGAAGATTTGAACCGGATGCTTTTCGAGGATAGGAGTTCTCCAATTGTGTACACTATTGGAAAAAGTATTGAATTTGGGCAGAGCTCGACAAGAAATATCCACCATTATAATGAGCCAAGTCCGACGTATCACAATATAGATGGTGATAATGATGATAATGTGATGGATGAAGAGGGAGCAGATTATTCTGATGATGAGGAGGAAGAGGAGGACGAGACATATAATAGTGAACTCCTTGAATCACTATTGAATGAATTTAATGCATGGGCTCGAAATCCAGCAAACATTGATAAGTTTTTGAATCGAACTGCTCTATGTGACCTTCATTTCAGTCAATCAGTGGAGATTGGTATTTCAAATAATGCAAGGGCAGTTGCACGGACTAGTCAAATTCCAAACTGGAATGTTCCACTTGCTGATTTGGATCTTGTTGGGCCTGTAGAACGAGATGAACCGTGGAGTGGACACAACAATAGACTTTCTGTAGGGGCTTTATTTAAGAGCAAATATGCACTTGAGATTGCTGTGGGTTTGCAAGTTATCCTTTAAATGTAGTATTGTATAACGGAACTTGTCCAGTGAATTTGGGACAGTCATCTCGCGAATTTGTGAGTAGTCGATTATGTATTTGATTAGTCGACTAATCGATTACTTAGTTGATCCTCGCAACTAACCAACTATAACTATTTTTATCACGGGTTCGATCCTGGCGAGTTGTATTGTTGCATTACTCGTTTAGTCTACTAGTCAAGTATTAAGTCGACTAGTCAAGTATCGAGTTGACTACATAGTTGACTAGTCAAGTATTAAGTCTACATAGTCAAGTATTAAGTCGACTAGTCAAGTATCGATTATAGCTTATCGACTACACGATTGAGGAATTAAGTGACTATATCAATCAATGCGGCCAGACAATTATCTTCGATCCTAAACAATTATAAAATATTCGAGACGATTATTATCATCAATACTTATAAATGATATTTGTTAATTTAAATCGGCTCATAGGTTAAGTATAACTTATTATGTGTTAAAAAGTAATACATTTGCAATATATTAGTAAATATAATATGGATTCATCATTGAGCTTATATAAAATATAAGTTTAGTCAATCTATCAAGTTAGTTTGAAGTTGGAGATATGAATATATTTTCTATCGACTATGACTTATAAATGATACTCCCTCCGTCCCGTTTGAAACGACTTGTTTCAAATGGGCACGGGAATTAAGAAAGTTAAAGATAAAGTATGAGAGATGAGTAAATGATAAAGTAAGAGAGAGAAAATAAGTGTGATAGTGAGTAAGTGGTTAATAAAGTATGAGAGAGAAATGATTAATATAATGAGAATAAATAAAGTAGGTGAGAGAAATGATAAAATATGAGGGAAGTTATTTCCTTTTTAGGAAATAAGTCGTTTCAAATGGGACGTCCCGAAAAGGAAAACATGTCGTTTCAAATGGAACGGAGGAAGTATTTGTTAATTTAAATCGATTCATAGTTTAAGTATAAATTATTTTGTGTTATACAATCACTTTTACAATATATTAGTAAATATAATATGAGTTCATCATTGAAATTATATAAAATATAAGTAAAGCCAATCTATCAAGTTTGAGATTTGAGTATGATCTCTATGAAATATGACTTATACTTTTAGATTTTGAAAACATATACAAGTATATCATGACTAAATCAAATATATCTTATATTTCTTACTATTATAATCAATACATCATTAGATATTGTTTAAAGGTTTGGAATTCGATGGGATCATCCTAAGGGTTTTAGGGTTTAAGGGTTTAGGTTTTAGGGGTTTAGGGTTTAGGGTTTATACCCTTAGACTATTTGCTCATACCTAGACGATTATGGCTTATCGATAATAAGTGACTTGTCGATATTCACAAGATAATAAGTGACTAGTTGATAAGTGTTAATTGAGTAATCGATAATAAATTAATTAAAAAAATTCAAAAATTATTCAATTGATCGAACTACATCTATACTAAACTACACGATATAACTTATCGATTATAGTTATTGACTACACGATTGAGGAATTAAGTGACTAGTCGATAGTAATGAATGACTTATCGAATATAGTTATTGACTAACTATAGCTTATCGACTACACGATTGAGGAATTAAGTGACTACACGATAATAACAAAAAATCCTAAATTACCCATAAACAAATATATGTACGTATGAATCAGTCTGAATCAGGACTTATTCGAAAAAAATCCTTAATTACCCATAATCCAGATTACAATAACTTATAATAAGTTTGAATCAGGACCAAACATGCTAAAAATTCTTAAAACTAAAAAAGATCTCTACGCCATTAATTGTTCTTCATTCAGCTGTAATGGTGGCTTTTGCCACGTAGTTCCACAAGATTTGATATGATAGTGTTCCCCAAGGAAAATTGTTCCATTGATCAGGATTCTCGATAAGGACGGATACCCATGTATCAATAGTATGGGTCTTATCATAGGCAGCCAACATATAATACACCATTAGTATATTCGTTGTCTTTAGATAATCATCCGACGTTTGCAATTTCGAAGTCCTAAAATCTTCATAGAGTTTGTATAGCGGTGGACAAATACCTTTATAATTACGGTCTATAAAGCCATCTTCTGGAACCTTATGATCAGGGTGGTTGGGATCAAAGTCGGATCCACCAAAATGTAGCTCAGTAACCAAAGCAAACTCAACCGGTGAGAAACGAATATTGCGGGAACCCACACGGAACCAAATATCATACCAGGGAACCCCAGGAATCAACACCTCATGGGTGATCAAAGCAAGTAGTGCCTTACGACTATTAGACCCTACGCTTAATCGCAATAAATCACCAAAGCAACCGGATCTAAAGACGTCTAATTCATCACCAACACCCCTAATACCTTAATTATATCATCAATTATATCTTGTATATAGTAGTAATTCAAGACACATTTAGATCCCTGACAAGATTCTCTCTTCCAAGACCAATTACGCTACAAAACAAAAACAAAGAACATATATGTGAAATTGTGGAACAAATCAATCGCAATCAAGGCCAAAAAATTATACTGCAACAACTAGCCAGGTATTTCACTTTCATTGTAAGAGTAATTTGGAAATTGAAAGTAATTCTTCACTAAACTTTTGAATGAACCGAGAATGAACAAGAATGCTGTGAATACACCGATTTAATCTAAAGGTGCGGAAACTGGTTTATCTATGGAATTTCAAAGCCTAAAATTGTGCGGAAGCCGATTGAATAAACCAATTGAAGCTTACTGTCTTAAAATTGTGCGGAAACCGTTTGAATAAACCGATTGAATTTCAAGGCCTAATTTCGTCAAAATTCGAGGAACTCACCTAGAAATCGGAATCCATGGAAGTATTAGTTTGGATAGATCGAACTTTCTGATAGATTTCCCCCTCTGCCTGCCCGCACCACCTGCGCCTCCGCCCGCTCGCACCTCTACGCCTCCGCCCGCCCGCACCTCCTGCGTCTCCGCCCGCCCGCACCTCCTGCGCCTCCGCCGCCTCTTTCCCCCTCTGAAGTCGGGGCTACCGATTCAATCAATCTCCGACGCCGGCACCTCCTGCTCCTCCGCCTCTTTCCCCCTCTGAAGTCGGAAATCGAAGAATGAGAAAAGGGGATTCACGATTATTTGCCCTATCGGTACTAAACAATTATTTTAACTAAACAAGTATTTCAATTTTTCACTTAACTGTTGTATCTTACCGATTATCACTAAACGATTATGTCTTACCGATTACTTATAGATTTTTTTCCGAATTTGTGAATATATAATTCGTCAAAAGTAAATAATATGGGCCCACACCAATTAAAAGAAAACAAAAAATAAAATATCGGCTATAAAACTTACAATTTTATCTGCCCGACAAGATAACTTATTTAGTTTTTCCTATCGGCTAGATAAAAAGTTCTCCCAAAGTGTTTTGGTCTGAGTGTCGCTCTAAGAAACACAAGCAACTGAGAATCTGGATGGAATAATAATAAAATAGAGTCACTTTGAGGATTTCTGAGATCATAATGAAAGTAGACCTCTTCGGATAGACCAATTAGAAGAGACAGCTTTGAAAGTTTCAAATATCTAGCACTAATTGATCTTGCAATTTGAAAATAAAACTGATTTGTTTTGACATTTCAATATTTTTCAGACCATTTTTGACATTTAGCTCATATTGATATAGTCGTGACAAGCGGCAGAGATGGATGATAGTGGCTTGGGTGCTGTCATCACCAACCTTTTTTTTTTTTTTGATAATTTATACGTGTTCGATTTTTAAGGTGACTACCAATTGTTTATTGATTGATGCAAATTATACGACAATTCCATTCCATTAAAAAAAAATCAAGTTGAATCTTGGCCCCTTAGTGGGCTGATCACGCTTCTTATAGTCTTAAGCTCGCAAGTAATTGAGTGTTTGAAACATAATTTCTTTATATCCCAATCTATTTATAAATTAATTATTAAATAATCTGAATATAAATATTCTAAATATTTATTAATTGTATCATGTTATTATAATTATCAAATCATGTTATTATTATTATTATTATTTTTTTTTATTTTATTTTATTATTATTATATATTAAAGGATAACCCACCAAACTATTCACCACTCCTGATCCGAAAATAGAATACATTCCGATTACTCAGAATATATTCCGAATTAACGAATTCAGAATATAAAAATAAGGAGGATTATATCAAATTTATCCTTGAGATTATTTCAAAATTAATTGAGTCTCAGAGAGGCATATTAAAATACTAGTGATAAGCTGCTCAAATAAGTTGGCTCCCACTAAGTTCCGAAAAGTTCTCTATTTTGGAACAGAAATAAAGAAGCCGCATATCCCAAACACCACAAAAGCTTGTATATCATTTTTGTATACCATGTGTGTATCACACCATAAGAATATTGACATGTGTTAAATATAATCGATTTGATTTAATGAGAAATGTCACATGTCAATACTCTTGTAATGTGATACACACAAGGATATATGAAATTGGTACATAGAAGCCGCTCCACCCAAACACAATGTAATTAATTTTCTGCCGTAAGCTAGGAATGCATAAACTGTACTCCAAACACCCTTTAAAAAAGGTGATGTCATCGATCAGACGTGGTTTAATTAGTGATATAGATTTAAAATTAATAGTTTTAAAAAGGTGGGGTAATAGGTATCATTGACAAGTATCCTGACCCAAATAATTAAAATTAGGAATAAAATACGCTAACAACGAGAGACTCGCTTTCATTTTATCAAATTAAGTAGTTGCAATCGCTATCTGTGAGATAGTGGGCCCACCGAAAAGAGGTGTTAGCAAATTTAAAATGAATTAATAGGTGAGGATGTGAGCGGTGGAGTCGTGAACGGCCCATTAAGCAGGCCCATAGAAATGTAACGGTAAGCGGCCTCCGTTAAATGGATCCCATCCCAATTTGCATAATCTTTCGGCTCCAAGCACGCCTTTGATCCAACGTGACCACATCTTGCTGAATTGTTAAAATTGTAGGGTCCACCTCCTCCGCAGCACGCCGCTAAAGCTCCATCCGTAAATCCTAAAAATAACATATCCAGAATTGTAAAGTGAACGACTAAAATGTCATAATATCAACTTGAGCTTTACCATAATGTTTGGGAGCATGGAAGAAACTCTTAGCAGCACCATAGTAATCAGCGTAACTGATTTTTGCATGAGGATATTTCACCCTCAACTTGCTCAATGCAATCTTGAGCTGAGAATTAGTATACTGAGAGAAAGCATTGTAAGCTTTCAGACACCCATTTTTATCGTAGGCGGATGCATTACTTGTCTTGAACAGAGTCAGATAGACCGCGTTGCAACCAATAGGCAGATTCCCGGGTACCAACACTTCTACTGCACCTTCTTCTATAAGCATCTGTTGAAAAAAAAATGCAGATTTAATTTATTTTCTTTTTACAGTTATTTGTTGAATATTTTGATATAGCTTACACTTATAGCTGCAGAAATAGCTCCAACAACCATCGGTACCATTTCCTTAAGCTGATTAATGGTTCCACCAACAAAAAAAGGGTAGTTGAGGTCATTACCACCAATTTCCCCCACAAGAAACAGACTTCTTTTGAAATACTTTGCACAATCTGTTTTTAACAGACAACATTGAATTTAGACAAGATAAGGTTAACATTAGGTTTTTTTTTTTTCACAAGTTAATCGAGGGACCGGATGAAGGATCCGTCATTCTCTATGAGTGAGAAATACCAATTAATCTACATATTGTATCTTCTTTGATTCCAAAATTAATTAAATCATAATTTATTTTAAGTACCTTGTTTGTTGGAACAAAGAGTGGACTTGAGGCTTTTGAACCATCCGAGCTGAACACTTAATGTATCGTTGGTCCAAAGGAACTGCCCGATCTTGCGATCGTAGAAGAATTTTGCGTCAAGAGCAGTAGCTCCGGATACTGCGAAATTCACTCCATGTTCAATCTTCGCACCTTTGGCAAGAGACAAATACGGCGGTAGAAGAGGCAAACCATATGCTTCCGCTGCAAATATCTCGTGTCATTACTCTGCACTACTGCACATAACCTAATCGAATGTACTCTTTTCGTCTCACTATAATTGTTCAATTTCTTTTTAAAATAAAAAATAAATGAACAAATTGAATGAGAAAGTCCAAAAAGGAAAGTTAAATAATTGGAATGGGACGAGGAAATAATAAGAAAATGGATTGTTAAGTAGGAAGCTGTGATGTACCTATAAAGTCGACAATGAGGCGGCCGTTGGAGCAACGGCCGGTGGCGTGGTGAAAGAATGTTTTGCCGTAAGGAAGATCTCCGATGACCGGAAATTGGAGGGAACCGGAGAGTAGTAGGTTTCCGGTATCGGCGAGCGAATCACCGAAGCTGAAAATGGAGTCATACTTGGGAGGAGGGGTGGATAAAACTGTGACTGAAAAGGTAAAAAGGAGGAGGAGAATGATTTTCATGTTTTGTAACGAGAAAACAGTTTCTGCTTTTGGGTGCGGGATTATTAATACTGCGGTTAAGCCTTAAATGGGCAAAACTACTCCAACTGTTCAGCCGTTAATTTTAGTTGGACATGTGCAGTGACTACATATGTATAATAATAGCCGTTAATGTTATATATGTAGGATCAGGCTAGGAGCCATTATTCAAATTTGAATTAAAAAATAATCTCTAATGTATATTCAGAAAATCACATTTAACTTTCCACGCAACGCCAAGTTGACAATAACATAAATGTACATTTAATTTTCGAAAATGCATATTTATGTAGGTTCGATCTTACGAACAATTTTCCTTATTTTTTGTATCTTCATTATTCTCTTCATTAACCTCTTTGTTTTTGTTGTCATTTACTTCCTCGTTCCAAATTTATACGTCTACTTTCCTTTTTTGTCTATTTGAAATTTATATGTCTATTAATAATTTTTTTGTACCTAATTATATGTTTCAAAAAGTTTAATAGATCAAATTAATATGATAATATAAAAAAGATTAATCTCCTCAAAATACACCAACTTTTTTCAAATTCTCTTTTTCTATATGTTGGGAGATGATTCAGTAGCCTAGTGCTTAGTAGATTTGAAGATCCCAAAACCCTACTTTAACTGATGAACCATTCAGTTGTAATTGTTTATTCTGTCTCTGAGAGTTTCAGACTCAGTAGACACCCTTCGACATGGTTCAGGCACTCGCGTTACGTCGTGTCTCTTCGGCCAGACTATCGCCCTCGCACCATAAGAAGAAGACTCGATAGTCTTCGGACTCGGTAGAAACAAGATATGCGAAAGGAGTCGATGGAACCGAACTCGGCAGGAGTAGTTCATCGAACTCATAGTTGATCTTCGAAGAGGCTGAACCCAACCGACAGATATGCTATCGAACATAGATCGGACTCAAGAACGGTCGAGCACGTCTTCGTATCGTTAAGAAATCTCATAAGTCAAATCAGCAGAGTCATACGAGGTATAGAGAAGTCAGCTTCAGATCTACCTTGAAGTCTGTTTGTCTCACCTACTTTCTTCAGCCTCGACCAATAACAAGCGGCCAACTGTCTACTTTCTGATTAAAGCTGCAAGTCAACAACTTTCTAAAAATGGAGGTAAAAGACTCTGTCACCATACTTTGAAAGAGCCATTAGCTACCCAAAAGAGAGAGACACATGGATCGTCGTCTCCAACGGATCTATCCATGTCTCTACTCTATAAATAGAGGGAAGATTTCAAATCGAAGCTCACTGAACAACCTAGAAAACGAAGAACACACGAGCATTCACGAGCAACTCAGAATCGACTTAAGCTTTCCGCAAGAACTTCAAAGATTTATTCCAAGCGAAAGGCGACATACCTGCTCAAAGGGAACCGAGTTGAATCAGATCATAAGCCTCTAGTATCCAAGCGACTGAATACGAACCCAGAGTTTATACTTAACCGTTCGTCGCTCTAGAAGCCACTTTCTCGTTCCCTTCCCTCTAACCTAAGCTCAGCAGACCATATCTATAGCTTAGAACGAAGGAGTTCATCTTTGAACTGATCCTTATTATGAAAGGACTCCTTCATAGTTGGAGAGTTTGTCAAACACTTAAGTTTGATACCTTGTAAACTGAGACTTGCTCAGTATAAATCTCAAGACCAATGTTTGTCCAGTGCACAAACCGACTGAGACTAACTCAGTATAATAAAATAGCCTCCTGATCTTTTCGGGACAGTGGACGTAGGATTGTTGGATCCGAACCACTTTAAAATTGCTAGTGTTCTGTTTTACAGTTGCATTGATTACTGTTCATACTAAAAATATCTTTCAAAATCATTCAACTGTGTTTCAGCAAAGCTTAAAAGATTGCACTAATATACTGAAGTTTTCTTAAAAATATTTTCTAACTCAACTGAATTTGGGCCTAAACATTTCCGCACCGTACTGAACTTTAGCTGAACGGTACTGAATTCTGACCTAAGTCAGCTAGCAGGCCTCAGTGAAGTCAGTCACTCTGCAACGCGATTCAAAACAGCTTATCTGGTCTACTGAACATGTTCAGTACGGCATCTTCCTGAAAGCTGATTCAAAACAACTTATCTGGTCTACTGAACTCTGGGATGCTCTAGCGCTACTGAGTCGGGGGACTCAGAAGATCTAAGCGAACAAACTAGCGCTGGAACTTCAGAAGCTGGAGAGACTGTCTCTCATGCCTGGTGACACGATTAAAGATCTTAACGTCAGATTTACGGATCTGATGAACACCATCAACGGGCTGGGAAAGACATTCTCCAACCGAGAAATGAATCTCAAAATATTGAGAGCACTGCCGGACAGACATTGGACTCCATTTGCTACTTTACTGAGACATTCTGACTTAGATATTGTTTCTCCTGACCATATCATTTCAGAATTAAAAGCTGAGGAGTTCGAGTTCGGTCTACCCCAAAGGAAGCAGCGAGTTGAAGCTGACACTCAAATCGACCATGCTTTCAAAGCATCAGTCAGCACTGCGGCTCCCGCGTCTAGCAAGGCAAAACCTTCACTCAATGACCTACAAGAAGGAAACCTAGCTAAGAAATACGCACTGCTTCCCGTGAAGTATCAGAAGGAGAAGGAGAGGCGCAGAAAACTCTCTAGAGTCGTCAGAGACTCCAAGGATAAATCTGAATATACACTCAAGCGCACTCATGAATCACATACTTCTGATTGCAGGAAATAGGAAGACTCAGCTCAGTCGAAAGACAGCGAAAGCAAAGAAGAAAGATTCACCACCTGCTACAACTGCAAGAAGCCAGGACACTATCCTGAGCTCAGTACTGCTGAAAGAGCAGCACGCAAAGCTCGAAGGGAGAAGTTCATCAAGAAGCTCCAAGCATATATTGTCAGTGAACTCTCAGACGACTCAGATGAAGTCGACTCCTTCATGGATTCATCAGATGATGAAGCGGCATTCATGGCCGTAGAGCTTGAAAAAGATGCTGAAAAGTGTCTTATGGCAGGAGAAGAGGATGAGGTAAACTCTCACGCACCATTTAACTCCTTTTCACACTGCACACACGACACTATTTCAGGTGCAGATGAGAATCAGGACGTCTCGATCGCCTACGAAGAATTATTAGACGAGTAGATTCAGATGAGTCTGCAGTTCAGTAAGACTTTTCAGGAGTTGGATACCCCGAAAGTGGAGAATCAGAGACTTTCTCAGGAGAGTCCGGTTGCTACTAAGTCAGAAGGACTTGTGTTGAGACTCAGGGAGGAGATTAACTCTCTGATGGCCATGTCTCAGCATCAAGAAGGTCAGATCTCAGTACTGACCAATGACTTGACTCAGAAGGATACTGAACTGAGTCTACTGAAGCAAGAGTTGTCAGGACTTCAGACCGAACATGAAACACTTAAGAAGAGTGATGATGTTTGGAGGAATCTGATGACAGAGCGGTACATGGGCGCTGAAAAGAAGCTTGAGGCGATGCTAGCCAGCAACAAGCCTAAGCACTGCAAGGAGGGACTTGGATTCAGTCATGGAACCTCCTCATCTGCCTCCGTATGCTCAGAAAACCGGTTAGCTAATAGATTTGTTCAAGGGGAGACTATCAACGCTGATATCCTGAACCCCCTAGCCAAGAACAAACAAAAGATGAAGGCACCTCATCCCAGCTATCAGCATTCTGACAAGAAGATTAGCTCTAAATCACCCTAGTTCAGTCAAGGGGGAACCAGCAGAGTTAAATGGGCTGATCAGTATGGACCTCCACAACTGACACATCCAACTCAGTATGAGTCATATTACTATGATCCTATAGTCAGAAGAGGATCCAAAAGTCAGAAAAGGAAGAAGAAAGCCGTTCAGAAGGCAAAGGTCAGCAATCCACCAATTCAGAAGATCAGGACTCCTGAACCTGTGAAGCCTCAGAAGTCAGCATCGACCAGTCCAGTGGTCAAGTATGTTGATCAGAGTGGAAAGAAACTGTCTGAGACCACCAGGGTCGTGAGACAAATTTGGGTTTCCAAAACTAACATCTAAGGACCCAAAATCAAAATAAAGGGTACCTGCATATAATTCTGTTTTGCAGGTGCACAAGGACCCTTGGTATGTGGACAGCGGATGCTCAAGACATACGACATACCAGAAGGACCTACTGAAGAATTATACTATTGAAGAAGGACCCAGAATCGAGTTTGGAGACAATGCAAAAGGCTATACCTGAGGCTACGGAACACTCAGCATTGGAACTGCCACAGTTCCAAGAGTATCATATGTTGAAGGACTTCAGCATAATCTTCTCTCTGTTAGTCAATTTTGTGATAACTCGAATAGAGTGATTTTTTATGCTGGTTTCTGTGAGGTCATTGATAAATCTACAGGGAAAATAGTGTTGTAAGGTTTGCGCAAAAAGAATATCTACGTAGCTGACTGGAACTCAGCTGAACCTGAAGCTTGTTTGTTGGCGAAGAACGACAGCAGAACGGGGTGGCTCTGGCACAGAAAACTCAGCCGTCTCAACTTCAAGACGCTCAACAATCTAGCTAGAAACACAATAGCAAGAGGACTGCCGAATGAAGTATTCAACAAAGACACTCAGTGTGAAGCATGTCTGAAGGGAAAGCAAACAAAGAAGTAAAATCCACCTGTTCCATCGCCTTCCACTGATGGAATCCTTCAGCTGCTACATATGGATTTATTCGGTCCAGTCTCTTCGGTGACGATCAGAGGCAAAAAGTATGCTTTAGTGGTCATTGATGACTACTCGTGGTAGACATGGGTCATATTTATTGCCAACAAGTTTGACGTCAAAACAGAGTTGCCTACGCTTCTGAAAAAGCCCAGTGTCGAGAAGAACACCAAGATTATAAAGATACGTTCAGACAGAGGAACTGAGTTCCTGAATTCGATGGTGGAGGAGTTCAGCAAAATTGAAGGCATAGAGCATGAGACGTCTGTCGCGCGCACGCCTCAACAAAATGGGGGTGTTGAAAGGAAGAATAGAACACTCAAAGAAGCAGCAAGAACCCTGCTTGCAGACTCAAGACATTCTAACCAAATTCTGGGCAGAAGCAACTGACACTGCATGTTACACTCAGAACAGATCTCTACTGACTAAGCAGCATAAGAAGACACCATATGAACTATGGAACGGCAGGAAGCCTTCGTTATCTTGTTTCCATATTTTTGGGTGTTCGTGCTTTATCCACAATAATGGGAAGGACTAGTTAAGGACTTTTGATAGAAAGTCAGACCAGGGAGTCTTCTTAGGATACTCCCGGGTCAGCAAAGCCTTTAGAGTTTTTAACTACCGGACCCTTTGCATGGAGGAAAGCCCTCATGTTGTTTTTATTAAGTTTGCTACTGAAGACAGGAGCAGGAACTCAAAATCAGAATCTGAGGACATCAGTAAGTAGCTACAGGATCTGAGCGTAAAAGATAAAGTTGAAAAGATCCAGTTGTGTTGGGATGATGATTCAGAAGAGGAAACTGACGATAAGACAACTGAATCTCAGCCAGCAGCAGAAGTAGCTGAACAGATTGATTCTACTGAACAGAGTCAATCCCAGGTAACTCAGGTCGATGAAGAAACCCAAGTGGTAACTGAGACCTCTACTGAGGATAATAATTCAGGGGGAACAACTAAAGTTCCTGAGCTGAATGCCCCTGAACCTGGTGACTCAGTAGACCCAACTCTCGTAACTGAATTACTTCAATCTCAGAATAGTACAACTGAAATGCCTAACTCACCTACTATCTGTGTTGAACAAATTTCAGATTAAGAGTTGAAATATCGTCGATCGTGGCTGGACGCTCACACTTCTGACTTGATTATTGGAGATCCTTCAGCTAGTGTAAAGACAAGATCCATATTTTGTCAGGGAGAAAGCGCATTATATTCTTGCTTCTTGTCTACTGAAGAACCTCAGTTAGTTGAGGACACACTTAAGGATGCTGATTGGATCATAGCTATGCAGGAGGAGCTGAACCAGTTCACGAGAAACGAAGTATGGGAGCTTGTTGACAAACCCCGACATCAACATGTGATTGAAACTAAATGGGTCTTCAAGAACAAGCGAGATGAAAACAAAGTTATAGTAAGGAACAAAGCAAGACTCGTGGCAAATGGCTGCTGTCAAGCCAAAGGAATAGACTTCAACGAAACTTTTACTCCAGTTGCAAGATTGGAGGCAATTAGACTATTCCTAGCCTACGCAACACATCAGCGATTCAGAGTTTATAAAATGGATGTGAAGTCTGCGTTCCTGAACGGTGTACTGAAAGAAGAAGTCTATGTAGAACAGCCTCCCGGCTTTCACTAGGGACATCAGGTCTACAGACTCAGAAAGGCTCTGTATGGGTTAAAACAAGCACCCAGGGCTTGGTACGATACTCTGTCTGAGTTTCTTCTTCAGAAAGGTTTTCAGAAGGGCACAGTAGACCGCACATTATTCAGCATTCGACTGGAAGACGATATCTTACTTGTGCAGATCTACGTAGGTGACATAATATTCGGATCGAAGAACATCATCATGTGTCAACAATTTGAGAAAATGATGAAGGATAAGTTCGAGATGTCAATGATGGGAGAGAAGAATTATTTCCTCGGTTTTCAAGTCAAACAATCTGAGAAGGGAACATTCATCAATCAAGGTAAATACACTCGAGACCTCATCAAGAAGTTCGGTTGCACATACGGCAAATCAATCAAGATCCCGATGAACACGAATATGAAAATTGATCATTTATAAGAGGGAGTATCAGTAGACCATACTGAATTTCGTGCTATTATAGGTTCATTATTATATCTAACTGCTACTCGACCTGACATAACTTATGCTGTAGGTGTCTGCACTCGATTGCAGGTGAATCCTAAGCAGAGCCATATGGACTCAGCAAAGAAGATTCTCTGCTATCTCAGAGGAACACCTGACATGGATTTATGGTATCCAACAGATGATAATATTGAACTAACTGGTTATTCTGATGCTGACTATGCAGGATGTAGGATTGACCGAAAGTCAACTTCTGGAACTTGTCAGTTCCTTGGCAATAAGCTGATTTCATGGTTTTCAAAGAAACAACATTCAGTAGCGACGTCAACTACTGAAGCTGAATACATGGCTGCCGGAAGTAGTTGCGCCCAAATCCTTTGGCTGAGACAACAACTACGTGACTATGATGTCATTCAAAATGAAGTGCCGATCTTCTGCGACAGCTCCAGTGCGAATGCAATCACTCAGAACCCTGTACTCCATACCAGATGCAAGCACGTGGACATCAGACACCACTTCATTCGTGATCATGTCGAAAAGAAGGATATCAGGATGGAGAAGATCCATACTGACCATCAAAGGGCAGATATTCTGACCAAGCCTCTAGCTGAAGCCAGATTCAGAGAACTTTCAGTAGAGCTAGGTCTGCTGGACCCTACTGACTCTAGTCAGTAATTGGATTCAGGAGAGGAACATTCAGCAAGGGAGAATGTTCACTCTCAGTACTGAACTTATTCAGTATATAGAAATTCAAAAACCATCTACACGAGGTATCAGCTGACTACGATGTTCAACTGACAGGTTTGCGTATCTCTACTCAGTAGCCAATGAAATATTCTGTGCATTAATTATTCAAATTCAGCTTCGTATTCTATGTTAAGCATGCTGAACTCTGCGACGCATTAAATGCATGTCTAATCAAGTTACTTCTTTGGTTATTTACAACTGTAATTTGACTTAGGCGGCTAAGTTGATCATTGCCTATTTTACAACATTAAATCCTAGCCGTCCATCTCATAAAGCAGATTTAAATTGAACCGTGGATTAATAACTGCTCATCTTCTTGATCATATATAAGACACGTTCAAAGTTTAAAAACCGCCATTTTACTTTGCAACTTTTACCCTAGAGAATTTTCCGAGAAAGCATTCATCCCTTTCCAAACGTCTCTTAAAATCTCTCAGAAAATACTTTGGTAAATCTTCATGCTTATTCAGTATCGCATATGTTTCTTGGTAACATTTTTCTCGATACTGATACTTTCTTTTGCAGATTACATCATGACAGGAATAGTCATCACTCCGACTATGATGCAAGAAATCCTAGAGAAAGACCGCGTGTGGTGTGAGCCTATAATGGAATTCGACGCGTGCGAGTTGGATTTCATGGAGAACATCTTCGACGCGCTGAGGGCGTCAGGGATAGAAGCCTTCCTCTCAAGGAAGCCATCATATTTTCTTCCGCGACAGATCTCAGAGCTGTATCTGATTTCTTAGTCAATAGAAGGCGACATCTGAGCACATAGCTGACCCCGCTCGTACTGTGTCAGAGATAAGGCATATGTCTATCAAAGAAGCTCTTCAGCGGAGCTTTCAGCTTCCGAGGACTGGATTCAGTACAGTTGGCTACAAGGACGATATTATAGACGAGTACTGGTGATCGCTGTATTGCACCAAATAATCCTGTAAAAATCAGAGAATTACTTCAGTATAGTTCACAGGTATCGAACACAGGGAACGGACGACTAGACACTTTATTTTTCCTACTTATCAAGGGTTTTGGTTAGCAACCACGCAAGAATTGGGTTTTCTATTAAACTACGAACTTGTAAAATTAAAAGCAAATATAAAAACAGAAAACGGAATTTAAACTGAATTAACTAGGCAATTGAAAGGCAGGTCCAGCAGAATATTTATGCACATGTTTATTCCAATCCTTGGCACTTAATATGAATTAATCTCAAGAATCTACTAGTTATAGACCACCGTAACTTAAACTGCGTGATCCTCACTCCCACTTACTTATTCGGTAACCGCCATGTTGGGCATAGAAACGGCTACTTCCCTAACCTAGCTACAACCTACGTTGTTGGGCAAACAATAGATTTAATAGCTAGACAGCTTTATCGAACTAAGGGAGCCTAGTATAGGAGCCTACTCGTATGTTGGGCATCTCATAGTCTCCTATCGGTTTAATCCAATTACTCTAACGAATAATTTTGCTACTTACCTAGCCTTGTTCCACGAGAAACGATGGAAGTACTAAGTTAGCTACAGACTGCGCAACCTAGGGTGATCAATCCTAAATTACTAGCCAAATTAATTAATTCAAAATTATCCCGAAACCCTTTTGATTAATTATGAGCACCTAAGCCTCATGTACTGTTCACGTGTGCATTCACATTCTGCCGGACCCTAAAAAGTTTAGCTACTCATGCGGACGCTTCGGTTGGGCAACCAGGACGGTTTACGAACGTAAAACATAAACACGAATAACCCTAGATCTAGCATGAACGAAAATTAAAACTATTAAGGCAGAAAATATAAATCTACGAAATTAAACTAGAACTTGAATTAAAATAGCAACGAGTGTTCGAATGTAAATCTTAAGATCCTAGAAAACGATTAAATGCAAAACGAAATAAAACTAGAATTCAAACTTGGAATTTAAAAACGTAAGAGACGGAAATTAAAAAGTGTTTTCTTCTTCAACTACTAAACTACGAAATCTGGTCGGAAAGGTTCGGAAGTGTCTTCGGCTTGGGCAGTTCGGCGGCGGTGGTTGTGCGGCGGCGATCGACGGTAGTTCGGAAGGGAGCAATAGGCCGGAATGTGAGCTCGGGATGTTGGGGACGTGTTCTATGGTGCAGAGGTGGTGTGAATTTTGTGCCCCCTTCATCTCTTAATATACTCCTCCTTTAGATTTTGATTAGGAAAAGATTTGGGTGGATAAGGAAACAAGATCTTACCTTAACCACCAAAAGATATTTTCTTGATCTTTTCCTTTCCTCATAACCGTGCCCTAAACCACGACTTTCCGCGCCTTTTCTTCACCAAAACGCGCCAATTAATATCCTTTTCATCCTGCCATGTCAGAACCGAAACCCTGCATAATACGCCACTGCGACTGCACCGGTTGGCCAATTAACGCACTTTTTGGCCTGAAATCACTAAGCACGAAAACGACTCATCAAGTACCTTGAGATTTTCTGCGGGAAGCCCACGACGTTCAGGGCCGCCTTCCCGAAGAATGCCATGCTTCCTCAGTATAGGGCTTTAACCTACATAGTCACACAGATTCTGACTAGTCAGGCTGGGTCGTTCGACCAAGTGTCCATGCCAAAGATTCAGATGATGGCAATCTACGACAGAGCGCAGATCAACTGGACTGAATTCTTCCTGAAGGAGTTCATGACCCAAGCAGCTAAGTTCGACAAGTCCACTAAAAGCCTAGCTGTCAAAGGAAAGCTTCTATACGGGATGAAGCTATTAGTAATGATTGAAGACCTTTGTGGCGCTGACAATGCCATATTTGCTGACAAAGGGTACTTCAACCCGAAGAAGGTGAGGTTCCAGAGCAGGGCAGCAGCCCTTCAGCAGATAGGCTCAAGGCCTGCTGAGCCCAAGAAAGGCTCCCAGAAGACCTCTACTCCTTCTAAGAAGAGGTCACCTCCCAAAACAGCTGAGAAAACACCGACCAAGAAGCAGAAGATGGTCGCTCAGGCTGTTATTGTACCTCCCCTACAACTTAGAGACCAGGCAGAGTCCTCAGAAAAGACTGTCTTAGTGGAGGAGGCCGTCTCCCCTGAATAGGGAGAGGAAGTGGAACAAGGGGTAGAAGCTGAACCTGTCACTCCTACTGCTCATATCCCCTTGGACATTCCACCTCTCAGCAGCATCCCATCGGCTGAGAAAGAACCGTCTCCAATAGAGATTGAGGATTCGTAGACAGCATCAGAATCAGAGACCATCGGGATGGAGGCCTCAGCTCTACAATCTAGAGAGCCTCCCGAGAAGTCACAGAAGCCATCCCTGAGATAGCCACCCACTCAGACTTAGTCACTTTGGCCAGACAGGCTAGGCTTTATATTCTGATCCGGTTCCAGGCGTGGTCTACACTGAATAGACTTATCCAACACCACTCCTGTGAACAACTCCACGAGGAGGAGCTTATGATCCAAGAGAAGATAGGCTACTCAGAGCCTGCGGATCTCTGCTCCTTGGACGATCTGAGGGCGTCTATGCTAGCTCTGCTGAATGACAGACTCCTAGCTTCAGCAGCTGCTCCCTCAGATGGGTCTGATCCCGACGATCATGACCCACCCCATGATTCAGGCCTTGAGAAGCCTGTTGAGGGATCTCAACTGGAGGAGGATGCTCCACCTACGACAACTTCTGAACCTCCACTCAGCATCCTCTCGCCAGGTCAGTCGGCGGCTGGTACCTCTCAGTTCCGCGAACCCAGTACAGCTGTTGTTGGGGTCTGCTTTTGAGGTAGCGACCAGCCCGAGAAGCCGACGCTCTAAGACTGTGGCAAGGGTACTCAAAAGTCAGGGCGCTCAGAATCGCTTTCTTGCCCGAGCCGTCCACAAGACGTGGAAGCAGTCCACTCAGGCTCAGAGTGAGGAAATAAATGAGCTCAGAACATCTATTCAGACATCTCCAGCTCCTGATTTCTCTACTATCTTGACAGACGCCTTAGCCACTCAGAGAGCCGAGTTTGAAAGGCAACAAAAGATGATGGAAGCTGCACAAGCCAAACTTCTTGAAGATTATAAGGCAACCCAGTCAGCACATGCAGACTTCATATCTTCCCTGACTAAGGCTTTAGAGCTCAGACTCCAAAATATTCAGAAGGCCTTGAAAGACAAGATGGATCTGAAGTTGTAATCGATTTAGACTATAGTGGAGAACTCTCATAAGAAATATGGTGAAGGGCTTACAGATGAGAGGAATGAACTCCACGAGAGACTTGTGAAACTGCAGGATGCTTTGGATAAGCTAGCCTCATCATACACCAGTCTTAATCAGAAGTTGCAAGTTCCTACCCTCGGCCATTTGCTGATGCTAAAAAGGGGGAAAGGGAAAGGATACCAAGGGCACCAAGGGGAATCAGGACAGTGAAAGGCTAAACTCCCTCAGCATTTGCTGATGCTAAAAAGCGGGAAAGGGAAAGGATACCAATGGCACCAAGGGGAATCAGGACAATGAAAGGAGCAACTCAGACTCAGCAATTTGCTCCCACTGATCCCCAAGATCAAGGTCAGGCCCTGGGTGTCTCAGCAGTAGGAGCTGTAGTGCCTGCTGAGATCGGCCCAAGTGGCCCAGGACCTAAAGATTCAGCAACCCAGACTCCTAGCGAAATTATTAAGGAGGTTGCTAAATACGCTGAGGAGGATTCTGAAGAAGAGGAAGTTCCTCTACCTCCTCCAGTGCCGGGGAAAGGGAAGAAGATTCTGAAACTCCCTACTCCACCTAAGAAAGGAACAAAAAGGTTCATATCTCTTGAGGAAGAAGCTCAGATTGCAGCTGATGAAAAGCTTGCAAGGGAGATAACCGAGGCAGAGGCTGCCAACAAGCCAAAGAAACAGCCTGCCAAAGACAAAATCAAGGTTCAAAGGGGAAGGAAGCCTGAGACAAGGCAACCCCCTTGAAATCTGAAGATCAGCGATGAAGCTGACAAAGAGAAAGAAAAAGAACAGCAGCAGCAGCAGCAGTCTGGTCAGCAGGGTGGATCAAAGTCTAAATCACCAACACCTGCTGATTCAGAAGAAGAGCAAGAGCACATTCCATCCTATGCCCTTTCGAAGGCTCAAGAGCAAGAAATGAAAGAAATCTGGGATCAGATGGAAAGGTATCTAGATAGAGGAGCTGAAGCCAGGCAGATAAGTGAAGCAAGAGAAAGGCTCAGACTCGCTGACCTAGAAGCTCTAAGGCTCAAAGCTGAGAAAGAGGCACGTGAAAGGGTTCCTGAGAAAGCTGAAATTCCTTACAAGTACAGAAGACTCAGGAAGCCCACTGATCTCAAAATACACAGATGGCCCAGAATCGATACTTGGATGCCATGAGAGCGAACTCAGAGGTCACTTAAAGCATATTTTATCAAGAGGTTCTACATCTGGAGGTATTGGCCTGACATGCATAAGGCGATAGCCTTTGCTCAGTGGCTTCTGAAGAGTGATCCAGAGATTTATGCAAGAGTTCAGAAGGCCCTAGCTGAAAAGGTTGATGTTAGAGTCCCAGCTCCAAGACCTCTGCCCCCTCCACTGAAGCTCGATGGTTCCCTACTATTGGTGTTATTGACGGAGAGATCAAAAGTGCAGTTCAAGCCAATGATCTCGATGAGACTCATCCTGCTAACATGGCGCAGATACAGAAGCTGAGAAGAGATACATATAGAATGTATGGACTGCCGCTACCTGAAGAGAAGTCTAAAGATTTTAAAGAGCGGATCCAGTAGTTCAGGAAATATATGATACTTCTCTGTATCTTATTTTCTATTTTTCTAGAATAGCAAGCTGATGTACTGTACTTAATTTTCTGATATATAAAACATCATTGTTGTTCGGCCCTAACAATACCTTATTGTCTACATGGACTTGTTATTTATGATTAACACTCAGAATCACCTAAGTGATTACTGACTCACACACTCACTGAATATATTTGTGTCTGTCTATTTTTACTTAGCTTGATAGATTCTTGTTAGATAGATTATTTGGGGGAAATTTTTCTTAGAAAGGGGGAAATTACTGTTAGAATTCTGTATAGGTTCTGATATTTCTTCCCAAAACTCCCTCAGTAGTCTAGAACTTGAAGAACAACTCCACTGATTTGATAGGTCTAAATTGTACTATCCATTTTCCGTATAATTTGGCATATTTTTGTGGCATTTGGAATTGGTTTGATGTTTGTTTTGCAGTGTTAACTGATGATGTGGCATCTGACGAGGCGTTGAGGTGGCATTGCATAATCAAAGAAATATCTACTCAAATTGGAGAAAATAAGGAAGGATTAAATATAGAAGGAAAATAAATTAAATTATTTTACTTCTATATTTAACCATATTAATCAAAGGGATTGATTACTCACGGTTTTGGAGAGATTTGGGGAGAGGATATTTTATCTTATTCCTTATTTGATACGTGAGGGGAGTTGCGAAAAGAAGGGAGGATTTTATGCATGAAAGACGGAAGATCCGATTCATTGACACGCACGAAAACCGTCTCCATGCACTCTCGAATAATCAACTTAAAACCCTAGCCAAGACTTCCGCCACTCTGCCAAGATTCATCATCAGAATTTAACATCAATTTTTGCTTCCACGCTGCAGACCGAAGGGAGAGAGAGACCGACGCCGAGGAGATATTCCGATCAAGAAGAAGCCGACGCCGAGGAGGATTCAACCAAAGGGGCAGTTCCGTTTTAAGTTTGCATTCTCGTCTTTGTCTTCAAGTATTGTGTTTAGATTTGGAAGGAACAATTTGTTATCGTTTCCGTTTGAATTCCCGACTTGTTATGCTTCCGTGTTTATTAGCTTATGGATGTTAATTTCGTTTTTAATTTATGAAGTTTGTACTTTGGGATTTTAAATTCGTGCTCTTGGTAATTTGATCTCCTTTAATTAAGTTAGAATTTTCGTGCTCTATTATTTGTTGAATTTCATCATGTTTTGTGTTCTGTCCAGTAAACCGGTTGTTCTGTCCAGTTCGGCCGGTATGCTCGGCTAAGTTTTTTTAGGGGCCGGCGAGATGTAACACACATACCACTTTAAATTCGTGAGACTAGGGCTAAAAATTAATCATTTGAGTTCTGAATTAATCTAGGAATAATTAATTGGATTAATTGATTTAGGCTTGATCACCCTAGTTAATTTAATTCATAGCTAATTTAATACTTCCGTCGTTTCTCGTGGGAATAGGCTAAATAAGTAGCAACTTGTCTTAGGGCAATTGGATTAATTCAGTAGGAGACTATTAGATACCCACCATACGAGTAGGCTCCTAAATTGGGTTCCCTTAGTTCTTAAAGCTGATTAGGTGCTAAATCTATTGCTTGCCCACCAACGTAGGTTGCATCTAGTTTAGAGTAGTAATCGTTTCAATGCCCACCATGGCGATTATCGAATAATTAAGGGGGAATAGGGGTTATGTCAGTTTAATTACGATAGCCTGCAACTAATTGATCTGAATGAATTAATTAATGATTCGTGTCTATGATCGATTGTTGGTATGTGTGAATCATCCCGCTGGACCCGCTTTATTTACATTAGTAAAATTCGTGTCTATCTCTTGATTTATTTTTTTCGTTGTCTTAGGTTTAGAGATTCCCAAACTTGCGTGGTCGCTAACCAAAAATCTTGATTGATAGGATTTTTAAGTTTGAATTTATCCGTTCCCTGTGTTCGATACCTGTGCTATACTGTTTTAAGTTCTAGCATTTGCAGGATTTATTTGGTGTTAAACATCGACCACCAACTTGGCGCCGTTGCCGGGGAACGGTGTTATATTTAAGCTTATTTTTCCTACTGATCTTTTGTGCTTTTTAAGTGTTGCATGAGCAGGTCTTCCCGCCCTTTTCTACACTTTGATCCAGAAATTGAAAAGACTACGAAAAGGAATAGGAAGGCAACAAAGCTGCAAAAGCAACCGGTGCTGTCACGAACAGAAACAGGTCTGACTAACCAGACAGAGGGAAGAACCAGTGAGTCAGAGTCTGAAATCGGTCCGGCAGGCCAGACAGACCCGTTTTCTGAAGACAGCAATTCTGAATCTGAAGAAGAAATCATGGCTGAAGATCAAGCGGCCAATCCGAGGAATGAACTCGAGTTCGAGGAACTCGGGAGAGGACATGCCCGGGACCAATCCACATAACTACCACGGAGCAAATAGATGTGAAGTTGAATTTGGTCGCGGCATGTCCAAAATTTTACGGGAAGGCGAACGAGAATCCCTTTACTTTTCTGGAGGGATTCAATCGTGTCCGTGATCCGCACGAGCAAGGTCATTTGGATGCTTTCAAGCTTAAAGCATTCCCTTTTACTCTACAAGACGGAGCTCGTGCATGGTTTTCCTGATTGAGACCTAGATCAATCACTACTTGGGCTCGGATGCGTCAAACATTCCCGGACAAGTACTTTCCACAATCCAAGACGAATGTACTCAAGAAAGAGATATCCGGAATCAATCAAGAGCTTGATGAGTCCTTTGGTGCCCTCTTGGGAGAGATTTGGGAAGCTAGTTGATAGCCGCCCGAACCATGGATTTTCTCGAAGTAGATCTACTGCAAATTTTCTACCAAGGAATGACGAGATGAATCTAAAACCATGGTGAACGTTGGATCGAAAGGTAGCTTTGCTAACAGCTACTATATCGATGCAAAGGCAATCATTGAAGGACTTGCCGAATCCACATCGCAAGTACAAAGGACCGAGAATGCGAGAGGAAATCCGTTAACCTTTCAAGCGGAGACTTCCTAGATGATATAGATATGAAGGTTGGCATGAAGATGGAGGAGAAGTTCAGCCAACTTGAAGATAAATTGGACAAGGTTATTTAAGGAGAGGAATCCTCCTTCCTCCTCCTCATCATCCGCCCGATCAATGGCGCATCATACATGTGGAGCATGCGGACAAAGAGGACATACATCTCTACAGTGTCAAGGTGAAGATGTTAATGCAGCAGGTAATTGGAATAATCAAAATAAGGTGCATCCGAATTTAAGGTGGAGACAAGATGATCAAGTACCACAAGCGCCCAGAAATCCTCCACAACGAGTCATTCCCAAAGAACTCCGCTTATCAAGATCAACAATATCGGCCACCACGGCCACAAGGGTTCCAAAGAACCCTATAGACCTCCACACCGTAGGCAATATCCACAAATGTTTCAAGAAGAACCGGTCCGTCGGCGGCCGACGGACCAGAGCAGTCCATTGGAGAAAATGATGGCTGAAATGATAAATTCACAGAAGAATGCCATAGCATACCAGCAGCAGATGCAAGAGGAGTTTACCCAATCTAAAAGGGATACTCAAAACACCTTTGAGGATTTGGCCAAGCAGATTTCAAGGCTTAATTCTTCTGTTCAGGAAATCAAAGGAAATCAAGGTAAACTCCCATCCCAGACGGAACCGAATCCAAATTCTCATAACTGCAATAAGATTTTATTGAGAAGTGGAAAAGAGTTGTCTGAACCCACACCAAGGGCAAAATTCAACAAGTCTGAACTGACAAACGGAGAGGGTCCTTCGCTTTAGAACGACTCGACGTAAGGTCTCGACGAAAAGAAAGCTGGATAACAGCGAAGGTCCGACCGCCCAGAACGACCTGATAGAGTTACAGAATTTTACTAATGAAGTTCTGCCAAATAGAGAGGGCCGATCTGTCCAGACGGGCCCTGAAACTGCTGTACCTCCACCATTTCCTGAAGCCTTGGAGAGGAAGAGAACGCCGAACAAGGACTATATGGACTATGTGAAGTTGTTTGGGAAGCTGGAAATAAACATACCCTTTTTGGAGGCTGTGAAAATTCCCCAATTTGGGAAATTTGTCAAAGATTTCATAGCGGGCAAGATCCAGCAAACTGGGAAAGTATTGATGGATACATCTGTGTCAGCAATTATCCAAAAGATGCTACCCACAAAATGCGTGGATCCAGGTATGTTCACTCTTCCTTGTCTTATGGGGAATGTGATGGTTGAGCGGGCTATGTGTGATCTAGGTGCATCAATTAATGTTATGCCACTATCTGTGTATAATCAATTATCTGGAGTTGAATTGGTATCTACTGATGTAATTATACGACTTTTGCGACGATCATGCATTGCACTCGTTGGTTTACTTGAAAACATCCTTGTTAGAATCAATGATTTTGTCTATCCTGCTAATTTCTATGTTATAGATACAAATGATAGACAAGTGGAGGGTACTGCGGGTGTTTTGTTGGGTAGACCATTTCTGAAAACTGTGAAAGCTGTTATTGATGTGGATGAAGGTTCTATTAGTGTGCGATATCATAATGAGACTTATGTTCATCATATTGCTAGTGCACTTAAGAAACCTTATGATCATGAGAATGAAATAGCTTTTTCTGCTGACGAGATTGAAAGTTTTGTCCAAGATTATCTTGAGACGCATTTGTTGCAGGATAAAATGGAACTCACCTTAATCAAGGGGCTGATTGACCTTGATCTTAAGGATATTAGGGATGAAGAGATCCGAGACAGCATCAAAGCACTCTATGCAGCGCCAGAATTTGCTGCTGTCAGCAGTATCACCGATCTGCCCAGACAGGCCGAATCTGACAAATTCTGCCTTCGTTGGTGAAGCCGCCAGTTCTCGAGCTAAAGCAACTTCCCAAGCATTTGAAGTATGCTTATCTTGGAGATGATGATACACTGCCAGTAATCATTAGCAAAGAGCTAAATCAGAATCAAGAGGACGCCTTATTGACAGTTTTGAAGAAGCACAAGAAGGCTATTGGCTGGACTTTAGCCGACATCACCGGCATTAGTTCCGACATCTGCACTTATTCAATTCATATGGAGCCTGAAAGCAAGCCTTTTCGAGATCACAAACGGAAGCTCAACCCTAACATGCGAGAGGTGGTGCTTAAAGAGGTACTGAAGCTTCTTTCTATGGGTATCATTTACCCTATTTCTGATAGCAAATGGGTGAGCCCTGTTCACGTGGTGCCGAAGAAGTCTGGCTTTCAAGTTGTAGAAAACGAGAAGAATGAGCTAGTGCCGATGAGATTAGTGACTGGGTGGCGTATGTGCATAGACTACAGGAAGTTGAATGAAGCTACACGGAAAGACCATTTTCCGTTACCCTTTATTGATCAGATGTTAGAGAGGCTTGCAGGGCAAGCCTACTTCAGTTTTTTGGATGGGTATAGCGGCTATTTTCAGATCCATGTGAAGGAGGAGGATCAGGACAAGACCACATTTACTTGTCCCTTTGGTACTTTTGCATACAGACGTATGCCATTCGGATTGTGTAATACACCGGGCACCTTTCAAAGGTGCATGATGAGCATCTTTTCGGACTTGATCGAAGATTGTATTGAAGTATTCATGGATGACTTCACTGTTTACGGGAATTCATACATGGGAGCTTGAAGAATTTAGATAAAGTCCTTACTCGGTGTGTGGAGAAAAACTTGGTACTCAACTATGAGAAGTGCCATTTTATGGTGACCGAAGGAATTGTACTCGGTCATGTGGTTTCTAGCAGAGGCATTGAAGTGGACAAGGCCAAGGTTGACCTAATTGCTAAGCTGCCGCCCCCTACATCTGCGAAGGAGATTCGCGGTTTCTTAGGCCATGCGGGTTTTTATCGGCGTTTCATCAAGGACTTTGCAAAGGTAGCTCAACCACTCACAAGACTCCTACAACAAGATGTTGAGTTCGTGTTCGATGATCAGTGTAAGGAGGCCTTCAACCTCCTCAAGACAAAGCTCACTACTGCCCCAATAATGCAACCACCTGATTAGAACAAGCCATTCGAGATCATGTGTGATGCATCCGACCGAGCCGTAGGAGCAGTCTTGGGACAAAAGAATGGAAGAGAGAGCCACGTGATATACTATGCTTCAAAGACACTTAACTCAGCTCAGTGCAATTACTCTACCACGGAGAAGGAGTTGTTGGCTATTGTCTTCGCATTTGACAAGTACAGATCCTACTTACTTGGCTCCAAAATTGTGGTCTACACCGATCATCTTTGCCGTCAAACACCTTCTATCCAAGAAGGAGTCTAAACCTCGATTGATACGATGGATACTCTTACTTCAAGAGTTTGATTGGGAGGTTAAGGACAAAAGAGGAGCAGAGAATCAAGTGGCGGACCATCTAAGTCGATTGATCCAAGAAGAAGATGGAGAATCTATTAAGGAGACTTTTCCTGAGGAGCATTTGTATGCAGTTCCCGAATCTATCACCAGTCTGGTCTTTCTGGACAAACATGTTCAGTGTTTTTCAGCTAATGCACAATCCACGGCCGCATCTCGACTGCATGCACCGATTCTCGATCCGTGAATGGCTAAAGGCTATTGGTAAGTTATCTAAACTTCCTTGGTTTGCTAACATTGTGAATTACTTGACTTCCAAGCAGATTCCATCCAATTTCACACATGCCCAAAGAAAAAGATTGGAGAGCGAATGCCGACAATACTTTTGGGATTCTCCAATACTATGGAAGATGGGAGTAGATCAAGTAATTCGCCGTTGCATTCCTGAGGCCGAACAAGGTGAGATTCTTTTTCATTGTCATTCATCCCCTTATGGTGGACACTTTGGCCCAAAACGTACTGCCAGAAAGGTTTTGGATGCAGGTTTTTTCTGGCCGACCTTAAACCTCGACTCATACAATTTTTGCAAGACGTGTACATGTTGCCAAATGACCGGTAACATATCACAGAAGGATGAAATGCCCCAAAAGCCGTTGTGCTTCTGTGAAATCTTTGATGTGTGGGGCATGGACTTCATAGGCCCTTTTCCGAGTTCATGCGGGAACTTGTACATTTTGCTTGCTGTGGACTACGTGTCTAAATGGGTCGAGGCTAAGGCCGTGAGGACTAATGATTCTAAAGTGGTTGCAGGTTTTCTTAGAACTAATATTTTCAGCAGATTTGGAGTACCGACGGCCATCATTAGTGATCAAGGAAGCTATTTCTGCAACCGCACTATAGAAGCACTCGTGAAGAAATACGGTGTCAAGCATCGTATCTCTACACCCTACCATCCATAAACGAATGGGCAAGCTGAGGTCTCCAATAGGGAAGTAAAAGCTATACTTGAGAAGACCGTGAATCCTTCTCGGAAGGATTGGAGTTTAAGGTTAGACGATGCTTTATGGGCTTATCGTACTGCTTATAAAACTCCTATAGGTATGTCTCCGTATCGGCTTATCTTTGGGAAGCTTTGCCATCTACCTGTGGAATTGGAGCACAAGGCATGGTGGGCTGTAAAGAAGATTAATATGGATCTGCAAGGATGTGCGAAAGAAAGAAAATATCAGTTACAAGAACTTGAAGAGATCCGTCGTGAGGCCTACGACACGGCAATGAGATACAAGGATCACACGAAGGCATGGCATGACAGACACATCCGTACAAAGAAATTTGAGGAGGGACAGTTAGTGTTGCTATACCAATCTCACCTCCGTCTCATGCCAGGCAAGCTCCGTTCGCGTTGGATCGGTCCTTTCAGGATTCGATCCGTCTCGAAGACTGGAGCAGTTACAATCTCAAAGCTGGATTCTGACACAGAGTTTACTGTCAATGGCCACCGGTTGAAACTCTTCCACGTTGCTGAACGAATAGAGGTAGTGGATGAGCTTAGCTTGTCCATTCCCTCTTATTCTTGATCTAGAAGGAGTCTAGCCAAAGACAATAAAGAAAGGCGCTACCGGGAGGCAGCCCGGTTTGTTCTCTTGTTCTTATTTCTTTCATTTTATTTGTTTATGTTTCGTCTTTTTTTTTCTTGTTGTTTTTCCAGATCTAAGCTATGAAGCTGTTTAAGAGCTTAAGTGCAAGGAGGAAATTTAAAGATAGGGCAAAAATTTTGAAGAATTGGCGTGGGAGTGAATGTTGATTTCTTTTGGGGCCATTTTCGAATTTAGGAGAAAGTAAAAAAAAAAAAAAAAAAAAAAATTCACCCTCTTCCCTCTTTGTTTCTTATTTCCCCTTCTCCCACTACTCACCATTCATCCCCTAAATTTACCCTAACTTACCTTCTCCAAATTAATCTCCCCATTCGAATTCTTACCATCTCTCCCAACCACCACTCCCCGCCAAATCTCCTTGGCCAACTCAACGCCATGGCCCCGAAAAAGAAGACCAAAGTTCTCGGTGCCTCTTCATCATCGACGGCTGAAGTCGGAGAAAGCTCATGCCGCCCACGCCGTACGGGACGTATCCGGCGGTCTTTGAACCCCACCGTGTCCGGACCCTTCCTCATCGACGAGGATGAGCCGGAATTTGAAGTCCCTACTGCCGCTGCTTCGGCCGAAGCCGAAGACGACGAGGATTTCGCCTGGGCAGAGCCTTCTGCCGGATTTCCGTCCGACGATCTTCACACACGCTTCGGCTTTCTCCAGGATACTAGCCCTTACGTGCCGCCTCCATCTCACGATGGAGTCCGCTGGGTTTCCGAAGTGCGCGCATCTACTCTGCCGTCGGACGAGTCCGACTATCAACCGTCCAGTGAGGAGGACGATCTCTCCTTGGAGCAGCTTTCACTGGCGGATTCCGCAAATTCCGATTCTATGCCGTCGTCTGAAGTGTACGGGAACATGAATGTTCTCCGTTTCCCTGACCGAGAGGCAGTGAAGGCTGCCATGGCGTTCGAAGACGACCCCTACCGCCACCGCGCCTTTACTCGTCGTGGGAAGAATTTTTGCAATGGTAGGACCATAAGTCACGCCTTTCTTCGCTCTACAGGAGTGCAAGGTCAGTTTTACGAGTATTTCCGGCGCATTGGTTGGCTCTGGTTAACAGAATCACATCATTATCCATGCTACCATCATCTGGTTTCTGAGTTTTTCAATTCCTTCTCATTTACTTTCACTACTGATGTTTATGTGCCAAGTATTTCTTTTCGCATTGGTTGTGTCTTTTATGAGATGTCTCTATCTGAGTGGTCTGCTAGGTTAGGTACTGTGTCTTTAGAGGATTTAGATGATGGTACCTATGCTCTTACACCTCGTGGTATTCCTTCGTCTATTGGTGATTATATTGGTCCTAAGAATGCTTGGTGTTTGATTGCTCCTTCTGATCATGAGGATTTTCGACCCTCGGTTTCTGATATTTCATACGTTACCGATCCTGCTTTACGTCTGTGTCATCGGTTTTACGTGTCATAATTTGACCGGTCGTTGGGTCGGGTTTACCACCCTCACGGATAATGACCTGTATTTTCTGTGGTGTATGCATACGGGTAGGAGGGTTGATCTTGGATATTGGGTAGCGCGATGTATGAGTGATCTTGCTACCCATCCGGCTAGGCATTTGACTCTGTGCCACTTGTTTGCTACGTTCCTTGTTAGGAACTTTATGATTATTGATGATTCTTTGCTTACTCGCCTGTCTGATCCACCTTTGTTTGATCTTGAGTTGATGGGTTATGCCCGCATTTGCTATAGGGATCCTGACGGTACTGTTAGATTTTATCCACCGGGACCTCGAGTCCCGAGTGCTGCCCCCTATGTAGCTTTGCAGGTACCCGACGATTCAGTCCAGGTGTTGAGGGCTGAGGTTTGCTACCTCCGGCGGCGCTTTGATGAATTGGAGCGCACGGTTCTCTCTTGTTTTCCGCCTCCGAGCGATCGATGATGCCATTCTTCCCCCCTTGTTGTTTTATTTTTATGTTTTATTTGAGTCTGTGTTTTTTTTTTGTTCTTGTGTCTTTGTTTTGTTCTCTTTAACTTAATCGTTTGTAACGATCAAGTGTAAGGAGATGTTCTTGTTATGTGTTTGTCATGTTCTCCGTCTTTGCCTTTGTCTTTTCTTGTGTGGGGGCACACAAGGGGTTAAGTGTAAGGAGGGGGATGTCTCTTCTTCGTTTCTCTTTGTTTCGTCATTTCTTTTGTGTCGTCGAAGCATGCCAAAAATTGAAGTTTTTGATGCACTCTTGTTCTTGATTAAGCATGTTTACTTATGCTTTATGTCTCAATATGCAAACTTGTAGTTGTTGTGAAGAGTAGGAGGAGGTGCACATTTGTATGTGATTTGGGATGAGGAATAATAAGCGAATTGTGGATCACATTGTATACACTCCTTATATTAGATTTGAGCCGTTAAAGTAGGACACTTCCTACTAATTTCATTGAGAGAGTTGTTCATGAAGTTGCAATAACAGTGTGTCATTTGTGATAAGTGATAGGAGGCACTAGGGATCGAGCCATTTAACCGCGACAATATGTCCTACCCTATATTATCCCCTAGTGAGCTAATTTGTGCCTTAATCCATTCCTTGATTTAGTCAGAAATATTCAAACCGAGGCCTTTTAGCTTTCTTTTTCCCATGTCATTGTATGTTTTGCAAGCAAAATTGAGATTGATCTTTCTTATCACCTACTAAGTATACTTATGTTGTGCAAATAATTATTGACAAATTTTGACGAATATGAAGAAGTCAATTTGGTGATCAACATCCGGTAATAGGCTGTGTTTTGGGCTGCTGCTATGAATGTGCTGCTATTTTTACTCTAAAAAAAAAAAAAAAAAAACCGAAGCAGAGTGCAGTTTATGAGTTACAAAGGCAGCAGCTAATGTGCTAATTCTTGTAGTAGGTGTTGGATATTAATTCTTAGTAATCTCTATTTTTGGCAAGTAAAACATACGTGACATTTTGGTACAAGTTGTGGAGCTTAGAACCCCTAGGACCCTTACCAATGCAAATTTGTCTATGTCCTAAGCCCCATTACAACCAAAGAATAAAGACCTCCTTGATATTACAGTTATGACACTCTTTTATTGTGATGGATGAACTTTATTTTATTGCGAGGCTTGACCGGACCTAGACTAGAGAGTGTTGAGTGAACCGTGAGGATGATCCATGTTTGCTTAGGTTTTTGACTAAATTGATATTTGTGTGCCTAATCTAAAATTTGCAATTCTACTTGTTTGATGAGATGCATATTTGTGTGGTGGACATGTTTTGTTAGTTCATTAAGTGCAAAGATTATGGATATGATTGGTATTGCTTCTTTCGTTTGTTGTGTCGTTCTTTTCCGTGTTCGTGGTTTTGTTTTCTTTGTCCGTGTCTTTTTCTTGTTTTCTTTTAGAGTCTTGAGTCTTGGGGGAGGAACCGGAATTGGATAGTACTTATGCTTTAGTTTTCCTTATACTTGAGGGCAAGTATGTTCTAAGTGTAAGGAGGTTTGATAGGTCTAAATTGTACTATCCATTTTTCGTATAATTTGGCATATTTTTGTGGCATTTGGAATTGGTTTGATGTTTGTTTTGCAGTGTTAACTGATGATGTGGCATCTGACGAGGCGTTGAGGTGGCATTGCATAATCAAAGAAATATCTACTCAAATTGGAGAAATTAAGGAAGGATTAAATATAGAAGGAAAATAAATTAAATTATTTTACTTCTATATTTAACCATCTTAATCAAAGGGATTGATTACTCACGGTTTTGGAGAGATTTGGGGAGAGGATATTTTATCTTATTCCTTATTTGATACGTGAGGGGAGTTGCGAAAAGAAGGGAGGATTTTATGCATGAAAGACGGAAGATCCGATTCATTGACACGCACGAAAACCATCTCCATGCACTCTCGAATAATCAACTTAAAACCCTAGCCAAGACTTCCGCCACTCTGCCAAGATTCATCATCAGAATTTAACATCAATTTTCGCTTCCACGCTGCAGACCGAAGGGAGAGAGAGACCGACGCCGAGGAGATATTCCGATCAAGAAGAAGCCGACGCCGAGGAGGATTCAACCAAAGGGGCAGTTCCGTTTTAAGTTTGCATTCTCGTCTTTGTCTTCAAGTATTGTGTTTAGATTTGGAAGGAACAATTTGTTATCGTTTCCGTTTGAATTCCCGACTTGTTATGCTTCCGTGTTTATTAGCTTATGGATGTTAATTTCGTTTTTAATTTATGAAGTTTGTACTTTGGGATTTTAAATTCGTGCTCTTGGTAATTTGATCTCCTTTAATTAAGTTAGAATTTTCGTGCTCTATTATTTGTTGAATTTCATCATGTTTTGTGTTCTGTCCAGTAAACCGGTTGTTCTGTCCAGTTCGGCCGGTATGCTCGGCTAAGTTTTTTTAGGGGCCGGCGAGATGTAACACACATACCACTTTAAATTCGTGAGACTAGGGCTAAAAATTAATCATTTGAGTTCTGAATTAATCTAGGAATAATTAATTGGATTAATTGATTTAGGCTTGATCACCCTAGTTAATTTAATTCATAGCTAATTTAGTACTTCCGTCGTTTCTCGTGGGAATAGGCTAAATAAGTAGCAACTTGTCTTAGGGCAATTGGATTAATTCAGTAGGAGACTATTAGATACCCACCATACGAGTAGGCTCCTAAATTGGGTTCCCTTAGTTCTTAAAGCTGATTAGGTGCTAAATCTATTGCTTGCCCACCAACGTAGGTTGCATCTAGTTTAGAGTAGTAATCGTTTCAATGCCCACCATGGCGATTATCGAATAATTAAGGGGGAATAGGGGTTATGTCAGTTTAATTACGATAGCCTGCAACTAATTGATCTGAATGAATTAATTAATTATTCGTGTCTATGATCGATTGTTGGTATGTGTGAATCATCCCGCTGGACCCGCTTTATTTACATTAGTAAAATTCGTGTCTATCTCTTGATTTATTTTTTTTCGTTATCTTAGGTTTAGAGATTCCCAAACTTGCGTGGTCGCTAACCAAAAATCTTGATTGATAGTATTTTTAAGTTTGAATTTATCCGTTCCCTGTCTTCGATACCTGTGCTATACTGTTTTAAGTTCTAGCATTTGCAGGATTTATTTGGTGTTAAACATCGACCACCATGATTCTACTTGTAATATTTGTAAGGAGTTTGGTTCTGATAGTTTGTAGTGTTAGGTTTTGGCATCATCAAATAGGGGGAAATTGTTGAGAGATAATTCAGTAGCCTAGTGCTCATTAGATTTGAAGATCCCAAAACCCTACTTTGACTGATGAACCATTCAATTGTAATTGGTTATTCTGTCTCTAGGGGTGTAACGGTTCGGTTCGGTTCAGTTTTTTATGTCTTTTAGGAACCGAACCAAACACATAGAAATGGTTCGGTTCAGTTCAATGGGTTTTTAAATATCGGAACCGAACCGAACCGCTTATAAATGGTTCGGTTCATCGGTTTACCTTTTTATTTTTTTTATTTTTTTTAAAATCCTAAATAATGCAAGAATAATTGTTTATAGGATGTTACTCGTTCCAAACTCATAAGTATAGAGTTGTTACTCATTTCTCTTCTTTTGTATAGATTAAAATTGATCTTAACTTAAATCTAATATCTAAATTCAATAATATTCTTATATAATAAAGACAAATATTAAATAAAAAAATAGGATATTGGTTCGGTTCGGTTCGAACCGTTCAAAAATTCTTGAAACCGCGAACCGAACTGAATGTAAACGGTTTCTAAAAAAACCGAACCAAACCGCAAAACCGAACCGAACCATATTTCTCGGTTTGGTTCGGTTCGGTCCGATCGGTTTCGCGGTTCGGACCGGAACCACTTACACCCCTATCTGTCTCTGAGAGTTTCAGACTCAGTAGACACCCTTCGACATGGTTTAGGCACTCAGTTCTGTCCGCTGGCTCTTCAGCAGACTATCAGCCTCAGTACCATAAGAAGAAGACTCGATATCTTGGAGTCGGTAGGAGCAAGATATGCGAAAGGAGTCAGTGGAACTGAACTCAGCAGGAGTAGTTCACTGAACTAATAGTTGATCTTCAGTAGAGCTGAACCCAGCAGGAGTATGCTACTGAACATAGATCAGCCTCAGCAACGGCCAGACAGTCTTCTGACTGTTAAGAAATCTCATAAGTCAAATCAGCAAAGTCATACGAGGTATAGAGAAGTCAGCTTCAGATCTACCTTGAAGTCTGTTTTCTCACCTACTTTCTTCAGCCTCGACCAATTACAAGCGGTTACCTGTCTACTTTCTGATTAAAGCTGCAAGTCAACAACTTTCTAGAAATGGAGGGAAAGGACTCTGTCACCATACTTTGAAAGAGCCATTAGCTACCCAAAAGAGAGAGACACATGGATCGTCGTCTCCAACGGATCTATCCATATCTCTGCTCTATAAATAGAGGGAAGATTTCAAATCAAAGCTCACCGAACAACCTAGAAAACGAAGAACACATGAGCATTCACGAGATACTCAGAATCGACTTACGCTTTCCGCAAGAACTTCAAAGAGTTATTCCAAGCGGAAGGCGACATACCTGCTCAAAGGGAACCGAGCTGAATCAGATCATAAGCCTCTAGTATCCAAGCGACTGAATACGAACCCAGAGTTTATACTTAACCGTTCGTCGCTCTAGAAGCCACTTTCTTGTTCCCTTCCCTCTAACCTAAGCTCAGCAGACCATATCTATAGCTTAGAACGAAGGAGTTCATCTTTGAACTGATCCTTATTGTAAAGGACTACTTCATAGTTGGAGAGTTTGTCAAACACTTAAGTTTGATACCTTGTAAACTGAGACTTGCTCAGTATTAATCTCAAGACCAGTGTTTGTCCAGTGCACAAACCAACTGAGACTAACTCAGTATAATAAAATAGCCTCCTGATCTTTTCGGGACAGTGGACATAGGATTGTTGGATCCGAATTTAACACCCTAATTTAAATAACACTTTATCTTTGAGAAAGAAGCACCAATAAGCATCTAGAGAAAACTGTGTAGGAAATTTATTTATTCAAATCCAAATGTAACTTCAAAACTTTAGCAGCGGAAATATAACTAAGATGAGGTTTTATCCAAATCTAAACTAAGAAGAAATCTTTAAAAGCAAAGTACGAGTGCGGCATTCGGTCTTCCACACGCCTCCGTGCTCATTTTCCAAAAATGATTAGTGAGGGATGAGTATACATAGTACACTCAATGCGGGACATATGCTATGATTATCCAAACTGATATAATCGAACAACATATGTAATAATTCATAATATAATGACGTTACCACAAAGGCAACCAATGACATCACCACAAAGGCGGAAAATGATAAGTTGTGCACAACCGTGAGGTTAAAATGAAGGATAATTATAAAGTCAATCCACAACATATGAAATGTTAAAATGAAAGATGACTAAATAATATATCCAAGAACACTCACAAGAGGTTAATATGAAGGATAACGAGATAGCCAATCCAGAACATATGAAATGTTAAAATGAAGGATGACCACTAGTTAATCCAAGAACCATCTTATAATGAATATGAAATAATACTTGTCGACAGTCACTTCAATAAGGATAATCATAAATCAACAGCATAAGTAAGAGTCCACACACCTTGATTCCATTGTGAAAATGACTTGAACAAAATAAGATAATTTAGTGTCTTAATCGCGCCACACCTAAATGGTCAACAAAGAACTATGCCTTATAAATAAAATTCCGTACAAAGAATGCCTGATTTGCGTGAGCTTTGATATCTTCTATCCAAATAATTGATATATACTATCCTATTAAGACAACAACCAAAAACTGACATATATGCTCACACCTATATAACACAAGCATGAAACCATGTTTACATATATTTATATATATACAATACCATGAATTTGAGGAGCAAACATGTTGCAGTTAAAGGAAAATAATTATCTAGTAACCATACTATATAATATAATATTAGAACTTTGTGAAATGAATATATTATAACAAAAGAAAAGTAAGGAAATGCAATACAACAAATTAAACTCAAATCTCTCTCACAACCAAAACCTACACTCTACTTTTTATTCTGAAACACACACATTCAACTGATTCCCTAAAATTTCTAAACAAAAGACCATAGAAATAGAATTAATCGTCTAGTTTTCTACTAATCTAAATCTCATATGAATATGGATGCGCATGAAAATTTATAATCATAATTTATTGAAAATCTAGAAAGATTTACCTCCGAAACCGAAATCGAATTCTCGTACGAGACTTAAGGATAAGAAAATGAGATTCTTTACTAGAGAAATTTGAAAGATTATTCTTGATGTGGAGTTGGGAAGAAAAGGAAGAACCATATCTAGGTTTATATAAAAGAAATATTTGGCCAAACATTAATTGGATGAAACGTTACACATCCACACTTATGTAGAAATTTAAGGGACTTTAATATAAATTTAAGGGACTTTAATATAAATTTAATGGAATTTAATATAAATGACCATTACTAATATTTCTATTATATACATAGTTATAAATAAATAAATCATTTAAAAGAATAGAGTAAATCATGGTTCTAAGTTCTAACAAAAAATGATGCAACACACGTATGGTTTAGAAACTAAATACTTATATTTCTCTAATTAACAAATAAAACTTTACTTTAAAATTCTAAGGGCGCAACTTCGACTTACTTAAATCTCTATATTCAAAATATATATATATTAACACATAAGGGAAATAATCTAAATATTTGAGAGACTCTTCAAAAATGATTTGAGAATTTGAGATTTGAGATGTGGTGTACATATGGATGCTAAGTTTTGCTTTTAAACAAAAACTCCCCATTAATCCTCTTAGTTTCTCCAAAACGTTACAAGTCAATACATTAAAAAGAAAAATTTTATTTAATGCAAAATCAATCACCTTAATAAATACTCCCTCCGTCCCATTATTAGTGGCGCCTTTCTTTTCGGCACGGTAATTAAGAGAATATGTAATAAAGTAGGAGAGATGAGTAGATAATAAAGTAGGAGAGAGAGATGAGTGTAATAATGAGAGAGTAGGAGAGAGAAGATATTAAAGTAGGAGAGAGAAATGAGTATAATAATGAGAGTAGATATAAAGTAAGAGAGATAAAATGATAAAGTAGGAAAGAGGGTGTTAACTTTTTACTAATTTAGGACGTTGCCACTAATAGCGGGACGTCCAAATTAGGAAAGGTAGCCACTAATAATGGGACGGATGGAGTAGTATTTATGCACAATTTATTTAATGCAAAATAAATCAACATAATTTATGCACAATTTATTTAATGCCAAATAAATCACCTTAAAAAGTATTTATGCACAATATATATTAAAAATAAAAATATGAAACACATACTCAACATGATACATTTTTTTAAATCATAATAATAATAATAAAACCACATAAAATCACTTTATAATATAACCACTTTTGGACGGGTTGTGACATGCGCATAAAACTCTTTAGAGTCGTCAGAGACTCCAAGGGTAAGTCTGAATATACACTGAAGCGCACTCCTGAATCACATACTTCTGATTGCAGGAAACAGGAAGACTCAGCTCAGTCGAAAGACAGCGAGAGCAAAGAAAAAAGAGTCACCACCTGCTACAACTGCAAGAAGCCAGGACACTATCAGTATGACTGTCCTGAGCTCAGTACTGCTGAAAGACCAGCACACAAACTATCAGTATGACTGTCCGATCAAAAATCTTGCGAAATCAGTCCGTTGAGTCATAATCTATCTTATTTGACTTTCAAATAAATACACAAAATCTTCACAGTTTTCCTTTTTGCACATGAACTTTAAATTTATATTTTTGCGCACAATCAAAATTTAGAATTTATTTTAATTATTATTTATAATAAGATTTTTATGGTGAATGACCGAATTAAGTTGAACAAACGAATTAAAATAGGTTTTTTTAATGATGATTAAGAGATAATAGCAGGAGAAGATGACAAGATCATCGAATCTAACGTGTCGATTCGGTGAAATGAAATGGAAGAAATTGAAAAGTTGCAGTTATTCAAGAAATGGAATCAATCCTTATTTTCTAATTTGTTTTGTTTAGAATCATGAGAGAATCAAATCTTCCTTATTCTTTTTGTGACTATTTGGTCAAAAAATGAGGTTTAGAATAAAATAAAAAAAATAGGCTTAGAATCACAAATTGAGAATTGCATTGAAATCCACGTGGTGATGGGCAATGAAAAATGAGGGAATCAAATACAAAGAAAGAAACTCACTACAAAAATTCAAACGAATTCAATAAGAGAATTAGAGTTAAGACTAGTTTGGTTAATTGCATATTTAATATATTAAAAACATATTTTAATCAGTTTGTTCAACTTAATTTGGTCATTATAATAAAAATCTTATTAGAAATAAATAATAATTAAAAATATATAAATTTTTTGATTATATGTAAAAACAAATTAAATTTAAAGTTAATGTGCAAAAAGGAAAATTGTGAAGAGTTTATGTATTTATTGGAAATCAAATAAGATCGATAATGACTCATCCGATATGTTAGCAGCCACGTCACGCCGGAAAATGCCACGTCAGCTTTGATTTTGCCGAATTTTTGACCGGTGTCCAATTTGAAACAAATCAAGAGTTGGTGCATTTATTGTCTCCTTGGGATGGCATAGCGGTGAAGGTGGGTGGCCCGGGACCGATAGGTCATGGGTTCAATTCCCACTGGACACGCTATGTGTGAGCCTGTCACCCTGTCACATTAAGGGTGGTTTAACTCTTCTGTGTGGTTTGCAGGCTATTGCACAGGAGCGAGGTTTACCCTGTGCGCACCAAAGGTAGCGGCTGCGGATTCCTCGTCAACAAAAAAAAAAAAAAAAAAAAAGAGTTGGTGCATTTATCGGCTAAATTGAAAGTTCGTGTGCAAGAAGGAAATTTGAAAAAAGTTGTGTATTTATAGGAGAATAACCCTATAAAAAAGACTATTTTACCCAACTTTTATAATAGGAAACACACTTTTGTCAATAACTTTTTAGTAATTTACTTTATTTACTCAAATTTCAGTTCCAACATTTATCAAACTTTCATACTATTAAATGCTTTCTCAATCTGTGTGAAAAAGCAAACAAACATATAAAATAGAGAGGAAGGGAGTATTTTTGTTTTTTTTACATGCTCCTACTTAGGATCGACCTATGAGAATGTGTCTCTTTAATTCTTAATTAAAAATAATAAATAGGCTTGTAAATTATGATACTCACGTATTAAGTACCTGATTAATTTTAGCTCCTAGATTTCGTTTTCAACAACTTAATTTGGAAATCTTTAATTTCTTGTCACTTTTTTTTAAATTTATAAATAGGCATCTCATCTTGTGTTCCATTTTGAAGGCGCCCTACAAGATATATAAAAACATTTTGTTTACGAAGAATCTATCAACGTGTCAGCTTCGATCTTTTAACACCTATAATGTTTGTCCAGCAGCTCCAGTTTACATGACATACGTCTTTCATTAATGTTATTTCAATGTTTAAGTATATGGTTAGTACGAGGGGCGGATCCAAGATTACGAGGGAGGGGGGGCGAAACTTAAAAATTCGATAGATAAGAGGGTGAAGTGTACATTCGGAGGGACGAAATACGAAATTTCTTAAAAATTACATATATAAAATCTCGTTTCGGCACGAGTTCGGGGGGGCGCCGCCGTCGGGCGCCCCCCCTTGGATCCGCCCAGCACATCCTTGTAGTCAAATTATTGTGTAAAATTAAACAATGATTTTAAGGTCTTATTTATAAATTTTTTTTACGAGGGAAATATGTAGTCGATATCTGTAGGTCCCGAGAGCACGTTTAGATGTAGAGGGGGGGGGGAGGTGAATACACCTAAAACCTATTTCTCAACTTGTAACACGAACAGTCCCGTTCAGGAGTGTGCCGTACTGAAAGAGTTCAGCAGACCAAATAGCTGTTCTGAATCGTGTTAAGGCAAAGAGGTACTGACTCTTTTGAGATATGCTAGCTAACTAAGTCAGAATTCAGTATCTTCAGATGGAGTTCAGTGGTGCGGAAACGTGTAGGCCCAAATCAGTTGAGTGGAAAAACGTTTTCTTAAAAACAGTTTCAGTTCAGAAGAGTGAATCAGATAAGTATGCTGAAACTTAGTTGAATGATTTTAAAGATATGATATTCAGTATGAACAGTTAAAATCAATGCAACAGTAAATAAGTGACACAGAGATTTTTAAAGTGGTTCGGATGCACAGGATCCTACGTCCACTGTCCTGAAAGGTCAGGAGGCTATTTATTATACTGAGTTAGTCTCAGTCAGCTTGTACACAGGACAAAGCCGCGTCTTGGAATTTATACTGAGCAAGTCTCAATTTACAACGGGTATCAAACTAAAGTGTTTGACAAACTTCTCCAACTATGAAGGGGTCCTTTTACAATAAGGATAAGGTTCAAAGGTGAACCCCTTCGTCTATGCTATGGATAAATTCAGTTGAGCTTAGGGTTAGAGGGATAGGGAACGAGAAAGTGGCATCTATATCGACGAACAGCTGAGGTGTAGCTTTTAGTTCGTGTATCGTCGATTTGGATACTAGAGGCTTTTATAACTGTTTAGCTTGGTTCCCTAAGAGCTAGATGGTAGTCTTTCGCCGGAGAATGTTCTTTAAGTTCTTGCGGAAGACTTATGCGATATTCTGTTTTTGGCTCGTTTTTCCGTTTTCTTGCTCGAGAGTGTGTTGGCTCGTTCGTTGCTTTTTGGCTCTCGCGTTCTTGAAAAAACTTGAATCATCCCTCTATTTATAGAGAAGAGATTAGGAAAGATCCGTTGGAGACGATGATCCCTTTATCTCACTCTTTTGGTAGCTAACGACTCTTTTGAAAAAGGTGACAGTGTCCTTTCCCTCCTTTTCCGGAAAGTTGTTGACTTGCAGCTTTAGCAGGTAAGGACAGGTGTTGGCTTGCCATTTGCCGAGGTTTTTCAGAGTAGTTGAGACAGAACAGACTTCGAGACATAATGAAGCTGACTTCTCTCTTCCTCGTATTTGACTATGCTAATTGTTGTTCAAAAGATCTGACAGTTCAAAAGATGCGCCATTACTAAGTCTCGATCCTCGTAGAGAGTACCGAATTTACTCTACCGAAGGTCGGCTCTTAGTTCGATGAACTACTCTGCGCCGAGTTCGGTTCCCACCGAGTCTTTCGCAAACCTGCTCTCGCCGAGTCCAAGACATAGTGAGTCTTCTACATCCGATGCTGAGGCTGATAATCTACTGACCGCCTGAACCAGTGCAGAGTGTCTACTGAGTCTGAATCCTCAGAGACAAACACAATTACAAAGGAATGGTTCACCAATCAGATAGGGTTTTGGGATCTTCAAATCTTCATGGGATCACTCAGGGTATAAGCCTACTGAGTGCATTTCAGTACGGAAGATAGAATCATTTCCCACTATGTAAAACCGTGCTGAGGACTGAATCATCACCCAACAATTTCCCCCTATTTGATGATGCCAAAACCTAACACTATCAAGAAAAAAATCTAACACTATATATGCTATCAAAGCACTAAACTTATACAGAAACAGAGCTCCTTATAATATTACAAGAAGAATCAGTGGAGTTGTTCAGCAAGTTCTAGACTACTGAAGGGAGCAGAGCAGGGAGTCAGAATAAAAAGATTAAGCATAACCCTATCTTAACAATTTCCCTTATTACAAGGAAACAATTTCCTTCTATAACATATCAGTTAGTCTAACAGAATCTCAGCAGCTACTGACAAAAGATCAACAAGTGAGTGTGTGTCAGTAATCACTTCAGTGATTCTGAGTGTTAAGCATAAAAACAGAACATGGCTTATAGAGACAATAAGGTATTGTCAAAGCCAAAGAAAGAGATATGTATATCAGATAAAGAAAGTTCGGTACAGATACATCTCTTGCTAAGCTAGGAAAGTACAAGAAAAGTCTAAGAACTATGAACGCTTGTACTGCTTGATCCTGTCCATGAAATTTTGCGATTGAGTCTCGGGAAGGGGCAGTCCATACATTCTGTAGGTGTACTTCCTCAGCTTCAGATACTTAGCGAAGTCTCCTGGCTCATCTTCTTCAAGTCCTTTGTGTGCAGCAGCATCCTTCACTTCATTCTCTATCACTCCAAAGAGAATAGAATCATCAAGTCTTCTTGGTGGTGGCAGAATTCTAGGTTCAGGAACCTTGACTTCAATGTTTGCTCTTACAGCATTTTCCATGTAGGGATATAAGTCCGGTTCAGTGATCATCATCCATTCCACGTAGGCATCAGCCTTTGTCTTATCTGACCAGAAATTCCAAAAATAATTCCTCTTGATGAATTCTATTTTCTGTGATTCCCATCTCTGAGTGAACTGAGCAGGAATCCACTCATCCGTCCTAGGCCATCTCTGAATCTTCATGTCCGTTGGCTTCCTGAACCTTCTGTATTTGTATGGAATATCAGCTTCGGAAGGTACTCTCAGCCTGTCCCCTTGTTCAGTGCGGATTCTGAGTGCCTCTAAGTCTGCCATGTGAATCCTATGTCTGGCAGCTTCTATCTGTCTCGCCTCTTCTCCTCTGTAAAGATACCGATCCATCTGAGCAAAGATGGCCTCGATCTCGCCATCTTGTTCTTTTGATCTTGTGTATGAGAGCTTCTGAGACGATTGTTCTTCCGAGTCGGCGGGGGTACTAGATTTGTCTTTAGATGTACCCCGCTTCTCGGATTTTTTACGTTGTTGCTTCTTTGCTCCCCTGTCTTCATCATCCCGAAGTACCGGTTTTACGGGAGGCAGCCTAGCAGGGAGCTTTCTTCTTTCCTCTATGAGCGGAGGAGCCTTAGTTTTGGCGGTTGTGGTTTTGGCCTTAGGCTTATTATTCGCCGCTTCAACTTCGCTATCTCCCCGGCTAGCTTTTCATCTGCTGCGATCCGAGCCGCCTCCTCCTTACTTATATATCTCTTCGGTTTCTTGGAGGGAGGGGGTCGGGAGTTTCAAGGCTTTCTTGCCTTTGCCTTCTACTGGAGGTGGGAGAGGTGCCTCTTCCTCTTCAGACTCATCCTCCTCTGCATACTCAGCAATTTCTTTGACCATATCCAACGGGGTCTGAGTTGCCTGAGTTGCTTGTGTTCTGGTTCCTGAGCCACTTGGGCCAGTCCCTGCTGGGATTCCAACAGAGACACCCCCGGGGCCTCACCGGTCGGTTCGGTGCTTGCTTGCTCCAGCCCATCGACCTTGTCTTCCTTGAAGACTTTGGTGCCTGTTCTCGAGCCTTCCCGGGGTTTTCTCTTCCCCCTTGCTTGATGGCTGCTTTTCAGGTGTCTTTTCCTTTTCAGGCTTCTTATTCTTTTCCCCCTTTTTGGCATCAGCAAATTGAGCCGGGTTAGGAATAGTTTCCTTAGAGTTTAGGCTTTTGTAGGATGCTGATAACTCATCAAGTCGAGTGTGGATCTTGTTCAGCTCCTCGTGCAGCTCATTCTTCTCATTAATCAGTTCATCTTTGTATTTCTGGTGAGAAGTGTCTGCTGCAGCCTTGAACTCATTCAGCTTCAGACTGACCGAATTCTCCAGAGCCTTCTGAAGAGATGTGAGACGGAGCTCATTGGACTGAGATAAGGTGGAGACTGACTCCGTATGAAGGGACTGAGAGGCCTTGAATTTAGCAAGTAGTTTAGCCTGTCCCTCCTGGAATAGTCTGAGTTGTTCTTCAAAGTCAGCTTTCTGCTGGGCCAGTGCGTTTGATACGATGGAGGAGACATCAGGGGTGACTGATTTTGACAATGATTTCTTCGCCCCCGAAGCTCGCACTAGTGGCCCGAGCAGATGTGCTTCCATGTCTTGTGGACCGCCTTGGCAAGGGCACGATTCTTGAGTGCCTTGGCTTCAGTGAGCCTTTGCCACTGACTTTGAGAGTCGGCCTGCTGGGCCGGGCGCTACTCGTAGGTCGACTCCGGCAAGAAGAGCCGAGCGAGCTCTGCCGAGGACGAAGTACCAGCCGCCGACTTCACGGGGAGCAAGGATACGCAGGGGTAGGTCCGGTTGAGTAGTTGTATCCTCGTCCCGGTGAGTTCCCTCATCGGGCTTCTCGTGGCTCGAATCATGGGGTGGGTCCCGACCGTCGTGGTCGACCCATCCGAGGGGGCAGAGCCGGTTCCTCGCTGTCTATTATTCGGCGGGGCCAATATTGCAACCCTCGAGTTGTCGAAGGTTCCAAGGTCGCAGGCCGGGAGTAGCCTATTTGCTTTGCCTTAAGAACTGCTCCTCCTTATGTAGCCGGTCGCAGGAGTAGTGTAGGATGAGGCGGAGCCGAGGATGCCACTCCCGAAACCTTAGGAGCATGTGGAGCCCGGCTCGCTTGGCAAGAGATACCGGATCGGGGTGGCCGAGAATCTCCAGATGAGTTCGGTAATCTCTCGGAATGCTTGAGATCGGAGAGCTGAAGCTTCCATTCCGATCGATTCCCTGTTCGTACGCCCGTTTCCGAATCTTCAATGTCTATGGCGGACGTCTGTTTCTCGGCCAGATGGCAACCGCCGAGTGGAGGGATGTCAAGGGGACTCGTCCGTAGTCTCCAAATCACTACTCGGACCTCTTCGATCCCGAACCCCTTGGTCCACTTCTTGTGCTTGTTTAGTGGAGACGACCTTCTCCACCGAGTGAGTCTTTTCGTAGGACTCGATTCATCAACCAGCGCAGTGGTTGTGTCTCTGCTCGATAGGGATCTCGGGAACTTCGGCTAGCCGCCTCGATTCAGTAGGCACGTCAGTGAATGTTTTCTTCAGACATTTGGTCGGTGCCTTAGGAGATTTTGCTTGAGGAGACCGCTTCTTCATGGGCGCGGCCTTCTGAGGCGGTGTCTGCTGAGCTGAGGGTCCTAACCCTATTTGCTGAAGTGCTGCGGTGCGGTTCTGGAACCTGACCTTTTTCATATTGAAATAAGTCTTGTCGTGGAAGGTGATCTGGTCATCGCCGCATAAATCTTCAATTATTACTGAGAGCTTGAGCCCATACAATAATTTTCCTTTAGCGCTCAGTATGAATGAGGCTTTGTCAAACTTGGCAGCCTGGATCATGAATTCTCGGAGGAAGAATTCAGTCCAGTTAATCTGGGTACGATCATGTATCGCCATCATCAGCTGAATCTTTGGCCTAGATACCTGATCGAAAGAGCTGGCTTGGCTCGTCAGCAGTTGAGTGACTATGTAAGCCAGTGCCATGTACTGAGGCAGCATGGCGTTCTTTGGGAAGGCCGCTCTGAAGGCAGTGGGCTTCCCATAGAAGACTGAAAGGTAGTCATCCACCCAATCGTCCAGATACCCGACGGTGCTGACTCCTTTCGAGGGTAGGTTGAAGCTCCTCTTCAGTGCTTCCCTCACTGACATCTTCTTTATCCTCATGGCAGCCTCACCGATTGTGTGAATGGTGAATGTTCCGAAGATATCGCCCGCTACTGAGTCAGAGTTGAGGTAAAGTTCAGTGACTTGCCTTGGGAGGAAAAAGGTGGGCTTCTTGGAGAGAAACGCCTCCAATCCAGATTCGCAAAGGGCCGCGAATATCTCGTCCATGTACTCCAGCTCGCATGCATCAAATTCCATGACTGGTTCGCACCAGACACGGTCTTTGTCAAGGATCTCTTGCACGTCTTTAGGGACGATTACAGAGAGGCCTGTATCCGCCATTATATCTGTTACAAGAAACGTTGTCAGTATCGAGTTTGATAAAGTAGTTATTACGACGATGCTGAACAAATAATAGAATAAAACTATAACAGATATACAATCATACCAATGAAAAATCTGAGTGTTTATAAAAGGATTTGCAAGTAGGGTTGCTAGAGAGATCTCGGATTTTTCGAAGTTGAAAAGATTTAAGTATGCTAATGGAGGTTTCAAAGATACGATCGAATATTTATATCTAAGAAGAAGATGGACAGTTATCGATCTATGGTTGAATTTAAACTTGCTTTATGAGATGTGCGGTTAAGATAGGATGACATATATAGGTAATGATCAAATAGCCGCCTAAGTCAAAAGCCAGTTGTAATATGCCTAAGTAGTAACTATGATATGACATGCATTAAATGCGTGGCAGAGTTCAGCAAACTTATGTATGGAATGTCGTGCATTAAATGTAAGCCGTTAATATTAAATGACAATTCATAAGATATTTAATACGATGCTGAATCTGAACAATAAATGCATATTACTGTTTTATTGGTTACTACTGAGTAGAGATACGCAAACCTGTCAGCTGAACATCGTAGTCAGCTGATACCTCGTGTAGATGGTTGCTGAGTCTCTATGTACTGAAACTATTCAGTACTGAGAGCGAACATTCCCCCTTACTGAATGATCCTCTCCTGAAACCTCTTACTGACTGGGGTCAGTAGGGTCCAACAGACCTAGCTCTACTGAAAGTTCTCTGAATCTTGCTTCAGCTAGAGGCTTGGTCAGTATGTCAGCCCTTTGTCGATCAGTATGGATCTTTTCCATCCTGATGTCCTTCTTTTCGACATGGTCCCGAATGAAGTGATGTAGATGTCCACGTGCTTGCATCTTGTGTGAAGTAATGGGTTCCGGGGTGATTGCAATGGCACTGGTACTGTCGCAGAAAATCGGCACTTCATTCTGAATGACGTCATAGTCGCGTAGCTGCTGTCTCAGCCAAAGGATTTGGGCGCAGCAACTTCCGGCAGCCTTGTATTCAGCTTCAGTAGTTGACGTGGCTACTAAGTGTTGTTTCTTTGAGAACCATGAAATTCGTTTGCTGCCAAGGAACTGACACGTTCCTGAAGTTGACTTTCGATCAATTCTACATCCTGCATAGTCAGCATCAGAATAACCAGTTAGTTCTATATTATCATCAGCTGGATACCATAAACCTATGTCAGGTGTTCCTCTGAGATAGCGGAGAATCTTCTTTGCTTAGTCCATATGACTCTGCTTGGGATTCGCCTGAAATCGAGCGCAGACACTTATAGCATAAGTTATGTCAGGGCGAGTAGCTGTTAGATATAATAAAGAACTAATTATAGTGCGGAATTCAGTTTGGTCTACTGATACTCCCTCCTTATCAAGATCGATTTTCATGTTCGTGTTCATTGGGATCTTGATAGGTTTGCCGGATGTGCAACCGAATCTTTTGATGAGGTCTCGAGTGTATTTGCCTTGGTTGATGAACGTTCCCTTTTCAGATTGCTTAACTTGAAAACCGAGGAAATAGTTCATTTCTCCCATCATTGACATCTCAAACTTGTCCTTCATCATTTTCTCAAATTGTTGGCACATGATGACATTCTTTGATCCAAAGATGATGTCATCCACATAGATCTGCACAAGTAGTAGATCGTCTCCCAGTCGAATGCTGAACAGAGTGTGGTCTACTGTACCTTTTTGAAAACCTTTCTGAAGAAGAAACTCAGATAGGGTATCGTACCAAGCCCTGGGTGCTTGTTTTAACCCATACAGAGCATTTCTGAGTCTATAAACCTGATGTCCCTGCTGAAAGCCGGGCGGTTGTTCCACATAGACTTCTTCTTTCAGCACGACGTTCAGGAACGCAGACTTCACATCCATTTGATAGACTCTGAATCTTTGTTTGGTTGCGTGGGCCGGAATAGTCTAAATTGCCTCCAATCGGCAACCGGAGCGAAAGTCTCATCGAAGTCTATTCCCTCAGCTTGACAGTAGCCTTTTGCCACGAGTCTTGCTTTGTTCCTTACTATGACGTTGTTTTCATCTCGCTTGTTCTTGAAGACCCATTTAGTTCCAATAACATGTTGATGCCGGGATCTATCAACAAGCTCCCAAACTTCGTTTCTCGTGAACTGATTTAGCTCCTCCTGCATGGCTTTGATCCAGTCAGCATCTTTTAGTGCATCCTCAATCGTCTGAGGTTCGTCAGTAGACAAGAAGCAAGAAAATAATGCGCTTTCTCCTTGACAGAATCTGGATCTTGTCTTTACACTTGCTGAGGGATCTCAAATAATTAGATCAATAGTGTGAGCGTCTAGCCACGATCTACGATGTTTCAGCTCTTCATCTGAAATTTGTTCAACACAGATAGTAGGTGAGTTAGGCATTTCAGTTGTACTATTCTGAAATTGAAGCAATTCAGTAGTGAGAGCACGATCGACTGAGTCACCAGGTTCAGGGGTATTCAGCTCAGGAACATTACTAGATCTTCCCCCTGAGTCGTTATTCTCAGTAGTGGTCTCAGTTACCTCTAGGGTTTCTTCATCGACCTGAGTTACCTGGGATTGACTCTGTTCAGGAGAGTCAATCTGTTCAGCTACGTTTTCTGCTGGTTGAGATTCAGTAAACTTGTCTTCAGTTTCCTCATTTGAATCATCATCCCAACAAAGCTGGATCTTTTCTACTTTATCTTTTAGGCTTAGATCCTGTAGCTGTCTACTGATGTCCTCAGATTCAGAATTAGAGTTATTGCTCCTGTCTTCAGTAGCAAACTCATTAAAAACAACATGAGGGCTTTCCTCCACGCAAAGGGTTCGATAGTTGAATACCCTGAAAGCTTTGCTGACCCGGGAGTATCCTAAGAACACTCCCCGATCTGACTTGCCATCAAAGGTTTTCAGCTGATCTTTCCCATTATTGTGGATAAAGCACGAACAACCAAAAATATGGAAATAGGATAGAGAAGGTTTCCTGCCGTTCCATAGTTCATACGGTGTCTTCTTCTGTTGCTTTGTCAGTAGAGATCGGTTCTGAGTGTAACATGCAGTGTCAGTAGCTTCTGCCCAGAATTTGGTTGGGAGTCCGGAGTCTGCGAATAGAGTTCTGGCTGCCTCTTTTAGAGTTCTGTTCTTTCGTTCAGCAACTCCATTTTGCTGAGGTGTGCGTGCAGCTGAAGTCTCATGCTTTCTTCCTTCAGTTTTGCAGAACTCCTCCATCATAAAATTGAGGAACTCAGTTCCTCTGTCAGAACGGATTTTGATAATCTTGGTGTTCTTCTCGACATTGAGCCTTTTCAGAAGCCTTGGTAACTCTGTTTTGACGTCGGACTTGTTGGCAATGAATATGACCCAAGTATAGCGCGAGTAGTCATCGATGACCACTAAAGCATATTTCTTGCCTCTGATCGTCACTGGCGAGACTGGACCGAACAAATCCATATGTAGCAGCTGAAGGATTCCATCAGTGGAAGGAGATGGAACAGGAGGATTTTGATTCCTTGTTTGTTTTCCCTTCAAGCATGCTTCACACTGAGTGTCTTTGCTGAATACTTCATTCGGCAGTCCTCTTGCTAGAGTGTCCCTTGCAAGTTTGTTGAGCGTCTTAAAGTTGAGATGATTGAGTCTCCTGTGCCATAGCCACCCCATTCGATTGTCGTTTTTCGCCAACAGACAAGCTTCAGGTTCAGCTGAGTTCTAGTCAGCTACATATATGTTCTTCTTGCGCGAACCTGATAACACTGTTTTCCCTGTGGATTTATCAATAACATCACAAAAACCAGCATCAAATACCACTCTATTCGAGTTATCACAAAATTGACTAACAAAGAGAAGATTATGCTGAAGTCCTTCAACATATGATACTCTAGGGACTGTGGCAGTTCCAATGCTGAGTGTTCCAAATCCTCTTGTGTAGCCTTTAGCGTTGTCTCCAAACTTGATTCTGGGTCCTTCTTCAGGGATATAATTCTTCAGTAGACTCTTTTGGTACGTCATGTGTCTTGAACATCCGCTATCCACGTACCATGGGTCTTTGTGCACCTGCAAAACAGAATTATATTCAGGTACCCTTTATTTTTGATTTTGGGTCCTTAGATGTTAGTTTTGGTAACCCAAATTTGTCTTACGACCCTAGTGGTCTCAGACATCTTCTTTCCACTTGAGTCAACGTACTTGACCACTGGACTGGTCGAAGCTGACTTCTTAGGCTTTTCGGGTTCAGGAGTCCGGATCTTCTGAGCTGGTGGACTGCTGACCTTTGCCTTTTGTGCGATTTTCTTCTTTTTCTTCTGACTCTTGGGTCCTCTTCTGACTATAGGATCATAATAATATGACCCATACTGAGCAGGATGTGTCAGCTGAGGTGGTCCATACTGATCAGCCCATTTGGATTTGCTAGTTCCCCCTTGACTGAACTGGGGTATTTTGGTACTGATCTTCTTGTCAGAATGCTGATGTGTAGGATGAGGTGCCTTCATCTTTTGTTTGTTTTTGTCTAGGGGATTCAGTATTTCAGCATTGATTGTTTCCCCTCAAACAAACCTATCAGCAAGTCGCACTTCTGAGTGTATGGGGGCAGATGAGGAAGCACCCTAGCTGAAACCAAGACCTTCCTTGCAGTGCTTGGGCTTGTTGCTTGCTAGCATAGCCTCCAGCTTCTTTTCAGCGCCCATGTACCTCTCAGTCATCAGGTTCCTCCAGACATCATCACTTTTCTTCAATGTGTCGTGCTTGGTCTGAAGTCCTGATAATTGTTGCTTCAGTAGACTCAGTTCAGTATCTTTCTGAGTTAAGTCCTTGGTCAGAACTGAGATCTGATATTCTTGATGCTGAGACTTGGCCAACAGAGAGTTTATCTCCTCCCTGAGTCTCAACACAAGTCCTTCAGACTCAGTAGAGACCTGACTCTCCTGAGAAAGTCTCCGATTCTCCACTTTCAGGGTATCCAATTCCTGAAGAGTCTTACTGAGCTGCAGAGTCATCTGAATCTGTTCGTCTAATAGTTCTTCATATGCTGAGCTGACGTCCAGATTCTCATCTGCACCTGAAATAATGTCGTGTGTGCAGTGTGAAGGAGAGTTAAAAGATGCATGAGAGTTTACCTCATCTTCTTCTCCTGCCATCAGACACTTTTCAGTACTTCCTTCAGCTTCAAGCTCCAAAGCCATGAAAGCAGTTTCATCATCTGATGAATCCATGAAGGAGTCAACTTCTTCTGAGTCGTCTGAGATTTCGCCAGTAATGTAAGCTTGTCTCTTCTTGGCAAACTTCTCTCTCCTTGCTTTGCGTGCTGCCCATTCAGCACTACTGAGCTCAGGACAATCATACTGATAGTGTCCTGGCTTCTTGCAGTTGTAGCAAGTGATGACTCTTTCTTCTTTGTTTTCGCTTTCTTTTGAAGGTGCTAAGTCATCTCTTTTCTTGTATTCAGAAGTGTTCGAGTCAGGAGCACGTTTTGGTGTATATTCGGACTTACCTTTTGTTTCTCGATAAGCTTTAGTCACTTTTCTGCGCCTCTCCTTCTCCTTCTGATATTTTACCGCGAGCAGCGCGTACTTCTGAGCTAAACTTCCTTCTTGTATGTCAGTCTGTGAAGGTTCAATTTTGCTTGACGCGGGAGATGCTGTGCTGACTGATGCTTTGAAAGCATGGTCAATTTTGGTGTCAGCTTCAACTCGCTGCTTCCGTTGAGGTCTGTCGAACTCGAATTCCTCTGCCTGAAGTTCTGAAAAGATATGGTCAGGAGTAGCAATATCTAGATCAGAATGGCGTAATAAGGTGGCAAAAGGAGTCCAATGTCCATCTGGCAGTGCCCTCAGTATCTTGAGATTCATTTCTCGGTTGGAGAATGTCTTTCCCACCCCATTGATGGAGTTCATCAGATTCGTAAATCTGACATTTAGATCTTCTATTTTGTCACCAGGCATGAGAGACAAACTCTCCAGTTTTTGGAGTTCCAGCGCAAGTTTGTTAGCTTTGATCTTCTTAGTCCCCCCGACTCAGTAGCGCTAGAGCATCCCAGAGCTCTTTTGCTGTCTTGCATTCCTGAACCCTGCCGAGATAAGAATCACTAAGAGTGGTTAGTATGGCATTCCTGGCAACTCGGTCTAAATTGTGAAGTTTCTTCTCCTTAGGAGTGAAGAGACTTCTGTCCTTGGGAATCTTCTTCCCGGTCACCATTCCTCCTCCAGCTGCTAGATCCTGAGTCACGACACTATCGATCATAGGAACGATAGGTCCTTCCTCAAGTACTTCGGTCATGCTATCGTGGAGGTAAGTCAGATGAGCCTCCATTCTGACTCGCCATACACCATAGTTCTCTACTGAGAACATAGGTACCATTCTTATTCCTGACATATCAGACATGTTAAATAATGATATGAATGAAGAGTGATATGCAGTGAAAACGATTTTCCGAATCCGTTCAAGTAGACCAGTTTCAAGATAACAAGAGTCTTATAGAACTCCTGCTCTGATACCAATTGTTGGTCCCGAGAGCACGTTTAGGTGTAGAGGGGGGGGGGGTGAATACACCTAAAACCTATTTCTCAACTTGTAACACGAACATTCCCGTTCAGGAGTGTGCCGTACTGAAAGAGTTCAGCAGACCAAATAGCTGTTCTGAATCGTGTTAAGGCAAAGAGGTACTGACTCTTTTGAGATCTGCTAGCTGACTAAGTCAGAATTCAGTATCTTCAGATGGAGTTCAGTGGTGCGGAAATGTGTAGGCCCAAATCAGTTGAGTGGAAAAACGTTTTCTTAAAAACAGTTTCAGTTCAGAAGAGTGAATCAGATAAGTATGCTGAAACTTAGTTGAATGATTTTAAAGATATGATATTCAGTATGAACAATTAAAATCAATGCAACAGTAAATAAGAGACACATAGATTTTTAAAGTGGTTCGGATGCACAGGATCCTACGTCCACTGTCCCGAAAGGTCAGGAGGCTATTTATTATACTAAGTTAGTCTCAGTTAGCTTGTACACAGGACAAAGCCGCGTCTTGGAATTTATACTGGAAAGTCTCAGTTTACAACGGGTATCAAACTAAAGGTGAACCCCTTCGTCTAAGCTATGGATAAATTCAGTTGAGCTTAGAGTTAGAGGGATAGGGAACGAGAAAGTGGCTTCTGGATCGACGAACAACTGAGTTGTAGCTTTGAGTTCGTGTATCGTCGATTTGGATACTAGAGGCTTTTATATCTGTTTAGCTTGGTTCCCTAAGAGCTAGAAGGTAGTCTTTCGCCGGAGAATGTTCTTTAAGTTCTTGCGGAAGACTTATGCGATATTCTATTTTTGCTCGTTTTTCCGTTTTCTTGCTCGAGAGTGTGTTGGCTCGTTCGTTGCTTTTTGGCTCTCTGCGTTCTTGAAAAAACTTGAATCATCCCTCTATTTATAGAGAAGAGATTAGGAAAGATCCGTTGGAGACGATGATCCCTTTATCTCACTCTTTTGGTAGCTAACGACTCTTTTGAAAAAGGTGACAGTGTCCTTTCCCTCCTTTTCCGGAAAGTTGTTGACTTGCAGCTTTAGCAGGTAAGGATAGGTGTTGGCTTGTTGTTTGCCGAGGTTTTGCAGAGTAGTTGAGACAGAACAGACTTCGAGACATAATGAAGCTGACTTCTCTCTTCCTCGTATTTGACTATGCTAATTGTTGTTCAAAAGATCTGACAGTTCAGAAGACTGTCTGCCATTACTAAGTCTGATCCTGTAGAGAGTACTGAATTTACTCTACTGAAGGTCAGCTCTTAGTTCAGTGAACTACTCCTGCTGAGTTCAGTTCCACTGAGTCTTTCGATATCTTGCTCCCGCCGAGTCCAAGACATACTGAGTCTTCTACATCCGGTGCTGAGGCTGATAATCTACTGACCGCCTGAAGCAGTGCAGAGTGTCTACTGAGTCTGAATCCTCAGAGACAAAAACAATTACAAAGGAATGGTTCACCAATCAGATAGAGTTTTGGGATCTTCAAATCTTTATGGGATCACTCAGGGTATAAGCCTACTGAGTGCATTTCAGTACGGAAGATAGAATCATTTCCCACTATGTAAAACCGTGGTGAGGACTGAATCATCACCCAACAATATCCAAAGTACGCAATATAATAGTCATACAAACAACATAACATAAACCACACTATAATCCACAAAGTCAATCAACTTATTTGATTACCGAAACCCTCGAGTGCCCTTCTCCTATTAAGATCAGAAATAAAACAAAAATAGCAGGACTCTTCAATTCTTTTATTTTTTTATTTGTTACTAGATAGTCATCAGAGCTTTCGTTGTAGTTCAATTTTAATTCTTGTTGGTCCCGAGAGTGAGTTCAGGTGTAGAGGGGGGGGTGAATACACCTAAATCCAAATTTCTCAACTTCGAACACGAACAGTCCTATTCAGGAAGATGCCGTACTGAAATGATTCAGCAGACCAGACAACTGTTCTGAATCGTGTTAAAGGCTAAAAGTCTGACTCGGCTGAGATCTGCTAACTGACTAGGTCGAATTCGTATCGATCGGCAAGAGTTCGGTGCGCGGAATAGTGTAGGCCCAAATCGGCTTTTTATGAGAAAACGTTTTAAGTCTCAATTCGGTAGATAAGAAGTTCGAGATATCGAGACAGCTTAATTGATTTTAAATAAGATGTTCAGTATGCACAGTAAAATCAATGTAACAGTAAGTAAACGACACAGAGATTTTTAAAGTGGTTCGGATATCAACAATCCTACGTCCACTGTCCCCGATAGATCGGAGAGGCTATTTATTATACCGAGTTAGTCTCGGTCGGCTTGTGCACGTGGACAAAGCCGTGGCTTGGGGATTATATCGAGCAAGTCCCAGGTTACACTTCTATCAAACTTAAAGTGTTTGACAAACTTCTCCAACAGTGAAGGAGTCCTTATACAATAAGGATTGGGTTCAAAAGTGAACTCCTTCGTCTAAGCTATGGATATATCGGTTGAGCTTAGGGTTAGAGGGATGGGAACAAGAATGTAGCTTCTAGAGCGACGAACAGCTGAGGTTTAGCTATAAGTTCGTGTCACGTCGCTTGGATACTAGATGCTTTATTGTCGGTTCAGCTTGGTTCCCTTACGAGCTTAGAGGTAGTCTTTCGCCGGAGATAACTCTTTCGATTCTTGCGGAAGACTTAGGCTTTTCTGGTTCTAGCTCGTTTGAATGCTTGTGTATGTTTTCGTCATTTAAGCTTATGCGCATTCGTGTGTTTCAAATCTTGAATGATCCCTCTATTTATAGAGAAGAGATTGAGAAAGATCCGTTGGAGACGATCTTCTTCTCTCTCTCTCTTTTTGGTAGCTAACGGCTCTTTTGGCGTAGGTAACAGTGCCTTTTCCTCCTTTTCCGGAAAGTGTTGACTTGCAGCTTTAGTAGGTAGGATGACACGTGTATGTTTGTCATTTGTCGAGGCGGATAGAGCGGTTGAGACAGCACAGACTTCGAGACAAGCTGAAGCTGACTTCTCTCATCCTCGTATATGACAATGCTGATTGTCTTTCAAAAGATTCTGACAGTCCTGAAGACTATCTGCCGATGCTGAGTCTGACCTTGTATTCAGTAGATAGACAGCTGAGATAAGTCTACTGAAGATCAGCTCTGAGTCCAGTGAACTACTCTCCGCCGAGTTCGGTTCCGACCGACTCTCTCGCATATCGCTCCCGCCGACTCCAGTATCACTGAGTCTTCTACACTGGTGCTGAGGCAGATAAGCTACTGAGCGCCTTGACCAGAGCAGAGTGTCTACTGAGTCTGAAACCTCAGAGACAAACAACATATACAACGGAATGGTTCACCAATCAGATAGGGTTTTGGGATCTTCAAATCTTCTCAACAGTTCAGAGTACATAGGCTACTGAGCTTGGTTCAGTATAGATGATAGAATCATTTCCAACTGAGTGAAATAGTGCTGAGGATAGAATCATCACCCAACAATTTCCCCCTATTTGATGATGCCAAAACCTATCATCTATGCTAACACTAAACGTACGTAAACAAATCTCCTTACAATTTTACAAGTAAGATCGAGGAGATGTTCCATCGGTTCTAGACTATCAAAAACAGGGCAAAAATAATTTCCCCCATTACATAGAAGCAATACTAGCAGAATCTAACAAAGTAATAAACTGAAAAGTAATAAAGAAAGTGAGTGTGTGTCAGTTATCACTTTAGTGATTCTGAGTGTTAAAGCATAAGACAAACACGGCTATTTAGACAACAAGTTGTTGTCAGAGCCAAAAGAAGATTTGTATATATAAGAGTGATTCAGTTTAGTACATTACAAATCTTGCTAGAATATGAAGAGAGAATACTAAGACTATGGGCGCCTAAACCGCCGAATCCGGTCCATGAATCCTTGCGATTGTGTCTCGGGCAAGGTGGCACACCATACATTCGGTACGTGGTCTTTCTCGCCTTCAAGTATTCCGCGAAGTCACCGGGTTATCATCTTGTAAGAATCTTTGATCAGCAGCGTCCTTCACTTCAGCTTCAATAGTCGCAACATGAATTGAGTCATCCATTCTTCTTGGAGGTGGAATGATTCTGGGTCCGGGAATCTGAATCTCTTTCCCTTCTGAAATGGCATTATACAAGTGGATGTAGAGATCCGCTTTAGTAAGCATCATCCATTCAAAGATAAGCTTCACTTCTAGACTTGTTCGGCCGTAATCTCCGTAAATAATAGCGTTTGATGAACTCAATCTTCGAATTTTCCCATCTCTGAGTGAATTGAGCCGGCATCCACTCGTCTGTTCTCGGCCATCTGTGAGATTTCGGATCGCGTGGCCTTCTTTCCGAACTTCCCGTAACGATAGGGAATGTCGCCTTTAGCAGGAGTTCGTGCGCCCGGCTTCTTCCTCGCACGCTTCCTTAGAGCTTCCAAATCGCCTAAGTGGATTCTCGTTTCTCGTAGCCTCAATCTGTCTCGCCTCTTCGCCTCTATATAAGTACCGTCCATCCGGGGCGAATATGGCTTCAGCCTCATCATCTAGCTCTTTAGGTTTCGGGAGGCATCTTCCGAGTCGGCAGGGGGTACTTGATTTTTCTTTCGATGTACCCCGCTTCTCGCACTCGCCGCTTCGCTCCTTCTCCTTTTCCCCGTCATCATCGTCTTCGATCCCGAGCTTCCTTGGAGGTAGCCTCGGCAGGCTTTCTTCCTCCTCTCGCTTGGAGCTTTAGATTTTCTTTTCACAGCATAGGCCGAGGCTTGTTTGTAGCTTCGCCTCAAAGAATCTCCCTTGCCGCCTTTTCATCGCGGCAATCCGAGCCTCCTCTTCAGCGAGATGTATCGTTTCGTTTTCTTTGCTTTGGAGGGGTCGGGAGTTTCAAGTATCTTTTTGCCTTTGCCCCGAACAGGTGGAGGGAGAGGTGTTTCCTCTTCATCTCGAATCTTCGCCAGCCTCCTCAAGCATACTCTGCGACTTCCTTAATGATATCACTGGGAGTCCGAGTCGCATGAGCAGCTTGGGTTCCTCGAGCCACTTGGGCCGGTCTCGCTCGTGCTCGCACTGGGACACCCCCGGGCCTCACCCATTTCGGGCTCGAGTCTTCTTCCGAGTTGCTTTGTACCCTTAGATTTTTCGGTTTTGGTGGGGGTCGGCTTCTCGGTACTCTTCTTTGCTTTGTACTCTCCTCTTTTCTTTCCTTCTCTTTTCCTTCCCCCTTTTTGGCATCATCAATTGCAGCCGGGGTTGGGATGAGTACTGACCTTTTCGTACTTTTTGTAAGAGGTTGACAGATCTTCAAGACGATCATTGATCTTAGTCGAGCCTCATGCGGCTCGTTCCTCTCGGCTGCAAGATCTACCTTGTAGTGCTGGGTGTGAGAGGTCAGCCGCTTCCTTGAACTCTTTCACCTTTCGTGAGATCTTATCTTCCACGACCAACCGAATGTTTTCAAGTTTGATTTACGTGGCCGGGCTTGTTCGGCGAAGGACTCGTAATGAGTAGACAAAGATGCCTTGAACTCGTAAGAAGCTTAGCTTGTCCTTCCCGGAAGATCCCGAGCCGATCATCAAATTTCGTCTGTGCCGAGCCGGTGCTTGAGTGACAATGGCGAGACATCGTGGGCGGCCGATTGGGACATAGAGGATTTCAGCCCCTGAAGATCAGTAGCGGTGGCTTCAGTAGTCTTCTTCCACACGTTGTGGACTGCCTTGGCGAGGGCACGGTTCTAAGTGCCTTGGCTTTTAATGGCCCTCGCCACATACTTGGAACGTCGACGATGCGGGCTGGGCGCTACCTCGAATACAGACTTCAACAAGAGCTGAGCGGGCTCTGTGGAAGCTGAGGTACCAACCGTCGACTTCGCAGGTCCAAGGATACTGAGCGAACGCGGAGCTTCTGCAGAAGTGAGTGTATCCTTGTCCTGGGGATTTCCCTCATCAGGCTTTCCAGGGCCTGAATCACTGGGTGGGTCGTCATGGTCTAACCCATCTGAGGGTGCTGGGCCTGAGGCAAGTTGTCGATCATGTACCATTGCCGGCATTGCAGCCCCTCAAATTTTCCATTGAGCCGAGGTCTTCGTGCTCGAATAGCCTATTTGTTCCCTCAATCTCAGCTTCTTCTTCATGAAGCCGCCGACAGGAAAAGTGGAGAACTAAGCGTTGTAGACGAGGCCACTCCCGATGTCGCAAAGAACATGTGGAGTCTTGCCGATTTGGCAATAAGCATCGATCGGAGTAGTCAGGCAAGCTCCGAATCGGTTGAAGAATTTCTCGGGATGCTCTGGATAGAATCACCGACGCTTCCATCCCGATTGTTTCTTCTTCGACGCCGTCTCGGATTCCAAGTCGATTGGAGACGTCCGATGTTCGAGCAGGTGGCATACTCGCCGAGTGGAGGAACCGTGAGGGGCCGTCTAGGCGTTGAATTTCTTCACCGTGAGCTTCGTAGCCTCCCCTTGTTCCATCTCTATTGGTTCTTCGATGGAGACTCCCTTCTCCACCGATTGAGTCTTCTCGTAAGACTCGGCTCATCTATTAGCCGCAAAGGCCGAATAGGTTGCCGAGTAGCTGTTCAAGTAGGAGTTTTCTGAGATACCTCGGATTCGCAGAGGCACGTCCGGGATGGCTTTCTTCGCTTCTTAGCCGTGCCTTAGATATTTTTGCTGGGAGGTGTTCTCTTCTTTGAAGGTGCACCGCTTGAGGCTTATTCATTGAGCTTGGGGACTCGACCCTATCTCGCCGAAGGGCGCAGATCGGTTGTGGAAGCGCACCTTTTTCACATTGAAGTACTCTTTATCATCAAAGGTGACTTGGTCTGAACCACAGTGGTCTTCAATCATTACTGAGAGCTTCAGCCCATACAGTAATTTCCTCTTCGCGCTCAGGATGCGTGTTGACTTGTCAAACTTGGCCGCTTGGATCATGAATTCTCTGATGAAGAAATCTGTCCAGTTGATCTTAGCGCCATCGTATATCGCCATCATTAATTGGATCTTAGGTAGGGGGACCTGATCAAATGAGCCAGCTTGGTTTGTCAGCAGCTGAGTGACAATGTAAGCCAAGGCTCTGTATTGTGGTAGCATGGCGTTCTTGGGAAAAGTAGCTCTGAAGGTTGTTGGCTTTCCGCAGAATATGGATAGGTACTCGTCTACTGAGTCGTCATTGTAGCCTACGGTGCCGATTCCTTCGATGGCAAGTCAAAGCTGTTCTTCGGTGCTTCCTTGATAGATATACGTTTCGAGCTTGGGAAGCATTGTTGATGGAGTAAGTTCCCAACCTCCCAATGATGTCTCCGGAGATGGAGTCTGAATTGAGGTATATTTCAGCCACTTGTCGAGGAAGGAAGAACGTTGGCTTCCTCGAAAGAAACTTCTCCAGACCGGACTCCCGTAGAGATGCGAAGATCTCATCCATGTAGTCTAGGTCGCACGCATCGAATTCCATGACCGGTTCGCACTGCACACGGCCTTTTACAAGAATGTCCTCCATGTTATGAGGGGCATCTACAGTTATGTTCGCCATAGTACACGTTACATAAGAATCTTATTAGTATCGCTTTAGATACAACGCTTTATATATATTGATACCGAAGAAACAGAGAAATACAAGAATGCTTCTAATAAGCATACCAATAAAATCGAGATAAGATATGAAGATGAAGTTGTAAGTAAGGATTGCTTTTGCAAATCTAGGATTTTTCTGACTTGAAAGATTTGAAGTATGCTAATGGCGGTTTGAGAAGATATGATCAAATATATATATCAAACGTGAAGATGAACAGCTATTTGATCAAAGGTTGTGTTTAAACTACTTTATAGAATGGACGGTCAAGATTAGAAGATATATTATAGGTAATGATCGCATATGCCGCCTAAGTCAAAGCCAGTTGTAAAATAGCCTAAGTAGTAACTGTGAAAAGACATGCATTAAATGCGCGCAGAGTTCAGCAAGCTTATGTATGGAATGTCGTGCATTAAATGAAATCCGTTAATAATAAAGACAAACCAAGAGATATTAATATCATGCTGAATCTTTGCCATAAATGCAAGATTTTGTTATACAAATTACTACTGAGTAGAGATACGCAAACCTGTCAGCTGAACATAGTAGTCAGCTGATACCTCGTGTAGATGGTTTCTGAATCTCTACGTACTGAATACATTCAGTACTGAGAGTGAACATTCCCCCTTACTGAAATGGTCCTCTCCTGAAACCTTTTACCGACCGAGGTCGGTAGGGTCCAAAGCAGACCTAGCTCTACCGAAAGTTCTCCGAATCCGGATTCGGCCTAGAGGCTTGGTCGCATGTCGCCCGTTGCTTGTCGGGATGGATCTTTTCCATCCCGATATCCTTCTTTTCGACATGGTCACGAATGAAGTGATGTCTGATGTCCACGTGCTTGCATCTCGTGTGTAGTACACGATTCTGAGTGATTGCAATGGCACTGGTACTATCGCAGAAGATCGGCACTTCATTCTGAATGACGTCATAGTCTCTCGTCGCTTTGTCTCGCCCAAAGGATTTGGGCGCAACAACTTCCGGCAGCCATGTATTCGGCTTCGTAGTCGACGTAGCTACCGAGTGCCGTTTCTTTGAAAACCATGAGATCAAGATGCTGCCAAGGAACCGACATGTTCCCCAAGTTGATTTTCGGTCAATTCTACATCCCGCATAGTCGCATCGAGAATAGCCGCTTAGTTCAATATTATCATCAGCTGGATACCATAAACCCATGTCAGGTGTTCCTCGGAGATAGCGGAGAATCTTCTTTGCTGAGTCCATATGGCTCTGCTTCGAATTCGCCTGAAATCGACCACAGACACCTACAGCATAAGTTATGTCAGGACGAGTAGCTGTTAAATATAATAGTGAACCAATTATAGCACGATATTCGGTTTGGTCTACTGATACTCCCTCTTTATCAAGATCTATCTTCATATTCGTATTCATCGGGATCTTGATAGATTTGCCAGATGTGCAGCCGAATCTTTTGATGAGGTCTCGAGTGTATTTGCCTTGGTTGATGAACGTTCCCTTTTCAGATTGCTTGACTTGAAAACCAAGGAAGTAGTTCATTTCTCCCATCATTGACATCTCGAACTTATCCTTCATCATCTTTTCAAATTGTTGACACATGATGACATTCTTTCGATCCGAATATGATGTCATCCACGTAGATCTCGCACAAGTAATAAGTCTTCTTCCGCCGAATGCCGAATAGAGTGCGGTCTCATCGTGCCTTTCTAAAAACCATTCTGAAGAAGAAACTCAGACAGGGTATCGTACCAAGCCCTGGGTGCTTGTTTTAACCCATACAGAGCCTTTCTGAGTCTATATACTTGATGTCCCTACTGAAAGCCGGGCGGTTGTTCCACATAGACTTCTTCTTTCAAAGACGCCATTCAGAACGCAGACTTCACATCCATTTGATAAACTCCGAATCTTTGATGTGTTGCGTAGGCTAGGAATAGTCTAATTGCCTCCAATCTTGCAATTGGAGCGAAAGTTTCATCGAAATCTATTCCTTCAGCTTGACAGTAGCCTTTAGCCACGAGCCTTGCTTTGTTCCTTACTATAACGTTGTTTTCATCTCACTTGTTTTTGAAGACCCATTTGGTTCCAATGACATGTTGATGACGGGGTCTGTCTACAAGCTCCCACACTTCGTTTCTCGTAAACCGATTCAGCTCCTCCCGCATAGCTATGATCCGGTCCAAGATCCTTTAATGCATCCTCAATGGTCCGAGGCTCTTCGTAGACAAGAAGCGAGGAAAATAATGCGCTTTCTCCTTGACGGAATCCGGATCTTGTCTTGACATTAGTTGAGGGATCTCCAATGATTAGATCAAGAAGTGTGAGCATCGAGCCACGATCTACGAAGTTTCAGCTCTTCATCTGAAATTTGTTCAACACAGTTAGTAGGTGAGTTAGGCATTTCAGTTGTACTATTCTCGAGATTGAAGAATTTCAATGAGAAGAGTATGGTCTACCGAGTCACCGTGTTCGGGGGCATTCAGCTCGGAACATTACTAGATGTTCCCCCCGAGTTGTTATTCTCGTAGTGGTCTCGCTTACCTCTTGGGTTTCTTCATCGACCTGAGTTACCGGGATTGATTCTGCTCAGAGAATCAATCCGCTCGCCTACTTGCTCTGCCGGTTGAGATTCGTAGATTTGTCTTCGGTTTCTTCGTCCGAATCATCATCCCAACATAGCCGGATCTTTTCGGGTTTGTCCTTTAAGCTTAGATCCCGTAGCCGTCTACCGATGTCCTCGTATTCGGAATTTGAGTTATTGCTCCTGTCTTCGCAGCAAACTCGTTAAAAACAACATGAGGGCTTTCCTCCACGCAAAGAGTCCGATAGTTGAATACTCTAAAAGCTTTGCTTGACCCGAGAGTATCCTAAGAATACTCCCCGATCCGACTTGCTATCAAAAGTCTTCACTGATCTTTCCCATTATTGTGGATAAAGCATGAACAACCAAAGATATGGAAATAAGATAGAGAAGGCTTCCCGCCGTTCCATAGTTCATATGGTGTCCTCTTATGCTTCGCTTTGTCGGTAGAGATCTATTCTCGAGTGTAACACGCAGATCCGGCTTCTACGCCCGCAATTGGATGGGAGTCCCGAATCTGCGAGTAGAGTTCTAGCCGCTTCTTTGAGAGTTATGTTCTTTCGTTCAAAGAACTCCATTTTGCCGAGGTGTGCGGGTCACCGATGTCTCATGCTCTATTCCTTCGCTCGCGTAACTCCTCTACCATGGAATTAAGGAACTCAGTTCCTCTGGCTGAACGTATTTTTCTGATCTTAGCGTTCTTCTCGACACTGAGCCTTTTCAGAAGCGTTGGTAACTCTGTTTTGACGTCAAACTTGTTGGCAATGAATATGACCCATGTGTAGCGCGAGTAGTCATCTATGACCACTAATGCATATTTCCTGCCTCTGATCGTCACTGGGGAGACTGGACCGAACAAATCCATATGTAGTACCTGAAGGATTCCATCGGTGGAAGGAGATGGAACTGTTGGATTTTGATTCTTTGTTTGCTTTCCCTTCAGACATGCTTCACACTGAGTGTCTTTGCTGAATATTTCATTCGGCAGTCCCCTTGCTAGAGTGTCTCTTGCTAGTTTGTTGAGCGTCTTGAAGTTGAGATGGCCGAGTCTTCTATGCCATAGCCACCCCGTTCGATTATCATTCTTTGCCAACGAGACAAGCTTCGTGTTCACTGAGTTCCATCAAGAACATATATGTTCTTTCACGCGCGAACCCGATAACACCGTTTTCCCCGTAGATTTATCAATAACATCACGTAAAACCGGCGTCAAATACCACTCTATTTGAGTTATCACAAAATTGACTAACGAAGAGAAGGTTAAGTCGAAGTCCTTCAACATATGATACTCTTGGAACTTTGGCGGTTCCAATGCCGAGTGTTCCATATCCTCTAGTATAGCCTTTTGCATTGTCTCCGAACTTAATTGGGGTCCTTCTTCGGTGATATAATTCTTCGCAGACTCCTTTGGTATGTCATATGTCTTGAGCATCCGTCGTCCACATACCATGGGTCTCTTCGCACTCCGCAAAACGTAATTATATTCAGTACCCTTTATTTTTGATTTTGGGTCCTTAGGTGTTAGTTTTAATAACCCAAATCTGTCTAACAACCCTGGTGGTTTCAGACATCTTCTTTCCACTAGAGTCAACATATCTGACCACTGGACTGGTCACAGGTGACTTCTGAGGCTTCTGAGGTTTAGGAGTCCTAATCTTCTGAGCTGGTGGACTGCTGACCTTTGCCTTCTGTGCGGCTTTCTGTTTCCTTTTCTGAATTTTGGACCCTCTTCTGACTATAGGTTCATAATAATATGACCCATACTGAGCTGGATGTGTCAGCTTTGGAGGTCCATACTGATCGGCCAATTTTGATTTGTTGGTTCTCCCTTGACTGAACTGGGGTACTTTGGCTTTGATCTTGTTGTCAGAATGCTGCTGAGTAGGATGAGGTGCTTTCATCTTTTGTTTGTTCTTTGCGAGGGGGTTCAGTATATCAGCATTGATGGTCTTTCCTCGAACAAACCTATCAAGCAAGCCGTCCTTCCGAGTGTACAGGGCGGACGAGGAAGCTCCCCCGGCCGAATCCAAGTCCTTCCTTGCAGTGCTTTGGCTTGTTGCTTGCTAGCATAGCCTCCAATTTCTTTTCGGCGCCCATGTACCTCTCGGTCATCGTGTTCCTCCGGACATCATCACTTTTCTTCATCGCATCATGTTCGGTCCTCGAAGTCCCGATAGTTTTTGCTTCAAGCAGACTCGGTCCAGATCTTTCGAGTCAAGTCATTGGTCGAACCGAAATCCGATCTTCTTGATGCCGAGACTTGGCCATCGGAGAGTTTATCTCCTCCCCGAGTCTCAACACAAGTCCTTCGGCCTCGTAGCAACCCGACTCTCCCGAGAAAGTCTCCGATTCTCCACTTTCGTGGTATCCAACTCCCCGAAGAGTCTTGTTGAGCCGGCATACTCATTTGAATTTGTTCATCTAGTAGATCTTCATATGCGGTTGTGATGTCCAAATTCCCATCTCGCACCTCGAAACAAGTGTCGTGTGTAGCGGTGTGAAGAGGAGTTGATCGGTTCATGAGAATTTACCTCATCCTCTTCGCCCGCCATCATGCACATTTCGCCGATTCATCTCGCTTCATACTCTAAGGCCATGAAGGCTGCTTCATCGTCAGATGAATCCATAAAGGAGTCAAACTCTTCTGAGTCGTCTGAGATTTCGCCAGCTATGTAGGATTGTCTTTTCTGGGCGAATTTCTCTCTCCTCGCCTTACGTGCTGCGCGTTCAGCACTACTGAGCTCAGGACAATCATATTGATAATGTCCCGGCTTTTTGCAGTTATAGCAAGTGATGACTTTTTCTTCTTTGGTTGCACTATCCCTTGAGGGTGCTTGAGTCATCTTTCTTTCCGCATTCGAAGATTGTGAGTCAGGAGAGCGTTTTGGTGTATATTCTTACTTACCTTTTGTGTCTCGGTACGCTTTAGTCAGCCTTCTACGCCTCTCTTTCTCCTTCTGATACTTTACAGCGAGCAGCGCATACTTTTGAGCGAGACTTCCTTCTTGTAGATCATTAAGTGAAGGCTCAGCCTTACTCGTCGTCTTGCTCGTCACGGGAGATGCTTGTGCACCGACCGTTGCTTTGAAAGCATGGTCGATCTTTGTGTCGCCTTCGCTCTCGGCTTTCTTTGAGGTCTGTCGAACTCAAACTCCTTCGCCTATAATTCCGAAAAGATATGGTCGGGAGAGACAACATCTAAATCGAATGTCGCAATAGAGTGGCAAAAGGTGTCCAAAGGTCCGTCCGGCGGTGCCCTCGCATCTTTAGATTCATTTCTCGGTTGCTTGAATGTCTTTCCCACTCGTTGATTGAGTTCATCGATTGGTAACTCGACGTTCGTATCTTCGATTTTGTCACCGGGCATGAGAGACAAGCTTTCCAGCTTTTGGAGTTCCAGCGCTAGTTTATTCGCTTTAATCTTCTCGAGTCCCTCGACTCGTAGCGCTAGAGCATCCCGTAGTTCTTTAGCGGTTTTGCATTCCCGAACCCCCGCCAAGATAAGAATCGCTAAGAGTGGTTAGTATGGCATTCTCGGCGACTCGGCCTAGATTGTGAAGCTTCTTCTCTTCGGGAGTGAAGAGACTTCGTCTTTAGGGATCTTCTTCCCGGTCACCATTCCTCCTCCTTCACTTGAGTTACAACACTATCGATCATGGGAACGATAGGTCCATCTTCAAGCACTTCGGTCATATCTGTCATGGAGGGATGTCGATGTGCTTCCATTCTCGACTCACCACACTCCATAATTCTCCACCGAGAACATGGGTACCATTCTTATACCCGACATATCAGCCATGAAGAATAATGATATGAATGTAGAGTGATATGCGGTGAAAAACGTTTTCCTCCCGGATCCGTTCGAATGGACCAGCCTCAAAGTGACCAAAGTCTTAAGGAACTCCCGCTCCGATACCAATTGTTGGTCCCGAGAGTGAGTTCGGGTGTAGAGGGGGGGGTGAATACACACGAATCCAAATTTCTCAACTTCGAACACGAATGTCCCTATTCGGGAAGATGTCGTGCATCGAATGATTCAACAGACTGCATAACCGTTTCGAATCGTGTTAAAGGCTAAAAGTCTGACTCGGCTGAGATCTGCTAACTGACTAGGTCAGAATTCAGTATCGATCAGCAAGAGTTCAGTGCGCGGAATAGTGTAGGCCCAAATCGGCTTTTTATGAGAAAACGTTTTAAGTCTCGGTTCGGTAGATAAGAAGTTCGAGATATCGAGACGCTTAATTGATTTTAAATAAGATGTTCGGTATGCACAGTAAAATCAATGTAACAGTAAGTAAACGACACAGAGATTTTTAAAGTGGTTCGGATATCAACAATCCTACGTCCCACTGTCCCGATAGATCAGGAGGCTATTTATTATACTGAGTTAGTCTCAGTCAGCTTGTGCACATGACAAAGCCGTGGCTTGGGGATTATACTGAGCAAGTCCCAGTTTACACTTCTATCAAACTTAAAGTGTTTGACAAACTTCTCCAATAGTGAAGGAGTCCTTATACAATAAGGATTGGGTTCAAAAGTGAACTCCTTCGTCTAAGCTATGGATATATCGGTTGAGCTTAGGGTTAGAGGGATGGGAACAAGAATGTAGCTTCTGGGAGCGACGAACAGTCCGAGGTTTAGCTATAAGTTCGTGTCACGTCGCTTGGATACTAGATGCTTTATTGTCGGTTCAACTTGGTTCCCTTACGAGCTTAGAGGTAGTCTTTCGCCGGAGATAACTCTTTCGATTCTTGCGGAAGACTTAGGCTTTTCTGGTTCTAGCTCGTTTGAATGATTGTGTATGTTTTCGTCGTTTAAGCTTATGCGCATTCGTGTGTTTCAAATCTTGAATGATCCCTCTATTTATAGAGAAGAGATTGAGAAAGATCCGTTGGAGACGATCTTCTTCTCTCTCTCTCTCTTTGGTAGCTAACGACTCTTTTGGCGTAGGTAACAGTGCCTTTTCCTCCTTTTCCGGAAAGTGTTGACTTGCAGCTTTAGTAGGTAGGATGACACGTGTATGTTTGTCATTTGTCGAGGCGGATAGAGCGGTTGAGACAACACAGACTTCGAGACAAGCTGAAGCTGACTTCTCTCATCCTCGTATATGACAATGCTGATTGTCTTTCAAAAGATTCTCGACAAATCCCGAAGACTATTTGCCGATGCCGAGTCCGACCTTGTATTCGATAGATAGACAATCGAGATAAGTCTATCGAAGATCGGCTCCGAGTCCAAGTGAACTACTCTCGCCGAGTTCGGTTCGATCGACTCTCTCGCATACTCGCTCTCGCCGAGTCCAAGATCACCGAGTCTTCTACACTGGTGCTGAGGCAGATAAGCTACTGAGTGCCTTGACCAGAGCAGAGTGTCTACTGAGTCTGAAACCTCAGAGACAAACAACATATACAACGGAATGGTTCACCAATCAGATAGGGTTTTGGGATCTTCAAATCTTCTCAACAGTTCAGAGTACATAGGCTACTGAGCTTGGTTCAGTATAGAAGATAGAATCATTTCCCACTGAGTGAAACAGTGCTGAGGATAGAATCATCACCCAACAATTCTCATTGGCTTCCGAGCTATATTATTGTGGTTTGATCACCAAACTTTCATTTAATTGGTCAGAACCCTAAACTGATTCTTCCAAGTTAATATTTTTACAAACCCTAGAATTCTCTAGGTTGCAATATTTTGACAAACTCAAAATATCACAAAAGCTTGTGTGTACCACTTTTTTTTTTTTTTTTTTTTTGTCGACGAGGAACCCGCAGCCGCTACCTTTGGTGCGCACAGGGTAAACCTCGCTCCTGTGCAATAGCCTGCAAACCACACAGAAGAGTTAAACCACCCTTAATGTGACAGGGTGACAGGCTCACACATAGCGTATCCAGTGGGAATTGAACCCATGACCTATCGGTCCCGGGTCACCCACCTTCACCACTATGCCATCCCAAGGGGACTTGTGTGTACCACTTTCGTATACCCTTGTGTGTACCACACCACAAGTGTATTGACTTGTATTAAATATGGCCCACTTGATTTAATGAGAAACACCACATGTCAATACCCTTCTGGTGTGGTACATACAAGGGTATACGAAAGTGGTACATACAAGGCGCTCCGCCAAAATATGGACTTGACCTTCTCTAGGTTGCAATAATTCTCAAATTCATAATTATAAAATTAGCATAATACGTTGTAAATCTCATAATAATTTATAATAATATATTTTCAATATTTCAAAATTCTAAAATATGAAACGACAGAAGGTGTAATTAAGACTTTAACTACTGAAATCATATTGACCGTATAATGTCAAATCATTCTAGATTATTGAATGTGTTTTATTGTGATACAAAAAGGACATTAATGATGAATTGTAGCTAGTTGGTGGAGTTGGGACAAATCATTTTAAGCTTAGCCGTAGACAAAGATCTTCGGACCAAATCTTTGGCTATCAATCTATAAGCGGCCTCCGTCAAATGCAAACCATCCCAACCCACATACTGCGATGGATCTTCACACACCTTCGGACTATCCTGCCCACGCTGCCATGGCGCAAGATCAACTTTGTACGGCCCGCACGTGGGGCAACAAGCTGCAAGGCTTCCTTTGGCAAACCCTAAAATAAAATTAAACTAATCAGTCGATATATCCCTCCGAGATCATTTATTGATGCTCAACTCACCATATTTATATGGGGAAAGATAGAAACGCATTGCAGCATCGTAGTAGTTTCCGTAGATTATGGTTGTGTGAGGATTCTCCTTCTGAATGTGTTTGATTTCCGATTGAAGATGACTGTTGTGTGACTGGGCAAAGTTGTTGAGCCAATTGAGACAGCCGGTTTTAGGATCGTAATCAGTTTTGTTTGAACTCTTAAACTGCGTGAGATAAGTGGCTGAGCAACCAATGGGTAAGTTTCCGGGAACCATGAGTGTTACCGCTCCAGCTTTGATCAAAGTCTGCATTATTACATCATACACATATAATTTGACAATAATAACGTTATATTTTTATATTATATTACTCCATCCGTCCCAAATATTGCCTACTTTCCTTTTTCGTATGTCCCAAATTTATATACCTATTAACAATTTTTTGTTTTTAATTAAATCTTGCACTAACTTTAATACATATAATTAATGTGATAATATAGAAAAAGACTTCTTTATCCAATTTTTTTAATAACAAATACAATTATGTCATTAATTTTTTAATAATTTATTTTAATTTACTCATATTTCAATACAACATTTATCTAACTTTCATATCATTATCATTATGATCATTGAAGTCAATTGATTTGAAACCTATAAGTATTGATTGCTTAATTACCTTGATTGTTGAACCAATGGCTTTGACAACTAGAGGAATAAATGTTCCGACCAAATCCTTGCTTGTCCCTCCGAGTAATGCATGATTATAGTCATTGCCTCCAATCTCTCCCACTAGGACCAATGAGGACTCTAGAAACTTTTTACGATCTACATACGCATTGTCAACAAAATTAATAAGATTTTTTGGTTGTATTTGACCTTTTTATGGATTTAAAAAAAATAACATTAAAGAAATGCAATGTAGAAGTTGGTTTGTCTAAAGATCCAACGTAAATAAATAATCGTTTCTCTTTAATTAATCATTTTAAATTAATCCAACTTGAACGGCATTGGTTTCCACAAATCAATTAACGTAGATCCATTCTTAAACCACATTAAGAGATTAAAGAAAGAATAAAAATAATAAAGGCACGTGGGTTAGACGCAGAAAACTCTCGTTTAGCGTTTCGAGTGTAACTGTGTTAACGTCTATTTGCTTGCTAGGGCCATAAACATAATTTAATCGATCATTACCATTATTTCATATACTATAAACATAATTTGCCTTTTGAGATTTAAAATCAAATTCCCTTAATTACTCGATCATTACAAAGATTTCATATATTATTTGAGTCTGATGCTGTCCTTTAATTTTAGTTTCCAAATATGACAATATCAATACCTAATCGATATCGAACACAAATAAGAACTTCAAGTACATTGTTTAGTTTTTCGTTTTTAGGGGGAAGAAAATCAGATTTTTTTTTTATTAAAATGCACATTAAGAATTATCAAAAAAACAAAAAATTATTCGATATACCTGAAGGATTCTGATAGAACTTTGGCAAGAATAATTTCTCAAACCAACTCAACTGATCGCCCAGAGAAGTATTCGCCGTACGGATATCGATCCCTCTACGCAGGAAAAAGGAGTCCGGCAGAGCAGAAGCTCCGGCCACAGCGAAATTCACGCTGCTCCGAAAGCTCGAGTTCTTCCCATCATAAAACGGTGGCACCAAAGGCAGCCCCAAATGCTCGGCTGCAAAGCTATACAGTTGAATTAAAAAGTTAAAAAAATATGAAAATTTACGTCGGAGAACAGAGGAAATGTACCAATGAAGTCGATAATGAGGCGGCCGTCGGAGCATCTTCCGGTGGGGCGACGGAAGAAGGTTTCTCCGTATGGCGCCGACGCAAAAAAGAGCGGAGGGCCCGATTTGGAGAGGTGAAGTAGGTTGCCGGTATCAGCTAGGGAATCGCCAAAGCCAATTATGGATTTGAAGCATGAAGAAGAAGAAGCGTTCTTGCAAAGTGATAATAAGATTAACAGATAAATGATTTGGAGATTGGGAGAAAAGGAAGAAGGAGCAGCCATTGGAGATGCAGCAGATCCAGTAATGTCAGAATGCTTGAATATTGAATGAGAGGGAGAGGGAGAGGCTTTTTATAGGAAAAATTAAAAAACTGAGCCGAAGAAATAGGGACATTTCCAAAATTTTAATTGATACGAGCAGAATTATCAATTTTAAAAGTAAGTTGGTAAAAATATTAAATTCATTTTATAGATAATTGTGACACACTAATTAACGGGAAAGATTGTGTATATATGATTTTAACGTGTAAACAGCTAGTGCTTCTACAGCTGTACTTTGATTCATCTATTCAAAATTACTTACTTACTCTGCAAAAAGTGACTCACTTTTCTAATTGAGACGTCATATTAATAAATTTTAATACTCTCACCTACTTTATAATCTTCTTTTTTAAACTTTATAATTTACTTTCTCATTATTTTATTCATCTTATATCTCCTACTTTGTCATATACAATCTCATCATTTCACTAATCTTATTTATCTTACTTTATCATTTATTTCTCTCTTATATTTTATCTCTATTATCTTAATTACCATTCCGAAAAGAAATGACCCGTGTATAGCAGGACAGAGAAATCAAGAAAAATATTTAGCACATTTTAAGAAAAGATTTAAGTATTTAAAACATTTCAAGAAAGAAAGAAAAAAAAAGGTAGTATTACTTTAAGAAAATTCTCTTTTATATAACTTTGCCCTATTTTAAATATTTAATCAGCGCCAAGTACAAGAAATCGCAAAAGTTCATGTGTCCATCAAATTATATGGCTAGTTGTTTTTTTTTCTTTTCTTTTTGTCTCGCTGATGTTAACATAAAGAAATATTCCTATATTATAGTAGGGAGAATGACTTCGACTGGATATTATATAAAAATAAATATTAATAACGATTTCAACTTTTAAGAGTTTTAATTATGGTTGACAAGTAAGATTAAGAATTTTAAACAATATTTTTTATACAACATTGTAGTGGATAATATGGACTACTTAATATTCTATCAATTAAAAAAATCTGGAGATAACAACCAAAATATAGTTTAAAGCAATATTATATAAAGATTTGAAGATTTATGAAAGGAATTGATTCTTACATTATGAGAAACAACAGGGAAATTATTTAGTGAATTATGCATAATTTATTCTTCTTTGTTTAAAAAATATTTATGTTTAATAGAATTTGTTAAAAGTAAATATCGAATAGCGCATAAATTGTCCAGAAATATGTTTTTATTAAGGAAAAAACAAAACGTATATGTACAACAGATCATAGCTCTAATTTAAAGAAAGAAAATCAAGAATAATCTTCTCTAATCCATCTCATGAATATCGCTATAATCAATCCATGAATATAATAATCTTCTCTGATCCATCTCATGAATATCGATATGTTCAATCCATGAATATCGCTATCTTCAATCCATGAATATAATAATCTTCTCTGATCCATCTCATGAATATCGATATCTTCAATCCATGAATATCGCTAACACTCCCCCTCAAGATGGCGTATGTAAGTCTCGAATACCCATCTTGCTAAGTAGAAAGGTGAAGCGTTCACTTCCTAAAGCTTTGGTGAAGAGATCGGCAAGTTGTAACTTTGAGGAAACTGGTAAAGTATCGATCTCCTTAGATTCGACACGTTCTCGAACGAAGAAACAATCCATTTCAACGTGTTTGGTTTGTTCATGAAAAACTGGATTTGCTGCTATATGTCTTGCAGCTTGGTTATCACAAAACAACGACGTGGGGGTCGTGATTAAAACCTTAAGATCTTGTAAAAGCCACAATAGCCATAAGATTCCACTTACAATTCTCGCCATAGCTCGATATTCAGCCTCTACAGATGATCGGGCAACAACCGTTTGTTTCTTTGCATGCCAAGAGATTGGAGCTCCACCAAGTGTGATGAAATAACCAGTTTTAGACCTTTGAGTTAGAGGACAACCTCCCCAATCTACATCAGAATAAGCTTCTAACACTAAATCTCCCACAATCTGTAGGAAAATACCTTGTCCTCCTTTCAAATACCGAAGAACATGATAAACGGCATCAAGATGACTCCGTCGAGGACTGCTCACAAATTGACTTAACACATTGACAACATAAGAAATATCTGGATGCGTAACAGTTAAATATTGTAACCTGCCAAGGAGTCGTCTATACTGTCTTTCATCAACCTTCTCTCCATCTTCATTGTTGTCAAAACGTGTATTTTGTTCCATTGGGAAGGAAACAAGGCTTTGAACCTTCCATCCCACTCTCTTTAAGTATGTCCAATGCATACTTTCTTTGATTAAGCACGAAACCGGCAGAAGAACGAGCTACCTCGATTCCCAGAAAATACTTGAGCGTGCCTAGGTCTTTAATGCTAAACTGCTCGTGCAAATACTCCTTTGTGCGCTTGATTTGCTCAATATCCGTTCCTGCAAGAATAACGACATCCACATAAATCAAAGAAACCAAATATATAGATCCCTTTTCATAGATGAAAAGGGAATAGTCAGCTTTGCTTTGACAAAAGCCTATCCTTTGAAGTGCGATCGTGAACTTTTGATACCAATTGCGAGAAGCTTGTCGAAGCCCATAAAGTGATTTCTTCAACTTACAAACTCCGGTCTCCCCCTTTCGAGCAAACCCTTGGGGAATCTTCATGTAAATGTCTTCGGATAAATCACCATGGAGAAAAGCATTATTTACATCGAGTTGATGAACATGCCAATGACGTTTAGCTGCTACTGCGAGAACGGTGCGAACAGTAACTAATTTGGCAACGGGAGCAAAGGTTTCATGAAAGTCGAGGCCTTCAATTTGTGTAAAATCTTTTGCGACTAGCCGAGCTTTGTAACGCTCTACTTCACCATTGGGATTACACTTAATTTTGTATACCTATTTGGAATCCACTGTATGTTGTCCCGGTGGAAGAGAAATGAGTTCCCAAGTGTCATTTTCTTCCAAGGTTTTGACTTCTTTACGCATCGCCTCGCACCATGCCGGGTGCTTTACAACCTGTTGAGAATATTTAGGCTCATCTTGTGTAATGATGTCCGCAAGAAAAGCACGATGAGGTGAAGAAAATCGATGATAAGAGATACGGTTAGAGAGAGAATGTACCGTCGAGGACTCAGAGTTAGGGCGTGAGTGCGAATGGTCTAAGGATGCTGGAATATCAATCTCATAATCTTGAAAATGCGATGGATTCCGACAAGTACGTGTGCTCTACCGCGGTGCAAGGGAAGTATGAGTCTCATTATTAATTTCTGAATATTCAGAAGCGTTGAGCTGAGTAAAAGATTGAGAAGATGGGCTTGAAGACCGAACAGAGGCATCTGATTCAATTGTGGCAGTGGACTCAACATGTGGCCCATTCACCAAGTCAAATTGTGGTGAAGAAATATCACTGGGCCCAACTGTGAAATCAACAGTAGAGTTAGCATGATTGTGGGAGCTGATGGGCTCGGATTCAGAGTGGGCTTCATGCTGAAGTGGACCATCAACAAAGGAAGCAGGCCCAGTAACCGAATCAGCGGCGGTCTTCCACGTAGAAGATTGAGAATTAATTCCCACTTTGAATGGGAAAACATCTTCGAAAAACCGAACGTCACGAGAAATGTAGTTTCTTCCAGTGTCCATATCATAAACTCGATAGCCCTTTTGAGAACTCGGATAACCAACAAACACACATGGACGAGAGCGTGGCACAAACTTGTCACTTCCCTTATGATTATCATGTACATAAACTAAGCACCCAAATACTCGTAAACAATCATAAGATGGTTGCCTTCCATATATCATTTCATAAGGGGATTTATAATTAAGGAGCTTAGAGGGTAATCTATTAATTAAATAAGTGGCCGTCATTACGCACTCCCCCCAAAATTCAATAGGCAAACCACTATGAAATCTTAAGGCTCGTGCAACCTCAAGAAGATATCTATGTTTACGCTCCACGACCTCATTTTGTTGTGGAGTGTCCGTACAAGAAGTTTAAAAAATAATACCATTCGCGGTATAAAATTCCATCATCTCACTACTTTGAAATTCTTTTCCATTGTCAGTCCGAATCCTTTTAACAACTTTACTAAATTGTGTCTTGATTAAATTATAAAAAGCAATCAAGAACTTACTCACTTCAGACTTAGATTTCAATAAAAATACCCATACGGCCCGACTATAATCATCAACTATAGTAAAAAAAAAATAACGTGCACCGGAAAAGGACTCAACTTTGTAACCACCCCAAATGTCACAATGTAATAATTCAAAACATATAGTACTTTTAATAAAACCATAAGAAAAGGAATTTCGAGTCTGTTTGGCCCGCAAGCAAGAGTCACAAATAAAATTGTCTGAAGTACGTACCATGAATAGAATTGATATGCTTGATCATGTCAAGAGGAAGATGACCAAGTCGTTGATGCTAAATCTTAGAATCTTTTTGTACGGCAAGAGAGGTACCGCGCACTTGAATAGGTTCCATGCAGTAGAGACCATCGCACTCTTTACCCACTCCAATCAGTGTCCTCGAGGCCAAGTCCTGTATTACACAGAAATCCGGGAAAAAGGTGAATGCATATTGAATATCCTTTGCCAAACGACTCATAGATAACAAATTGCATTGAAATTCAGGAATATGTAAGACATCCTTTAAAGTGATATCATTGGCCAAGGTTGCAGTTCCTACACCCTCAACACGTACTCCATCACCATTAGGTATTTTCACGACCTCGTTACCATTAGATGAGCGCACGTCCTGCAACAAATTAACATTACTAGCAATATGTTCCGTTGCCCCAGAGTCTACGACCCAAGGGCGACACGAATCGTTCTTACCCTCCATACGCGTGGATAAGGCAAGATTGGCATGAGATTTTTGATCTTGTGAAATATGACGATGACTCTCCTCCTCTAAGACCATGTGATAAACCGCCCCAACCGTGGGCATGGAATCTGAACTCAAGACCCTAGATTTGATCAAAGAATAAACCTCGTCCAAGCGAGCGAGAAATTCATACAATCGTTGTTGCTGCAACAACGCTCGAATACGCTTGTCATTTCCACATTTACAACAATCACATGTAGGTATAGCATCAAGTATATCTAATTCATCCCACAAAACACGTAATTTATAGTAATACGAAGCAATAGTACCTCCCTCTTGTCTCATTACCATGATTTGTCGTCGGAGATCAAAAGTTCGAGCTATTGAATTGTCCAAGTTTTGATATAAGAGAAAGGGTAAAAGTGTAAAAGAATAATTTGAATTGATATTAAAATTATGTAATTTTAATTGAGATATTGACTTTTTAAGATATTAAATCCGCTCTCAAGTTTTCTATTAGTGGTCAGAAAACCCAACGACGCCATGGGTGAGTGAGAAAAACACAAACAGGATTGAGCTACCAATTTGTACGTATGCGGCCTCCGTCCATCCCAATTCACATATTTTGATGGATGTATGGTGCTGATACAGGATAAGGTCAATGTTGTATGGCCCGCATTTTGGTCAACAAGCTGCCAGTACTATTTGAGTATATGTTGACCGGCCTTTGTGAAGATAAAAACTTAGTACAGTTAAATATAAAGCAGCCGATCAAATCCAACTTACAATATTTAATTATGTGGTGAGCGATAAAAGAGCATTGCAGCATTCTAGTAATCTGCATAGATTATGTTTGTGTGGGGATATTATTTCCAACTGTGAAAATGTGTTCAGCCAATTCATACATCCAGTTTTAGGACAATAATCACTTTTGTTTGAATTTTTGAACATCCAATAGGAAATAGGCTCCAAGTTTAATCAATTCCTGTATTATATACGGCGTAAAGTTATCGATCTAAACTAATTAGTGAGGGAAAGTACCAATTTGTCTTAAATATTTTATAATATCATATAGTCATGATTATTTTAGTTAATTGTCAAGCTCTCTAATTGATGATGGCACATTAATAAAAGACTTGATTAATTACTCTGGTTGTTGAACCGATGATTTTGACCACTCGAGGAACAAATGTCTCAACCAAGTTCTTGCTTTTCCCTTCAAGCAACGCATGACTGTAGTCATTGAATCCTATCTCTCCCACTAGAATCAATGACCCCTCAAGAAATTTCTTAGAACCTGGATAGACTTGCATGTCAATCAAGAAACATATGATGGCTAATTAATTTATTTAGTAATTTAATTGTCAGAAAAATGAAAAAAAAAATCATATGTTCTCTGAATTGAAAGTTTCTGATAAAATTTGGGCAAAATATTTTAACCAATTCAACTGATCAGTGAGAGACACGTTAGCATAACGAACTTGGATCCCTTTACTCACAAAGAAGAAGTCCAGCAGCGCATTAGCTCCAGCCACCGCAAAATTCACACTACTTCCGACGCTCAAATTCTTCCACCATAAAAAGGCTCAAAATATTCAGCTGCAATTAAACCAGTTGAATAAAATCCTTTTGACTCTCCTTTCCATAAATAAAAAACACTTACAACTATACCAATGAAGTCGATAATGAGGCGGCCATCTGAGCATCTTCCCGTCGGACGGTGAAAGAAAGTTTCTCCGTACGGCGGCAACTCGAAAAAGAGCGGAGGGTCCGATTCAGTGAGGTGAAGCCAGTTGCTGGTGTAGGCTGATGAATCGCCGAAGCTAATTATGGATTTGAAGCATGAAGAAGAAGAAACGCGGTTGGAATGTGTTAGTAAGATTAAGAGAAGCATTATCGGGTGACTGGGAGAAAAGGAAGACATTTCTAATCTCGTGCGTAATCTCATATTGCAACATTTGTAATCTCATGCATCTTATAATTTTCAAACATCAGACTGCATGTGTGACAAAGAAGATTGGCCAAATCCAAATAGTGTTAATTTGAAATAATATTAAGTTATGTACTTCCTCCGTCCCATTGATCTTAACTTCAAATCTCCGGCACGGTTATTATGGTGAAATAGGTTTTAGTAGTAAATGTATGTGTCCTATAATTTAAATAAAGTGATTTAATATTAAAAGTGTAGGTCATACACTTAAAAGGTGGGTTTTAATATTAAAAAGGTAGATCCTATATTTTAAATAAATGATTAAATGAGCATTAAAAGTATAAAAACTTTCCTTTTTGAATTGAAGACAAGATGAATGGGATAGCCTGAAAAGAAAACAAAGACAAGATCAATGAGACGGAGGGAGTATTATTTTAAAGAAACCACTCTACTACATTTTTTTAATTAGTAAATTTCGAGAAATAGAATCTGGCAAAAAAATAAAGCGAACAAGACAAAAAAAAATTCACTTCGTGTTCAGGCGAAAATGCGTGAAACTACCTCATATTGATTTTAGTGTAAAAATACCTCTATGTTTTTAAACTTATTATAAGAAAAAACCTAACATCAAATACTTGTATATTTCATTCGCTCTGAGTGTTTCTGAACAAGATTTTAAATTTATGCTGATATACAATGTCTAACATACTCTTACAATGTGCGTATAATGTTTAATTTTGATAAATTTGCAAGAATACGGGTTGATATTGTAGCTCACATTTTGAATCCTTTCATTCTCAGTTCTTAAAAGTTCATGTTTTCTTCACATTCTAATTAATTAGTGTTTTAGATTTTGCCTTGTCTAGTTTATTAATTTTATTTAGATACTAACGTTGTTAAAGATTTAAGAGCGATTCAGATAAACACTCCATTAATTTTTACAATAGGGGTTTTAGTGCAATATTCACTACAACAATTACGCAATTTACCGACGGAATTACCGACGGAATAAAAATACGGGTCGGCTTACCGATGGAATACCGACGGAATCTGAGACGCTCAATTTACCGATGGAAAAAATCCGTCGCCCTCTTACCGACGGAAAAATCTGTCGGTAAATATTGAATTTCCAAAATTCTTTTTTTTAATTTTACTGCCGACGGAACATTCCGTCGGCAAAGTTAAATTATTATTTATATTTGTTTTTAAATTGATACTTTAATTAAATTTTGAACAAACATTTACCGACGGAATATTCCGTCGGTAAATATATGTTTTAATTTATTTAAATTGATACTTTAATTAAATTTTGAACAAACATTTACCGACGGAATATTCCGTTTGGATAAGTAAAGGATTTACCGACGGAAATATCCGTCGGTAAATCCGCTCAGTGAGACCTAAATTAATTCACGGCGCAAGCCCGCCGAACCGTAACACAATTTTTCCCCCCTTCCCCGTTTCGCGCCGCCGCCGGCCCTTGCCGCGCTGCCGCCCTCGCTCCGTTGCCGTGCTGCCGTCCTCGATCCGTTGCCACGCCGCCGTCGCCTCCGCCGCCGCTGAACCAGAACAACATCTTTTCGTCCCGTAAGTTTCATCTTTTCGCCCCCTCGCTCTCACTAAATCAAATGTGAAGATAAAAAAAAAAAGATAAGGCATGAATATAGTTGTTATGGTTGTTATAGTTGCAGTTGTTGACATATGTAACTATCTTTATTGTCTTGCTATCCCAATTATAGTTGTGGAATGCTAGAATGTTTCACCTCGAGTTCAATTTCAAGTTTTTTCGTCTCCATAAGAAGACGGGCTTCCTCTATGAATGGGAGTTTGCTTATACCCTTGGCAGAGTACAAATATCAGCAAGAAAATAGACAAATAATACAACTTAAAAGGTTAGACATGCATAATTCTGCTATACCTGCCATAGAAATCTCTTCCCATCAACATCCACCTCAAACTCTGTATTAAAAAGAGATTTGAAAAAATAAAAATAAAAAAATCAGTTGTTTCAACAAAGATGAATTTAGTCTTAACAAAATTTGAACATGACCAACTTGTGGGATAGAAGTCAATTATCCCAGATTTCTCATCAACCATAAGCTGCTTGTAAGCCAATTGTGTTATCTCTCTCTCCCTCTCTGTCTCTCTCTCTCTCATTCAAGGGAAATGCAATGTCGAAAGGGAACATGTTGTAGAATGCATGCAGTGGCTTTTTACCTAAGTTCTGCATCTGTAACAAAAATTAGCATCATATTCTAATAATGCATCTTGCTCCCCATGTGATACGTTGGTCTTGGTCCAGTTTCAAGAAAAGTAGGAGTAATGTATACATAATTAATATAAAGCACGTTTGAATTGAGGGGAAATGGAATTAGCTAGATTGCAAAACATTGTCTTAAGATTATTTTTACTTTGAAAGTAAACAGTAGGGTTTTTTTTATATATATTGTCCTATCTTTAACGGTTTGTAACTCAATTCTTTTGATGCTATTGCTTTTACATTCAACTTAGTAACGGATATACAATCAGGATTTGAAATAATGAGTCGTTCGTGGATGTATACACGGTGGGCAGTAGACGGTTCATTGAATCCTCAATTTGTGAATGGCATTGAGGATTTCATTGATTGGGCAAGTAGCCAGACAACTTATACGGACGGGGAAAAAATTAGAAGTCAGTGTAAAAATTGTAAGAATAAGTTGTTTTTGACTACACAAGTTGTAAGAGAGCACGTTTATATGAAGGGATTCGTTAAAAAATATAAAGTTTGGTCATCTCATGGGGAAAAACACGTAACACTAAATGAACAAGCTACGAGAAATGTGCAAAATGACACGTCGACCTCCTATCAGAGGATGGTTGGTCCGGAGACGATAGTCAGGTGTAGAGGGGGGGTAAATACACCTGATCACAGTTTCTTTTCTCAAACGCGAAGGACAGCTGAGCTGTAGGTTGCAACTGATGAATAGTGTCAAATAGTAACCTTCGACCGCGGGTCAGAAGTATGTCAACTACTGAGCTCTCCTACTGACTTTTGTTAGTACTTTGAAACTCAGTAGCAGACGTTGTGCGGATAAGAGTGTGGGGCCCGGAGATTCGTCTCAGTTTGAAAACGTATTTTCGCAAGATAAAGTATTTTGGCTAGTGCGCTTTGAAATACGTTTTATGCAAAGTTATGATTTTGTAATCAGTTTGTATGAAATACAATAAAATAATAAATAACACAAGCAATTTTTAACGTGGTTCGGATACGCAAGATCCTACGTCCACGGTCCTGCTGAACAGGAGGTCTTGTTGATTTATCTGAGCAAGCCTCAGCAAGGAATCTGTGCGCTGGACAGACCCTTCTAAGTTATAGTCCTTAGCGACTTTACAATTCAAACCTAAGTTTGAAGAGGAGGGGATAATCTCCAACTAGGAAGGAGTTCTTACAGTAAGAACAATCACTAAAAGTGAACTAATTCGAATTTCTAAGCTATAGATTTGGCAATGAGCTTAGCTAGAGAAGAGGGATCTAAAGAACTCTAGAGAGAAGAACTAATGATTTTCTATTGGGCAAGTTCTTCACTGGATTGATCTTGAATGCGCTAGTGTCGTTTGAAATCTTGAGCGTTTTTCCCTTGATATCCCATGCGTGAAGCTCGAATTTCTTCTCTATTTATAGTTGTGACCTAGGCATATGTCCGTTGGAGACGACGATGCCACGTGTCACAAGCTTCCAAAGAAAACGGCCATAAATTTGAATTGTTGCAGCAGAGTTGTTGGACACTGTACATGAGAGCAGACTTTTAGTTGGTCGTAGCGGATATGCTTTGGCGGCTTCTCATTGGGTCGAGGTTTGTGGTAGGTGAGATGTGTTGGACATCGGAGTCGACTCTCCCTAATCCTCGTATGGTCTTCTCGCCGACTTTCGAAAAGACTTGAACAACCGGGTCGTTTCCCCGTAGGATACCGTAGACTTCAAGCGCTCGTCTTCTTCGTCCGAGTCGGGCCGATAAGAGATTCTCTTGAGTATGGTCAGCTGATGACTGCGAAGGTACTGAGCTTGCATAGAGTTCTTCTGCTGATGTCTGTCAGCTGATGAGATGTCTTCTACTGAGGCGAAGATCGGCTAATGACTTAAGAACGCAAGCAATTACATTGATGACGTGGGGTTCTGGAAAGTAACTTCGACAGAAGATCAATCCAACATTTCACCCCGTACAGGACATAGACAAAAGGACAAACAAAATAAAAACAGTCTAGCCTATACATCATCTAGTCCTATCGACACTACACTACTAATATCAGCTGGGTTTTGGGATCTTCAATTTCATAGTACTACTATGATTTCTCCAATATTATTTTAACCCATTAACTGCTGAGTATCTCCTACTGACTCATAACCCAACAATTTCCCCCTAATTGATGCCAAAACCTCTAGATGATACAACACAATTCCCCCTAAGACTTCAGTAAAACTGAATCAGTTAACTCATGAGGTCAGCAGTGAGAGATAGGCAAAATCAGAGAAACGGTTATGTGTGAGTGTGTGTCGATCACTTCGGGATCGGGCCTGATAACACAAACCAAAACAAGGGCCGTAAGACAATGAGTAATTGTCTGGCTAGAAATAGGAACTGGTATATATGAGCAAGTACATTACAAGGTTCCTATCTCTATACAAAAGAAGGAAAGGATCAGAAGACTATTGCTGACTTCTGAACTTCTTGGTGCTGCTCCTGAAATCTGCAGACCTATCAGCTGGAGGGTCCAAACCATAGTATTTATAGATCCTTGCGCGCAGAGTTTGGATTTCCTCGAGATCAGCAGGTAGATCAGAACTAAGGTCATGGTGATAAGCTGCTGCTTTGATCTCGTCTTCTATCTCCTTCGTGCATAATACGCCAGGAGTCATCCTTGGAGGAGGGATGCGTCTGAATGCAGGGGCTCTGAGAGGTAGCTTCTCCTTCTCTAGGATCGCAGACTTTGAGCTCCGAGCCGGCATTATACTCGATGAATAAATTCGTCGAACGGATGATCACCGGGATCCCGCAAGGATAGAAACCCCATACATAGTATCCCTTGATGAATTCCTCCTTCAGTTCCTCCCATTGCTCGTTTAGCTCCAAAGGTACCCATTTGTCTACATGAGGAGAAGGGGTTTTCTTCAGATAAGTTCCTTTGGGAGCGCCTCTCCTTTAGAACTTGGATGACCTTGGAATTTGTGTCTTCCAATCTACGACTAGTTCACTGGCCATCTTGCCAGTTATCTCTATGATCTTGGCCAGATCTTCCAATCTCTTCTTTTCTCTGAGGGCTGCTGATCTAGTGTCTCCTCTCCGGAGATTCAGTCCTTTCAGCGTAGCCTCCCAGGTGGCTCTGTCCTCTGCCTCTTGCTCTGGAGTGAGTGTAGGAATATCAGTACTCTGAGCCAAGGGTAGGACTTCAGTGGCAGAAGCTTTAGCCAACTCCTCCTGAGCTTTTCTCTTCTCTTCATCCAAAAGCTTCTTGGCTTTGCTTTTGGCGATTCTGCCAATAGGCTTCTTGGGCTTCTTTGTCTTCTTAGCTTCTTCTTCGTTCTGTTGCTCATAATCGAGTTCATCTTGAAGTTTTTGAGCAACACGTTGATCGAATACCTCCTGCTCCGCTTTGATTTGAATTTAGGCGTTGGGGAAGATGGAGGAGCAGCTTCAGTGGTAATCTCCTTCCCCGGCCTTTGCGGTGGCAGTGGCTCGTCCTCTTGGTCGATGAACTGTACGACCTCCTCGATATGTTGAGCTGAGGATTCAACAGTTGGCTCAACCACAGTCGTTTGGATAGATGGGATTTGGACGATTTGGGAAGGGAGTACTGAGTTGGTTCCAACTTGAACAGCTGAACCTTCCCCCTTAGTTATTACTAGGACCTCTGGTCCTCCTTCCGCCTGAGCCTGATCCGCCTCAGCTTTCTCTTCTTCCTCTACTCCTTCCCCCTTTTTGGCATCATCAGCCAGGGAGAGGCGAGTGCGGATGACAATTACCTCCTTCTCCGCATTGTAGCATATATTCTTAATGGAGGTGGCGGTTGTTTCGAAGTCTTTGACAAATAGCCGCAAAGAGTGCTCCCAGCCTTTCTCCCGGTCAACACGTATGTGTTTGATTTGTGCCGCGGACTCTCGTCTCGCTTGTAGGAGAGACTCATCATGAGATTCTGTCGTCTCCTTCTGAATAAGCTTGAGGGCCTCCGCCTGTTGTTTTATAGTTGTTTGAAGGCAGGAGAAGGCCACTTTGTTGCGCTCGTCCATTGTGGCTTGGACTACCGCAAAGACTCGAGTCACCGTTCGTAGAATGATTTCGCCGAGAGAGTAGGAGCCGCCGACTCGAGCGGCTAAGTCCACCTTCCCGAGCCGCGAGGGCGGTCTTGACTATCTCCTGAATATTGAGAGAAGGAGTAGGAGCTTCTGAGACCTTCTTCACCTCTGCTGCAAGTTGGTCAACTTTCTCGTTCTGGGCCTTGGTGTACTGAGCCCATTTGAGATGTACGTCCTTGGCAAGGAGACTATTCTTATCTCCCTGTCGCCTGATGGCTTTGTTGACTGACTTGGAGGTCATGGAACCAATAGGTTTTATCTGATAGCTGTTGGTCCCGAGCCTCTGCTCAGATGTCGCGAGTTGTTGCGCTCGACTCGGCTTCGAGGCAACCGGGGCATCACCTGATGTAGAAGGTGGTGGTGATTTGCCCTGCTCGTGGGGAGTGTTACCCTCTACAGATCCTCCCAAATCTGCTTCCTTGGGTGGTGCCTGATCCATGTCATCATCATCATCATCATTGTCGTCGTTGTCGTGATGAGATGGAGGTGAAGGGCTGTTGACAGGTTCTGAGGATCATAAGCGCAGTAGATAGAGCATAGCAGCACGAAGATCCTCGAATGACGCTAGATCAGCGGGTTCCCCAAACCCAATGGCTGATTGCAAGCTCTGTTCTTCTATCAGTAGGGACAAAGCTGACTCCGTCCTAATCAGCTCCTCAAGGACGCCCCACCGAGGAATCTCGAAGCATCTCGAGTCCTCGCCCTTATAGCAATTTTGACCAGTTCCCTATGGTCGGCAATCTCGGAGATCTGAGCAGTGACCTCTCCAGTGGCTCGGAGGCGGGTCGACTGCATGGTCGTCCATTCAGAGGAAGTTTCCTCAGTCGGTCCGGCAGGTGTCCAACCGGGTCTCTTCGTAACCGATGCGCTGGACCTTGTCCTTCAAGGTGGCACCTTCTATGCTAGTGTCCGCATCAAGTATTGGGTTCCTCCCGAGCGGGTGGAGGAGAGGCAGTGTTTTGCCGGAACCTCGAAGGTCCAGCCTTGCCGAACCTCTTCCTCTTGGGTGGGTCGGCACGAGGGGGCAAGTCGATGTGACACGTTTCGTTCAGTGTGGCCCTCGTCCGATAGACTTTTCAAAGCCGGCTCTAGTCTTGAATTTGATGAGCTTGCTGTCAAAGTATCTCGAATCAAGAAAGGCCGAGTGATTCGATACGTATTCTTCGATTAGTACGGACATCTTCGTCCCGCATGCCAGCCTTTCCCACACTAATTAGTCTCCTCTCTCCTGTGGGTGTGGCTGCGAACTTCTGAGCCTGAGCTTTAAGCTCATTCCCATAAAAATCTCTCTAGTTGACTCGGACTCCGTCATCTATGATCAACATCGGTTGGAGTCGAGGCTTGGATAGCTGATCAAATGAACCAGTGCTGACTTGAAGACATTGTCGTCTCTGCCGCAGAACCTCTGGACATAGGAGTTATTCTCCTTCTCCTTATGTCCAACAGGTGAGACTCCTCGAGCCGGAAGATCAAAAGTCAATTCTACGGCGGCTCGGAGATCGATAACATGATGACTGGCTTCCCAAGTCTGAGGGACCACTTCCTTCATGTATGAGAAACATGACATCTCCGCGCCTGTATCCTCATCGGATCTCCAATTGTAGTATACCTCCGTAACTTGTCGAGGCAAATAAGCTTTGGGGTGCTTGGCGACAAGAAGCTCAAGGCCGAAAGTCTCGAGAGCCGTGAAGACGGGCTCAAGAAACGGAAGTTCCGCCTGGTGCAGAACCATCGTCGGCTCGAACTGAATACGAGACAAGATGATCTCGTCGATGTTTGGTGGGGTCATCACGGTCGCCATGAATATCTGCGAAAAACTCGTTAGCACTTGAAAATAGAGTAAGTTAGTGGAGTTTAAAGCAAGATTCAAGAAAATTACCGAATAACGGAGAGCTTGGAAATAATGCAGAGCAGTTTAAGAACACAGGAGTTTGAAAGAAAATTGAATGCAAAAGCTCTTGAAATGTGAAAATGGCGAATAGATGCAGTTAGAGATGTAAGCGCGAGATTTTATAAGATTTGCATATCATTCGGTTTTGATCGAACGGTTGAAACTTAATTTCGTTTTTAAAATGACGGCTGAGATTTGATGTTATAAAAGGAATGATTACACAAGCCGCCTCTAACCTAGACCCACGCACGCATATGCGCAGTAAGGTAAGTTGAGAAGACATGCATTAAATGCGCTGCAGGCAGCATTAAAGTCTAAGCCTTTTAAATGAAAATGGTTTCCTACTGACTTAAACCTTAAAGGATTAATGGCGGGAAATAAATGCTCATTAAATATTGAGTTCAAGCGACTGATATGATAAATGCAAGCATGCTTCTGATAACGTTAAGTACATAAAACTACGCAAACCTCTTCAGCTGATTTTACGATCAGCTGGTTACCGTTTTGACTCAGGAGGACAACGGATGTGCTGATAGACACGTTCTCCCTTACTGTGTACTGTCTGATTCACCCGATTGAATCAAGTACCGAGTCTTTTGACCTGTCGTACTGATTTCTGCACTTGACACCACTGTTATCACGTAGTCGGCTTCTACCGATATCAATTGTTGTGCTTCTACCGACAAGATTCGGTAGGGATCCAAAGAGACCTAGCTCAACCGATAATTCTCCGAATCCCGTTCTCGCCTAGTGGTTTGGTCGCATGTCCGCCCTTTGCTTGTCGTATGAATTTTCTCCATTCTGATGTCCTTCTTCTCGACATGGTCTCTGATGAAGGGGTGTCGAATATCCACATGCTTGCATCTCGTATGGAGAACTGGATTTTGAGTTATAGCAATAGCACTGGTAGAGTCACAGTAGATGGACACTTCATCCTGAGATATACCATAGTCTCGCAGTTGATGTCGAAGCTAAAGGATCTGGGCACGACGACTTCCAAGAGCCATGTACTCGGCTTCGAGCGGACGTTGTCACCGAATGCCGTTTCTTTGAAAACCAAGATATCGCCTTGCCGCCTAGGAACCGACACGTCTGTAAGTTGACTTTCGATCTATCCCGCATCCCGCATAATCGCATCGAATAACCTCGTTAGTATAAGATTATCATCGCCAGGATACCATAACCCCCGTCAGTGTTCCTTTCGTATATCGCAGAATCTTCTTTGCCGAGTCTAGATGACTTCGCTGGGATTCGCCCCGAAATCTCGCACATACACCTACATCATAAGTTATGTCAGGTCTGCTTGTTGTTAAATATAATAAGGAGCCAATAATAGCTCTATAATCAGTTGAGTTAACAGAAGCTCCCTCTTTGTCTAGATCGATTTTGAAATTAGTGTTCATGGGGATCTTGACTGGCATGCTCGAGTCGCAGCCAAATCTTTTCAGGAGATCTCGAGTGTACTTGGCTTGATTGATGAATATTCCTTCAGGTGATTGCTTGACTTGGAATCCAAGGAAATAATTCATTTCGCCCATCATGGACATCTCGAACTTCTCCTTCATCATTTTCTCGAACTGGTGACATATCGTCATGTTTCTGCATCCGAAAATGATGTCGTCCACGTAGATTTACACCAGTAGGATGTCATCTCCTGACTTTATGCTGAATAGGGTGCCATCTACTGTCCCCTTCTGAAAACTTTTCTGAAGTAGAAAGTCTGATAGGGTATCGTACCAAGCCCTAGGTGCTTGTTTTAACCTGTACAGAGCTTTCTTAAATCTGTACACCTGATGTCCTGCTGAAAGCCGGGCGGTTGTTCCACGTAGACGTCTTCCTTCAATACGCCATTCAGAAAAGCTGGCTTTACATCCATCTGATATACTTTGAATCTTTGATGTGTTGCATAAGCTAGGAACAGACGAATAGCTTCCAATCTGGCGACTGGAGCGAACGTTTCATCAAAGTCGATTCCTTCTGCTTGACAGTATCCCTTGGCAACTAATCGAGCTTTATTTCTGACAATGACGTTGTTTTCATCACGCTTGTTCTTGAAGACCCACTTAGTACCAATCACGTGCTGATGTCTAGGTCTGTCAACAAGCTCCCAAACTTCGTTTCTAACGAATTGGTTCAGCTCTTCTTGCATGGCAATGATCCGGGCCAAGATTGTTGAGTGCGCCCTCTATTGGATCGAGGTTCTTCTATAGACAAGAAACAAGAATAAAGTGAGCTTTCTCCTTGACTTAGTCTAGATCTTGTCCCGATAGTTGCCGATGGATCTTCACAATAAGATCCGAAGAATGAGCGTCGAGCCATGAACGTCTGAGTCTGGCTTCTTCTTCTGATACTACTTCTGCACAGTCAGTAGGTGTGTTAGGCATTTCAGTGTACTGTTCTGTGATTGCATTAGTTTAGTAAGAAGGTTAGGATCTACTGAGTTTCCAGGTTCAGGGGCATTTCGCTCAGGAACCTTCACTCAACGACCTACAAGAAGGAAAGTCACCGAAGACTACGATGGTATTAACAAATATGCCTCTAAAGAAAATGTTACGGGATGGAAAAAAAGAAGCATATTCTGGGATCTTCCTTAATGGAAATTCTTGTTGCTTTGACACAATCTCAATGTCATGCACATTGAGAAGAACGTGTTTGATAATGTGTTCAACACTGTCCTAAATGTGACAGGAAAGACCAAAGACACGCCGAAGTCTAGAGCAGAGTTGAATACATATTGTGCTAGGCCTGAACTGAAGAAGCTTAACGAGAGTGATAGACATTATCCGAAAGCATGTTACATGCTGGGTCGTACAGAGAAGCAGGCATTATTAATGTGGGTGAAGCAGCTCAGACTACCGGATGGTTATGTGTCCAACATGAGCAGATGTGTAGATATGAGTAAGTTGAGAATGTTTGGGATGAAAAGTCATGATTGTCACGTCTTCATGCAACGGCTTCTACCGGTTGCATTTTGTGAACTTCTCCCACAACTTGTTTGGACGGCAATTACAGAGTTGAGCTTATACTTCAGAGACTTAATTTCTCGTGCTATAAGAATTGAAGATATGGGGAGACTAAACGAGAGTATTCCAATTACTCTTTGCAACCTGGAGCGCATATTTCCACCAAGTTTCTTCGATTCCATGGAACATCTCCCGGTGTATTTAGCTGATGAAGCTCGTTTAGCCGGTCCTGTTCAATATCGATGGATTTATCCATTTGAGAGGTATAATATCATTCATATTATCGTTGCCCTATTCAATATCCCGGTATTAATTATTATGCATTGAACCACCCTTCATCAGATATTTAGGGAAATTGAAAAAATATGTCGGGCAATAAGTGCTCGTGTGGAAGGATCCATATGCAATTCTTATTTAGCTGAAGAAGCATCAAATTTCTACTCGTACTATTTTGAAGATCATATCTACACTAGGCTGAGGAGGATGCCTCGCAATTGCGAGGTGGAACAAGAAGGTCAGACGTTCGACAACATAGATGTCCCCTCTATATTTCGTCCAAAAGGTCGTCCAATTGGCGCAAAGTCAATGAGATATCTTGATCAGAAGGAGTATAATGCCGCCCACTTATACATCTTGTTGAACTGCGACGAGGTTACAGAATATCACAAGGGAGTGTTCTCTATAATTCGCTTGTCTTATTTTCTAACTTGTGTAATATATGTAACGACTTAAACCAACTTTAATGAAGCCTATTTGAGGAAGAAATTCGGCGTACTTGTCCAAATATATCAGATGAAGATTACCAAACATCGGTTGAGCAGGAATTCGGAGCTTGGTTCAAATCATATGTACGATTCAGTATCCAATCTAAATAATTTCGAACAATGTTTTCTTTTCCTAATTAGCTTCTTATGATCTTAGGTTTCTTCCCCTTATTGCAATTAGATGAATCCGTATATACGGGATTTAGCAAAAGGTCCATTAGTAGCGGTTTATACGTACCTTGGTTATGTTGTGAACGGATATAAGTTTCATACTTTATCACATGGGGTAGGAAAGTCTACTATGAATAGCGGAGTGTGTATACAAGGGCAGAATTATGGTTCCGATGCACTTGATTATTATGGACAGCTAGGTGGAGATATGTGAAGTTTGTTGGTCCCGAGTGTACGGTCAGTGTGGAGGGGGGGTGAATACACTCGATTTGGATTTCTCAACTTCGAACACGAACAATCCTATTCAGATGGTGTCTCGATCAAATGGCTTCACAGACCAAACAATGCTCCGAATCGTGTGTGGCAAAAGAGTCCGACTCTACCGAGATCTCGCTAGCCGACCGAGTCGAAATTCCGTATCTGCGTAAGAGTTCAGCGTGCGGAAATGTGTGTAGGCCCAAATCGCTGAGTGGTGAAAACGTTTTATGAAAGTCTCGGTCCAGAGATATAAAGTTCAAGATAGCCGAGACAGCTTGATTGATTTTAAATAAGATGTTCGCATGAATAGTAAAATCAATGCAACAACCAAGAAAGCAATAGAGACACAGGATTTTTAAAGTGGTTCGGATATCGCTCAAATCCTACGTCCACTGTCCCGAAAGATCGGGAGGCTATTATTTATCCCGAGTTAGTCTCGCCAGCCTTGGCACCGGGCAAAGCCGCGTCTTGGTTTTTAGACCGATCCAAGTCTCGCTTACAAACATCAAACTTAGAAGTGTTTGACAAACTTTCTCCAACAAGTGAAGGAGTCCTTATACAATAAGGATCGGGTTCAAAGGTGAACTCCTTCGTCTAAGCTATAGATAAGAACGGCCGAGCTTAGGGTTAGAGGGATAGGGAATATGAGTGGTAGCTTCTAGATCGACGAACAAACGAAGGTAAGCTATAAGTTTGTGTAACGTCGATCGGATACTAGAGGCTTTGTATGTCGGTTCAGCCTTGATTCCCTATGAGCTAGAATGTAGTCTTTCGCCGGAAGATTGTTCTTTGAGTTCTTGCTAAGACGTAGTTCTTCGGGGTTCTTTGCTCGTTGAATGCTTTCTTGATTTTTGCTCTGGATACGCGTGCATTAGGTGCATTCTTCTTGAATAATCCCTCTATTTATAGAAAGCGTAGATTGAAATAGATCCGTTGGAGACGATCTTCTTCTCTCTCTCTCTTTTGGTAGCAAACGACTCTTTTTGACGTAGGTAATGTGCGCTTTTCCTCCTTTTCCCGAAAGTGTTGACTTGCAGCCTTTAGTAGGTAGGATGACACGTGTATCCTTGTCATTTGTCGAGGTGAATAAAGTGGTTGAGACAGAATGTACTTCGGGGCTAATCGAAGCCGACTTCTCTCTTCCTCGTATATGACTATGCTGACTGCATTTCAAAAAGATCTCGACAATTCGAAGATTGTCTCGCCGATGTTGAGTCCGACCTTGTATTCGTAGATAAACAAGCTGAGATAAGTCTATCAAGATCGCCTCGAGTTCGCTGAACTACTCCCGCCGGAGTTCGGGCCGACCGACTCTCTCGCATATCGCTCCCGCCGAGTCCAAGATCACCGAGTCTTCTACACCGGTGCCGAGGCAAATAAGCTACCGAGCGCCTGACTGAGAAGCAGAGTGTCTACCGAGTCCGAAACCTCGCAGACAAACAACATATACAACGGAATGGTTCACCAATCAGATAGGGTTTTGGGATCTTCAAATCTTCAGACAAGTACAGAGCACAAGGCTACTGAGCTTAAGATAAGTGTCTAAGACCGAATCATTTCCCACTAAGAGTAACAGTGCTGAGGATGGAATCATCACCCAACAATTTCCCCCTATTTGATGATGCCAAAACCTATCATCTATTGCTAAACACTAACTTACTCAGGAACAGAGCTCCTTACATAATTACAAGAAGGATCAGTGGAGTTGTCTGGTAAGTGCTAGACTACTGAGGGAGATAGAGCAGAACAATTTCCCCCTTTACAACAATTTCCCTCAAGCAACAATTTCCCCTTATGAGAAATAATAACTCTATGAAAGTCTAGTCTATCAGAAATCTAACCGAGCAAAAACTGACATGTAAATAAACAAAGTGTGTGTGTGTCAGTAATCACTTCGGGATTCCCGAGTGTTTAAGCATAAAGCAAACACGGCTATTTAGACAACAAGTAGTTGTCAAAGCCAAAAAGCAGATCGTATATATATGATAGCCGCTAAGTACAATACAAATCTTGCTAAGCTAAGAAGAGAACTAAAGAGGAGAACCCTTAAACCGCCGAATCCTATTCATGAACCCTTGAGATTGATCTTCGTGCAAATGGGATCCATACATTCTCGAACGTGTTCTTCCTCGCCTTCAAGTATTCAGATAAGTCTCGCCGGATCATCTTGTTCTAAACCTCCCGCTCATCGCAAAGATTCTTCACTTCTCGCTCAATTACTCCGAGACGGGACCGAGTCGTCTTGTCTTCTCGGGTGGAGGAATGATTCTTGCTTCGTGAACGCCGACTACTACCCCTTCGCCACGGCCTGCGCAAATACGGGTAAAGATCGTGTTCAAGAACGGCCCATCCACTCGACGTAGGCATCGCCCTTAGACATTTCAGGCCGTAATCTCCGTAAATAATTTCTCTTGATAAACTCAATCTCGCCGATTCCCATCTCTCGATTGAACCGAATAGGCATCCATTTGTCCGATCTCGGCCATCTATGTGTTTTCGTATCGCCGGCTTCCCGAACCTTCAGACGGTAAGGAATGTCGCCTTTCAAGGAACTCTCGCCCGGCCTCTTGCTCGCAAGAATTCTCGAGTACCTCGAGGTCCCGCCAAACGTATCCTCCCGCCCGGCAGCCTCTAACCGTCTAGCTTCCTCTCCTCGGCAGAGATATCTCTCCATCTCGAGCGAATATTGCTTCAATTTCGCATCTTGCTCTTGAGGCTTCCGAGGAGCTTGTTCGAGTCGCCAGAGGTACCGGATTTCTTTTTGGACGTACCTTGCCGCCGAGTGCCTTTTTGCCGTTGTTGTCGCCTCTCCCTATCTTCATCATCCTCGATTATGAAGTTTTCTCGGGAGGCAACCTAGCAAGCGCTTTCTTCTTTTCCACCGCGTGCCGGTGCCTTTGTCTTTCCTTTAGCAGCTTAGACTTTGGCTTGTTGGCGCTTCAAAGATCGGCAATCTCCCTAGCGAGCTTCTTATCGCCCGCTATCTCGAGCCTCCTCCTCAGCAGAGATATATCTCTTGGTTTTCTTCTTTGCCGGAAGCGGTCGGGAGATCCATTACTTTCTTACCTCTTCTCCCGAACAGTGGAGGTAGAGGAACCTCTTCTTCATCATCTCGAGTCCTCTTTCTCGTTAGCATACTCGCAACCTCCTTGATGATACGTAGGAGTCGTGGTCGCATGAGTAGCCCGGGATCCCGAGCCACTTGGGGCCGGCCTCAACCGTGCTCGCAGCTGGGACACCCCCGGGCCTCACCCGTCTCGAGTCCGAGTCCGAGTCCGTGATGACTTCAGTAGCTTCCCCTTAGGAGTAGGCTTCTGCACTGCTTTCTTGCCTTTGGTTCCCGGTACTCTTTTTCTTCCCTCTTTCACTTTCCCCCCGCTTTGGCATCATCAATAGCAACTGGGTAGGGATAAGTACCTTTTTCTCGGGGGTCATGAAGGAGGCCGACAAATGATCGAATTTGATCCTTAAGGTCCGCTGGCCGCCTCACGCAGCTCGCTCCTCTCGAAGTCGAGCTTCATCAGATTGCTTGTAGGAGAGTTCACCCGCAACCTTAAAATCATTCAGCTTCTCGTAGATCTTATCCTCCAGACCAGCTGAATATTATCAAGTCTTATGCGCTCCGTGGCCCGGGATTGTTCAAAGAATAGCTTCAAGATGAGCCAATTTGGAAGCCCGAAATTCCTCAAGTAGTTCGGCTTGGCTCTCCCGAAAGATCCCGAGATGAGATTCAAATTTTTCTTGCCGCCGAGCCACCGCGTCTCGAAATAAGCGCAAACATCGTGGGCGGCCGATTGAGAAACGTAAGACTTCACCCCCGAAGTTCATTAGTCGTGGCTTGAGCAAGCTTTGCTTCCATGTACGATGGATAGCCTTCGCAAGATCTCACCTCTTGATCCCTTGAGCATTTAAGGCCTTAGCCACCGATCGAGATCTCTTGCGGTCCGGGCCGGGCGCTACTGGAAAGTCGATCGCAAAGCAAGAGCCGAGCGGGCTCGCCGAGGACGAAGCACCAGCCGTGGACTTCTTAGGTCCAAGGATACCGAGTGGAATATCGTGAATGTCGCATGTGTATCCTTGTCCCGAGTGATCCTCATCGTTGTCCAGGCCTCGAATCTCAAGGGGGTCCTCGGTCGCATGATCCGACCCATCTCGAGGGTGTTCGAGCCTTCGCTTGTTTGTCATGTATCATCGCAAGCATAGCGGCCCTCGGATTCTCCATGGTGCCGAGGTCGCGGTGCTCGAGTAGCCTATTTGCCGCCTCAACTTCATCTCCTCCTCATGGAGTTGCCGACAGGAGTAGTGGAGAACAAGGCGAAGTAGACGCGGCCACCTGCAAAGCGTAGAAGCATGTGGAGCCTTGTCGATTCGGGCAATGATCATCAAGTCTCAATGATCGCAAGCTCGCATTCGTTGAAGGATCTCGCGGGTTGCTCGAGATAAGATCATCGAGGCTTCCATCCCTGGCCGATTCACCTTCGATGCGCCTCGCACCCAAGTCAATGTGAGACTTTAGTTCTTCGGGCCAAGGGACTCGAGCCGAGTGGAGGAACGGAAAGGGGGCCGTTTGGGCGCCGAATATCTCGCGCCCGAGCTTCGTAAGCATCCCTTGGTCCCTTTCTGCTGGAGACGATCTTCTCCACCGACCGAGTCTTCTCGAAGACTCGACTCATCAACCACCGCAGGGGCTTAGTAGTCCTCTCAGAGCCCGTTCAAGCAGCACTTCGGAATCTCCTCGCAGCCGGCACCTCACCGGCTTTCTTCGCTTCGTCGGTGCCTTAGGAGTTTTTATGGGGAGAGGTTCTTTTCTTTGTAGGCGTAGCTCCGCCGAGGCTTAGATTGTTGAACGACCGCCGAGGGTCCCGACCCTATTTGGCCGAAGCGCCGCCGTCCCGTCGTGAAATCCGACCTTCTTCATATTGAAGTACTCCTTGTCACCGTAGGTGATAGGCCCGTATCCACATAAATCTTCAATCATGATGGACACTTTGAGTCCATACAAAGAACTTGCCCTTGGCGCCAAAGATATTCGACGCTTTGTCGAACTTAGCACTCGAGCCATGAATTCACTGAGAAAGAACTCCGTCCAATTAATCTAGGCTCTGGCCGTATACGGCCATCATCATCTCGAATCTTTGCCTTAACACTTGGTCAAACGACCCCGCTTGACTTGTCGGCAGTCCGTGTGACAATGTAAGCAAGTGCCCCGAACTCGAGGCAACATGTCGTTCTTCGGAAAAGCAGCTCAAAGTAGTGGGCTTTCCACGTAAGACGGTAAGATATTCATCAACTCGTCGCTCTCGTACCCAATCGTACTAATTCCTTCTGAGGGCGCATCAAAGCTCCGCTTCGTGGCTTCCTTGATGGACATCTCGCTCACTCCGTAGTGGCGTCTTTAATGGAATGAGCAACGAACTTCACCACTATATCTTCGCATACGCCGTCCGAATTCAAGTACAGCTGTGCACCCCGTCTCTGGAGGAAGAAAGTAGGCCTCCTGGACAGAATTTCTCCAATCCCGACTCGCGCAGAGCCGAGAAGATCTCATCCATATACCCGCATCGCACGAGTAGAAATCCATGGTGGGTTCAAACCACACGCGATCCTTCTCCAAAATATTCTTCATATCCGCCGGAGAAATCACAGAGATATTGGTTTCCGCCATTGCACTGTTACACGAAGCCGTTATCGCATCGATTTTTAAATAAAACATTTTTAGATATGATACCAATCAATAATGATCAACACATAAGTAACTTCATGTAGGCATACCGAGAATTTGATCGAAGTGAAAGTAAGCAAATGAGGGTTTTTGCAAAAAGGTATTCTCGGATTTTTCTGAGGTAAGATATGTTAAGTGCGAATACGGGCGATTCTTAAGATTTGATCGAAATATACGCATATCTAGAAGATGAACAGCTTATCGATCTAAGGCCGAGTTTAAACCTACTTTATGAGACGGACGGTTAAGATTCAATATTATAAAAGGTAATGATCACATATGCCGCCTAATTCAAAGCCGCTGTAAAATAGCCTAAGTAGTAATCGTGAAAAGACATGTATTAAATGCGCACGCAGAGTTCAAGCAGCTTATTTATGGAATGTCGCGCATTAAATGAAATCCGTTAATAATAAAGATAAACCAAGAGATATTAATATCATGCTCAATCTTTGTCATAAATGCAAGGTTCTCGTAATATAAATTACTACCGAGTAGAGATACGCAAACCCGTCGCACCGAACATAGTAGTCACCGATACCTCGTGTAGATGGTTTCGAATCTCTACGCATCGAATACATTAAGTACCGAGAGTGATCATTCCCCTCACCGGAATGTTCCTCTCCCGAAACCTTATTACCGATCGGGCCGTCAAGAGGGTCCAAAGCAGACCTAGCTCTACCGAAAGTTCTCTCGAACTGGATTCGCCAGAGGCTTGGCCAAGCATATCGCCCTTTGTTTGTCAAGATGGATCTTTTCCATCCTCGATATCCTTCTTTTCGACATGGTCACGAATGAAGTGATGTCTCGATGTCCACGTGCTTGCATCTCGCGTGTAGTACAGATTTCCGAGTGATTGCAATGGCACCGGTACTATCGCGAAGATCGGCACTTCATTCCGAATGACGCCATGGTCTCTCTCCGCCGTCTCACCCAAAGGATTTGGGCGCAACAACTTCCGGCAGCCTATGTATTCAGCCTTCGTAGTCGACGTAGCTACCGAAGTGCCGCTTCTTTTGAAAACCATGAGATCGCCTTGCCGCCAAGGAACCGACATGTTCCCGAAGTTGATTTTCTGGCCAATTCTACATCCCGCATAGCCGCATGAGAATAGCCGCTAGTTCAATATTATCATCACCGGATACCATAAACCCATGTCGTGTTCCTGAGATAGCGGAGAATCTTCTTTGCCGAGTCCATACGGCTCGCTTCGATTCGCCCCGAAATCGAGCACGCATACCTACAAAGATAAGTTACGTCAGACGAGTAGCCGTTAAATATAATAATGAACCAATTATAGCACGATATTCGGTTTGGTCTACCGATACTCCCTCCTTATCAAGATCGAGCTTCATATTCGTATTTATCGGATCTTGATAGATTTGCCGATGTGCAAACAACCTTTTGACGAGGTCTCGAGTGTATTTCGCTTGGTTGATGAACGCTCCTCTTCGTATCGCTTGACTTGAAAACCAAGGAAGTAGTTCATTTCTCCCATCATCGACATCTCGAATTTATCCTTCATCATCTTTTCAAATTGTTGACACATGATGACATTCTTTGATCCGAATATGATGTCATCCACTTAGATCTCGCACAAGTAATAAGTCGTCTTCCGCCGAATGCCGAACAACGTGCGATCTACCGTGCCCTTCCGAAAACCTTTCTCGATGAAGAAACTCGACAGGGTATCGTACTCAAGCCCCGGGTGCTTGTTTTAACCCGTAAAGAGCCTTTCTCGAGTCTATATACTTGATGTCCCCCGCCGAAAGCCGGCGGTTGTTCCACATAGACTTCTTCTTTCAAGACGCTCGCTCAGAACGCAGACTTCACATCCATTTGATAGACTCAACCTTTGATGTGTCGCGTAGGCAAGGAATAGTCTTACGGCCTCCAATCTTGCAACCGGAGCAATGTTTCATCGAAATCTATTCCCTCGACTCGACAAGCAGCCTTTTCGCCACGAGCCTCGCTTTGTTCCTTACTATAACGTTGTTTTCATCTCGCTTGTTCTTGAAGACCCATTTGGTTCTAATGACATGTTGATGCCGGGTCTCGTCTACAAGCTCCCATACTTCGCTTCTCGTGAACCGATTCAGCTCCTCCCGCATAGCAATAATCCGGGCCAAGATTGCGCATCCTCAATATTCTCGGGGCTCTTCAAGAGACAAGAAGCGTGAAAATAATGCGCTTTCTCCTCGACGTAACTGGATCTTGTCTTGACATGTGCCGAAGGATCTCCAATTATAAGATCGCCAGCTGGTGAGCATCTAGCCACGATCTACGATGTTTTAACCCTTCATCTCGAAATTTGTTCAACAGATAGTAGGTGAGTTAGGCATTTCAACTGTACTATTCCCGAGATCGAAGAATTTCAATGATAAGAGTATGATCTACCGAGTCACCAGTTCAGGGGCATTCACCAGAACACATCGGATGTTCCCCCCGAGTTGTTATTCTCGTAGTGGTCTCGCTACCTCGGGGTTTCTTCATCGACTGAGTTACCCGGGATTGATTCTGCTCGGGAGAATCAATCTCGCTCACTACTTGCTCAGCCGGTTGAGATTCAAGCAGATTTGTCTTCGCCTTCGTCCGAATCATCATCCCAACATAGCCGGATCTTTTCGTGCTTGTTCTTTAAGCTTAGATCCCGTAGCCGTCTACCGATGTCCTCGTATTCGACTTGAGTTATCGCTCCCGTCTTCGCAGCAAACTCGTTAAAAACAACATGAGGGCTTTCCTCCACGCAAAGAGTCCGATAGTTGAATACTCGAAAGCTTTGTCGACCCGAGAGTATCCTAAGAATACTCCCCGATCCGACTTGCTATCAAAAGTCTTCACCGATCTTTCCCATTATCATGGATAAAGCATGAACAACCAAAGATATGGAAATAAGATAGAGAAGGCTTCCCGCCGTTCCATAGTTCATATGGTGTCCTCTTACGCCGCTTCGTCGCAAAGATCGGTTCTCGAGTGTAACATGCAAAGGCCGGCAGCTTCCGCCTGCACTCGACGGGAGTCCCGAATCTCGCGAGTAGAGTTCTAGCCGCTTCTTTGAGAGTTCTCGTTCTTTCGCTCAAAGAACTCCATTTTGCCGAGGTGTGCGGGCAAACCGATGTCTCATGCTCTATTCCTTCGCTTCACGTAACTCCTCTACCATAGAATTAAGGGAACTCGCCTCCTCTATCTCGAACGTATTTTTCTCGATCTTGGTGTTCTTCTCGACACCGAGCCTTTTTAGAAGCTTTGGTAACTCGTTTTGACGCCGACTTGTCGGGCAATAAATATGACCCATGTGTAGCGAGTAGTCATCTATGACCACTAAAGCATACTTCTCGCTCTCGATCGTCACCGGAGAGACCGGACCGAACAAATCCATATGTAGTACCGAAGGATTCCATCAGCGGAAGGAGATGGAATTGTTGATTTTGATTCTTCGCTTGCTTTCCTTCGCATACATGCTTCACACCGAGTGTCTTTGCCGAACACCTCATTCGGCGCCTCTCTTGCTAGAGTGTTCCTAGCTAGTTTGCCGAGCGCCTTGAAGTTGAGACGACCGAGCCTTCTACGCCATAGCCATCCCGCTCGTTTTCATTCTTCGCCAAAGAAACAAGCTTCTCGTGTTCACCGAGTTCCAGCCACCACGTAGATATTCTTTTTTGCGCGAACCCCGATAACACCGCTTTCCCCCGTAGATTTATCAACGACATCACGTAAAACCAGCAAAAATCACTCGCTCGAGTTATCACAAAATTGACTAACAGAGAGAAGATTATGTTGAAGTCCTTCAACATAGGATACTCTAGAACGCTGCGCCTTGCCTATGCCGAGTGTGCCGTATCCTCTCGTGTAGCCTTTGGCATTATCTCCAAACTCGATTCTCGGGTCCATCTTCGCAATATAATTCTTCGCAGACTCCTTTGGTATGTCATGTGTCTTGAGCATCCGCCGTCCACATACCACGGGTCTTTACGCACCCCGCAAAACGTAATTATATTCAGTACCCTTTATTTTTGATTTTGGGTCCTTAGATGTTAGCTTTTGTAACCAAAATTTGTCTAACAACCCCCGGTGGTTTCGCATAACTTCTTTCCGTTTGAGTCAACAAACTTGACCACCGGACCGGCTCGAGGCCGACTTCTTAGGCTTCTCAGTTCAAGAGTCCGGATCTTCCGAGCCGGGGACTCGCCGACCTTCGCCTTTTGTGCGTTCTTCTTTTTCTCGACTCTTGAACCTCCTCTCGACTATAGGATCATAGTAATATGACCCATACCGAGCCGGATGTGTCAACCGAGGTGGTCCATACCGACGCCCCACTTAACTCCGCTAGTTCCCCCTGCATGTAACCGGGGTGTCCGGGTACCGATCTTCCGGCCGTGCACCGATACTTAGGACGAGGCGCTTTCATCTTCTCGTTTGTTCTTTGCCGAGGGGTTCAGTGATTTGCATTGATTGTTTCCCTCGAACAAACCTATCGCAAGACGCACTTCCGAGCGAACGGGGCGGATGAGGAAGCTTCCCCGGTTGAAGCCAAGTCCTTCCTTGCAATGCTTGGGCTTGTTGCTTGCGAGCATAGCCTCCAGCCTTCTTTTCGCCGCCCATGTAACGCTCGCCATCGCTCCTCCATACATCATCACTTTTCTTTAGCGTGTCGGCCTTGGCCTCAAGTCCCGACATTTCTTGCTTCAAGCAGACTCACCAAGATCTTCTCGAGTCAAGTCATTGGTCAAAACCGAAATCCGATCTTCTTGATGCCGAGACTTGGCCATCGTGAGAGTTTATCTCCTCCCCGAGTCTCAACACAAGTCCTTCGGCCTCGCAGCAACCTCCGACTCTCCCCGAGAAAGTCTCCCGATTCTCCACTTTCGTGGTATCCACCCCCGAAGAGTCTTACCGAGCCGTGCACTCATCCGAATTTGTTCGTCGAGCGCATCTTCGCATGCGGTCGCAACGTCCAAATTCTCTTCTCCGCACCCGAAATAGTGTCGTGTGTGCAAAGGTGAAGAGGAATCGACCGGTTCAAGAGAGTTTACCTCATCCTCTTCGCCCGCCATTAGGCACTTTCCAGCTTGTTTCTTCACCCTTCAAGCTCTAGGGGCCATGAAAGCCGCATCATCATCCGATGAATCCATAAAGGAGTCGACTTCTTCCGAGTCGTCCGAGATTTCGCCAGCCTATGTAGGATTATCTTTTCTCGGGCGAATTTCTCTCTCCTTGCCTTACGTGCCGCGCGCTCAAAGACTACCGAGCTCGTGACGCCATATTGATAGTGTCCTCGGCTTCGCAAATGTAGCAAGCGATGACTCTTTCTTCTTTGCTTTCGCTATTCTTTGATGGTTCCGAGTCATCCTTCTTTCGCATTCGAAGATTGAGAATCGTGGAGTGTGTTTTGACATATAATTTGACTTACCTTTTGTTTCCCGATAGGCTTTAGTCACTTTTCTCGCGTCACTCCTTCTCCTTCTCGATATTTCACAACGAGCAACGCGTACTTCTCGTGCGTACTCCCTTCTTGTAGGTCGCCGAGTGAAGGTTTAGTCTTACTCGCCGTCTTGCTCGCCGCGGGAGATGCCGTGGCCGACCGACGCTTTGAAAGCATGATCAATCTTTGCGCCGCCTTCGCCTCAGCCTTTCTTTTGAGGTCCGTCGAACTCAAACTCCTCTCGCCCGTAATTCTCAAAAGATATGGTCGGAGACACAAACCGCCTAAGTCGAATGTCGCAATAAAGTGGCAAAAGGTGTCCAAAGGTCCGTCCGGCAAGCCTCCCCCGCATCTTCGCATTCATTTCTGCTGCCGAACGCCTTTCCCACTCGTTGATCGGAGTTCATCGATTCGTGAATCCGACATTTAGATCTTCAATTTTGTCACCGGCACGAGAGAGAGGCTTTCCAGCTTTTGGAGTTCCAGCCCTAACTTGTTAGCTTTAATCTTCTCGAGTCCCCCGACTCGCAGCGCTAGGGCGTCCTGTAGTTCTTTTGCGCCTTTGCATTCCCGAACCCCGCCAAGATAAGAATCACTAAGTGGTGGTTAGTATAGCGTTTCCGGCAACACGGCCTAAGTTGTGAAGCTTCTTCTCCTCGTGAGTGAAGAGACTTCGTCTTTGGGAATCTTCTTCCCGATCACCATTCCTCCTCCTCCAGCTTTGGTATCGAGTTACAACACTATCGATCATGGGAATGATAGGTCCTTCCTCAAGCACTTCGCCATGCTATCGTGGAGAGAAGTCGACGTAGCTTCCATTCTCGACTCGCCGTATCCATAGTTCTCTACCGAGAACATGGGTACCATCCTTATACCCGACATATCGCCATAGAAGATAAAGATACGAATGTAGAGTGATATGCAAAAGAAAACGCTTTCTCCGGATCCGTTCAAGCAGTACCGCTCGTAATGACAAGAGTCTTAAGAACTCCCGCTCCGATACCAATTGTTGGTCCCGAGTGTACGGTCAGTGTAGAGGGGGGTGAATACACCCGATTCGATTTCTCAACTCGAACACGAACAAATTCCTATTCAGATGGTGTCTCGATCAAATGGGCTCAAACAAACAAACTGCTTCCGAATCGTGTGTGGCAAAGAGTCTCGACTCTACCGAGATCTCGCTTAGCCGACCGAGCCGAAATTCAAGATCTACAGAAGAGTTCAGCGTGCGGAAATGTGTGTAGGCCCAAATCAGCTGAGTGGTGAAAACGCTTTTATGAAAGTCTCGCCGTCAAGATATAAAGTTCAAGATGCCGAGACAATTGATTGATTTTAAATAAGATGTTCAAGATGAATAGTAAAATCAATGCAATAGCCAAGAAAGCAATAGAGACACAGATTTTTAAAGTGGTTCTGATATCGCTCAAATCCTACGTCCACCGTCCCGAAAGATCGGGAGGCTATTATTTATCCCGAGTTAGTCTCGCCGCCTTGCGCACCGGGCAAAGCCGCGTCTTGGTTTTTAAACCGATCCAAGTCTCGCTTACAAACATCAAACTTAGAAGTGTTTGACAAACTTTCTCCAACAAAGGAAGGAGTCCTTATACAATAAGGATCGGGTTCAAAGGTGAACTCCTTCGTCTAAGCTATAGATAAGAACGGCTGAGCTTAGGTTAGAGGGATAGGGAATATGAGTGAGTAGCTTCTAGATCGACGAACAACCGAAGGTAAGCTATAAGTTCGTGTAACGCCGATTGGATACTGGAGGCTTTGTATGCCGGTTCAGCCTTGATTCCCTATGATCTAGAATGTAGTCTTTCGCCGAAGATTGTTCTTCGAGTTCTTGCTAAGACGTAGTTCTTCGGGGTTCTTGCTCGTTGAATGCTTTCTTGATTTTTGCTCTAGATACGTGCATTAGGTGCATTCTTCTCGAATAATCCCTCTATTTATAGAGCAGAGATTAAAATAGATCCGTTGGAGACGATCTTCTTCTCTCTCTCTCTTTTGGTAGCAAACGGTTCTTTTTGACGTAGGTAATGCCGCTTTTCCTCCTTTTCTAGAAAGTGTTGACTTGCAGCTTTAGTAGGTAGGATGACACGTGTATCCTTGTCATTTGTCGAGGTGAATAAAGTGGTTGAGACAGAACAGACTTCGAGGCTAATTGAAGCTGACTTCTCTCTTCCTCGTATATGACTATGCCGACGTATTTCAAAAAGATCTCGACAATTCGAAGATTGTCCGCCGATGCCGAGTCCGACCTTGTATTCGTAGATAGACAAGCTGAGATAAGTCTATCAAGATCGCCTCGAGTTCAGCCAACTACTCCCGCCGAGTTCGGGCCGACCGACTCTCTCGCATACTACTCCTGCTGAGTCCAGTATCACTGAGTCTTCTACACTGGTGCTGAGGCAAATAAGCTACTGAGCGCCTTGACCAGAGCAGAGTGTCTACTGATTCTGAAACCTTAGAGACAAACAACATATACAACGGAATGGTTCACCAATCAGATAGGGTTTTGGGATCTTCAAATCTTCAGACAAGTACAGAGCACAAGGCTACTGAGCTTAAGATCAGTGTCTAAGACCGAATCATTTCCCACTAAGAGTAACAGTGCTGAGGATGGAATCATCACCCAACAAAGTTGAGTACCCGGGTTTACCAATAAATCGAACCATGTTGTTCAAGTGCTTATGGTTTGACCCGACCCCTAGAGGGACTTATGTACATCCACAATACAAGTTGGTCTCTATCGATCAAACGAAACCGTCCGTTAACTATGAACCATTTGTCATGGCATCACAAGCGCATAAAGTGTATTATCGTCATATCCTAGTATTATCGCCAGCGGCCTCGCCCGATGGATTTCTCAAGGCCGCTCTTGTCTTGAACTTTATGAGCTTGTTATCGAAATATCTCGCATCAGCAAAGGCCGAGCGATCTCGATATCGACTCTTCGATAAGTACGGACATCTTTGTCCCGTACAAACAGCCTTTCCCACACTTATAAGACTTCTCTCACCAGCTGGCGTCGTCGCGAACCTCCGAGCCCCGAGCTTTAAGCTCACCTACATAGTAGTCACCCACCGACTCGACTCCATCATCTATTATCATCATCACCGAATGCGAGGCTTGGATAGCTGATCATACGAACCGGCCGATCTCGTAAGAATGTGAGAAATAATGTACGTGAGCCCCTCGGTACTGGGTAGCAAAGCAGATTCTTCTGCAGAGCCGCCTTGAAGACTACGTCATTTCGCCACGTGCACTTCCGAACATAGGAGTTGATCTCTTTCTCCTTGTATCCAACGGGTGAGACTCCGCGCCCGGGGAGATCAAAGGTCACTCCACAAAGAGATCGGATATCGATGATGTGTTCACTGGCATCCCAAGATTGAGGGACAACTTCCTTCATGTATGAGAACCTGGATTCCTCCACCCCTGTATCTAGGGTTCTCCAGTTGTAGTAGACTTCTGCAACTTGTCTGGGCAAGTATGCTCTGGGTTGCTTCGAGACAAGAAGCTCCACTCCAGAAGTCTCGAGAGCCGTGAAGACGGGCTCAAGAAAAGGAAGATCAGCTTGGTGTAGCGCCATCGTCGGCTCGAATAGGATTCAAGACTTGATGATTTCATCGATGTTGGTGGGTGTTTTGACAGCCATATTATCTGCAAATTTTCTGTTAGAGACTGAAATAATAGAAGTCAAAACATAATTTATTCGGGATAATGTAGATGATGTTTACCGTAAATCTAGCGCTTGGTTGAAAAGAAAGTTCAGATTTAGAAGAGAAGATGAATCGAAAATGCTGAAATTTCTTAAGCTCTAATGGCGATAAAAGTGTGAAAGTGGATTTGAGGTAGAAGATAAAAGATTTTATATGATCGTGCGTATCAAACAGTTTAGATCGGACGGTTGGGGTTCAATCTAAAATTTTTAATGACGGTTGTGATTTGATGTTATAAATGGAATGATTACACAAGCCGCCTCTACCATAGACCCACGTAGGATTTTGCGCAGTTAAGGTAAGTGAAAAAACATGCATTAAATGCGCTGCAGGCAGAATTAAAGACTAAGTCATTTTAAATTAGGAAGGTTTCCTACTGACTTATCCTTAAAAATTAATGGCGGGAAATAAATGCTCATTAACTACTGAGTTGAGAAACTTTGTTCCTCTGTCTAAGCGAATTCTCTGTATCTTGATGTCCTTTTCCACACTGAGCTTTTTCAGCAGTTTAGGCAACTCAGTCATGACATCAGATTTGTTGGCTATGAAGATGACCCATGTATATCTCGAGTAGTCGTCAATAACGACGGGCGCATACTTCTTGCCTCTTATAGTCACTGGAGAAACTGGCCCGAATAAGTCCATGTGTAGCACCAAGGATTCCATCGATGGAAGGTGACTGAATAGGTGGATTGCTACTCTTTGTCTCGCTTCCCTTCAAACATGCTTCACGCCTCCCGTCTTTGATAAACGATTCGCTGGGTAGTCCTCTCGACTTTAGAGTTCTTCGCTAGCTTGTTCATAGTCTTGAAGTTCAAAGCGGCCGAGTCTCTGTGCCACGGCCCATCCCGCCTTGTCACTAGATTTAGTCTCGTGCGAGTAAGCAAGCCTCGTGTTCTCGCGGTTTTCAAGTTTGCAACGTATATTCTACCTCCGCGAACCCGATAACACCGTTTTCCTTGTAGATTTATCAACAATATCACAAAAACCAGCGTAAAGATAACTCTATTCGGATTGTCACAAAATTGACCGACAGAAGGAGATTATGTTGAAGTCCTTCAACATATGTTACTCTTGAACCGAGGCAGCCCCAATATTCAAGGTTCCGTATCCCCTCAGTGTAGCCTTTCGAGTTGTCACCAAACTCACTCGGGACCATCTTCCCCGTATGTAGTTGGGTCAACAGCCTCTTTTGATAAGTCATGTGTCTTGAGCAAACCGCCGTCCACAATCCAAGGGTCCTTATGCACCCGCAAAACGTAAACATTTTTAGGTACCCTTTGGTTCTGCCTGGTCCTTACATGTTAGCGGGTGTTTCGAACCCGTGATCTCGCTAAGGGACCTTAGAAGTCTCGAGACTTCCTCTTCCGAACCTTGTCGCCTTTCTTCTCCACAGACTCCTGAGATACCGACTTTCTCAAGATTTCGGGGTTCGGGAGCTTTCTTCTTCTCGAGGTTTTGCGCTCCTCCCCGACCCCCCGGGCACAAAGTAGTACGAACCATACCGAGCCTGATGCCGATACAAGCCGGTTCCTTGTACCGCTCCGCCCACCCGACCTTCTTGGTTCCCCCCCGAGTTTGATCGTGGTGTCCCGGGGCCGGAACCTCGGGCCGCAGTTTCTTGTTGCCTCGGCCGAGGTGCAACTATCTTCTCGTTTATTCTTCGTCCGAGGTGTTGATTCGCAGTCCGAACTTTACCTCCGACGAACCTATCAAAGATAGCCAAGTCCTTCTTTCATGGTTATCGGCCTTTGAGCTCTAAGCATACCTTCCAACTTCTCCTTAGCTCCTAGGTATTGTTCACCATCGGGCCTCGCCAAACTTCATCACTTCTTAGAAGTGATTCATAATCCTTTTCAACTTCTCGCGAGCTTCGACCGAGTCGGGCTATCTCGCATCTTTCTCGAATTGTCCTTGGTCGAACCGATATATGAGTTTCTTGAAGCCGAGACTTAGTCATAAGAGATTTAATCTCTTCCTCGAGTCTCACAACAAGATTCTCGTACTCAGCAGAGACCCGACAATCGAAGAAAGTCTCCGATTCTCGCCCTTTACCGCTCGCCTGGCTCCCGAACGGTTCTCGCCAACTCTCTCCACCGAACCGCTCCTCTAGTAGATCATCGTAGGCTTGTACCACATCTAGAGGCTCATCTCGTGACCGAACACGTGTCGTGTGTGCCGTGGAGAAGAAGAGGTTAAATTAAGTTTAGAATTTACCTCACCACTTCTCCGCCATCGACAATATTCTCGCATTTTCTTCAGATCTGCTTTCTCCGATCTCAACGGCAACAAATGCAGCCTTCGTCTTCGAAGAATTCATGAATGTATATTCCTCGATCGAGTCATCGGATATCTCTCCAAACCTATGTAGCCCCGCCTCCTACGGTAAATTTCTCGCGTCCGGCTCGCCGTTCCGCTCTTTTGAGCAACTGAGAGTTCGGGACATTCGCACCGATAGTGTCCCTCCTTCTTGCGCTTGTAATGCATGCATGATCCGTTGCTTTTTCCAACCGAATCTTGGACGGACTCACAAAGCAGTTCTCGTGTTCCTACAAATAAGAGAAGGTTTAGATTCTTCCCTTTTTCGAAAATCTTTCTTACCTGAGGGAGAATCTATGTTGTATTTCTTCAGCTTTCTGGCTCTCTCCTTTTCTCTTTGATATTTGAGAGCCATAAGCGCAAGTAGGTCGGGAGTGCATGTCTCGCAGGACTTTATTTCGCCGCAGCCCACGCCTTGCCGGAAGAAATGGGTTTGATTCCGCTTTGTTGACCGCCGCTTTGAAAGCATGGTCAACTCGAGTGTCACCGGAGCACCGGAACATCGTTGGGGTAGGCTTTGCTCAAATTCCTCTCGTTTTTAATTCTGAAAAGATAACATTAGGAGTTAGAGCATTAAGATCAGAGCGAAGTAAATAAGTAGCAAACGGAAGCCACTTCGTCGAGGTAGCGCTCTTAAGATCTTGGTGTTCATCTCTTTGTTGGTGAACATCCTCCCCACTCGTTGATCACATTGACTTGGTTTGTGAATCCGACGCTTAGCTCGCCAACGGTCTCACCGGGCTCCACGGCAAACGCGTCGAACTTTTGTAGCTCTAATTCAAGCTTGTTTTCTTTGATCTGCGGGGTTCCTCGGCTCAGTACATCCAATGCATCCCAAAGTTCTTTCTCCGTCTTGCAGTATTGCACCCTCCTGAGGTGAGAATCACCGAGCATAGTCAGGATTGCATTACGCGCAACTCGGTCGAGGTTGTGCAGCTTTTTCTCTTCTGGTGTGAAGGCTGATTTTTCTTTAGCGACCTTAACGCCAGTCTGCACTCCTACACCTCCCACAGCGGCAAATTGTATGTTGTTGATCATGGGAATGATGGGTCCTGTCTCAAGGACGTCCGTCATGCTGTCATGCAGCGATGTGAGGAGTGCCTCCATTCTCACATGCCATACCGTGTAGTTCTCTACTGAGAACATCGGTACCATCCGAATACCTGACATATCAGATATTATGGGTAAGAGTATAAGGATGTATGAAGAGATGCTTGTGCAGTGAAAAACGTTTTCAGGATTTGTTCAAGAAGACCAGTAGTTACAGAACCGATGATCAAAAGAACACCGTTGCTCCGGAGACGATAGTCAGGTGTAGAGGGGGGGGGGGTGAATACACCTGATCACAGTTTATTTTTCTCAGAACGCGAAGGGCAGCTGAGCTGTAGGTTGCAACTGATGAACAATGCTAAATAGTAACCTTCGATCGCGGGTCAGAAGTGTGCCAACTACTGACCTCTCCTACTAACTTTTGTCACTACTTGAAACTCACTCGGAGACGTTGTGCGGATAAGAGTGTGGGGCCCGGAGATTGTCTCAGTTCGAAAACGTGATTTTCACTAATCAAGTACTTGGCTAGTGCGCTTTGAGAATACGTTTTATGCAAAGATATGATTTTTAATCAGTTTGTATGCTATGCAATAAAATAGTAAATAACACAAGCAATTTTTAACGTGGTTCGGATACGCAAGATCCTACGTCCACGGTCCTGCCGAATAGGAGTTCTTGTTGATTTATATGAGCAAGTCTCAAAGAAGGAATCTCGTGCACCGGATGCACTTCTAAGTTATAGTCCTTAGCGACTTTACAAATCAAACCGAGGTTTGAAAGTGAGGGGATAATCTCCAACTAGGAAGGAGTTCTTACAGTAAGAACAATCACTAAAAGTGAACTCCTTCGAATTTCTAAACTATAAATTTTGCAATAAGCTTAGCTAGAGAAGAGGGATCTAAAGAACTCTAGAGAGAAGAACTAATGATATTCTATTAGGCAAGTTCTTCGCTGGATTGATCTTGAATGCGCTAGAGTTGTTCGAAAGCTTGAGCATTTTTCCCTTGATATCCCGTGCGTGAAACTCGGATTTCTTCTCTATTTATAGTAGTGAGCAGGCATATGTCCGTTGGAGAAGACGATACCATGTGTCACAAGCTTCCAAAGAAATCGGCCATAAATTCGAATTGTTGCAGCAGAGTTGTTGGATACTGTACATGAGAGCAGCTTTAGTTGGTCAGAGCAGATAAAGCGTTGTCGGCTTCTCATTGGCCGAGGTTTGTGGTAGGTGAGATCAGTGTCGACATCGTAGCCGACTCTCTCTAATCCTCGTATGTCTTCCGCCGACTTTCGAAACGACTTTAGCGGCTGAGTCGTTTTCTCGTCTGGACATAGTAGACTTTAAGCGCTCTCGTCTTCTTCGTCTCGAGTCGGCCGACAAGAGATATTCTCTCGAGTATGGTCACCGATGATCAAGCGAAGGTACCGAGCTTGCATAGAGTTCTTCTCGCTGATGTCCGTCACCGACGAGGTATCTTCTACCGAAAGCGAGGTTCAACGATGACGTAAGAAGGCAAGCAATTACACCGACGACGCGGGTTCTCGAAAGTAACTTCGTCGAAGATCAATCCAACAATTTACCCCGTACAGGACTTAGACAAAAAGATAGATAATAAAAACAATCTAGCCTATACATCATCTAGTCCTACCAAGACACTACACTACTGATATCAGCTGGGGTTTGGGATCTTCAATTCCATAGTACTACTATGATTTCCCCCAATATTATTTTACCCACTAACAGTTGAATACCATCTACTGACTCATAACCCAACAGATTGTTTCTCCACCACCTGTGGATGTAGGTCGATTGACCGAACACGCTAAATTCTTTATGCCTATTTCTTTTTCTCCTTGTGTTCGTGTTTTGTTATTGTCTCCGTTGGGTTCCAAGAACCCATTCGTCACATTTTTTAGGGTCCAAAGATTCTAACAAGTGGTATCATAGGCCAAGGTTTGGTCCGTGTTGTGACAATGACAATAACAAAGATTATAGTCGAGCAATTTTAAGGCTTTTAAAGGAGGTGGAGCATGTTTGAGGAGGAAGCACCATGACGTATAGTTTCACGTTATCGCTGTACCGTTTTGCCAAGGAAGATTCCAGTTTTGAAGATTTAAATGATGGATGATCCTTGTTCGAGGGACGCTGTGACTTTGTTGGTATTCTGATTTGGATTTAGCCTATTGACGATTTTGGGAAGGCCGTGGAGCAAGATCGCTCTGCGGTTCATGATTGAAGTTTTGATCGATGTAAAGATTTGTTATGTCGATCGATATTGGAGTTTTCGCCACGATGGAGATTGTTATGATGTGGCTCAAATTATAATCCTTAAAGGAAATCAAGTCTTATCCCACATAATTAATGAAGTTTATCATTAATTTCACCTATAAATAGATAGGTTCTCTAATTGTTTTAAGTGTGCTTATACGCATTATAACTCACATGTTATGGGATTAGTTAGTTGGACTAATTGACCATATTTTTTTGGGTATGTCTTTTTCGGTCTAGGACCTTATTCCGGAGGCGATTTTGTATTATCCTCTTTATTAGTGGATTGTTTCTCCGCCGCCCGTGGATGTTGGTCAATTGACTGAACCACGTTAAATTTTTCATGCCTATTTCTTTTCTCTTTGTGTTATTCTTAGTTATTGCCTCTGGCTGGGTTTCCAAGAACTCGCTCGTCACATTTTGGAGGGTCCGAAGATCTTAACATACTGCTTACGTAAGCTTATATGCATCATAGCCCATATGTTATGTGATTAGTTAGTTGGACTAATTGACCATGTTTTTGTGGGTACGCATTTTTGGGTCTAGGACCATATTCCGAAGGCTCATTTTGTATTATCCTCCTCTTTATTAGTGGATTGTTTCTCCCCGCCCGTGGATGTAGGTCAATTGACTGAACCACGTTTATTTTCTGTACCTATTTCTTTTTCTCTTTGTGTTATTCTTTGTTATTGTATCCGTTGGGTTCCAAGAACCCATTCGTAACATTTTTTAGGGTCCAAAGATCCTAACAAGTGGTATCAGAGCCAATGTTTGACTCATGTTGTGACAATGGCAATAACAAAGATTGTGGTCGAGAAATTTGAAGGCTTTTGAATGAGGTAAAACATGTTTGAGGAGGAAGCACCATGACGTGAAGTTTCACGTTATTGGAGTACCGTTTTGCCAAGGAAGATTCCAATTCCGAAGATTTAAATGATGAATTATCCTTGTTCGAGGAAGCTGCGACTTTGTTGGTATTCTAATTTGGATTAAGTCCATTGAGGCTTTTGCGGAGGCGGTGGAGCAAGATCCTCTGTGTTCGCGATTGGAGTTTTGGTCGATGTGAAGATTTGTTATGTTGGATTGGATATTGGAGTTTTCGCCACGGTTGAAATTATTATGATATGCTTCAAATCCTAACCCTTAAAAGAAATTGAGTCCTATCCCACATCGAATAATTAATGAATTTTATCATGAATTTCACCTATAAATAGATAGATTCTTTAATTGTTTTAAGTGTGTTCTACGCATCATAGTCCACATGTTATGAGATTTGTTAGTTGGACTAATTGTCCATATTTTTATATATGTGCTTTTGGGCCTAGGACCATATTGCGAAGACCCATTTTTTATTATCCTCTTTATTAGTGGATTGTTTCTCCGCCGCCCGTGGATGTAGGTTGATTTACCGAACCATGGATTGTTTCTCCGCCGCTAGTAGATATAGGTTGATTGACCGAACCACGTTAAATTCTCTCGTGCCTATTTCTTTTTCTCATTGTGTTCTTGTTTTGTTATTGTCTCTGTTGGATTCCAAGAACTCATTCGTCACATTTTTAGGTCCGAAGATCCTAATTTAGCCTCTTTATTGTGAAGGGAGAATTGAGAAAATATATTACTTACTAAGAGCATCTACATTGGTGATTTAACCATATTTATGGATGGATGGGATGTAGTCAATGCGATCACTTTATTGATGGAGAGGGAAAGTCTAACGTTTAATGGTTTAAATGGTGAGAGAAAATATATATATGTGGGCCTGGAGAGAGAAAAAAATGTTGAAAAAGTGAGTGGAAGGCAGAGAGAAAGTTTCACCCGTTGCAAATAATTCTCAATTCTTTATCTTTTTCATATTCAACGAGTAGCCGTTGGAAATAAAGAAAGAGCCGTTACGAAAGGAATCTAGAAACACCTTTCCATAATTTGAACGTTACAAAAAAATTCATATATATAGTAAGTATTGAAAACAAAAATCACACAATCTTACATTCTCATATCTTACTAAAATATTATTCTCTCTCTATATTATTTCAATTTCACTTCATTTTCCAATCCTCCTTTTGGTAAATTTTTATCCGAAATGGATAAAAATAGCAATTTCAATTGGCCGAATTATTATAATTTGGACGAAGATGAATCTACTCCTAATTCTCAAATTCCTCCAAATTCTAAAGTTCCTCCAAGTTTCTCGTACCCTCAATTCAACCATCCACCACAATTTTTTCCACCCAGTTACACATATACCCAAAATTTTGGGAATTATGGGATGTCGACTAATTATCCACATTTCACTCTCAATCCAACAAATATTCCGAATTTTCCATCCAAACCCGCCCAATTTATCAAATTTTACTCACAATCCGTCACACATGTTTGGATTTTCTATTCCACCATCAACAAATAAACAGTCCCGGTCTTCTCGACGAGTTAAAATAGGCTCTCCATCTTTGCTTACAAAAACTCAATTCAAAGAGGAAGAAGAGTCACCCGTTTCAATTGGGAGTCTGAAAGAAGCAACTATCGGTGCGACCGGTAAGAACAAGCGATTGCTTTGGAAAGAAGAAGAGGATGTGCGTCTAACAAACGCATGGTACACGGTATCTGAAGATCCAATCGCCGGTAATTGCCAAAAGGAAGCAGCCTTTTGGAATCATGTTGCTTGCTACTACAATGAAAATAAACTCGATAACCTTCCTACTCGTCCGGCGCCGGTCTTGAGATCTCACTGGCATTACATTAGGCCGCTTGTAGTAAAATTCAACGAGTGCTACAATCTCATATCATGTATATATAGAAGCGGGTCTAGTAGCGAAGACGTCTACAAAATATCACTGGAAAAGTACCGCGAAGAAAATAGATCCAAATTTGCACTTGATCACGTGTGGAAAATCATCAAAGGTCATCCAGCATTTCGATCCCAGTCTGACTATGCTGATATTGCAACGAAGAAGTCAAGGACCTCTGAATCGGGGGGAGCAACACATCTTCCACGCAAAACCTAAGTGTTGATTTTAATTTAAATGAAGAAACACATCCAATCGGACAAAATGCTGCAAAGAGAAATGCGAAGAAAAAAGCATATGCAATCTACAGTCATGACGATGCCAACAATGATCTAAAGCAAAAATTTGATGACAATCTCAAGAGTATCGTTGAGTTGAAGTGCATAAAAAAAACCAACGTTGAATTGCGCCAGGCCGAAATTGAGATGAAAAGAGAGCGAGCTAAAAAGAAGAAGAGAGAGAGGCAGTCAAAGCTATTTGAAATCATCCCACCGATACAAGCAACATGACACCTGAGCAACGTTATTTCCATGACATAGAATGCAAAGAAGCTATGGCAGAGGTGCAATCATCACCTTAAGTCTAATTCATTTTTTTCTTATGTCGTAATTGATCTTCAAGTATATAGTTGCATTTCATTTTCTTACTAATGTCACAAGTAATCTTTATTAATATAGAAGCCAAGCGATTTCTTGTAATAAATATGGGTTCTTATGTAAAAAATCTAGCCATTAGAAAACTAGTCGTTAAAAACTAGTCGTTAGAAACTAGCCGTTAAAAACTAGCCGTTAGAAACTAGCCATTGTAAACTAGCTGTTGCAAACTAGCTTATATATAGCAGTGAATGATTCATTGTTCCTCACATTCTCAAATATTGATTCTTTTCAAACTTTGCATATACAAAAAATGGTTCAATATTCCTTAAGTAGTTCTAGTTCATCCAATAACAATGAAGAGCAAATCTATGATCTAGAGTATGATTTGTATGAAGCGATTTGTCAAGGTATGAGTCAAGAGGATGGTATTCAAATGTTAGTGGTTAAAATAATATTGGGGAAAATCATAGTAGTACTATGGAATCGAAGATCCCAAAACCCACCGATATCGTAGTGTAGTGTCTTGATAGGACTAGATGATGTATAAAGCTAGACTCGCTTTTATTATCTATCTTTTTGTCTAAGTCCCGTACGGGGTAAATTGTTGGATTGATCTTCCGTCGGGTTACTCTCCCGTAACCCCACGTCATCGCTGTAATAACTTGCGTTTTTCGCCGCCAGCCTAATCTTTACCTTCGCAGAAGACACCATCGCCTAATAACCATCGCCAGTAACTTCATGCAAGCTCGCACCTTCACAAGCCATCACCGACCATACTCAAGAGAATATCTCTTGTCCGCCGACTCGCACGAAGAAGACAGCATCGCTTAAAGTCTATCAGATCCGACGTAAAACGACTCACCGCTAAAGTCATTTCGAAAGTCGCAGTAAGACATACGAGGATTAGAGAGAGTCAACTCCGATGTCCGACACAATCTCACCTACCACAAACCTCGACTAATGAGAAGCCGACAACGCTTTATTCGCTCCGACCAACTAAAGCCGCTCTCATGTACAAAGGTCCAACAACTCGCCGCAACAATTCGAATTTATGGCCGTTTTCTTTGGAAGCTTGTAACACGTGACTTCGTCTTCTCCAACGGACATATGCCCGCTCACAACTATAAATAGAGAAGAAATCCGAGCTTCACGCACGGGATATCAAGGGAAAAACGCTCAAGCTTTCGAACAACTCTAGCGCATTCAAGATCAATCCAAATAAGAACTTGCCTAATAGAATATCATTAGTTCTTCTCTCTAGAGTTCTTTAGATCCCTCTTCTCTAGCTAAGCTCATGCACAAATTTATAGCTTAGAAACTCGAAGGAGTTCACTTTCTCGTGAATTGTTCTTATTGTAAGAACTCCTTCCTAGTTGGAGATTATCCCCTCCCTTTCAAACTTTGGTTTGATTTGTAAAGTCGCTAAGGACTATAACTTAGAAGCGGTCCGGCCCAAACGCACAAATTCCTTGCCGAGACTTGCTAAGATAAATCAACAAGAACTCCTCGTTCGGGCAGACCGTGGACGTAGGATCTTGCGTATCCGAACCACGTTAAAAATTTCTCGTGTTATTTACCGCTTTATCGCACCGCATACAAACCGATTAAAAATTATATCTTTGCGCATAAAACGTATTCTCAAAATGCACTAGCCAAAAATTACTTGATTTGTGAAAATCACGCTTTCAAACCGAGACGAATCTCCGGCCCCACACTCTTATCCACACAACGCCTCCGACCGAGTTTCAAGTACCGACAAAAGTCCGCAGGGAGAGCTCGCAGTCGGGCACACTTCCGACCCGCGATCGAATGTTACTATTCGGCACCGTTCATCAATCGCAACCTGCGCCACCGTCCCTCCGTTTGAGAAAAAGAAACCGTGATCGTGTGTATTCCCCCCCTCTACACCCGACTATCGTCTCCGACCAACAATTGGTATCGATCTCGTGTGTTCTTCCGAATCACCGGCTAGAAATACCGGTCTTCTCGAATGTATCCCCGAAAACATTTTTCACCGCACAAGCATCTCTTCATACATCCTTATACTCTTACCCATAACGTCCGATATGTCGTATTCCGGATGGTACCGATGTTCTCAATAGAGAACTACACGGTATGGGCGTGTGAGAATGGAGGCACACCTCACATCGCCGCATGACAAAGATGACGGACGCCCTTGAAACAGACCCATCATTCCCATGATCGACAACGTACAATTTACCGCCGCGGGAGGTGTAGGAGCGCAGATCGGGCGCTAAGGTCGCTAAAGAAAAATCAGCCTTCACACTAGAAGAGAAAAAGCCGCACAACCTCGACCGAGCCGCGTGTAATGCAATCCCGACTACGCCGCCGATTCTCACTCCTGAGGTTGCAAAGACCGCAAGACGACGAAAGAACTTTGGGACGCCCCGGCAAGACCGAGCCAAGGAACCCCGCAGATCAAAGAGAAAAAGCTCGAATTAGAGCTACAAAAGTTCGACGCGTTTGCCATGTAGAGCCCTAGTGGCGACCATCGACGAGCTAAGCGCCGATTCACAAACCAAGTCAATGTGATCAACGGGCCGGGGAGGATGTTCACAAATAAAGAGATGAACACCAAGATCTTAAGAGCTCTACCTCGACGTAAGTGGCTTCCATTTGCTACTTATTTACGTCGCTTCCGATCTTAATGCTCTAACTCCCGATGTTATTTTTTCGTAATTAAAAACGAGGAATTTGAGCACACTCTACCCCAAAGATGTTCCAAAGCTCCACCGACACTCGGGATCGACCATGCTTTCAAAGCAACAAGAAAAAACGAATCAAACCCATTTCTTCCAAAGAAGGCAAGAGTCAGCAGCGTAAAAACAAAGTCCTCTCGAGACATTTGCTATCGACCCACTTGCGCTTATGGCTCTCAAATATCAAAGAGAAAAGGAGAGAGTCGAAAAGTCAAGAAATACAACAGAGATTCTCCCTCGTAAGAAAGATTTTCTAAAAAGGGAAGAATCTAAACCTTCTACCGACCGCAGAACACGTAACCCGCCGCGAGTCCATCCAAAGACTAAGCCGAAAAAGCAAGCAGATCATCCGTCTGCTATAACCGCAAAAAAGGATGGACACTATCGCACGAATGTCCCGATCTCTCACCGCTCAAAGAGCGTAACGGCAAGCCGTACGCGCAGAAATTTGCCCGTAGGGAGGCAAAGCCTACATAGCCGGAGAGATATCCGATGACTCAATCGAGGAAGATATATTCATGTATTCTTCTAAAGACGAAGGTGCATTTGTTGCCGTTGAGACGGAGAAACAGATCCCCAAGAAAATGCGTAATATTGTCTCACGGGCCTGAGAAGAGGCCGAGGTAAGTTCTAAATTTAATTTAACCTCTTCTTCTCACAAAGACACACGACACGTGCTCTGGCCATAGATGAGCCTCTAGATGTGGTACAAGCCTATGATGATCTACTAGAGGAGCAAGATTCAAACTGACGAGCAGACTTCAAAGCAGAACCATTCGTGAACCGGAATGTGTAAAGGCCGAGAATCGTAGAATTTCTTCCGATTGTCGTCTCTACTCGAGTCCGAGAATCTTGTTGTGAGACTCAAGGAAGAGATTAAATCTCTTATGACTAAGTCTCGCCTTCAAGAAACTCGGATATCGCTTCCGACCAAGAACAATTCTCGAGAAAGATATCGAGATAGCCCGACTCACCCGAAGCTCACGTGCTGAAAAGGATTATGAGTCACTTCAAGAAGTGATGAAGTTTGGCGAGAACCGATGTCCGAACGGTACCTAGGAGCTAAGGAGAAGTTAGAAAGTATGCTTAGAGCGCAAAGGCCGACTGGTCATGAAAGAAGGACTTGGCTATACTCATGAAGCTTCCACTTTAAAGAGCTCGAACCGCTGGCCGATAGGTTCGTCGAGGTAAAGTTCGTACTCACCGACTCAACACCTCGTACGAAGAATAAATGTAAGATAGTCGCACCTCACCCAAGCAACAAGAAACAACCGACCGTAGGTTCCAGCCCCCAGGACACCACGATCAAACTCGGGGGAACCAAGAAGGTCGTGGGGCGGAATAAGCATAACGAACCACCGTATGAGCATCCGGCCGCATGGTTCGTACTACTATGAGCCTGTGGTCGGGAGGAGCGCAAAACCTCGAAGAAGAAAGCTCCCGAACCCAAAATTATCGTAAAGTCGCATCTCCGAGTCCCGTGGAGAAGAAAGCCGACAATGTTCGAAGAAGAAGTCTCGTACTTCTAAGGTCCCTAGCAGATCCGGGTTCCGAAATCACCCACTAACATGTAAGGACCCAACCGAACCAAAGGGTACCTAAAAATATGTTTGTTTTGCAGTGCATAAGGACCTCGGATAGTGGACAACGGCCGCTCGAGACACACGACTTATCAAAAGAGCCTCGCCGACCAACTACATACAGAAGATGGTCCTGCACCGAGTTTGGTGACAACTCAAAAGGCTACACAAGGGGATACGGAACACCGAATATTGGGACCGCCTCGGGCCTAAGAGTAACATATGTTGAAGGACTTCAACATAATCTCCTTTCTCGTCACCAACCCGTGACAATCCGAATGGAGTTATCTTTGACGCCGGTTTCGTGATATTGTTGATAAATCTACAGGAAAACAAAGTGTTATCGTGTTCGCGGAGGAAGAATATATACATTGCAAACCGGAAAACCGCAGTAACCCGAGGCTTGCTTACTCGCACGTACTCAAATCTAGTGACAAGGCCGGGATGGCCGTGGCACAAGAGACTCAAAGCACCCGAACTTCAAGACTATGAACAAGCTAGCCAAGAACTCTAAAGTCGAGGACCGCCCAACGAATCGTTTATCAAAGACAGTAAATTGTGAAGCATGTTTGAAGGGAAAGCGCATAAAGAGTAGCAATCCACCTATTCCGTCACCTTCCACCGATGGAATCCTTCGCTGCTACACACGGACTTATTTGGGACCAGCTTCTCCAAATGACTATAAGAGGCAAGAAGAATGCCCTCGTCGTTATCGACGACTACTCGAGATATACACGGGTCATCTTCATAGCCAACAAATCCGATGTCCAGACCGAGTCGCCCAAACCGCCGAAAAGCTCAAATCAGGGAAAAGGACATCAAGATACGTAGAGAATTCGCTCGTACAGAGGAACATAATTTCTCAACTCGCAGTTAAAGAGTACTGCGAAAAGGAGGGAACTAAGCACGAGACATCGCAGCCGCACCCCTCGCCAGAACGGACTTGCCGAACGCAAAAACGTAACACTTAAAGAAGCAAAGCAAGAACGCTCCTAGCGCACTGACTACCCTCAAAGTTCTCGGGCGCATGCTATCGACACGCTCCGCTACACTCGTAACCGCCACCGCTACACAAAGAACACATGAAGACACCATACAAATTATGGAGAGGGAGAATTCCTTCTATTTCTCATTTTCATATTTTTGGTTGTTCGTGCTTTATTCACAATAATGGGAAAGATCAGCTTGAAGGTCTTTGATAGCAAATCTAATCAAGGAGTATTCTTAGGATACTCGGGTCAAGAAAGCCTTCGTAGTTTTTAACTATCGGACCCTTTGCGTGGAGGAAAGCCCTCATGTTGTTTTTGATGAGTTTGTTACCGAGAACAAGAAAACTACAAAGACAAATATCAAGATGTCGCAAAGAAGCTACAGATCTCGCACTAAACGATAAAGCCGAAAAGATCCAAAGATTGTTGGGATGATGAGTCGACGATGAAGAAATTCGCATACGCCCAACAAGCGATGTAGCCGACCCGGCTGATTCTACCGAACATAATCAACAACAGTAACAACGGCCGATGAGGAAGCCCTAAAGGGTAACCGAGACCTCTACCGAGAATATAAACTCATGGGGAACGATTAATGTTCCCGAGCAAAATGCCCCCGAACCCGGAAACTCGCAGATCCTAACCTTCTTACCGAACCGTCGTAGCCACAAAACAAGACTACCGAAATGCCTAATACACCTACCGATTGTGCGTAAGTAGTATCGAAGAAGAAGCCGCACTCGACGCTCATGGCTTGATGCTCACTCTTCGTATCTTATCATAGGAGATCCATCAAAGAACCATAAGGACAAGATCTAAATTAAGTCAAGGAGAAAGCTCACTCTATTCTTGTTTCTTGTCTGCGTAAGAACCTCGCCGATAGAGGACGCACTCAACGATGCCGACCTGATCATCGCCATGCAAGAAGAGTTGAACCAGCCGCTAGAAACGAAGTTCGGGAGCTTGTCGATGCACTCAAACATCAAGCACGTGATTGGTACTAAGTGGGTCTTCAAGAATAAGCGTGATGAAAACAACGTCATTGTCGAAATAAAGCTCGACTCGCTACCAAGGGATATTGTCAAGCGTATGGAATCGACTTTGATGAAACATTCGCTCCACGCCGCGATTGGAAGCCATTCGTCTAATCCTAGCTTACGCAACGCATCAAGGATTCAAAGTATATCAAATGGATGTAAAGTCAGCTTTTTCGAACGGCGTGCCAAGGAAGAAGTCTACGTGTAACAACCGCCCGGCTTTCAAAGAAGGACATCGTGTGTACGTACTTCGAAAGCTCTGGATGTGGTTAAAACAAGCACCTGTGGCTTGGGTACGATACCCCGTCGACTTTCTACTTCGTAAAGGTTTTGAGAAGGGGACAATAGATCGCACCCGCTCAACATAAAGTCGGAGACGACATCCTACCGGTGCAAATCTACGTGAACGACATCATTTTCGGCTGCGTAAACGTGACTACGTGTCAACAATTCGAGAAAATGATGAAGGAGAAATTCGAGATGTCCATGACGGAGAAATGAATTATTTCCTCGGATTCCAAGTAAAGCAATCACCTCAAGGAATTTTCATCAATCAAGCCAAGTACACTCGAGATCTCCCGAAAAGATTTGGCCGCGACTGAGCAAGCCACCAAAATCCCCATGAATACAAATTTCAAAATCGATCTGTACAAAGAGGGAGCTTCGTTAACTCTACCGATTATAGAGCTATTATCGGTTCTTTATTATACTTAAAAGCTAGCCGACCTGATATAACTTATGCTGTAGGTGTATGTGCAAGATTTCAAGCGGATCCAAAGCGAAGTCATCTAGACTCATCAAAGAAGATTCTCGCGATATCTAAAAGGAACACCCGACGCAGGTTATGGTATCCCGCCGATGATAATCTAATACCGACAGTTATTCTCGATGCCGATTATGCAGATAGATCGAAAGTCAACTTCCTCGAACGTGCCGGCTTCCTAAAGCAAAGAAGCTAATATCTTGGTTTTCAAAGAAACAAGATTCAAAGGGCAACGCCCACTACCGGGCCGAGTACATGGCCGCCGGAAGTTGTTGTGCCTGCATCCTTTGCTTCGACAACAACCGAGAGACTATGGTATAATTCGTGATGAAGTGCCCATCTATCGTGGCTCCACCAAAGCTATTGTAATAACTCGTAATCCAGCTCCATACGAAATGCAAGCACGCGGATATTCGACACCACTTCATCGTAGACCATGTCGAAAACAAGGATATCGAACGGGAGAAAATCCATACCGATAAGCAAAGGTCGACATACCGACCAAACCACTAGCCGAGAACAGTATTCGGAGAATTATCGCCGAGCTAGGTTCACCGGAACCTACCGAGTAGAGCCGTAGAAGAAATCAGCATGACAGTCAAAGACTCAAGACAATGATTCAGCCTGGAGAATCAAACTGCATACGCAAGGGGGAACGTGGTCATCAAGCACATCAATTGTCCTCCCGAGTCTAACGGTAACCACCGATCGTAAAATCACCAAGAGGCTCATGTAGTATTATATACTTAAATTTATATCGAAGCATGCTCGCATTTATTATCTCACTCGCTTGCACTCGCAGTTAATGAGCATTTATTTCCCGCCATTAATTCTTAAGGATAAGTCAAGAGGGAAACCGTTCTCATTTAAAATGACTTAGTCTTTAATGCCGCTCGCAGCGCATTTAACGCATGTCTTTTCACTTACCTTAATCGCGCATAATCCTACGCTGGTCTACGGTAGAGGCGGCTTGTGTAATCATTCCATTTATAACATCAAATCACAACCGTCATTAAAAATTTTGGATCAACCCCAACCGTCCGATCTAAACTGCTTGATACGCACGATAATATAAAATCTTTTATCTTCTACCTCAAATCCACTTTCACATTTATCGCCATTAGAGCTTAAGAAACTTCAAAGATTCTCAATTCATCTTCTCTTCTAAATCTGAACTTTCTCTTCAACCAAGCTCTACATTTACTAGAACATCATCTACATTATCGTGAATACATTGTGTTTTGACTTCTATTATTTCGCCCCTAACGTAAAATTTGCGTATAATATGGTTGTCAAAACACCCACCAACATCGATGAAATCATCAAGTCCCGAATCCCGTTCGAACCGACGACGGCGCTACACCAAGCCGATCTTCCATATCTTGAGCCCGTCTTCACGCCTCTCGAGACTTCCGACTGGAGCTTCTCATCTCGAAGCAACCTGCAGCATACTTGCCTGCATAAGTTGCGTAAGTCTACTACACCGGAGAACCCTAGATACAGGCGTGGAGGAATCCGTGTTCTCATACATGAAGGAGGTTGTCCCTCAATCTGGGACGCCAAAGCTGAACACATCATCGATATCCGATCCGCCGTGGAGCCGACCTTTGATCTCCCCGCGCCGGAGTCTCACCCACCGGATACAAGGAGAAAGAAATCAACTCCTATGTTCGTAAATTCTCAGGGCGTAAACGACGTAGTCTTCAAGGTCGCTTCCGCCTAAGAACCTACTTTTACCGTAGTACCGAGGGCTCGCGTACATTGTTTCACATATTCTTATGAGCTCACTGGCTCGTATGATCAGCCATCCAAGCCTCGCATTCACCGATGATGATAATAGATGATGGAGTCGAGTCAATCGGACGGACTACTATGTAGCCAAGCTTAAAGCTCAAGCTCGTAAGTTCGCAGCCCACACCCACAGGAGAGAGGAGCCTTATAAGTGCGGGAAAGCCGCGTACGGGACAAAGATGTCCGTAATTATCGAAGAGTCGATGACGATCGCTCACCCTTTGCCGATGCGAGATATTTCGACCGCAAGCTCATAAAGTTCAAGACAAGAGCCGCGCCGAGAAATCCATCGGCGAGGGCCGCCCGAGCGTAAAAAGAGTCACTTCCGACTTGCCCTCTCGCGTCGACCCGCCTAAGAGGAAGAGGCTCAAGCAAGCTTGGGACCTTCCGAGGTTCCAAAGAAAAACTTGCCTCCACCCGTCTCCGAGCCACCGGAGAGGCCGCGCTCGATCCCCGAAATAGCCGAACATCGGGATCTTGTCGATATCGCCATAAGGGCCAGGACACAAATGCCGCCGAGATTCCTTAGCCGAGATATTCTTGAAGAACTTATCGTGACTCGCCACCTTTGTCCCTACCGATATAAGAGTAGAGCTTGCAATCGCCCATGTGGCCTGGGGGAACCAACGATCTAGCTTCCTTCGAGGATCTTCGCGCCGCTACGCTCTATCTCGCTAAGCTTAAGATGCTCGCCCCAGCCAATGCCCTTCGCCTCCATCTCATCATGGTGATGACAACGACGATGACAATAATGATGATGACACGGATCGGCGCCACCCAAGGATGCAGATTTGGGAGGATCTCGCCGAGGGCAACACTCCTCGCGAACAAGGCCAATCACCACCACCCTCCACATCGTGATGCCCCGCTGCCTCGAAGCCGAGTCGAGCGCAACGGATCGCGACATCTCGAGCAGCAGGCTTGGAACCAAGCAGCTATCGATCAAACCCATCGGTTCCGTGACCTCTAAGTCGGTCAACAAAGCCATCAAGCGACAGTGGAGATAAGAATCGACTCCTTGCAAAAGACGTTCATCTCAAATGGGCTCGCACACCAAAGCCCGTGACCGAGAGCGCCGACCGACCGGCAAACAGGGCTGAGAAGGTCTCCGAAACTCCTACTTCTTCGCCAATATTCGTGAGATTGTCGAGGCCGCCCTTACAGCTCGTAAGGCGGACTTAGCCGCTCAAAGCCGTAGCTCCTTATCTCTTAGCAGAAATCATTCTCTGAGCAGCTGACTCAGGGCCTTGCGGCAGTCCAAGCCACTATGGATGAAAGAAACAGAGTGGCCTCCTCGACCCTTCGTAAAGCCATTCAACAACAAAGTGAGGCACTCAAAGAAATTCGTAAGGAGATGACAGTAATCTCATGATCAATCTCTGCTGAAACTCAGACAGGAGTCCGCAGCCCAACTCTAACAATTTAGAGCTGATCAGGAGAAGCAATGGGATCAATATTGCGATGCAGTACAAGAATTCGAATCCACCGCCACCCTCATCAAGAATCTAATCTTTAATTTGGATAAGGAGGTAACCGCCATCCGCACTCACCTCTCCCCGGGCCGATGATGCCAAAAAGGGGGAAAAAGTTGAGGAAGAAGCCGAGGTACATGTGCAAAGCCGAGGCGGATTAGGCCGTGGTGGAGAAAGTCCTGTAAATCCAAGTCGTTACTCGGGGGGAAGGAAATCGTGGGGAAGGTTCAGCTATTCAGCCGGGAACCAGCTTCAAGTACCCTCCCGAGAACGCCCAAGTCCCTAAAGTCCAAGTCCACCCATCGCGATCGAGCCAAGAATGCTTCAACCGCCAACTCATTAAAGACATTGCTCGCCTTGTGGATGCAGAGGACGAGCCACCGCCACCGCAAAGGCCGGGAAGGAGATCACTACCGAAGCTACTCCTCCATCTTCCCCGACGCCTAAATTCAAATCAAAAGCAGAGCAGAGGCATATGATAAAGAAGTTTCTCAAAAGCCGCAAGATCACCGGATCGGGAGCATCGATAGAATAAGCGAAGAAGGCCAAGAAGCCTAAGAAAGTAATTAGCAAGATCGCCAAAGGAAAGGCTAAGAAGATATCGATGATCGAAGAAGAAGCGCTCGGGAGGAGCTTGCCAAAGCGCTCCTACCGCAGCCTCCAAACCCTTAGCTCGTAGTTATTATACTCCTACACTTACACCCGAGCAAGAGGCCGAGGACGGAGCCACCCGGGGAGGCCACGCCGAAAGGACTTAGTCTCCGAAGAGGAGATGCTAGGATCGCCGGCTCTCGTGAGAGAAAAAGAGACTCGAGGACCTGCTAAGATTGTCGGTCTAACTCGATAAGATAGCCGAGAGCCTCTAGTTGATTGGAAGAAGCGCATTCCGAGGTCGTCGAGATATTACAGGAGAGGAGCGCCTGTAGCACCTTACATCAAGAAAACTATTACGCATGTAGACAAATGGGTGCCCACCGAGCCGAATGAACAATGGGAGGAACTCAAAGAAGAATTCATCAAGGCGGCTACTATGTATGGGGTTTCTATCCATCCGGCTACCAGCTGATCGCCTATTTGACGAGTTTATGCATCAATACAACGCCGAGCTCGTGGATCAGCTCCGCCGATAATGGAAAGAGAGAATATTCCTTTTTGAGCTCCACCTTCAGCGCATTCCCTCCAAGGACGACTCGTGGAACTCTTTGCACAAAGGAGATAGAAGATGAGATCAAGGCACGCATATCATTTCGATCTAAGCGAAGACCTTCCCCGCCGATCTCGAGGAGATCCGACATTCGAGAGCAAAGATTTACAAGTATTATGGTCCGGATCCTCCAGCTGATAAACTGGCCGATTTCAAGAACCGAACGCAGAGATTCGCACGTCACCGTGATCTTCGTATCTTTTGTTTTGTAATAGAGATAGGAACCCGTAATCTTCATGTTTACATATATACGCTTCCTATTTCTATCCGCATAATCACTCATTGTCTTACGGCTTTGATTGTGTTTTTGCTATCACAACCGATCATCGAAGTGATCTCGACACACACTCACGCATAACCGTTTCTCTTATGTCGCCCTCTCTCAACCGCCGAACTTATCGAAGTTAACCGATTTAGTTTATCAAGTCTATCTATGTCGTAGTTTAGTATTCTTTCTTTATATTTTATAGAGGTTTCTGGCATCATCAATTAGGGGGAAATTGTCAAGGCTATGAGTCAAGAGATGGTATTCAACGTTAGCGGTTAAAATAATATCGGGGAAATCATAGTAGTACTATGGAATTGAAGATCCCAAAACCCACCGATATCGTAGTGTAGTGCCTTGATAGGACTAGATGATGTATGAAGGGGATCGTTTTTATTATCTATCTTTTTGTCTAAGTCCCGTACGGGGTAAATTGTTGGATTGATCTTCTATCGAAGTTACTCTCCGTAACCCCACGTCATCGCTGTAATAACTTCATGTTCTTCGGGCCACCGCCGATCTTTACCTTCGCAGAAGACAGCCATCACCGATAACCACGCAGAAGAACTTCATGCAAGCTCAAGCATTTCAGTCATCACCGACCATAATCAAGAGAATATCTCTCGTCACCGACTCGACGAAGAAGACAAACCGCTTAAAGTCTATCAGATCCGGCGTAAAACGACTCACTGGTAAAGTCATTTCGAAAGTCGCAGAAGACATACGAGGATTAGAGAGAGTCAACTCCGATGTCCGACACAATCTTACCTACCACAAACCTCGACCAATGAGAAGCCGACAACGCTTTATCCGCTCCGACCAACTAAAGCCGCTCTCATGTACATTGTCCAACAACTCGCCGCAACAATTCGAATTTACGGCCGTTTTCTTTGGAAGCTTGTGACACGTGGCATCGTCTTCTCCAACGGACATATGCCCGCTCACGCCTATAAATAGAGAAGAAATCCGAGCTTCACGCACGGGATATTAAGGGAAAAACGCTCAGCTTTCGAACAACTCTAGCGCTTCAAGATCAATCCAAATAAGAACTTGCCTAATAGAATATCATTAGTTCTTCTCTCAGAGTTCTTTAGATCCCTCTTCTCTAGCTAAGCTCATCACAAATTTATTGCTTAGAAACTCGAAGGAGTTCACTTTCTATGAATTGTTCTTATTGTAAGAACTCCTTCCTAGTTGGAGATTATCCCCTCCCTTTCAAACTTTGGTTTGATTTGTAAAGTCGCTAAGGACTATAACTTAGAAGCGGTTTGTCCAAAGCGTACGCATTCCTTGTCGAGACTTGCTCGTATAAATCAACAAGAACTCCTCTCGGCAGACCGCGGACGTAGGATCTCGCGTATCCGAACCACGTTAAAAATTGCTTGTGTTATTTACCGTTTTATTCCATCGCATAAAAACCGATTAAAAATCATATCTTCGCATAAAACGTATTCTCAAAGCGCACTAGCCAAAATTACTTGATTTGTGAAAATCACGCTTTCAAACCGAGACGAACCTCCCGGGCCCCACACTCTTATCCGCACAACGCCTCCGACCGGAGTTTCAAGTACCGACAAAAGTCGTAGGGAGAGCTCGTAGTCGGGCACACTTGGCGACCCGCGATCGGAGGTTACTATTTCGGCACCGTTCATCGGCCAGAACCTGCAGCCTCACCGTCCTTCGCGTTTGAGAAAAAGAAACTGTGATCAGGTGTATTCACCCCCCCTCTACACCTGACTATCGTCTCCGGACCAACGCGATTCTTTAACATAGTCAGGTCGTAATGACATAATATGAAAGAAGATGTCTCCAAGCTAGCCATCAGCCGAGAAGGTACATCGAAAGGAATCGTGAAGACGGACACGAAAGACTTTTCAATGATTATTTCGCTGAGGTAACTGTGTATCCCGATTACATATTTCGACGGCAATTTCGAATGCAGAGAAACTTATTCTTTCGAATAGTGAGTGCACTTGAGAATCACTCGTCATATTTCCAACAGAGGAACGATTGTCTCCTCTACAAAAATGCACCGCGACTATTCGTCAATTAGCCTACGGAGTACCAGTCGATCATCCTGACGAGTATCTCTGAATGGGGGAATCAAGTGCAATTAAATGTCTTTCTACAGTCAATAAGAATGTGGTAGAGATCTGGGGCAGTCAATACTTGAGAAGGCCAAGTGCAGCTGATGTTCAACGTCTTACTCAGATGCACAATGATAGACATGGATTCCCGGGAATGTTGGGAAGTCTTGATTGTATGCATTGGGAATGGAAGAATTGTCCAGTCACGTGGAAATGTCAATTTACGAGGGGACATGGTTCTCCTATGATTGTGCTAGAAGTTGTCGCTTCCCAAAATCTAAGGATATGACATGCCTTTTTTGTGTATATGGTTCACGAAATGATAACAATGTGTTAAATGAATCTCCGTTATTCAACCATGTGCTCTCAGGAAATGCGCCTGAGACTAATTTCACGTGAAACGACACACATTATAATTAGGGGTACTATTTGACAGATGGAATTTATCCGATATGGGCTACTTTCGTGAAGTCTTTTCCTTGCCCAGACGATCCAAAGAGGAGCCTTTTTAAAGAAAGGCAAGAGGCTGCTAGGAAAGATGTTGAACGAGCATTTGGGGGTGCTCCAAGCTCAATGTGCAATCATTAGGAGGCTCAATCTTGACAAGAAACAAATAAAATTCATCATATTAACTTGTGTAATTTTGCACAACATTATTGTTGAGGATGAGGGGGATATGGTTGCATCGTTTCCCAATGATGAAGATGATGAACCCCCACAATTCGTTCAAGGTCCAAATGCAGAATTTCGAAATGTGATCCAAACCAACTCCTAGTTGCGTAACAGCGATGTGCATCACCAACTTCAATATGACTTGGTTGAGCATATATGATCTCGCTACAACAACAATTGATTGATTAATATTTTGATTTACTAGTTCGTAATTTTTATTTTAAGTGTTGTATTATTTAATTTTCCATGTTATTGCAAGTTTTTAAATTATTTTTTTTACTTTATTTTTATCTATTGTTTAATGAATTTATCTAAATTAATTAATAATTTTTTTATTTTATAATTATTAATTTATTTGTTGAGTAATAATAATATTATTATATACTTGTTGTTATTAAATTATAATGTTTGAAATAATTAAAGTAGTGGAACCTAATAAAGTAAAAATTATTTATATGAGTAAACGAAGGAATATGATTGAGTGTTTAAAAATTGAATATTTAAAAAAAACTTATGTGAAGAAAGAAATTGTGGTGGATGAATGTTAAGGGGGTGCTTATGATAAATGCGTCTTATCGATAAGTCGCTGAAAGTTGTTGTGTCGCCGAAAGTGGTGAAAGAGTGAAAGCTGCTGATTTTGATAATTTGTAAGTGTTTGCAAAAAGTGCTGAAAGTCAAAAATTAATATTTGAAAATATTAATAAAGTGGGATCTTATAAAATGAAAATGTTATTTATTTCTCACTTATTGAGCAAATTTAGAATTTTTACACAAATAAAATTTAAGATTTATTTCCACTCATATAAAATAGTATTTTAATAAAAAAATAGAAAAAAAAAATAGAAAAAAAATTAAGTATAATTAATATTATTAATTAAAATCAAGAATAAAAAAGATTATAAATTATATTAATAAAACAAATATTTACTTATTCTTTGTTAAATGACAAATAAAAATTATAAATATAAATAAGCAATATCGATTATTAATTAAAAAAAATAGTTATAAAATTATAATATAATGTATTAATTAAAAAGGTTAAAATTATAAAAGCTATAAGCTATCAGCTGCCGCTTACAAAAATTCTTTATCTTGAACCCAAATAGCTTTCAGCAGCTCTATAAGCTGAATTTCTCAAACACCAAATTCATTTTACGAGACAGCTTTCAGCTATATGCTGTTTCAGATAAGCTATCCCAAAACACCCCTAAATGATAGGATAAAGAATCTCACCAACCCTCTATCTGCTCTCCCCTCCTTCCTCCTAGGCTCATGTGTCCACCTAAACTTTTACTTAAATTAATGGCGCTCGTAGTTGCAATTGCGTTGACTTTAGTCGCCGCACAATTGTCGTCGGCATCGGCTTCCGGATGCTACGAATCGATCGTTAGCTTCGGCGACTCGCTTGCAGACACCGGCAACTATCCTCTGCTCTTCTCAGCCAACGAACCGCCGCGCTACTGTCTCCCGCCTTACGGCCGAACTTTCTTCCACCGCCCCACCGGGCGGTGCTCCGACGGCCGTCTCGTCATTGATTTCATCGGTATGTTAATACATATAATTTCGTGTTTAAAATAGTCGATTTTCAGAAATCGATCTGTCCAGCTCAAAGTTTGGGGCTGCCGCTGGTGAAGCCCTACCTTGCGGGAAGAGATGACGTCCGGAGCTTCAGTAAAGGTGTTAATTTCGCGGTTATTGGAGCTTCCGCGCTTAGTGATGAATTTTATGAGGAGATCGGAATCATTAATACTTACACGAATGTATCACTTGGAACTCAATTGGTTTTGTTTAAACAATTCCTCGCCACAATTCCTGGTAATATCTCTCTCTTTATCAGATCTAAACTTCATTTTCATTAAGCACAAAAAAGCAGTTTTCCAAAATGTACAACTGTTACATCAGACGGGGAGGAAGTTTCTTGAGAAGTCTTTGGTTCTAATGGGAGAGATCGGAGGCAATGACTACAATCATCCGATTGTGCAACGCTTCTCCGCAGCATTGATTCGATCATTCGTTCCACTAGTAATCGATTACATCGGTTCAACAATTGAAGTAAGTAATATAACAATAACATCATTGAAATGCTATATATAAGTGTAGCCACTGATGTCAATCATATGCAGGAATTGATCGATCTTGGTGCGGAGACGTTGCTAGTCCCGGGGAATCTACCGATAGGCTGCCTCCCTGTTTACCTAACAGAATTCGAAGCAACTTCCACTGCCGAAGATTACGATCCCCAAACCGGATGCCTGAGTTGGCTCAATGAGTTAGCGATGTACCACAACGAGTTGCTCCAGAAGCAACTGGACCACATACGGCAGCTCTATCCTCACGCCGTCATAATCTACGGAGACTATTACAACGCTGCAATCCGCTTTTATCGCTCTCCGAACCAATTCGGTAACTTTCCTAACTCGATGAATTCTCTCACTAGGAAGAAAATTTTAGATTAACTTTGTTGTGACTTGTGAGTGCAGGATTTAAGAGTGAGCGAATTCTTAGAGCTTGCTGTGGATCGGGCGGGCCGTACAATTACAACGAGACGGCGCCGTGCGGCGTTCCGCCGGCGAGCTCTTGTGATGATCCATATACGTATGCTAGTTGGGATGGCTTGCACTTCACGGAAGCAGGTTACAAACTGATAGCGCAAGCTTTGCTTGAAGGACCCTATACTACTCCTCGTATTACAACCTTCTGTCCTTCCTTGACTAGAAGTGCTTCGGTTTATGAGTACAAGTAAAATGTTAAATTTGAAGTGATATCTATATTGTAATCTATAATAAAATGAATTATAGTAATACTTAAATGTAGTATTTCAAGGGTTATTATTCTCTCATATATGATGTATTATACTAGTATTAATATATTATTATATATAGGCTATTATTCTCTCATAAGTTTCCCTTTTCATTTTATGATGTGAACTCGTAGCCGTAATTGAAACGTGCACATGGGAAACTCTTGTTGTGTACGTTTTTGTTAAGATCTTTGAATCCTCAAAATGAAGAACGGGTTCGGTTGATACTCGATAAATCTACATCCACGAACGGCGGAAGAACAATCTCTAATAAAGTGAAGAATACAAAATAAACCGTCAAAATTTTGTCCTAGATCCAAAAGCAGATGCCCATAGACACGGTCAATTAGTTAAACTAATTAATCTTATAACATGTGGGCTATGATTCGTAGAAACATACCTAAATAATTTAGTAGATTTATCTATTTATAGATGAAATTAATAATTGTCATTATTACTCGAAAGAATTTGTAAAAACTGTTCAACAGTTTTCTTTTTGTTATGCGTTTATGACACCTTCAACTAAATGATATATAGTCGAGTTTAAAAACAAGTGGAGTTCATGTGAAAGGAATTCAATATAATTATTTCTTGTATTGACATATCTTATACTACTAGAAAAATAGGGAAAAGACTGACACTTTTTCTAATTATCAAGGTAAAATTTGTGACTTTCACATTTAATTAAGCTAAATAATTAATGTGTTAATATACAAACTTAGCCAAATAAGTTAAGTTAAATAAAAATATAGCCTATTACTATCTAAAAACACAAATATAGCCATAAAGTACACTTTATAAGCAAAACATAACGATTGAGCGAAAAAAGTTGTGTTTAAAAAAAATTAATAAATATTTGTTTTGAGGGGCAATCTCATGAGTGATGAATCGGCCTCAACAATTTTATTTATTTTTTCAAATGTTAAGGGCCGATGGCCTCAATCAATAACTTTTTTTTTTAAGGTTGAGGGCCGATGGCCTTGTCCTTTATTAACCGTTTTTTTTAATACGATCCCACCTTCGGCCCCTCCATCGGCCCTGGCCCTGTAATTGTCTCTCGCTGCACTAAGTGCCTGCCAACGGAGGACCAATGGACACCCCCTTCGGCCCCCCATCTGGCCCCATGCGTACAAACGAAACGAAATTGTTGACAAAGAAAATTCTCGCAATGGACACATCCAATCATTGGATGAGGACAAAATGACTATATTTGTGTTTTTATTTAATTATAGGCTAAATATGCATTTCATTTCTACTATTTGGCTAATAGTAGAAATGTCTCGCCCTTGTGAAATACTTCCTTCGTCCCATTATAAGTGTCCATTTTCTTTTCGGTACGAATATCGAGAAAGTGGTGTTGTGTGGTGTATATTGTTTCGACTTTCGCTTAATTGATTTATATCCACACATTATTTGCTTGTTTTAGAAAGTGGACACTTATAACGGGACAATCGAATTAAGAAAATATGATGCTTATAATGGGAAGGAGGGAGCATCAAGTAAACACAAAATTCAAACACTTATAAACTAGATTATATATTGTTGGGAGATGATTCAGTCTTCTCACAATCTGTTGAGAGATAACTCAGTAGCCCAGTGCTCTGAATATTTGCTGAAGATTTGAAGATCCCAAAACCCTACTTTGACTGATGAACCATTCTGTTGTAATGTGTTGTTCTATCTCCGAGGTTTCGGACTCAGTGACACTCTTCATTCGGTTCGACGCCGCAGATTACCAAATCTCGGACTGAAGAAGAAGACTCAAGATACCCGGACTCGCCGAGAGCAAGCTTCATCGAAAGGAGTCGTGAACCGAACTCAAGCCAGAGTAGCTCACTGAACTCAGAGTTGATCTTCAGTAGAGCCGACTCAGCAGGAGCATGCTACTAAATATAGATCAGACTCAGCTAGGGGTGTTCAAACTTTGGCCAAACCGGCCGAACCGACCGAACCGAATTGAGTTCGGCTATGACCGAACCGAACTTTTAAGTTCGGCCCGATTTTCGGCTTGTCAAATCTACCATCTTCGGCTTTCGGTTCGGCCCCGCTAAAGTTACCTGCTTGGCCGAACCGAACCGAAAACCCGGCTTAAATTAATAAATTAATTATACATATTTAATTAGTTAATAAATTAATTATACATATTTAAAATAAAATAAATTAATTATAATTAATTAATAAATTAATTATACATATTTAAAATAAAATTAAAAAAACTTAAAAAAAGGCTAAAGAAGTAAATGAAACGTTTATAAAAAAAATAAAAATAAAAAGATTGACTAATCGGTCGGCCCGGTTAACCGGCCGAAATTGACCGGTTGAAACCGATAACCAAACGGGTCACTTCGGCCCGATTCTCGCTCAAAGATTTTGTAGCTTTTTCGGTCCGGTTAACCGGTCGACCGGTCCAGTTTTTCGACCGAACCGACCGATGAACACCCTTAGACTCAGCAACGGCTAGACAGTCTTCTAAACTGTCAGGATTTACTAAGTCTAATCAGCAGAGTCATACGAGGAAGAGAGAAGTTAGCTTCAGATCTACCTTGAAGTCTGTTCTGTCTCACCCACTTTCCTTAGCCTCGACCAATGACGAGCAGCCAGCTGTCAACTTTCTGATTAAAGCTGCAAGTCAACAACTTTCCAGAAATGGAGGGAAAGTACTCTGCCACCATTTTTTGAAAGAGCCTTTATCTACCCAAAAGAGAGAGACACAAGGATCGTCGTCTCCAACGGATCTATCCTCGTTTCTGCTCTATAAATAGAGGGAGAAATTCAAATTGAAGCTCACCTAGAAAATCGAAGAACACATGAGCATTCACGAGCAACTCGAAACGACCTAAGTCTTCCGCAAGAAGTTCAAAGAGTAATCTCCGGCGAAAGACGACATACTTGCTCATAGGGAACCAAGCTGAACCAGAGTTATAAAGCCTCTAATATCCAAGCGACTGAACACGAACCTAAGTCTATACTTAACCGTTCGTCGCTCTAGAAGCCACTTTCTCGTTCCCTATCCCTCTAACCTAAGCTCAACAGATCATATCCATAGCTTAGACGAAGGAGTTCATATCTGAACTGATCCTTATTGTAAAGGACTCCTTCATAGTTGGAGAGTTTGTCAAACGCTTTAGTTTGATCCTTTGTAAACCGAGACTTGCTCGCATAAATCTCAAGACCGTGTTTGTCCAAATAGACAAACCAACCGAGACTATCTTAGTATAATACATAGCCTCCCCGATCTTTCTGGACAATGCACATAGGATTGTCGGGTCCGAACCACTTTAAAAACCGCCCCGTGTTCTCGTGTTTGTTTTTCTCGTTTTAACCGTTGCATTGATTACACGCGCATACTGAAAGTATTTCTAAAATCATTCAACTGAGTTTCAGCCAAGCTTAATCGATCGCACTAACATACTGAAACAGTTTTATTAAAAACATTTTCTAAACTCAACTGAATTTGGGCCTACACGTTTCCGCACTATGCTGAACTTTAGCCGAACCGCACTCGACTTCCGACTCAAGTCGCCCAGCGTGCCCCGCAAAGTCAGCCACTTTGCCACATGATCCAGAACAACTTATTTGGTTTACTGAACTCGTTCTATACGGCGCTTTCCTGAAAAGGATTGTCCGTGTTTGAAGTTGAGAAATTGTTTTCAGGTGTATTCACCCCCCTACACCTGAACGCTTAATCTCGGGACCAACAATTGGTATCAGAGCAGGAGTTCTTTAAGACTCTTGTTATTCTGAAACTGGTCTACTTGAACGGATCCAGAAAACGTTTTCACTGCATATCATTCTTCATTCATATCATTATCTACAATGTCTGATAGGAATCAGGATGGTACCCATGTTCTCAGTAGAGAACTACGGGGTATGGCGGGTCAGAATGGAGGCACATCTGACCTCCCTCCACGACAGCATGACAGAGGTACTGGAGGACGGACCTATCGTTCCAACGATTGATAGTTTCGTAACTCAGGACCCAGCACAAGAAGGAGGAATGGTGACCGGCAAGAAGATCCCTAAAGAGAGAAGTCTCTTCACCCCTGAGGAGAAGAAGCTTCACAACTTAGACCGGGTCGCCAGGAACGCCATACTGACCACTCTGAGCAATTCTTATCTCGGGAGAGTTCAGGACTGCAAGTCCGCCAAGGAACTCTGGGATGCTCTAGCGCTACTGAGTCGGGGGACTCAGAAGATCAAAGCGAACAAGCTGGCGCTGGAACTTCGTGAGCCGGAGAGACCGTCTCTCACGCCCGGTGACTCCATCGAAGATCTCAACGCCGATTCACGGATCTCGATGAACTCTATCAACGGCCGGGAAAGATATTCTCCAACCGAGAGACGAATCTCAAGATTTTGAGGGCAATGCCGACGGCCATCGGACTCCCTTCGCTACTTTACTCGAGACATTCCCGACTTAGATATTGTTACTCCCGACCATATCTTTTCGTAACTTAAAGCCGAGGAGTTCGAGCTCGACTACCTCAAAGGAAGCAATGAGCCGAAGCCGACACCCAAATCGATCATGCCTTCAAAGCATCGCGCACAACAACTCCAATCCCTAGCAAGGCCGAACCTTCACTCAAATGACTTACAAGAAGGAAACCTGGCTAAGAAGAACGCGCTGCTTGCCGTGAAATATCAGAAGGAGAAGGAAAAGCGCAGGAAGCTCTCAAGAGTCGTCAGAGACTCCAAGTGTAAGACTGAATATACACCTAAGCGCACTCCTAACTCACATACTTCTGAATGCAGGAAACAGGAGGACTCAGCTCAGTTGAAAGACATCGAGAGCAAAGAAGAGAGAGTTACTACCTGCTACAACCGCAAGAAGCCGTGACACTATCAAGCATGATTGTCTCCGAGCTCAAGACACGCCGAAAGAGCAAGACGCAAAGCTCGAAGGGAGAAGTTCATCAAGAAGCGACAAGCATATATAGCTGGTGAACTCTCAGACGACTCAGATGAAGTCGATTCCTTCATGGATTCATCCGACGATGAAGTGGCATTCATGGCCGTAGAGCTTGAAGAAGACGCTGAAAAGTGTCTCATGGAAGGAGAAGAGGATGAGGTAAACTCTCACGCTCCATTTAACTCCTCTTCACACCGCACACACGACACTATTTCAAGTGTGCAGTGAGAACCGGACGCCGCAATCGCATATGAAGAACTACTTGACGAGCAGATTCGGATGAGCCCGGCAGCTCGCAGAAGACTCTTCGGGAGTCGGATACCCCGAAAGTGGAGAATCGTAGACTTTCTCAGAGAGTCGTTGCTACCGAGTCGAAGGACTTGTGGTTGAGACTCGTGGAGGAGATAAACACTCCGACGGCCAAGTCTCAAAGATCAAGAAGATCGAGTCTCGCATTGACCAATGACTCGACTCGTAAAGATACCGAACCGAGTCTACTAAAGCAAGAGTTGTCGGGACTTCGACCGAACATGAACCGCCGAAGAAAAGTGATGATGTCTCGGAGGAACCCGATGACAGAGCGGTACATGGGCGCCCGAAAAGAAGCTTGAAGCGATGCTAGCAAACAACAAGCCTAAGCACCGTAAGGAGGGACTTGGATTCAGCCACGGAGCCTCCTCATCTCGCCCCCCGTACGCCGTAAAACCGGCTAGCCGATAGATTTGTTCAAGGGGAGACCATCAACGCAGAGATTCTCAACCCCTAGCCAAGAACAAACAAAAGATGAAGGCACCTCATCCCAGCCTATCGCATTCCGACAAGAAGATCGGCCCCAAATCACCCCGGCCACCAAGGGGGAACCAAAGAAAGCTAAGTGGGCCGATCAAGATGGACCTCCGCAACTGACACATCCAAACTCGGTATGGGTTATATTACTATGATCCTATAGTCGAGAGGACCAAAGAGTCGAAGAAGAAAAAAGAAAGCCGTGCGTAAGGCAAATGTCGCAATCCACCTACTCGAAGATCGGGACTCCCGAACCCGTAAAGCCTCGGAGTCAAGATCGACCACCCAAAGTGGTCAAGTATGTTGATTAAAGTGGGAAGAAACTCGTCCGAGACCACCGTGGTCGTTAGACCGATCCGGGGTTTCCAAAACTAACATCTAAGGACCCAAAATCAAAAATAAAGGGTACCTAAATATAATTCTGTTTTGCAGGTGCACAAGGACCCTTGGTATGTGGACAGCGGATACTCAAGACATATGACATACCAAAAGGACCCACTGAAGAATTATACTACTAAGGAAGGACCCCGAATCGTGTTTGGAGACAACGCAAAAGGCTATACCAGAGGCTATGGAACACTCAGCATTGGAACCGCAGCAGTTCCAAGAGTATCATATTTTGAAGGACTTCAGCATAATCTTCTCTCTGTTAGACAATTTTGTGATAACTCGAATTGAGTGATTTTTTACGTTGGTTTCTGTGATGTCATTGATAAATCTATAGGGAAAACAGTGTTGTCAGGTTCGCGCAAAAAGAATATTTACGTAGTTGACTCGAACTCAGCTGAACCTAAAGCTTGTTCATTGGCGAAGAACGACAACAGAACGGGGTGGCTCTGGCACAGAAGACTCAGCCATCTCAACTTCAAGACGCTCAACAAACTAGCTAGAAACACTCTAGCAAGAGGACTGCCGAATGAAGTATTCAACAAATACACTTAGTGTGAAGCATGTCTGAAGGGAAAGCAAACAAAGAATCAAAATCCTCCGGTTCCATCTCCTTCTACTGATGGAATCCTTCAGCTGCTACATATGGATTTATTCGGTCCAAGCCCTCCGGTGACGATCGGAGGCAAAAAGTACGCTTTAGTGGTCATTGATGACTACTCGCTACTACACACGGGTCATATTTATCGCCAACAACTCGACGCCAAAACAGAGTTACCAACGCTTCGAAAAAGCTCAGTGTCGAAAAGAACACCAAGATCATCAAGATACGTTCAGACAGAGGAACTCAATTCCTTAACTCGATGGTGGAGGAGTTCTGCAAAGCTGAAGGCATAGAGCATGAGACGTCTGCCGCGCGCACGCCTCGACAAAATAGGGTTGCGGAAAGGAAGAATAGAACACTCAAAGAAGCAACAAGAACCCCGCCCGCTTGCACTCGGGACTCCCAACCAAATTCTCGGCGTGAGCTACCGACACCGCATGTTACACTCGTAACGCATCCCTACCGACAAAGCAAAGATAAGAAGACACCATATGAATTATGGAACGGTAGGAAGCCTTCTTTATCTTATTTCCATATTTTTGGGTGTTCGTGCTTTATCCACAATAACGGGAAGGATCAGCTGAAGACTTTTGATAGCAAGTCGACCAACGAGTCTTCTTAGGATACTCCCGGTCGAACAAAGCCTTCGTAGTCTTTAACTACCGCACTTTGCGTGGAGGAAAGCTCTCATGTTGTTTTTAATGAGTTTGCTACTGAAGATAGGAGCAAGAACTCTAAACCAGAATCTGAGGACATCAGCAGTCGCCACGGGATCGTAGCCCGAAAGATAAAGTTGAAAAGATCCAGTTGTGTTGGGATGATGATTCAGATGAAGAAACTGAAGACAAGTCTACTAAATCTCAGCCAGCAGCAGAAGTAGCTGAACATATTGACTCTACTGAACATAGTCAATCCCAGGTAACTCATGTCGATGAAGAAACCCAAGTGGTAACTGAGACCTCTACTGAGGATTATAATTCAGGGGGAACAAATGAAGTTCCTGAGCTAAATGCCCCTGAACCTGGTGACTCAGTAGACCCAACTCTAGTAACTGAATTGTTTCAATCTCAGAATAGTACAACGGAAATGCCTAAATCACCTACTATCTGTGTTGAACAAATCTCAGATGTGGAGTTGAAACATCGTAGATCGTGGCTGGACGCTCACACTTCTGATTTGATTATTGGAGATCCTTCAGCAAGCGTAAAGATAAGATCCAGATTCTGTCAGGGAGAAAGCGCATTATATTCCTACTTCTTGTCTACTGAAGAACCTCGCCGCCTGAGGATGCACTTAAGGACGCCGACCGGATCATAGCCATGCAGAGGAGCCGAATCGCTTCACGAGAAACGAAGAACGGGAGCTTGTCGACGCACCCCGACATCAACATGTGATCGGAACCGAATGGGTCTTCAAGAACAAGCGAGATGAAAACAACGTTATAGTAAGGAACAAAGCAAGACTCGTGGCAAAAGGCTACTGTCAAGCTGAAGGAATAGATTTCGATGAAACTTTCGCTCCAGTTACAAGATTGGAGGCAATTAGACTATTCCTAGCCTACGCAACACATCAGCGATTCAGAGTTTATCAAATGGATGTGAAGTCTGCGTTCCTAAACGGCGTGCTAAAAGAAGAAGTCTACGTAGAACAGCCTCCCGGCTTTCAGCAGGGACATCGTCCACGTACTCGAAAGGCTCAGACGGGTTAAAACAAGCACCTGGGGCTTGGTACGATACCCTGTCTGAGTTTCTTCTTCAGAAAGGTTTTCAGAAAGGCACAGTAGACCGCACATTATTCAGCATTCGACTGGAAGACGATATCCTACTTGTGCAGATCTACGTAGATGACATAATCTTCGAATCGAAGAACGTCATCATGTGTCAGGAGTTTGAGAAAATGATGAAGGACAAGTTCGAGATGTCAATGATGGGAGAGATGAATTATTTCCTCAGTTTTCAAGTCAAACAATCTGAGAAGGGAACATTCATCAATCAAGGCAAATACACTCGAGACCTTATCAAGAAGTTCGGTTGCACATCCGGCAAACCAATCAAGATCCCGATGAACACGAACAAGAAAATCGATCTTGATAAAGAGGGAGTATCAGTAGACCATACTGAATTTCGTGCTATTATCGGGTTCATTATTATATCTAACGAACCTACTCAACCCGACATAACTTATGTTGTAGGTGTTCTGCGCTCGATTTCGAGGCGAATCCTAAGCGTAGTCACATGGACTCAAGCAAAGAAGATTCTCCGCTATCTAAGAGGAACACCCGATACGGGTTTATGGTATCCCGCCGATGATAATATCGAACTAACCGGTTATTCTCGATGCCGACTACGCAGATGTAGAATTGACCGAAAGTCAACTTCCCGAACGTGCCGCTCCTGGCGCAAGCCGATTTCATGGTTTTCAAAGAAACAACATTCAGTAGCGACGTCAACTACTGAAGCTGATTATATGGCTGCCGGAAGTTGCTGCGCCCAAATCCTTTGGCTGAGATAGCAACTGCGCGACTATGATGTTATTCAGAAAGAAGTGCCGATCTTCTGCGATAGCACCAGTGCAATTACAATCACTCAGAATCCTGTACTTCATATGAGATGCAAGCACGTGGACATCAGACACCACTTCATTGGTGATCATGTCGAAAAGAAGGATATCAGGATGGAAAAGATCCATACTGACCATCAAAGGGCAGACATTCTGACCAAGCCTCTAGCTGAAGCCAGATTCAAAGAACTTTCAGTAGAGCTAGGTCTGCTGGACCCTACTGACTCTAGTCAGTAAATGGATTCAGGAGAGGAGCATGCAGCAAGGGGGAATGTTCACTCTCAACACTGAGTAAGTTTAGTACGTAGAGACTCAACAACCATCTACACGAGGTATCAGCTGACTACGATGTTCAGCTGACAGGTTTGCGTATCTCTACTCAGTAGCCAATGAAATATTATGTGCATTTATGACTCAGATTCAGCTTCGTATTCAATGCCTTATGAAATGTCATTTAATATAACAGTTTACATTAAATACACGACATTCTATGTAAAGTATGTCGAACTCGCGGCACATTTAACGCATGTCGGACAAGTTACTTCTTTGGCTATTTACAACTGTATTTTGAGTTAGGCGGCTAAATTGATCATTACCTATTTTATAACATTAAATCCTAGCCGTCTATCTCAAAAGCTATTTCAAACTGAACCGTGGATTATCAACTGTTCATCTTCTTTAACATGTATAAGCACGTTCAAAGTTGGAAACCGTTATTCTTACTCTGCAAATCTTTACGAACCCTAGTTTTATGAGAAAAAGCTCTATCTCCTTGCAAACTCATTTTCAAAACTCTCAGAAAATCTTTGGTAAATCTTCCATGATCATACAACATCGTATATGATAATTTTAATATTTTTCGTTCGATACTGATTTCTTATTCTTGCAGATTATTCTTAATATGGCAGGAAGAGATGTTATGGTTCCGACAAACATGAAAGAGATCCTCGAGAAGGATCGTGTCTGGTTCGAGCCGATGATGGAGTTTGACTCCTGCGATCTAGATTTCATGGAGGAAATCTTTGATTCGCTGAGGGCGACTGGTCTGGAGAAGTTCTTGTCTAGGAAGCCATCATACTTCCTCCCTCGCCAGATAGTTGAACTGTATCTGAACTCCGAGTCAGTAGAAGGGGACATCCAATGCAGATGTGTCACCCATATTCTTCGAGACCCCGCTCGTGGCATTCCTGAGATCAAGCTGATGTCTATCAAGGAAGCGCTTCTGCGAAGCTTCCAACTTTCGAGCGAAGGTTTCACCACAGTAGGCTATAAGGACGACCTCATGGATAAGTATCTGGAAGTATTCTGCGGGAAGCCTACAACATTCCGAGCTATCTTCCCAAAGAACGCTATGCTTCCGCAGTACCGAGCTCTTGCCTACATAGTGACTCAGATTCTGACGAGTCAGGCCGACTCGTTTGACCAAGTGTCAAGACCGAAGATTCAGCTTATGATGGCCATACACGATCATGCAAAAATTAACTGGGTTGAATTCTTCCTGAAGGAGTTTATGACTTAGGCTGCCAAGTTCGATTGCTCAGACAACTGCCTGTCAGTCAAGGGAAAGTTGCTATACGGCACAAAACTATCTGTCATGATAAAAGACCTCTACGAAGCTGACAATGTGGTATACGCTGACAAATTATATTTCAATTCAAAGAAAGTCAGATTCCAGAGCGGGCAATGCCCTTCAAAGAACTCGGGTCGGGGCCCGCCGATCCCAAGTCGTAACTCGAAGACCTCGACTCCTACGAAGAAGAGGTTAGTGAGGTCGTACCAGAGGTTGTGGCTGAACCACCTCTGCAGCTGAGGGACGAGGCTGAGTCCTCAGAGAAAACTCAGTCAGTGGAGAAGGCCGCCTCCACTGAACGAGGAGATACAGTGGACCAAGGGGTAGCGACTGAACAGATCCCCACGATTGAGAGCCCCTTGGATATTCCTCCACTAAGCAGCATTCCGTCTGCTAAGAAGCAATAGTCTCTGATTGAAGTCGAAGATTCCGAGACTGCTTCTGAGTCAGAATCGATCGGGATGGAGGCCTCTGCTCTTCAATCAAGAGCCTACCGAGAGATTACTGAACATATTTCGGAGATAGCCAGCCACAATGATCTAGTCACTCTGGCAAGGCAGGCTAGACTCCATATGTTGATCCGGTTCCAGGAGTGGTCTACTCTGAACAAGTTGATCCTCCACCACTCATGCGAATAGCTCCACGAAGAGGAGTTAATCATAAGGGACAAGATAGGCTACTCCGAGCCATCAGACATTTACTCTCTAGATGACTTGAGGGCTGCCATGCTAGCCTTGCTGAATGATCGCCAACCAACCTCAACAACGGCACCCTCAAATGGGTCTGACCCCGATGGTCAGGACCCACCCCGTGATTCAGGCCCTGAGAAGCCTGATGAGGGTACTCAACTAGACAAGGATGCTCCAACCTCTACTGTTGAACCTCCTCTCAGCATCCTTGGACTAGGTCAGTCGAAGGCTGGTACCTCGAAATCTGCAGAACCAGCTCAGCTCTTACTCTAGTCTGCATTCGAGGTAGCGCCCAGCTCTAGAAGCCGACGATCGAAGTCAGTGGCCAGGGCCATGAGGAGTCAAGGAACTCAGAACCGACTCCTCGCCCGTGCCGTCCACAAGACATGGAGGCAGACCACTCAGGCTCAGAGTGCAGAGATCAAGGGGCTCAGAACGACCATTCAGAATACTCCTGCCCCTGACTTCTCAACGATCCTAACTTAAGCACTCGCCACTCAACGAGCCAACTTCGAAGAGCAACTGAAGTTGATGGAAGCGGGCCAAGCGAAACTTCTGGAAGATTACAAGGCCGCTCAGTCAGCTCACACTGCATCCGTCTCTTCTATCTCTCAGGCCTCCGAGCTCAGAATCCATTCTATTCAGAAGGCTATGGAAGAGAGAGTGGATCAGAAGTTGCAAGATATCCAGACAGCAGCAGACGCCTCTCACTAGAAGTACAAATGACAAACTTTACCGAGGAGAGAAATGAACCGCATGAGAGACTCACAAAGCCGCAAAGACGCATTGGATGACCTTTCAGCAGCCTCTACAAGAGTCCGGATAAGAAGGTGCGTATTCCCACCCCCGGCTTATTTGCCGATGCCAAAAAGGGGGAAGGAAAAACTCAAGATTACTGAAAGGGAAGGAAAAGGTACCGAGAGTACCTAAAGGAGTAAGGATAGTGACCGGAGCTACTCGTAGTCGCAACCGCTCCCACTAGTTCCTCTACTCGGACCGCACAAGGTGAGGCCTGTGGTGCTCTCAAAGAAGAAGAGATATAGTGCCCGCCGAGACCGGCCCAAGTGGCTCAGACCCAAGGATTCTCGCTACTTAAGCAACCTGCACCCCAGCTGATATAATCAAGGAGATTGCTGAGTATGCAGAGGAGGACTCAGAAGAGGAAGAGGTTCCTCTGCCTCCTCCAGTGCAAGGTAAAGGCAAGAAGATACTGAACCTTCCAACTCCTCCCTCAAAGAAAACTAAAAGATACATCACTCCTGAGGAGGAAGCTCAGATAGCTGCTGATGAAAAACTTGCCAGAGAAATTGTCGAGGCTGAGGCTGCTAACAAGCCAAAGAAAAAGCCAGCCAAGGCAGCCTGGGACAAGGCTGCCTCCTAGGAAATTAAAGCTGAGTGATGAGGCTGACAAAGAAAAGGGAAAAGAGCAACAGCAGCAGCAGACAAGTGGTCAGCAGGGAACTTCAAAGGAAAAATCCTCTACTCCTGCTGACTCAGAAGAAGAAGAACATGTACCCTCCTATGTCCCCTCGAAAAAAACAAGAGCTTGAAATGCAAGAAATTTGGATCAGATGGAGAGGTATCTATACAGATGAGCAGAAGCAAGGCAAATAGAAGCAGCAAGGGAAAGGCTCAGATTGGCAGACTTAGAAGCTCTAAGGCTGAAGGTTGAGAAGGAAGCTAGCCAAAGGATTCCTGAGAAGGCAGATATCCCATATAAATACAGAAGACTCAGGAAGCGTACTGACCTCAAAATTCACAAATGGCCCAGAGTGGATGAATGGATGCCATGGGAACAGACACAGAGGTGGGAGTCACTGAAGGCAGACTACATCAAGTGATACTACTTCTGGAGATACTGGCCTGCGACGCACAAGTCTATTGCATTTGTTGAATGGCTTCTAAAGACCGACCCAGAGATATTAGCTAGAGTTCAGAAGGCCATAGCAGATAAAATTGATGTCAGAGTTCCAGCTCCAAGGATCATGCCTCCCCCACTGAAACTTGATGGCTCTGTTCATTATGGGGTAATTGAGAAAGAGATTAAGGATGCTGCCCAAGTAAGACACTTAGATGAAGATGAGCCTGCTGATTTGCCAGAGATACTGAAGCTGAGGAAGACTACTTATAGAATGTATGGACTGCCACTTCCTGAATCAAAATCACAGGACTTCAAAGACAGGATTCAGCAGTTCAGGAGATAGACAACTTCTGTATTTTCTTTTTTGTTCTATTTTCTTAGAATAGCAGTTTGATGTATTTGTACTGAAGTTCATTATATATATAAAACATCACTGTTGTTCGGCCCTGACAATTCCTTATTGTCTATATGGCCTTGTTTGTCTTTATGCTTAACACACAGAATCACTCAAGTGATTACTGACACACACACTCACTATATATTCTGTCAGTTTTACCTTGTTAGATTCTAGTCTGTTAGATTGCTTTTAGATGGGGGAAAATGTTGTTAGACAGGGAGAAATTGCTGATTAGTTTTCTGTATAGGTTCTGATATTTCTTCCCTGATTCCCTCAGTAGTCTAGGACTTGAAGAACAACTCCACCGATTCTACTTGTAATACTTGTAAGGAGCTATGTTTCGATAGTCATAGTGTTAGGTTTTGGCATCATCAAATAGGGGAAAATATCGGGAGATGATTCAGCCCTTTTCACAACTGTTGAGAGATAACTCGCAGCCCAAATAGCTCGAATATTTACCGAAGATTTGAAGATCCCAAAACCCTACTTTGGACCGATGAACCATTCTCGTTGTAACGTGTTGTTCCGTCTCCGAGGTTTCGCACTCAAATGGACACTCTTCATTCGGTTCGGGCGCCGCAGATTACCAGCCTCGGCATCGTAAGAAGAAGACTCATTGACACCGGACTCGCCGAGAGCAAGATACCGAAAGGAGTCGCCGGAACCGAACTCACAGAGTAGCTCACTAAACTCAGAGTTGATCTTCAGTAGAGCCGACTCAGCAGGAGCATGCTACTGAATATAGATCAGACTCAGCAACGGCTAGACAATCTTCTAAACTGTCAGGGTTTACTAAGTCTAATCAACAGAGTCATACGAGGAAGAGAGAAGTCAGCTTCAGATCTACCTTGAAGTCTGTTCTGTCTCACCTACTTTCCTTAGCCTCGACCAATGACGAGCAGCCAGCTGTCAACTTTCTGATTAAAGCTACAAGTCAACAACTTTCCAGAAATGGAGGGAAAGTACTTTGCCACCATTCTTTGAAAGAGCCGTTAGCTACCCAAAAGAGAGAGACACAAGGATCGTCGTCTCCAACGGATCTATCCTCGTCTTTGCTCTATAAATAGAGGGAGAAATTCAAATTGAAGCTCACCCAGAAAATTGAAGAACACACGAGCATTCACGAGCAACTCGAAACGACCTAAGTCTTCCGCAAGAAGTTCAAAGAGTAATCTCCGGCGAAAGACGACATACTTGCTCATAGGGAACCAAGCTGAACCAGAGTTATAAAGCCTCTAATATCCAAGCGACTGAACACGAACCTAAGTCTATACTTAACCGTTCATCGCTCTAGAAGCCACTTTCTCGTTCCCTATCCCTCTAACCTAAGCTCAGCAGATCATATCCATAGCTTAGACGAAGGAGTTCATATCTGAACTGATCTTTATTGTAAAGGACTCCTTCATAGTTGGAGAGTTCGTCAAATGCTTTAGTTTGATCCTTTGTAAACTGAGACTTGCTCAGTATAAATCTCAAGACCAGTGTTTGTCGAGCGTACAAACCAACTGAGACTATCTCAGTATAATACATAACATCCTGGTCTTTCGGGACAGTGGACGTAGGATTGTTGGATCCGAACCACTTTAAAGACTGCATGTGTTCTGTGTTTGTTTTTCTGTTTTAACTGTTGCATTGATTACTGTGCATACTGAAAGTATTTCTAAAATCATTCAACTGAGTTTCAGCCAAGCTTAATCGATCGCACTAACATACTGAAACTGTTTTATTAAAAACGTTTTCTAAACTCAACTGAATTTGGGCCTACACATTTCCGCACTATACCGAACTTTAGCCGAACGGTACCGAATTCCGACTCAAGTCGCCTAGCGTGCCCTCGCAAAGCCGGCCACTTTGCCACACGATCCGTAACAACTTATTTGGCCTACCGAACTCGCTCGAACGGCGCTTCCCCCGAAAAGGACCGTTCGTGCTTGAAGCTGAGAAATTGCTTTCGTGTATTCACCCCCCCCTTCTACACCCCGAACGCCAACATATATAAAGAGTGTAAAATAAACCTCGTTAAATATGGTGTGTGAGGGTATTTTACATCAATTCTATGAAATGAACCCCCACTTCTGCAATCCATTAATTTATATTTTGTATAGATAATTGGAGAACCAACTAATTTTTGCCAGAGATTTCAATTCGGATTTCTTAGTGGACCAGCTTGGGACGAGTCACTGAAAACCATTTTTAGGTGAAATGTCATTTTCATATTATGCATGTGGATACTGCAACAATTTAAGAAATGAGCTACATTTCTTTAATTAATAATTACTTATTAATATGAATCATTCAACAACTAACTAGTTTTTGCCTCAGACTTCACTTTAGGTCGAAGTTGTCCAACGTGGGACGAGTCACTAATAATACAACATGCACGTTTTAACCTTTCATAGGGGAAATTTCATTTCCAGTCACAAATGATTAATCATGTCCGGTCCTAGTAATCAAATCAATCTAAAGCTACACGTTTAACTATGCTAGCTCTTATATATACAGAATTAAATAAAAGAAAACAACGAGTATCTTCTTATAGCGGGTAAGATATTTAACTTGTGACATTAAAATCGTTATATATATACATATTAATTGTAAATGCATTTGCGCCTTTAGCCAAATGCCTTATAACAATAACTTTAGTCATCCACTGTAACAAAACATAAATATAGCCAAGTAGAATATACTTTTGCGACAGATCTAATAATTGTTGACTTAGGCCCTCAATTCTGTTGCAAACTACACAGGCTGTCCCTCAGCCCGCCTTAGGCCCTAAAACGTTGGTATGTGAATATCATATCTCCCGCCCTCGGCCCTCCATAGGCCCTTCTGCACTATTACAGATAAAGTTGTTAGTCCAAAGACGCGGTTCAAGAGTAGAGGGGGGTGTGAATACCACCTGAATGCAATTTCAAACTCAGAACGCGAAAGTCAGCTTTAGCTGAAGATTGCTACTGAACTAGTCAATTGGCCAGATATACTTTTTCGATCGTGTGGGCTGAAAGATCTCCTACTAGTACGGTCCTACTAACTTATGTCAGTGAACAGTAGTTCAGTACAAGAGTTGTGTGCGGAAGTGTAGGCCCTTTTAAAATATGCGTCTCAGTTGAAAACCCGTTTTTATGCAAGTTGATTAAAACTCAGTTGAATGTTGAATGAACAGTTAAAACAATAAAACAGTAAAAATCAACACAACAATTTTTAAAGTGGTCGGACACACAGGGCCTTACGTCCACTGTCCTGAACTAAGCTGGAGAACTTGTATTATTTATACTGAGCAAGTCTCAATGATATGTTCATAGGACAGATTCAAAACTTGTTGCTTATACTGAGCAAGTCTCAGTTATCTGTGCACATGACAGATTCTACTTATAGTCGTAGTGACTTTACACTTCTTAACCTTTAAGGTTAGAGATTCTCCAACTGTGAAGGAGTTCTTACAAGAAAGAACAGTTCAAAAGATGTGAACTCTTTCGAGGTTCTAAGCTATTAATTTTACAATACGCACGCTTAGATAGAGAAATGGAACAATAATTCTCTAGAAAGAAGAATTAAAAGATATCTAATCTATGAGCAAGTTCTTCGTTTATATGTTGCTTGAAGGTTCACTAGAGTTCTTGAGCTTTGCTCGCTTTGGTTCCCGGTGTTGTGTTCTTTCTGCATGAAGACACTTCTCTATTTATAGTCTTCGATTTGTGAATAGATCCGTTGGAGAGGGTTTAGCCACGTGTCGAACAAGACAAGAAAAATAGACATATATAATTTGAACGTTGAGTAGAGGCACTGTTGAGATTTTCTCTTTTTTCGGCTAGGAGCAGCTTCATGGCAGAGCAGGTAAGGCGCTGTCGACTCCTTATTGCTCGAGGTACATGAGAGTTGATGAGGCTTGTTCAAACTCAAAGTACACTGAGTTGACTTCCTCTGAATCCTCGGACCGTCACCTGATTGTCCTCTAGCGACATTCGTTTGAACACTTCAGTCGTTGACTCGATTTCCTTTGCAGATTCAGTTGGTGATTGACAGACCAACTGACTTCTTCGATACTGAGTTCTTCAACTGAGTGCAGAATCTTCTACTAAATCCACAACTACTGAACTCTAGCCTACTGAGTTCTAATAGCTGAACTCAAACTAAGCCATTACAATATCGAAGGTTCATCATTTACCTAGGAGTTTTGGGATCTTCAAATCTTATCATATAAACTCATCCCAACAATTTATGTTCTTCCCAACAAAAACTTTCCATGTTGTGTCTTGTCTATCTCAAATAAAGGGGAGCAAATAACCACCGAAGGGCCTGTGGAGGGCCGAGGGCGGGCCTAATCGAATATGATATTCACTTGCCAGCGTTTCGGGGCCTATAGAGGGCCTAAGGTAGGCTGAGGGACGGTCTGTGTACTTTGCAGCAAAATTAAGGGCCTAAGTCAACAATCATTAGATCTGCCACAAAAGTGTACTCTACTTCGCTATATTTGTCTTTTGTTATAGTGGATGGCTAAAGTGGTGTTTTGTATAAGGAGATTGGCCACAAGTGTATATTACCACTTACAGTTAAACCTCGATGAAGTAATGTTCGATAAATTCGTAACCTAGCTTAGATAATAATTTCTTTCGGTCCCAACTTGGGCCAGTATACTAAAGTAATAATTTCGCTAAATGCATTAAGTAATATTTTTTTTAAAATCCTTAAGGTCCCAATGAAATATAAAGTAATAATTACTGATTTCAGGAAATATATATAGACAATTATAATACTACAATAGTACAATAATCGTTTCTTATGAATATAAGTTTTCATATACATATATTTTTTCCACCTAAACCAAAATTATCATCATAAACTTTCTGCAAAGTATAGAGACCTTATGAATATTTTGCTCGTGTGTAACAAATAATTATTTAAGGTGGTTATTGTTTGAATAAAGCTTTAAATAACATAATTGGAAGAAATGTACAATCATCTTGTTTAGGATCATCATCTTCATCATCATTACCGCTCATAAGTATTTCAATAATTTCTTCATTCATCGGTAATTTCATAATTGCATCATTCTTGATAACTAAAAGATCTTGAACATTCATAGCATTTTTGTAGCGTAAATTAGAGGTGACATTACCTAATGTTTGAGATATTTATCTAATTCAAAGAATTTGGTTTCGGTAGATCATTTTCTGTTGAATGAATCTAGCAATACCGAAAAAATTCGTTTAGGATAATTTATATAAACAAAAGTAAACTTTTCATTTTTTTATGTATATGAGCTTTGTTCTTTTATAAAACTATCGAGTTTTTTTAAAATTGAGTAATTCGACTTGTATTATAATTAGTGCATATTTAATGTACATTTTAACATGATTTTACTAAAGTTAATACTAAAACTTTTTATTTCTTAATGTTTACACGGACTAAGTTATTAAAAAAATAAGTTTAACACCAACATTTAACTTGTTTTATATCGTAAATTTCTCTCTAAGGTAATAAATATTTATTTATCGATAAATAAATAACTTCACTAAGTGAATATTTTTTTCCCGATTCCAAGTATATTATTTTAAAGAGATTTAGCTATAATTGTATGATTATACTCGTCATTAAAAAACTAAACAAACAAAAAAAGAGACATTACGAAGATAAAACATATCATTAGGTTTGTAATATATGATGGCAACATTTCACAGATGGCGCCGTCAAATTTAATTAAAGAGATGAACCCCATTTCTCCAATCAAGAGTTCATTCTAAAGAAGTGCATATTTAGTTATGGCAAATTGGACAGTTTAGTTCTAAAATTATGACTGTTTGGTCAATTTAGTCCTTATTTATTTACTTTAGTTAATTAGTCTCCAAACTATAGAATTTTGGATGAATTGATCCTTCAGTTAAATTTTTGGTTAGTCAATCGTTAGTCAACGATTTTTAAAGGCCATTTTCGGTATAATTTTATTAAGGACCAAAACATCCAATATAGAAAGACTGGGGACCAATTTGGCCAATTTTTTTTTCCTATATTTTTTTTAATTTGTCAAAAATCAAAAGATATTTCAACCATTTTAATTTTTTCAAGGACCAAATACGCCCATTTTAAATAGGTTGAAGAACAATCCCGCCAATTACAACATATTTTGGGATCATAATTGTCAAATTTTATAGCTTCGTGATCAATTTTTTCGAATATATTACTATGATAACGAGGGATTAAAAGGTAGAATATTTGAAACTCAATGAATAAAACTATACTAGATTTCCATTCAAAACATGTTTTCATTTTAATATGATTTGTTCCTTAATTTTATTTTAATCCATCGTTTTCATAGTAATATACGAAAAAAATTGGTTACGGAGTAATAAAATTTGGCGATTATGATCCCCAAATATATTATAATTGGCGATTATGATCCTCAAGTATATTATAATTGGCGATTATGATCCTCAAATATATTATAATTGGCGTAGTTGGTCCTTAAAAAATTAAAATAACTAAAATATCTTTTTATTTTTAACAAATTAAAACTCTTTTAAAAAAAATCTATTACCAAATTAGTCCTCAATCTTTTAGTATTGGATGTTTTAGTCCTTAATAAAATTATATCGAAATGGCTTTTGAAAATTATGGACTAACGATTGACTAACAAAAAATTTAACAGAAGGACTAATTCATCCAAAATTCTATAATCAGAGGACCAATTAGCTAAAAAAATTAAATAAGGGATCAAATTAGCCAAACAGCTAGATGATATATATCATATATAAAGTACTATATTATCCAATTTGCCTTTAGTTATTTACGCCATTTGTATATTTATTTTTGCACAATATAAGATGATATATATCATATATAAAGTACTGCTCTGGGAATGTTATAGCAATTACGGTGTTTAATTTGTGGTTGAAGATCATGATTTATCAAAACCGTTATGTTATTGGGTTGTAGCTTTTCTTACTTAAATATGCATATATAGACCGACAAAGTAACTTTTGGCAATTAAAAAATTATATGTAAATATTCCATAAAGTATATAATTTTTTTGTCTTTTCATATATATCAAATTGGTTGGTCTGTGCTCGACAAATAAGAATGCTTTGATGAGATTTGTTAATGCTTTGATGAGATCTGTTATCCCAAAAATTTTATGTTTTATTTAAAACTACGTAATTTTAATAAAAATAAAGGGTAATAGGGTAAATTAATTAATTAAATTATTATCAAAACTATACATTTTATATTAAAACTACATAATTTTGATTGAGGCATGAGATTTTTAGAACATATCTCAATCCATGAACGTATTACGAGACATCTTTTATTTCTACTTTTTTATAAATATTCAGTAGATATATATCACATAGAAAATGACCTCAATTATCTTGGTTAACAAGAGAAAAAAATAAATATGAACAAATAAAGTGATCGTTGGTATGAATCAAGGGCGGATTTGTGCTAGACTGAAAATTTGTTTTATCATTTATTAGGCTGAACTAACCTTGAGTTGAAGTTGTTGGGATGATGATTCAGAAGAAGATAACGAAGTCAAGACTACTGAATCAAAACCAAAGAACGAACGTAGCTTAACAGCATTGATTCTTCCGAACGTAATCAATCCCGGGTAACTCAGGTTGATGAAGAAACCCCAATGGTAACTGAGATCTCTACTGAGAACAACAACTCAGGTGGAACTAATAATGTTCTTGAGCTAAATGCCCCTGAACCTGGTGACTCAGTAGACCCAACTCTTGTCACTGAATTGCTTCAATCTCAGAATAGTACAACTGAAATGACTAACTCTCCTACTATCTGTGTTGAACCAATTTCAGATGAAGAGACAAGACATCGTCGATCGTGGTTGGATGCTCAGTCTTCAGATTTTATTATCGGAGATCCGTCAGCAAGTGTCAAGACAAGATCCAGATTTTGTCAGGGAAAAAGCGCCTTATATTCCTGCTTTTTGTCCATCAAGAACCTCAATCAATCGAGGATGTGCCGAACGACGCCGACCGGATCACCGCCATGCAAGAGGAGCCGGATCGGCCACTCGAAACGACGTCCTGGGAGCTTGTCGACGCACCCCGACATCAACACGTGATCGTAACCAAACGGGTCTTCAAGAACAAGCGCGATGAAAACAACATTATAGTAAGGAACAAAGCTAGACTCGTGGCAAAGGGCTACTGTCAAGCCGAAAGGATAGATTTCGACGAAACGTTCGCTCCATTCGCAAGATTGGAGGCAATTAGACTATTTCTTGCCTACGCAATTGATCAACGCTTCAGAGTATGTCAAATGGATGTGAAGTTGGCATTCCTGAATGACGTTCTGAAAGAAGAAGTCTATGTGGAACAACCTCCTGGTTTTCAGCAGGGACATCAGGTGTATAGACTCAGAAAGGCTATGTACGAGTTAAAACAAGCATCCAGGGCTTGGTACGATACCCTATCTGAGTTTCTTCTTCCAAAAGGTTTTCAGAAGGGCACCGTGGATCGCACTCTATTCAGCATTCGTCTAGGCGATGACATACTACTTGTGCAGATCTATGTAGATGACATTATCTTCGGTTCAAAGAATGTCATCTTGTGTCAGCAGTTCAAGAAAATGATGAAGGACAAATTCGAGATGTCAATGATGGGAGAGATGAACTATTTTCTTGGATTTCAAGTCAAACAATCAGAAAAGGGAACGTTCATCAATCAAGGCAAATACACCAGACCTCATCAAAAAGTTCGGTTGTGGATCCAAAGAAACCGCTTAAGATCCCGATGAACACGAATATGAAAATAGATCTTGACAAAGAGGGAGTATCAGTAGACCATACTGAATTTCGTGCAATTATTGTTTCTCTATTATATCTTACTGCTACTAGACCTGACATAATTTATGTTGTAGGTGTTCGTGCTCGATTTTAGGTGAATCCTAAGCGTAGCCACATGGACTCAAAGAAAGAAGATTCTCCGCTATCTCGTGAGGAACACCCGATATGGGTTTGTGGTATCCAAAGAAATGATAATATCGAACTAACCGGTTATTCCGATGCCGACTAAGCAAACTGCGGGATCGACCGAAAATCAACTTCAGGAACTTGTCAGTTCCTCGACAGTAAGCTCATTTCATGGTTCTCCAAGAAATAACATTCAGTAGCAACGTCAACTATTGAAGCTAAATACATAGCTGCCGGAAGTTGCTGCGCCCAAATCCTTTGGCTAAGACAGCAACTACGAGACTATGACGTCATTCAGAATGAAGTGCCGATCTTTTGCGACAGCTCCAGTGCCATTACAATCACTCAGAACCCTGTTCTCCATACTAGATGCAAGCACGTGGACACCAGACACCACTTCATTCGCGACCATGTCGAAAAGAAGGATATAAGAATGGAAAAGATCCATACTGATCGTCAAAGGGCCAATATACTGACCAAACCTCTAGCTGAAACCAGATTCCGAGAACTTTCAGTAGAGCTAGGTCTGCTGGACCCTACTAACTCAAGTCAATAAGTGGATTCAGAAGAGATGAGCATTCAGCAAAGGGGAATACCTACTCTCATCACTGAACTCGTTCAAGCATACGTAGATTCAAAGAACCAACTACACGTGGTATCAGCTGACTACAATGTTCAGCTGACAGGTTTGCGTATCTCTCTTAGTCTGACCTAGGACAACTTTTGTTGAGGTCTACTTATGAGGTTGCCCCTGTCGCGAAACGCCGAAAGTCAAAATCGCAGCCAAGGAGCTCCCCGACGCAAGGGACACATAATCGTCTCCGTGCAAGGAATGTTCATAAAGTCCGGAAAAGGCTATGACAGCCCAAAGGCGAGGAACTCGGGGCCACCGAAAGCTTCGGCCCAAAATACTCCCGTCCCCGACTTCTCATCTATTCTCAAGGATGCTCTAGCCACACGTAAAGCCGGTTTTGACGCTCAACAAGCATCCATTCAACGATCAATGACTATCGCCCATACTACTCTTCTTGTCTCTTTCAAGGCAAAGACAACCGATCATCTCGACCGCAATCTCCACGCCACTGTGCTCATGAACTCGTAATCTCTAATATTCGGAAGGAGTGTGAGTTGAAGATAGATGCTAAGTCGAAGGAAATCCGAGACCTTGTAGACTCCTCTCACCGTAAGTATGGTGAAGATCTCATTATTGAGAGGAATGATCTACACGAAAAATTCGAAGGTCTTCAGAAAACTTTAGATAAGCTTAATACTTCCTATCAAGCGCTCAATTCCAAAGTTGTCTCACTTCTTACCCCTGGCGTATTGGATGATGCCAAAAAGGAGGAAAGAACAGTCAAAGGGAAAAGGTCAGTTCAGGGGGTCCAAGTTATATTTGATCCAACTTCCTTGATTCCACTGACTGAGGGGGAAGAACTTGAGACGAGTATGGCCCAGGGTGTCTCAGGCACAGGAGATGTAGGTGCTGAGACTGGTCCAAGTGGCTCAGGACCCAAAGAGGCAGGAACATGCACTTCTGACTCTCAGAAGCATATGAAAGAAGTTGTCGAATTCCTGGAGGGGGGCTCGAAAGATGAAGAAGAGCCTCCTCTGCCTCCACCAGTATCTGGAAAGGGAAAGAAAGTACTGAAGGTTCCTACACCTCGTCCTAAATCCTTGAAAAGATACATTCGCCAAGCTGAACAAGCTCAGATCGAAGCATATGAGAAATTAGCAAGAGAGCTTGCTGAGGCTGAGACAGCAAATAAACTAAAGAAGGCTCCCACTAAGGCCAGAACCAAGGTTCCTGCAAGGAAACCAACTAAGAGGCCGGCTGCCAGGAAGCTTACCCTCAGTGATGAAGCAGATAAAGAAAAAGAAAAAGAGAGGGAAGCTGAAAAGAAGAAATCTACTGAATCCCAGCAAGGTAAAAAAAAAGAGAGCTGAGCCTATGATCGAAGAAATGATTAACTTCAGCGTTATAGCACTGGACAAAAGAGCTGAATATCACCATCTTGAAGAATTCAGAAGGCAAGAAGCTCTAGCCAAAGAGAAAGCAGCAGAAGAGGCCAGAGAAGCTGAGAGGCTGAAGCCAAGACCTCCTCCACTGAAGGATAGGGACATTCCAACTTCTTCAAAGTTCAGAAGAGGCCGCAGACCCAATGATCAGAAGATTCATAGGTGGCATCGAGTTGATAAATAGATGCCCTGGGAAAGGACTCAGCTGTGGGAAACTCTCAAAGCCGAATTTATCAAACGCTACTATGTCTGGCAGTTTTGGCCTGACACTTCAAAGAATGAGGCCTTTGCTGATTGGATTTATAAGTGTGACAGAGAGATCTACAATATAGTCGAGAAAGCCATTGAAGAAAATGTTAAAGTACAAACTCCGGCTTTCAAGACTCTAACCCCACCTCAGAAATTAGACGGATCTCTGTACACTGGCGTAATAGAAGGCAAAGTCAGGAGAGCAGTCTTAGCTCTGGATCTCAGTCCTAACGATCTTGATGATAAATAGAAGATTCAGAAGCTGAGAAGAGATACGTTCAAGATGTATGGTCTTCCTCTGCCCGAAGACAAATCGAAGGACTTTAAGGCAAGGATTCAGCGCTTCAGATCTGTTAGGAAGCAATCTTGATAGGTCTATCTTTAGCTCCTAGTGTAGCAAGTGATGTATTTGTACTTAATTTCACATATATATCAATACATCAACTGTTACTTGGCCTGGCAATCTCTTATTGTCTCCATGGCCTATTTCGTCTTACTTTAACACTCAAAATCACCTAAGTGATTACTGACTCACATACTCATTACTTATCTGTGTTTGTCTATTTTTGCTCAGATTGAATGTCTAGGAGGAAATTGTGTTGGGAGAATTTAATGAGATAATTTTATAAACTCCCAACTGTCCTTAGTAGATTAGAAACTTGAAAGTACAACTCCACTGATTCTTCTTGTAACATTTGTTAGGAGTTTGCACCTGATAGTTTATAGTGTTAGATAGCTGTTAGTGATAGGTTTTGGCATCATCAAAAAGGGGGAAATTGTTGGGAGATGATTCAAGTAGACTGTTAGAAGATTTGGCTGATCCCAAAATCCTATGTTGATTGGTGAACCATTCCTTTGTATTTGTAATGCCTAGGTCTCTGAGAGTTTCGTACTCGGAGACTTGGTCCAAAGACGGTCCCGTGCTTAGAAGTTCTCGTCTCGCCGAACCTCGCAGACTTTCCGCCTCGCATACCACGGAGTGAAGGTTCGGAAGTGGCCGACTCGCAAGAGCAACATATTGTTAGGTGTTTAGAATTCAGTAGTGTTAGACTCAGCAGGAACAACATACTGAAAGGTTTTCAAGAGTCAGTAGAACTGGACTCAGCAGGAGCATTTTACGAACTCAGAGTCGACCTTCAGTAGAGTTGAACTCAACAGGGGTATACTACTGAACCCTCGGTCAGACTCAGCAAAGGCCTGACAGTTGTATTAACTATCAGTGGTCTTCAAAGGATATATTAGTAGACTTGTCCGAGGTCGTACACATCAGAGAAGTCAGCTTCAGTATCTGCCTTGAAATCTGAATGTCTCAACAACTTTCTACACCTCGACCAATGACAAGGAGCCAGCTGTTTAAGTAACTGGTAAAAGCTGCAAGTCAACCACTTTCCTGAAAAAGAGAGTGGACTCTGCGGGATTTCAAAAAGAGCCGTTAGCTACCCAAATAGAGCGACACGTGGACAATTGGTCTCCAATGGATCTATCCATAGCTCACCTCTATAAATAGAGGAAAAATCAAATCCTTGATAACACACACAACAACAGAACATACGAGCATCGAGCAAACAAGAGCACATGCTTTCCGCGACTAATTGCAGAGAAAACAACCAACCGCGAAAAGCACTCACACTGCTCTAGAGAACCGAAGCTTTCATAGAATCAAGGCCTCTAGCATCCAAGTGAAGAACACGAACCCAAAGAGATTATTCCTCACTGTTATTCACTCTAGAAGCCCTTTCTTGTTCCCTTTCCGTCTAACCTAAGCTCAATTGGATTTATCTATAACTTAGAACCGAAGGAGTTCATCTCTTGAACTGTTCTTATTGTTAAGAACTCCTTCATCGTTGGAAAAACATTCAAACACATTTTTGTTTGATTCTGTAATCTGAGACTTGCTTAGTATAATCACAAGACTGTGTTTGTCTTGTGTACAAACCGACTGAGACTAACTCAGTATAATAAAATAGCCTCCTGCTTTGTTTAGGACAGTGGACGTAGGATTTTGGATATCCGAACCACTTTACAAAGTCGATGTGTCACTTTTACTGTTGCATTGATTTATTGTTCATACTGAAAATACTTTCAGAAAATCATTCAACTGAGTTTCAGTAAAAACCTTAACCGATCGCACTAATCCATCGAAACGCCTTTCATAAACAAACGTTTTCAAACCAAACTGAATCGGGCCTACACAATTTCGCATGCTACTGAACTTCTACTGAACGGCATCGATCTCGACATCGCCGCCTTGCGCACCCAAGATGGCCAACCACTCGTCCACGCGATCTAGAACAACTTGTTTAGTCTGCTGAATTCATTCAGTAGGCAATCTCCATAAATCAGACTGTTCGCGTTCAAGTTTGAGAAAAAGATTTTCAGGTGTATTCACTTCCCCTCTACACCTGAACGTTTGACTCGGAACCAACAGGAGTACTAGACTCTATTTTTACTTAGAAATGGAGTTGAATAATAGATAATATACTAACTAAAAAAAATCGCAAACTTATATCCCTTAATTAATCTAGCTCATTCCTATACTTGGGATACTTATAATTTTATTGTTAATTAAGAAATAACATTAAACAAATTTTCGGGGACCGAATCTACTGTTCGATTTTTATGTGTTCAATCGATTTCCAACAATTGAGATTTATTAACCCTGGCTACCATAATGAAATATTTAAGGTATTTGAGTTAAATACAAGGACACATCATTATTCATTATGAATACAAACTGAAAGCGAAAGAATTGGACACAAAATCTCATTCCATATCCATAATTGCTTAAATCTAATAGCAATTATTAATGAACCAACATCCAAAATAAATACTCCCTAAATTCCATTTGAAACGATCTATTTCTAAAAAAAGGAATAACTTTCTACAAAAAATTACAAATTTTCTCATATTTTATCATTTACTCTCTCACTCATCTTGTCTCTCTTACTTTATTATTTACTCATCTGTCCTATTTTATCATTCACTTTCTTAGGGGATGTTTGGAATAGCTTCCTTCACAACTTATAGCTTAAAACTGTAGTTTTGGTGTTTGAGAACTCAACTTCTCTATTTTTGTACAAAATTTAGAGTTTTTTCCATAATCTGCTAATGGGCAACTTCAACAGCTTTTGCTTACTACTTATGACATCTAAATTTTTTATGGACAAAATTATCCGTAATAAAATTATTTAATTCCGAAAATAACATTTTAACTCGAAAGAAAAATTATTGACTTCTCATTGTATGATATAGTTATGAATATATCTTGTATGATATAAACATAAATTCATACAAATTAGTAGTATTTAATACTATATAATAGTATAACATATTTATACAATATGATATAATATAATTTTACATATAATATTTTATAATATTATGATAGAAATTATAAAGCAAGAAATGAATATAGAATATGATTAATTTCTCAATTTTACTTATTTATTATAAATTACAATGATTTTGTAATATTAGGGTAAAATAAACATTATTTTCAAAGTATAAATAAGCTATTGCTTTCAGCAGCATTACCTACAGGATTATCAAATCACCACAGCAGTTTTAACACTTATCTATAAGCTTCAGGACGTTTAAATCTTTTAATTCCCGCACAGAAAAGAAATGCATAACTTCAAACAAGAGGGAAGGAGTATGATATAAAGTTAATGTTTCTTGTCGTTCATTGTGTTCAACCACATCATGAACTATAACCACCCGGGGACCCACTCTTCTAAAAGCTTCCACTAAAGAGACATCTGCATCTGCATCTCATCTCATTCTCTCATTCTCTTATACGGTTATACAACTACATCAACATCCACCGTGGATATATTGGTCTTTTCATCTTTTCTTGATCTCCCGACAGCCCATATTTTTTTTTTCATGATTGGTCGATTAAAACACGTCCACTAAAGTAGTTTAATTTTTTCTTACCTACATAATTCACCAATTCACTTGCAACAATTTTGTGAAATAATCTTGTTCTATATATTGATATGTATGTTACTCGGATTTCAATGAACGGAAAGACAAAGTACAATACTATTCCAATGCTTCCGTATTTCTTTTCGCCCAATTTCCAAACCATTCTCCGATTAATTTTATTATTATTATCACATTGCAACCACGCTTCTTCTTCTTCTTCTTCTTCTTCTTCTTCTTCTTCATGCTTCAAATCCATAATTAGCTTTGGCGATTCCCTTGCCGATACCGGCAACCTTCTTCACCTCTCTGAATCGGACTCTTCCCTCTTCTTCGAGTTTCCGCCCTACGGAGAAACATTCTTTCACCGTCCGACCGGAAGATGCTCCGATGGCCGCCTCATCATCGACTTCATTGGTACTTCTACTTGCATTTTGTGTTTTTAGTTTAATTTCTTCGAGGGGGGGGAGGGGGATGGAGAGATTTTGATTCAAATGATTTGCAGCTGAAGATTTGGGGCTTCCTTTTGTGTCGCCGTTTTATGGTGGGAGGAATTTGAGCGGCGGAAGTAGCGTGAATTTTGCGGTGGCCGGAGCTAATGCGCTGCCGGACTCCTTTTTTGAGAGGAAAGGAATAGAAGTTCATCATGCTAACGTGTCTCTCACGGATCAGTTGAATTGGTTTAAGGATTTATTCCTGCCCAAATTTTATCCCAAACCTTCAGGTCAGAGAATATAATTTTATATTAATTCATTATTAGCAGAATAAAGATTTATGCTTTTAATTTGTGTGGCGTCACTTGAGCTTTAAGCTAGGGAATCACATTTAAGTATAAAGAAATGGAGTATAATAACATTATATGAATTATGATACTATAAATAAACATAAAAAGTCGTTACAAGGTTATACCTAATTCTGAGCCCATTAAAGTAAAAAGAGCCATGTCCCACTCTACTATCAAGATTCTTAATTAGACAATAGTGCATGTGACATAATAAAAACAATAGTGAACTCAACAAGCAACTGGAACTTTTGTCTGTAGAAATATAATATAATATCCTTGTTTTTACTACATTTGTACTTTTGCATTAATTAGTATACAAAAGAATTTACAAAATTATCTGCCTGTCATACTTAAGAAAAAGAAACTAAATATTTCTTCCATTGATATTCTGTAAACAGATTCTAAGAAGTTTCTAGAAACCTCATTGGTTCTAGTAGGAGAGATAGGAGGTAATGACTACAATCATGCATTATTACTTGGAGGAAAAAGCAAGGAATTGGTTGAAACATTCGTTCCTTCGGTGGTAAAAGTCATCGGCTCAACAATCACTGTAATTAAGCAAATCTTTATTATGTGACATTAAATCCGATATGCATGATATTTTAATAGTATTTATTGATATTTTTATGTCGTTTACAGGAATTGATTAAGCTTGGAGCTGTAACACTATTTATTCCAGGGAATTTACCAATTGGATGTTCCGCCACATATCTGACACAATTCAAAAGTTCAAACAAACAAGATTATGACCCTAAAACTGGTTGTATGAATTGGCTTAATAATTTTTCTGAATATCATAATAAGCTACTACAGTCCGAAGTTGACCAAATTCAAAGAGAGAATCCGCTCACCAACATAATCTACGCGGACTATTATAATGCTGCAATGCCTTTTTATCACTCCCCACAAACATACGGTAAGTTGATGGTATGATCAACTCATGTATATCCAACTCTGCTCGATTTTCTCGAATAATATTGATAAATGTTAGTATAGGGTTTACAAAAGGAGCTATTACAGCTTGTTGCCCCAAGTGTGGGCCATACAACGTTGATCCGACACTGGGTGACGAATCTGAACTGTGTGGAGATCCGTCAGAATATGTGAGTTGGGATGGTTTGCATTTGACGGAGGCAGCTTACAGATTGGTAGCTACCGCTCTAACAAGAGGAGCTTATACTATGCCTCAACTCCACTCTGTTTGTGCTTCGTCTCTCAACTATGGCACTCTGGGGCTTTCTTATTATTAATTCAAAACTTCCACAAATTTGGGAAGACTATTTTTAATATTAATATTGTTGGAAAATCGTAATATATATATATATATATTATATATATATATATATATATATAAACTTGATTTATGGAAATTGTGTTAGCAACTAATATTGCTATTTTTGAATTTTGTAAAATTTAGTTCGTATGATTGCATTTTCGAGCCTCAATACATCATATCCAATTTATGAATTAAGATATATAGCGTCAATCTATATTTCGAGTATATAAGTGTAGTGTGCTTAATTTCTCGATTCCTATTTTCGGTGAATTAGAAATAGTGGCTCGAAGTTTGGGGGCCAAAACTAACATGTTACCTAAAGTAGAGAAACTTACCTTATTCAGGTTTTCGAGATTTAACACATGAATAATGATTAATGATTATAGTGGTATTTAATTATCTACCACTTTGTCGGAGATAACAAAGTGACATGGGTGGGCTTGGGCCACACATGCTCATGCGAGCCTTTTCGCCGACCGCGCCGCACTGTGTCCGCGCTCGTGCCCGACTTTAGTTCCGTGAACTTGAATTTGGATCTTGACAATTGGTCATTTGGGTGGTCCGTGGACTTGACCGTTGGGCCTTGACAATTAGGCTTTGGTTAATGGGTTTGGTGGGCTACTTGTGGGCTGACCCAGCTCGTGATGTAATGCTCCTCCTGCACTTGATTACTTATTTTTTGAAGTCTCTTGAATGAGACTGTTGAGAACTCTCCACCTTTTCATTTTCCTTCCCATTACTCCACCTGCCTTAATTGACAGTGATAAAGGTCCAACAACCTTTCACCTGGGCGGAAGAGCCTATAAATAGGCTAGTTTGCATTGCATTTTAACACACCTTTTAACATCTATCTGCATCTTCATACTAGCTTAAGTTGTGTCACCAGAAGTCCAGTTCGCCAGAGCTCGTTGTTCTGCGGTGCTGAAATACTTCGAGACGTCGTCGTTTCATCTTTGGGGACGATACGCTAGATCCGAAAGCACTACCCGGGGGCGTATTTCGTCTTGCGGATATAAGCTATCCTCGACTCGACGAAGTTTTTTTTTGTTCTCTATTCTATTTTTATTTTTCCAACTTACCAGTTTGATTATAATAGCAGCTTGAGAACAACAAATATTATTTTAGTAAATATTCTTGCTCTTACAATTTCTCACCACTTAAAAAGCTATAAAACGAAAATCCTCATACATAACTGATTTTTAGGTAAGTGGTTGATTAAGGGTGCCCCAATAAGGTAAACTTATAATTAATAATATAAAAATGGTTTACTCTTTATTTCTAATTTTTGAAACATCTAATTAAGTAAGAGAATGACTAGTGTGCATCATGTTGCACATGCAACATGATCCAATTTTCAATTTTGATCCGGTTTGACCGGGTTTGACCCGGTTTTCCACTTTATCAAAAAAAAAAATCTTCTTTCTTTCTCCCGTCTCCTCCCCCTCCCCCCTTCCCCCTTTCTCTCTCTCCTCTCTTTCTCTTTCTCTTTCTCTTTCTCTCTGCATCTCACCCCTCCTCTCTCTCTCTCTCTCTCTCTCTCTCTCTCTCTTTCTCTCTCTCTCTCCACTCCCCTCTCTCTCTCTCTTTCTCACTCCCCCCTCTCTCTCTCTCTCTCCACAGTCCTCCAGATCTCTCCGCCTCCGCCTCCGATCTCTTTAATTTTATTGTCGTCACTCCGCCTCCGATCTCTCCGCCTCCGCCTCCGATCTCTCCAATTTCTCCGATTGTTGAGTGAATTTACTCCTACCGATCACGTCCTCTCACTCTCTCTCTCTCTCCACACAGTTCCGTTCATGGAAACCGCAAGGTTCATACTCTTTCCCGCCATTGATCTTCCACTTTCAAAGAAAATTCGCCGCAAAGAAGCCTTCGCTAGTCACTTTATCTTCGTTTCGGCCTCTCAATTCTCCATCTTTTCGTTACGCGCCGAAGAGAGATGTAGCAGCAGCAGCGGCTCGGCTTCGGGATCAAATGCTCGAGCGAGCAAGTGATCGAATCTGTTGCCACTGACACAACTCAAGACTCGCAAACCACCGTTTCTCGCCCATCCGCCTCCAAGCTCATTCTCGTTGTTGGTGGCACCGGTGGCGTTGGTGATTCGCCTCTTCTTCCACTGTTTCGCTTTCCGCACACTACATCACTTTCCTTTTGTATATACGGATAAATATAGATATACGCGTGTGGTGTGTGTAGTGTGCGTCTATTGAACAAGAATCTCGTTTGGACATATGATTTTCCCCGTAGCCTTAATTATGTGTGAGTGCTATCTCGATAACAACTTGTGTTTTGATACGCAAGCAATTTTTAGTTCTTATAGTGAAAAATATGGAATTACCTTGGGAAGTTTTAGGCAAGATGAATATCATCTCGTGTTGTTTAGTTTTGTTTGTACATTTTGTTGGTTTGCGAGGGAGACTACGTCTTATTAGGGAATCCGTAAATCATTAAAAGTGTCGATTTTGAACCGAAATAGATTGCAAGTGCGAGCTCTCGATTCTGCCGGATCAAAGAAGACTTTAAAATGACGGAGGAAAATTTTGATTTTTCTTAGCTTTTTCGCCTAGAAATGTATCTTTGCTCCTTCGCTTCGAATGTTAATTTGTGTGCATTTTCGTCTAGAAATGTATCTTTGCTCCTTCGCTTCGAGTTTGTTAAGATTTTATCGTGACACGTTCTTTTATCGTGATTGACACGCACGCGCAGACAACCGACACTCGCTCTCTACTTTGAATTATGTCTTAAACAAACACTCGCTCATCATCGACATATTCTTTTTATCATGATTGACACACACAGAGAGACAATTAACATTCTCGCTCTCTACCGTGAATTATGGCTTAAAAAGACACTCCTGGCCATCATTGACACGTTCTTTTGTCATGATTGACACGAATAGCACATACAATCGACACTCGCTCTCTCTCCGTAAATTACGGCTTAAACATACACTCGTTCATCATCGACACATTCTTTTTATCATGATCGACACGCACGCAGAGACAACCGACACTCGCTCATCATTGAAACATACAATCGTTATTTTGTCATGATTGACACAAACAACATGGACAATTGATACTTTTTTCATAAACAATTGACACTTTTTTTTTGAAACAAATCGCATTTTTTTCAAAAATAATTGATAGTTAATAAATGATATTTTATTCAATTACAAATGATATTTTTTTTTTTGTTATGATTGACACTTTGGATAAAAATTAAATGATAGAATCCATACTCGAAATAATGTATATATTTGAAGATTTTAAAACATTATTTTTTTAGTGTTTATAAAATACAAACTATACATTACTCGAAATAAATGATAGAATCCATACTCAAATGATAGAATCCATACTCAAATGATATTAAAACATTATTTTTAGAGTTACATCCGGCGCACCAAAGATTCTATCCATACTCGAAATAATGTATATAAAATACAAATTATACATTACTCTATCGATTTAATCCATACTCGAAATAATGTTTTAATATATTTTAGTGTTTTTCACTACTTTATACTACATATAACTAATAACTTTCTTAATTTTTGTGTCGAAAAAAATTAGACTAATGGAATGGGAGGAAGGGAGTAGAATATAAAGTTTTGTTGTAACAAAATAAAATGTGATTTAAATGTTACTCCCTCCGTCTAAATATTTGTGGCTCAATTAGTTTAGCACGAGAATTTAGGAAGTAGTGTTATGTTGTGTAGATTAGTTAACTTTTTGATAGTTAATTGTAATCCATATAATTATTACCTTTTTTAGAAGTAAGCCACAAATATTGAGACATTCATTTTTAAAAAATGAGCCACAATTATTGGGATGGAGAAACTACTATATAATATGTCTGGGGCGGAAACCTAATTGATTTTGGCATGGCCTGGGCTGTTTCAAACACAAACACAAACACAAACACAAACACGTACGCGCCGGTCCAATTTAAATTTATGTAGATTAGATTAGGTGGTCGTGTAGCCGTGTAGTGATATCGAGGAGCGCCATAGACTCCAAGTCTCCAACCATGAATTCCAACTTTATTTAATAAATCAGTATTTAATAGATATTTGTTTAGTGACTGCAGACGTAAGGATATCTCAAGGGTAATATATAATATATCAACACGATATCCACAAATAATATTTTTATTTTTTTGGTTGCAAATAGAGTAATTTGTTGGAAAAAATCGAAAGTGTATATATGAATATATATTGTTATTATGGAAAGTTAATTAGCATTTAATGCTAATTTGACTTTAGCAAAATTCAGCCCGCTTAATCGCCTTTTTCGAGCCTCGATATTTATCCGATTTATGAATTGAGATATATGACGCCGATCTACGTTTCGAGTAGATAATTATAGTGTGCTTAATTTCTCAATTCCGATTTTCGGTGAGTGAGAAATAGTGGCTCAAGTTTGGGGGGACAAAACTAATATGTTACCTAAAGCTGGAGAAACTTACCTAATTCGGATTTTGAGAGTTATTACATTAATCAATGTCCCACATTGATTAATGTACAAACTTTAATGTGGTATTTAAGTCTCTACCACATTGTAGGAGATAACTAAGTGACATGTGGCGGCCTTGGGCCACACATACTCATGCGCGCGAGCCTTTTCGCCGACCGCCTCACACGCGGCGCCGCACCGCGCCCCGGCCCCGGCCCGGTCCGTGTCCTTGGACTTGGACTTGGACTTGGACTTGGCAATTGGTCCGTGGGCTTGTCCGCTGGGCTAGGCTATCGGCCCGGGGCCATTGGTGTAGTGAATCGGCTACACTTGGATTCATCTCCGTGGTGCGGTTCCCGCCGCACCCGTGAGTGTATCTTTTTGGAAGCCTCCGGAATGTGGTCAGAGAAATCTCCAACTCTCAACCTTCCATATCTCCACTCCCCACTCCCCCCGGACACGCGCCCGCTCTATAAATAGGCTGCTGCATTTCATTCCATAACACACAACATTCTTAGCTGCATTCTAAGCTTTAGTTCTTCAGCAGTCCTGTCCTCGCCGGAAAGTCTAGTTCGCCGGAGCTCGAAGATCTTGCGGTGATGCAATCCTCGAGACGCCGCCGTTTCATCTTTGGAGACGAAATGCCGTAACCGAGAGCACTACCATGGGCATTTTTCGTCTTGCGTGAGAGAGGCCTTCCTCGACTCGACGCTGTTTTTGTCACTTTCAGTTTTTTAGTTCGTTCCTGCACTTATCGGATTGCTTTGTCAGAAAGCAATAGCAGCTTGTGTTTCCAACAATCGCAAGACGAAAAACCTCATACTCAAGCTGCTTGAAAACATGTCTTCGTCATCTGCTGCCATCTCCGACGCTGCCGCCGCCGCCGCTTCTGCCGCCACCAACCCCGCCATTTCTAACGTCATTGCCTCCTCCGGCAATGTGGTTCCACCGACGTCTGTCCCAACTCCAACTCCGGTGTTTGCTAATCCAACTCTTGTTGTCATGTCTGCAGCCACCGACGCTAGAATCGCACTTAACCGTGCTAATGCCACTAACTCGGCATTTAACCTCAATGCAATGTCTTCTGCCTTGCAGACGAACGTCCCTTTTGGGAGTGTGAACCACCTTGGTGTGGTGGGGGGCTCGAACTCGACCCTGACGGCACCTATGCACTCGTCTAGAGTGCTGCCCGCTGCCGAGAAGCCGGCGAAATTTGGAGGAGCCGACTTCAAAAGGTGGCAAAGAAAAGATGTTGTTCTACTTGACAACATTGGGGTCCACCCCCCCCCTACCGTGCCGATGGAGAATGCACCTGCCCCTCCAAGTGACAACGAAGAGAATATGGAAGTCCGCATAGCCTACGAAAATTGGCTAACTTCTGACTACTTTTGTAAAAACTTCTTGCTTAGTGGACTAGATGATAGTCTGTACAGTGTATACGCAAATGTAAAGACTTCCACGGCAATTTGGGAGGCACTTGAAAGAAAATACTGTACTGACGATGTAGGAACCAAGAAGTTTGTAGTGGCTAAGTTTTTGGACTACAAAATGGTGGACTCTCGACCGGTCATGGAGCAAATGCATGAGTTCCAACTCATTGTTCATGACGTCCATGCCGAAGGAATGCTTTTGCCAGATGCTTTCATTGTGGCAACCGTGATAGAAAAGCTTCCCCCGAACTGGAAGGACTTCAAGAGCTATTTGAAGCACAAGCGAAAGGAGATGACGCTTGAAGACCTTGTGGTCAAGCTCCGCATCGAGACAGATATGAGGACTCGAGATGGGAAGGGCAAAGCACCCGTGGAACCGAGAGTTAACCTCATAGAGAAAGGTGGAAACTCCAACAACTCGAAGAGAGGGCGTCCGAATAGCAACCCTAAAGGGAAAGGCAAGGTGCAAGCCCGCAAGTTTGAAAGGGACTGCTACAACTGTGGCAAATCCGGCCACATGTCCAAGGACTGCCGAAAGCCGAAGAAGAAGAGGGCTCGTCAAGCCAATATGTTGGAGATTGAACTCACTGAAGCCGACCTTGCGGCCGTTGTCACTGAAGAAACAAACGTCGTGGAGAATGAGGGGAAGTGGTATATTGATACCGCCGCCACGACACATGCTTGTGGCGACCGAAGCCGCTTCACCAAGTGCAAGAGTTGCCAAGGGAGGAAGCTCAATATGGGGAATCAAGCCTCATCTCGAGGTAGTTGGCTATGGTACCGTGGGTGCTAAGGTTGAGCTCCCAAGCAAGAACCTTACTCTTGGAGAGGTGCTGCATGTCCCCGACATCCGAAAGAATCTTGTGTCCGGCTCTGTACTAGTCAAGAGAGGGTTTAGACTAGTTTTTGAGTCAAATAAATTTATTTTATCTAAATTTGGGATGTTCTTAGGAAAAGGTTACCTGTCTGAGGGCCTTTTCAAGTTATCTATAATGGCACTGCGCCAAGAGCCCATTGAAGCTAAGAAGAAAGAGAATGAAGCAACTTCCTCCTACTTGATTGAGTGTTCCGATTTATGGCATTCTAGATTAGGACATGTCAATCTAAATGCGATAAAAAGATTAGTTAATCTAGATCTACTTAAAGTAAATGAGTTTAACAAAACCAAGTGTGAAGTTTGTGTTGAAGCGAAATTAGCGCCATTTCATTCTGTAGAAAGAAACACAAAACCTCTAGAACTCATTCACACTGACGTATGTGACTTAAAGTTTGTACAAACTAGAGGTGGGAAAAAGTATTTTATTACTTTTATTGATGACTGCACTAAGTATTGTACTCTTTATCTTTTAAGGAGTAAAGATGAGGCGATTGAAGCTTTTACTAACTTCAAAGCGTAAGCCGAAAAACCAACTTGATTGTAAAATCAAAATGGTACGAAGTGATAGAGGCGGAGAGTATGTAGCTCCTTTTGAAGAGTTGTGTAAGACAAGTGGTATTATTCATCAAACCACTGCCCCTTATTCGCCTCAATCAAATGGTGTGGCTAAAAGGAAGAACCGAACTCTAAAGGAGATGATGAATGCTTTGTTAATAAGTTCTGGACATGTGGGGGGAAGCCGTTTTGACGGCTAATTACTTATTGAACAAAATACCTCTAAAAGGTAGGGATGTCACTCCTTACGAGTTGTGGAAAGGAAGGAAACCTTCCTATAAGTACCTCAAAGTGTGGGGGTGTTTGGCTAAGGTAGAAGTGCATTTGCCTAAGCAAGTTGCAATCGGACCTAAGACCGTCGATTGTATCTTTATAGGATATGCACTGAATAGTAGTGTATATCGGTTTGTCATTCATAAGTCGGCCGTGCCCGATATGAATGTTGGAACTACTATTGAGTCAAGGAATGCTATATTCTTTGAACATATCTATCCTTGTAAAAAGGATGATAAAGTTGAGTCGATCTCTAGTGGTGAAGCAAGAGAAGTTGCTAGTAGTTCTAGAAATGTGGGGGTAGAACCCGATACACGTAAAAGGCAAGCTGCCGATCTTGAAACTTTAGAACCAAGACGTAGCACTAGAGCAAGAGTTGCTAAGGACTTCGGTCCCGATTATGTGGGGGGGGGGGGGGGGGGGGGGGGGGGGGGGGGGGGGGGGGGGGGGGGGGGGGGGGGGGGGGGGGGGGGGGGGGGGGGGGGGGGGGGGGGGGGGGGGGGGGGGGGGGGGGGGGGGGGGGGGGGGGGGGGGGGGGGGGGGGGGGGGGGGGGGGGGGGGGGGGGGGGGGGGGGGGGGGGGGGGGGGGGGGGGGGGGGGGGGGGGGGGGGGGGGGGGGGGGGGGGGGGGGGGGGGGGGGGGGGGGGGGGGGGGGGGGGGGGGGGGGGGGGGGGGGGGGGGGGGGGGGGGGGGGGGGGGGGGGGGGGGGGGGGGGGGGGGGGGGGGGGGGGGGGGGGGGGGGGGGGGGGGGGGGGGGGGGGGGGGGGGGGGGGGGGGGGGGGGGGGGGGGGGGGGGGGGGGGGGGGGGGGGGGGGGGGGGGGGGGGGGGGGGGGGGGGGGGGGGGGGGGGGGGGGGGGGGGGGGGGGGGGGGGGGGGGGGGGGGGGGGGGGGGGGGGGGGGGGGGGGGGGGGGGGGGGGGGGGGGGGGGGGGGGGGGGGGGGGGGGGGGGGGGGGGGGGGGGGGGGGGGGGGGGGGGGGGGGGGGGGGGGGGGGGGGGGGGGGGGGGGGGGGGGGGGGGGGGGGGGGGGGGGGGGGGGGGGGGGGGGGGGGGGGGGGGGGGGGGGGGGGGGGGGGGGGGGGGGGGGGGGGGGGGGGGGGGGGGGGGGGGGGGGGGGGGGGGGGGGGGGGGGGGGGGGGGGGGGGGGGGGGGGGGGGGGGGGGGGGGGGGGGGGGGGGGGGGGGGGGGGGGGGGGGGGGGGGGGGGGGGGGGGGGGGGGGGGGGGGGGGGGGGGGGGGGGGGGGGGGGGGGGGGGGGGGGGGGGGGGGGGGGGGGGGGGGGGGGGGGGGGGGGGGGGGGGGGGGGGGGGGGGGGGGGGGGGGGGGGGGGGGGGGGGGGGGGGGGGGGGGGGGGGGGGGGGGGGGGGGGGGGGGGGGGGGGGGGGGGGGGGGGGGGGGGGGGGGGGGGGGGGGGGGGGGGGGGGGGGGGGGGGGGGGGGGGGGGGGGGGGGGGGGGGGGGGGGGGGGGGGGGGGGGGGGGGGGGGGGGGGGGGGGGGGGGGGGGGGGGGGGGGGGGGGGGGGGGGGGGGGGGGGGGGGGGGGGGGGGGGGGGGGGGGGGGGGGGGGGGGGGGGGGGGGGGGGGGGGGGGGGGGGGGGGGGGGGGGGGGGGGGGGGGGGGGGGGGGGGGGGGGGGGGGGGGGGGGGGGGGGGGGGGGGGGGGGGGGGGGGGGGGGGGGGGGGGGGGGGGGGGGGGGGGGGGGGGGGGGGGGGGGGGGGGGGGGGGGGGGGGGGGGGGGGGGGGGGGGGGGGGGGGGGGGGGGGGGGGGGGGGGGGGGGGGGGGGGGGGGGGGGGGGGGGGGGGGGGGGGGGGGGGGGGGGGGGGGGGGGGGGGGGGGGGGGGGGGGGGGGGGGGGGGGGGGGGGGGGGGGGGGGGGGGGGGGGGGGGGGGGGGGGGGGGGGGGGGGGGGGGGGGGGGGGGGGGGGGGGGGGGGGGGGGGGGGGGGGGGGGGGGGGGGGGGGGGGGGGGGGGGGGGGGGGGGGGGGGGGGGGGGGGGGGGGGGGGGGGGGGGGGGGGGGGGGGGGGGGGGGGGGGGGGGGGGGGGGGGGGGGGGGGGGGGGGGGGGGGGGGGGGGGGGGGGGGGGGGGGGGGGGGGGGGGGGGGGGGGGGGGGGGGGGGGGGGGGGGGGGGGGGGGGGGGGGGGGGGGGGGGGGGGGGGGGGGGGGGGGGGGGGGGGGGGGGGGGGGGGGGGGGGGGGGGGGGGGGGGGGGGGGGGGGGGGGGGGGGGGGGGGGGGGGGGGGGGGGGGGGGGGGGGGGGGGGGGGGGGGGGGGGGGGGGGGGGGGGGGGGGGGGGGGGGGGGGGGGGGGGGGGGGGGGGGGGGGGGGGGGGGGGGGGGGGGGGGGGGGGGGGGGGGGGGGGGGGGGGGGGGGGGGGGGGGGGGGGGGGGGGGGGGGGGGGGGGGGGGGGGGGGGGGGGGGGGGGGGGGGGGGGGGGGGGGGGGGGGGGGGGGGGGGGGGGGGGGGGGGGGGGGGGGGGGGGGGGGGGGGGGGGGGGGGGGGGGGGGGGGGGGGGGGGGGGGGGGGGGGGGGGGGGGGGGGGGGGGGGGGGGGGGGGGGGGGGGGGGGGGGGGGGGGGGGGGGGGGGGGGGGGGGGGGGGGGGGGGGGGGGGGGGGGGGGGGGGGGGGGGGGGGGGGGGGGGGGGGGGGGGGGGGGGGGGGGGGGGGGGGGGGGGGGGGGGGGGGGGGGGGGGGGGGGGGGGGGGGGGGGGGGGGGGGGGGGGGGGGGGGGGGGGGGGGGGGGGGGGGGGGGGGGGGGGGGGGGGGGGGGGGGGGGGGGGGGGGGGGGGGGGGGGGGGGGGGGGGGGGGGGGGGGGGGGGGGGGGGGGGGGGGGGGGGGGGGGGGGGGGGGGGGGGGGGGGGGGGGGGGGGGGGGGGGGGGGGGGGGGGGGGGGGGGGGGGGGGGGGGGGGGGGGGGGGGGGGGGGGGGGGGGGGGGGGGGGGGGGGGGGGGGGGGGGGGGGGGGGGGGGGGGGGGGGGGGGGGGGGGGGGGGGGGGGGGGGGGGGGGGGGGGGGGGGGGGGGGGGGGGGGGGGGGGGGGGGGGGGGGGGGGGGGGGGGGGGGGGGGGGGGGGGGGGGGGGGGGGGGGGGGGGGGGGGGGGGGGGGGGGGGGGGGGGGGGGGGGGGGGGGGGGGGGGGGGGGGGGGGGGGGGGGGGGGGGGGGGGGGGGGGGGGGGGGGGGGGGGGGGGGGGGGGGGGGGGGGGGGGGGGGGGGGGGGGGGGGGGGGGGGGGGGGGGGGGGGGGGGGGGGGGGGGGGGGGGGGGGGGGGGGGGGGGGGGGGGGGGGGGGGGGGGGGGGGGGGGGGGGGGGGGGGGGGGGGGGGGGGGGGGGGGGGGGGGGGGGGGGGGGGGGGGGGGGGGGGGGGGGGGGGGGGGGGGGGGGGGGGGGGGGGGGGGGGGGGGGGGGGGGGGGGGGGGGGGGGGGGGGGGGGGGGGGGGGGGGGGGGGGGGGGGGGGGGGGGGGGGGGGGGGGGGGGGGGGGGGGGGGGGGGGGGGGGGGGGGGGGGGGGGGGGGGGGGGGGGGGGGGGGGGGGGGGGGGGGGGGGGGGGGGGGGGGGGGGGGGGGGGGGGGGGGGGGGGGGGGGGGGGGGGGGGGGGGGGGGGGGGGGGGGGGGGGGGGGGGGGGGGGGGGGGGGGGGGGGGGGGGGGGGGGGGGGGGGGGGGGGGGGGGGGGGGGGGGGGGGGGGGGGGGGGGGGGGGGGGGGGGGGGGGGGGGGGGGGGGGGGGGGGGGGGGGGGGGGGGGGGGGGGGGGGGGGGGGGGGGGGGGGGGGGGGGGGGGGGGGGGGGGGGGGGGGGGGGGGGGGGGGGGGGGGGGGGGGGGGGGGGGGGGGGGGGGGGGGGGGGGGGGGGGGGGGGGGGGGGGGGGGGGGGGGGGGGGGGGGGGGGGGGGGGGGGGGGGGGGGGGGGGGGGGGGGGGGGGGGGGGGGGGGGGGGGGGGGGGGGGGGGGGGGGGGGGGGGGGGGGGGGGGGGGGGGGGGGGGGGGGGGGGGGGGGGGGGGGGGGGGGGGGGGGGGGGGGGGGGGGGGGGGGGGGGGGGGGGGGGGGGGGGGGGGGGGGGGGGGGGGGGGGGGGGGGGGGGGGGGGGGGGGGGGGGGGGGGGGGGGGGGGGGGGGGGGGGGGGGGGGGGGGGGGGGGGGGGGGGGGGGGGGGGGGGGGGGGGGGGGGGGGGGGGGGGGGGGGGGGGGGGGGGGGGGGGGGGGGGGGGGGGGGGGGGGGGGGGGGGGGGGGGGGGGGGGGGGGGGGGGGGGGGGGGGGGGGGGGGGGGGGGGGGGGGGGGGGGGGGGGGGGGGGGGGGGGGGGGGGGGGGGGGGGGGGGGGGGGGGGGGGGGGGGGGGGGGGGGGGGGGGGGGGGGGGGGGGGGGGGGGGGGGGGGGGGGGGGGGGGGGGGGGGGGGGGGGGGGGGGGGGGGGGGGGGGGGGGGGGGGGGGGGGGGGGGGGGGGGGGGGGGGGGGGGGGGGGGGGGGGGGGGGGGGGGGGGGGGGGGGGGGGGGGGGGGGGGGGGGGGGGGGGGGGGGGGGGGGGGGGGGGGGGGGGGGGGGGGGGGGGGGGGGGGGGGGGGGGGGGGGGGGGGGGGGGGGGGGGGGGGGGGGGGGGGGGGGGGGGGGGGGGGGGGGGGGGGGGGGGGGGGGGGGGGGGGGGGGGGGGGGGGGGGGGGGGGGGGGGGGGGGGGGGGGGGGGGGGGGGGGGGGGGGGGGGGGGGGGGGGGGGGGGGGGGGGGGGGGGGGGGGGGGGGGGGGGGGGGGGGGGGGGGGGGGGGGGGGGGGGGGGGGGGGGGGGGGGGGGGGGGGGGGGGGGGGGGGGGGGGGGGGGGGGGGGGGGGGGGGGGGGGGGGGGGGGGGGGGGGGGGGGGGGGGGGGGGGGGGGGGGGGGGGGGGGGGGGGGGGGGGGGGGGGGGGGGGGGGGGGGGGGGGGGGGGGGGGGGGGGGGGGGGGGGGGGGGGGGGGGGGGGGGGGGGGGGGGGGGGGGGGGGGGGGGGGGGGGGGGGGGGGGGGGGGGGGGGGGGGGGGGGGGGGGGGGGGGGGGGGGGGGGGGGGGGGGGGGGGGGGGGGGGGGGGGGGGGGGGGGGGGGGGGGGGGGGGGGGGGGGGGGGGGGGGGGGGGGGGGGGGGGGGGGGGGGGGGGGGGGGGGGGGGGGGGGGGGGGGGGGGGGGGGGGGGGGGGGGGGGGGGGGGGGGGGGGGGGGGGGGGGGGGGGGGGGGGGGGGGGGGGGGGGGGGGGGGGGGGGGGGGGGGGGGGGGGGGGGGGGGGGGGGGGGGGGGGGGGGGGGGGGGGGGGGGGGGGGGGGGGGGGGGGGGGGGGGGGGGGGGGGGGGGGGGGGGGGGGGGGGGGGGGGGGGGGGGGGGGGGGGGGGGGGGGGGGGGGGGGGGGGGGGGGGGGGGGGGGGGGGGGGGGGGGGGGGGGGGGGGGGGGGGGGGGGGGGGGGGGGGGGGGGGGGGGGGGGGGGGGGGGGGGGGGGGGGGGGGGGGGGGGGGGGGGGGGGGGGGGGGGGGGGGGGGGGGGGGGGGGGGGGGGGGGGGGGGGGGGGGGGGGGGGGGGGGGGGGGGGGGGGGGGGGGGGGGGGGGGGGGGGGGGGGGGGGGGGGGGGGGGGGGGGGGGGGGGGGGGGGGGGGGGGGGGGGGGGGGGGGGGGGGGGGGGGGGGGGGGGGGGGGGGGGGGGGGGGGGGGGGGGGGGGGGGGGGGGGGGGGGGGGGGGGGGGGGGGGGGGGGGGGGGGGGGGGGGGGGGGGGGGGGGGGGGGGGGGGGGGGGGGGGGGGGGGGGGGGGGGGGGGGGGGGGGGGGGGGGGGGGGGGGGGGGGGGGGGGGGGGGGGGGGGGGGGGGGGGGGGGGGGGGGGGGGGGGGGGGGGGGGGGGGGGGGGGGGGGGGGGGGGGGGGGGGGGGGGGGGGGGGGGGGGGGGGGGGGGGGGGGGGGGGGGGGGGGGGGGGGGGGGGGGGGGGGGGGGGGGGGGGGGGGGGGGGGGGGGGGGGGGGGGGGGGGGGGGGGGGGGGGGGGGGGGGGGGGGGGGGGGGGGGGGGGGGGGGGGGGGGGGGGGGGGGGGGGGGGGGGGGGGGGGGGGGGGGGGGGGGGGGGGGGGGGGGGGGGGGGGGGGGGGGGGGGGGGGGGGGGGGGGGGGGGGGGGGGGGGGGGGGGGGGGGGGGGGGGGGGGGGGGGGGGGGGGGGGGGGGGGGGGGGGGGGGGGGGGGGGGGGGGGGGGGGGGGGGGGGGGGGGGGGGGGGGGGGGGGGGGGGGGGGGGGGGGGGGGGGGGGGGGGGGGGGGGGGGGGGGGGGGGGGGGGGGGGGGGGGGGGGGGGGGGGGGGGGGGGGGGGGGGGGGGGGGGGGGGGGGGGGGGGGGGGGGGGGGGGGGGGGGGGGGGGGGGGGGGGGGGGGGGGGGGGGGGGGGGGGGGGGGGGGGGGGGGGGGGGGGGGGGGGGGGGGGGGGGGGGGGGGGGGGGGGGGGGGGGGGGGGGGGGGGGGGGGGGGGGGGGGGGGGGGGGGGGGGGGGGGGGGGGGGGGGGGGGGGGGGGGGGGGGGGGGGGGGGGGGGGGGGGGGGGGGGGGGGGGGGGGGGGGGGGGGGGGGGGGGGGGGGGGGGGGGGGGGGGGGGGGGGGGGGGGGGGGGGGGGGGGGGGGGGGGGGGGGGGGGGGGGGGGGGGGGGGGGGGGGGGGGGGGGGGGGGGGGGGGGGGGGGGGGGGGGGGGGGGGGGGGGGGGGGGGGGGGGGGGGGGGGGGGGGGGGGGGGGGGGGGGGGGGGGGGGGGGGGGGGGGGGGGGGGGGGGGGGGGGGGGGGGGGGGGGGGGGGGGGGGGGGGGGGGGGGGGGGGGGGGGGGGGGGGGGGGGGGGGGGGGGGGGGGGGGGGGGGGGGGGGGGGGGGGGGGGGGGGGGGGGGGGGGGGGGGGGGGGGGGGGGGGGGGGGGGGGGGGGGGGGGGGGGGGGGGGGGGGGGGGGGGGGGGGGGGGGGGGGGGGGGGGGGGGGGGGGGGGGGGGGGGGGGGGGGGGGGGGGGGGGGGGGGGGGGGGGGGGGGGGGGGGGGGGGGGGGGGGGGGGGGGGGGGGGGGGGGGGGGGGGGGGGGGGGGGGGGGGGGGGGGGGGGGGGGGGGGGGGGGGGGGGGGGGGGGGGGGGGGGGGGGGGGGGGGGGGGGGGGGGGGGGGGGGGGGGGGGGGGGGGGGGGGGGGGGGGGGGGGGGGGGGGGGGGGGGGGGGGGGGGGGGGGGGGGGGGGGGGGGGGGGGGGGGGGGGGGGGGGGGGGGGGGGGGGGGGGGGGGGGGGGGGGGGGGGGGGGGGGGGGGGGGGGGGGGGGGGGGGGGGGGGGGGGGGGGGGGGGGGGGGGGGGGGGGGGGGGGGGGGGGGGGGGGGGGGGGGGGGGGGGGGGGGGGGGGGGGGGGGGGGGGGGGGGGGGGGGGGGGGGGGGGGGGGGGGGGGGGGGGGGGGGGGGGGGGGGGGGGGGGGGGGGGGGGGGGGGGGGGGGGGGGGGGGGGGGGGGGGGGGGGGGGGGGGGGGGGGGGGGGGGGGGGGGGGGGGGGGGGGGGGGGGGGGGGGGGGGGGGGGGGGGGGGGGGGGGGGGGGGGGGGGGGGGGGGGGGGGGGGGGGGGGGGGGGGGGGGGGGGGGGGGGGGGGGGGGGGGGGGGGGGGGGGGGGGGGGGGGGGGGGGGGGGGGGGGGGGGGGGGGGGGGGGGGGGGGGGGGGGGGGGGGGGGGGGGGGGGGGGGGGGGGGGGGGGGGGGGGGGGGGGGGGGGGGGGGGGGGGGGGGGGGGGGGGGGGGGGGGGGGGGGGGGGGGGGGGGGGGGGGGGGGGGGGGGGGGGGGGGGGGGGGGGGGGGGGGGGGGGGGGGGGGGGGGGGGGGGGGGGGGGGGGGGGGGGGGGGGGGGGGGGGGGGGGGGGGGGGGGGGGGGGGGGGGGGGGGGGGGGGGGGGGGGGGGGGGGGGGGGGGGGGGGGGGGGGGGGGGGGGGGGGGGGGGGGGGGGGGGGGGGGGGGGGGGGGGGGGGGGGGGGGGGGGGGGGGGGGGGGGGGGGGGGGGGGGGGGGGGGGGGGGGGGGGGGGGGGGGGGGGGGGGGGGGGGGGGGGGGGGGGGGGGGGGGGGGGGGGGGGGGGGGGGGGGGGGGGGGGGGGGGGGGGGGGGGGGGGGGGGGGGGGGGGGGGGGGGGGGGGGGGGGGGGGGGGGGGGGGGGGGGGGGGGGGGGGGGGGGGGGGGGGGGGGGGGGGGGGGGGGGGGGGGGGGGGGGGGGGGGGGGGGGGGGGGGGGGGGGGGGGGGGGGGGGGGGGGGGGGGGGGGGGGGGGGGGGGGGGGGGGGGGGGGGGGGGGGGGGGGGGGGGGGGGGGGGGGGGGGGGGGGGGGGGGGGGGGGGGGGGGGGGGGGGGGGGGGGGGGGGGGGGGGGGGGGGGGGGGGGGGGGGGGGGGGGGGGGGGGGGGGGGGGGGGGGGGGGGGGGGGGGGGGGGGGGGGGGGGGGGGGGGGGGGGGGGGGGGGGGGGGGGGGGGGGGGGGGGGGGGGGGGGGGGGGGGGGGGGGGGGGGGGGGGGGGGGGGGGGGGGGGGGGGGGGGGGGGGGGGGGGGGGGGGGGGGGGGGGGGGGGGGGGGGGGGGGGGGGGGGGGGGGGGGGGGGGGGGGGGGGGGGGGGGGGGGGGGGGGGGGGGGGGGGGGGGGGGGGGGGGGGGGGGGGGGGGGGGGGGGGGGGGGGGGGGGGGGGGGGGGGGGGGGGGGGGGGGGGGGGGGGGGGGGGGGGGGGGGGGGGGGGGGGGGGGGGGGGGGGGGGGGGGGGGGGGGGGGGGGGGGGGGGGGGGGGGGGGGGGGGGGGGGGGGGGGGGGGGGGGGGGGGGGGGGGGGGGGGGGGGGGGGGGGGGGGGGGGGGGGGGGGGGGGGGGGGGGGGGGGGGGGGGGGGGGGGGGGGGGGGGGGGGGGGGGGGGGGGGGGGGGGGGGGGGGGGGGGGGGGGGGGGGGGGGGGGGGGGGGGGGGGGGGGGGGGGGGGGGGGGGGGGGGGGGGGGGGGGGGGGGGGGGGGGGGGGGGGGGGGGGGGGGGGGGGGGGGGGGGGGGGGGGGGGGGGGGGGGGGGGGGGGGGGGGGGGGGGGGGGGGGGGGGGGGGGGGGGGGGGGGGGGGGGGGGGGGGGGGGGGGGGGGGGGGGGGGGGGGGGGGGGGGGGGGGGGGGGGGGGGGGGGGGGGGGGGGGGGGGGGGGGGGGGGGGGGGGGGGGGGGGGGGGGGGGGGGGGGGGGGGGGGGGGGGGGGGGGGGGGGGGGGGGGGGGGGGGGGGGGGGGGGGGGGGGGGGGGGGGGGGGGGGGGGGGGGGGGGGGGGGGGGGGGGGGGGGGGGGGGGGGGGGGGGGGGGGGGGGGGGGGGGGGGGGGGGGGGGGGGGGGGGGGGGGGGGGGGGGGGGGGGGGGGGGGGGGGGGGGGGGGGGGGGGGGGGGGGGGGGGGGGGGGGGGGGGGGGGGGGGGGGGGGGGGGGGGGGGGGGGGGGGGGGGGGGGGGGGGGGGGGGGGGGGGGGGGGGGGGGGGGGGGGGGGGGGGGGGGGGGGGGGGGGGGGGGGGGGGGGGGGGGGGGGGGGGGGGGGGGGGGGGGGGGGGGGGGGGGGGGGGGGGGGGGGGGGGGGGGGGGGGGGGGGGGGGGGGGGGGGGGGGGGGGGGGGGGGGGGGGGGGGGGGGGGGGGGGGGGGGGGGGGGGGGGGGGGGGGGGGGGGGGGGGGGGGGGGGGGGGGGGGGGGGGGGGGGGGGGGGGGGGGGGGGGGGGGGGGGGGGGGGGGGGGGGGGGGGGGGGGGGGGGGGGGGGGGGGGGGGGGGGGGGGGGGGGGGGGGGGGGGGGGGGGGGGGGGGGGGGGGGGGGGGGGGGGGGGGGGGGGGGGGGGGGGGGGGGGGGGGGGGGAAAAAAAAAAAAAAAAAAAAAAAAAAAAAAAAAAAAAAAAAAAAAAAAAAAAAAAAAAAAAAAAAAAAAAAAAAAAAAAAAAAAAAAAAAAAAAAAAAAAAAAAAAAAAAAAAAAAAAAAAAAAAAAAAAAAAAAAAAAAAAAAAAAAAAAAAAAAAAAAAAAAAAAAAAAAAAAAAAAAAAAAAAAAAAGGGGGGGGGGGGGGGGGGGGGGGAGTTTTTCTTTTGGATGAAGAACTGCGGTCTATAAAAGAAGCTCTTTCTAGACCCGATGACCCACTTTGGCAAGAAGCTGTCCAAAGTGAAATTGATTCCATCATGCAGAATCCCACTTGGGTCTTAGCAGACTTACCCGAAGGTTGCAAGCCCTTAGGATGTAAATGGATCCTAAAAAGAAAGTATAAGCAGATGGGTCAATTGACAAATATAAAACTCGTTTAGTGGTTAAAGGTTTTAAGCAAATTGAAGGATATGACTTCTTCGATACTTATTCGCCTGTAACGAGGATTACGTATATCCGTGTGCTTCTCGCGATTGCTGCTTTGCACAATCTTGAGATTCACCAAATGGACGTGAAAACTATTTTTTTAAATGGAGATTTAGAAGAGGAAATTTATATGGAACAACCTGAAGGGTTTGTAGTACCTGGCCAAGAGAAAAAGGTATGTAAGTTTGTGAAATCCCTATATGGGTTGAAACAAGCACCATTACAATGGCACTTGAAATTCGACGAGGCTATGTTGTCGAATGACTTTAAGATTAATGAATGTGATAAGTGTGTTTACATAAAGAATACAAAGAATGGTTTTGTAATTGGTTGTCTTTATGTAGACGACATGTTAATTATGGGACAAAACCTTCAAGTCATAAATGACACCAAGCGTATGCTTAAGAGAACTTTCGATATGAAAGATATGGGAGTTGCTGATGTTATTCTTGGAGTGAAGATTCAAAGAACTGTCAAAGGGATTGTTTTGTCTCAATCTCATTATATTGAGAAAGTACTTAAGAGGTTTAATGTCTTTAATAGTGCGCCGGCAAAGACTCCTCTAGAAGTTAATGTTCACTTGAGCAAGAATAGGGGTGATTTTGTTGCTCAAGAGGATTATGCTAGAGTCATTGATTGTCTTATGTACATCATGAATTGTACGAGGCCTGATCTAGCTTGTCCGGTGAACAAACTGAGTCGCTATACTAGTAATCCTAGTAGAGAGCATTGGAAATCTCTTGTAAGAGTTCTGAGGTATTTGAAATACACTCTTAACTTTGGGCTGCACTACTCGAGACATCCCCCAGTACTTGAAGGGTACTGTGATGCAAATTGGATATCCGACACTAAAGACTCGTTGTCTACTAGTGGTTATGTGTTCACTATAGGGGGAGGAGCTATGTCGTGGAGATCCACGAAACAGACGTGCATAGCCCGATCCACCATGGAATCAGAGTTCATTGCTTTATATAAGGCCGGTGAGGAGACCGAATGGCTACGTAATTTTCTTGAAGATATTCCATGTTGGACGAAACCCGTGCCATCTGTAATGATTCACTGTGATAGTCAAGCGGCTATTGGTAGGGCAAAGAGTGGGTTGTATAATGGTAAGTCGAGACATATTCGTCATCGACATAATACCGTAAGACATTTGATCACGAGTGGGGTTATCTCTATAGACTATGTCAAGTCTATAGATAACCTAGCGGATCCACTTACTAAGAGTTTAAATTGAGATCAAATGTATAAGCTCGTAGAGGGAATGAGAGTTAAATCCACAAGTTAAAGACGATTATAGTGGATACCCAACCTTGTAGATTGGAGATCCCATGAACTTGGTTCAATGGAAAAACTAAGCTATATGAGTCTGTTGATACCACACTCAATTAGTTTATTCCCTAAAAGAGCTCGAGAGTGTTGGTAACCTGTCAAGTGGTGAGGTTAAGTCTTTGACTTTTAATGATTCTTGGATGCCTTGAGTAGGTGGAGTATGGCAGGATACTCGAGTAAGAATCACCTATGTAAGTGAGAAGTGAGGGCCGCTTCTATATAACATTTATGAATCCAAAGAGGTTGTTCATGGCCTGTAAAGGACACAAACGTGAGAACGGACGAGGTTGAGACTCTATAGCGTTAGTGCTATTGTCTTAGTATACACCATGGAGGAATAGTTCAAGGCCACGTGTCCACTAATCCGCCGATATGCTCGATAGCACTGACTAAGGAAGGTTCAAGGTCACAAGCCACCTACCCTGATGCTTTATTGTCTCTTAAGAACAGAGCTGTGTGTCTGCATGCATGCATTTGGCTATTTCCACTCATGTGGGGGATTGTTGGAAAAAATCGAAAGTGTATATATGAATATATATTGTTATTATGGAAAGTTAATTAGCATTTAATGCTAATTTGACTTGGGCAAAATTCAGCCCGTTTAATCGTCTTTTTGAGCCTCGATATTTATCCGATTTATGAATTGAGATATATGACGTCGATCTACGTTTCGAGTAGATAATTATAGTGTGCTTAATTTCTCGATTCCAATTTTCGGTGAGTGAGAAATAGTGCCTCGAAGTTTGGGGGGACAAAACTAATATGTTACCTAAAGTGGAGAAACTTACCTAATTCGGGTTTTGGAGAGTTATTACATTAATCAATGTCCCACATTGATTAATGTACAAACTTTAATGTGGTATTTAAGTTTCTACCACATTGTAGGAGATAACTAAGTGACATGTGGTGGGTTTGGGCCACACAGGCTCATGCGCGCGAGCCTTTTCGCCGACCGCCTGCACCGCGCCCGTGCCCGGCCCCGACCTCGGCTCCGGCTCCGGCTCCGTGGACTTGGACTTGGACTTGGATCTTGGCAATTGGTCCTTTGGGTGGTCCGTGGGCTTGTCCGTTGGGCTTGGCAGTTAGGCTAGGTGGGCTGGGCCAGTCGTTGGTGTAGTGAACCGGCTACACTTGATTCATCTCCGTGGTGCAGTGCTCCTGCTGCACCAGAGTGTATCTTTTTGGAAGCCTCTGGAATGTGGCTGTAGAAATCTCCAACTCGTCAGCCTGCCTTAATTTGCAGGTGTTAAGCAACAACCTTTCACCTGGTGGGATGTAACCTATAAATAGGCTGCTGCATTTCATTCCATAACACACTACATTCTCTTTTGCATTCTTAGCTGCATTCTAAGCTTTAGTTCTTCAGCAGTCCTGTCCTCGCCGGAAAGTCTAGTTCGTCGGAGCTCAAAGATCTTGCGGTGCTGCTATCCTCGAGACGTCGTCGTTTCATCTTTGTGGACGAAACGCCAGAACCGAGAGCACTACCGGGGCGTTTTTCGTCTTGCGGAGAGAGGCCTTCCTCGACTCGACGTTGTTTTGTCACTTTCAGTTTTTCAGTTCTGTTCCAGACTTACTGTATTGTTTTGTAATAGCAGTTTGTGTTTCCAACATAATTAAACTTGAAACAGCCAAAAGGGCAAAGGTCAGGAAACCTCAATATCATCTCCTCGTTGGTCCCTTTTTTAACCTTTTAAATAATTCACATTAATTTGCAAATCAGGATTTTGGAATTTAGTCAATTACCCCCTATTGATTTGAATTCATTTTTGATACCGTACTCGACTTTTCCCAAATCTTCATACCCGATCGATACCTCGCGGTCCGGTTCGGCTTCCCCTGCCTAAAACGTAACGTCAAACTTCAATACTAAGTGGGTGTTTGCAATAGCTTAAACTTTTTTTAAGTGCTTAAATTAAGGAGAAGTTGGTAAAAGTGGCTTATTAGAGAATTTGGGGTGTGTTTGCAAAAACTGCTTAAAAGAAGAAAAAGTTGAAAAAATAGTGTTTGCAAAATTTATATTGTAGTAGCTTATTTTGAGATTTATAAGTAAAATGTCAAATCATAACTTATCCGAAATTACAAATATGCCATTAAGTTGGAGAAGTTGGTTAAAACCAACTTAACCAACTTCAACTTATTCAACTTAAATGTAGAGAATTTTGAAGAATTTAAGTTGTTGAAAACACTCAAAATCAATTTTTCCTTAAATTAAGTCATAAGTTCAAAAATTTAAGCGTTTGCAAACACCCCCTAAATTCATTGCTCTAGCTTAGCTATTCTTAATTGCAGACACGTTTCTTCTTCCTTTTCTCTTGTGCTAATTTTTTTAGAGAAGAATCAAAGCATTTATTTACCGGGTTTTGAAGTTTAAACTGTGGGCATCGTGAAATTTACATTAATTGGAGTCTGGAAACTTTGAAGCAGAAGGGAGAAATGAGGCCCAATATTTATCTCTTCGGAGACTCGATCACCGAGCAGTCCTTCGTCGATGGCGGATGGGGTGCTTCTCTCGCCAATCACTTCTGTAGTACGGTAATATTAATATTATATTATATATATTATGTGTATGTTTTTGATCTTTTGGAGGTGATGTTTGTGGTTTGATGGTGGAAGGCGGATGTGGTGTTGAGGGGGTACAGCGGTTACAACACGAGATGGGCTGTGAAGGTGATAAAGAGAAACATGAAAAATGAGTGAATATTATATATTCGATTATGTTTTCTCTGTCCTATTACAAAGTAATCCAACGCCTATATATACATACTAAGAAACCTTAAAAAAGGAAAATATCAATTACAAATAAATAGTGAGATAAATCAGGGATATCGGAATCATGACCAAATCACATCAAATATATCATAATCATGACCAAATCACATCAAATATATCGGAATCATGACCAAATCACATCAAATATATCGGAATATATCGGCATGAATAATACCCCCCCTCAAGCTGGAGCATGCAGATCGCGAATGCCCAGCTTGCATAATACATAATCAAACGAAGACCGTTTGAGAGCCTTCGTAAAATTGTCACCAATTGAATCGAAGTGGAAACATAGGATGGACAGACCAAACCATCATTCACGGCATCACGTACAAAATGGCAATCTGCTTCAATATGTTTTGTTCGTTCATGAAAGACTGGATTTTGTGCGATGTGTAATGCAGATTGACTATCACAATAAAGCGGGATATGTGTAGAATGAGACACTCCCAAATCGAACAAAAGTTGCTTTAACCACTTCAACTCATAAACTACAGCAGCCATCGCCCGATACTCGGCTTCGGCCGAGGAACGAGAAACCATATGTTGCTTCTTTGTTTTCCACGAGATAGGGGAAGTTCCAAGCTTGACTAACCATCCCGTTACAGAACGACGGGTAAGTGGACAACTTGCCCAATCTGAATCACACCAACCCTCGAGGACGAGGGATGCATTGCGGCGTAGAAAAATACCTTGACCAGGAGTTTTTTTTTAAGTAACGCACAACTCGAAGTGCAGCAAGCCAATGTTCCTTACGCGGCGATTGCATGAATTGAGATAAAATATGAACAGCAAATGCAAGATCAGGACGTGTTACTGAGAGGTAAATTAGACGACCAACCAAACGGCGATAAGGAGTCGGGTCCTCAAGTAATTCCCCGTGACTTCGAGCCACCTCCAAGCCCAAAAAAAATTTGAGAACCCCTAAATCTTTCATATGGAAACACGAGGATATATATTGCTTAAATGACTCCAGTTCCTGCGTATTATTCCATGTGATGATCATATCATCAACACACACTAAGACAGATATCTGAACGGAGTCTTTCCGGAATATAAACAACGAATAATCAGATACGGACTGCACAAACCCATAATTTTTGAGTGATCCCGATAATTTAGCAAACCAACATCGAGGAGCCTGCTTCAAGCCATACAATGATTTCTTTAATTTGCACACTTTGGACTTATCATCATTGTGAAACCCCGGAGGAACTTTCATATATACTTCTTCGGAAAGATCTCCGTGAAGAAAAGCATTGTGAACATCCATTTGATGCACCTCCCAATCTTTAGCCGCTGCTACAGTGAGAAAAGTTCGAACGGTGACCATCTTGGCGACCGGGGCGAACGCTTCCGTGTAATCAATGCCTTCCTCTTGTCGATTTCCAAAGATCACGAGGCGCGCCTTAAGGCGTTCGATACTCCCATCGGCCTTATATTTAATTTTGTATATCCATTGGCTGCCGAGTGCCTTTTTGCCGCGAGGAAGAGTGGCAAGTTCCCAAGTACCATTCTCCTCTAGTGCTCGGATCTCATTTTGCATGGTTGCACGCCAACCACGGTCCTGCATTGCTTCGTTAAAATTTTTGGGTTCACGTCCCAAAGTTATAGCCGCAATAAATGAACGATGTGAATCAGAAAAACAAGCACAATTGATGAATTTATCAATAGGATAAAGAGTACCTGACGAGGAAGGAGGTGATGATGATGAGGTGAGAGAGGAAGGACTTATTTTCCGTACGGTGTTAGTGATGAAATCTTGATACCTTCGACTGGGTATCTTATGTCGTTTCCCACGGCCTAAATCCTCAACCAATGCTTCGTGTGTGATAGTTGGAGTGGGGTTAGTCACATTTTTATCCACGTCAGCACTATTCTCAATGGAAGTTGAATTGGTCACATTTTCATCCTCAACCAACTCCTCATTTGAGGTGGTCACGTGTTCATCCTCAACCAATTTCTCATTTATGGGATGTGTTATGTCTTCTGCCGACATATCAACCCCGAGAAAAAGTGAATCATTATCTGTTATACCAACTTCGTCCATATTAATTTGTTTCGCCTGCAAGTGACGTGAAGATGAATAAGATCCAAAAGGAAATTCCCGCTCAAAGAATTTAACGTCACGTGACACAAAGAATTCTTGATTTTCTAAATCGTACACCGTCCATCCTTTATTCCCAAATGGATAGCCCATAAAAACACACTTCCTGCTTCGACTTGCGAATTTATCACCATGGTGTCGAATATTGTGTGCATAACACAAACAGCCAAAAATGCGTATTTCATCATATGAAGGTGGTTTTCCAAACAATAATTCGAACGGAGTTTTGCCAAAAAGGACAACAGATGGAGTTCGATTTATGAGATGACAAGCAGCAAGAATACATTTGTCCCAAAAACGAATAGGCAACCTTCCTTGAAAACGCAAGGCCCGAGCCACATTCAAAATGTGGCGATGTTTTCGTTCAACCCTTCCATTTTGTTGTGGTGTCGCAATACACGAAGTCTCAAAAAAAATCCCTTGTTGTCGAAAATAATCAAGCAAACACCGAAATTCAATACCATTATCACTACGCACTCGTTTAATTACTTGATTAAATTGTCGTCCAACCATTGCCACAAAATCGAGAAACACACAATTCACATCCAATTTACTTTTCAACAAAGACACCCAAATAGCACGAGAGAAATCATCCACGATAGTCAGAAAATAGATAGCCCCACTCGACGATGATTGTCGGTAAGGCCCCCACAAATCCACATGAATAAGTTCAAAAATACGACTAGCACGACTCATACTAATAGGAAAACTAGAATGAGAGTGTTGTGCACGTTGACAAACGTCACATGCAGAAATAGTTTTCTTATAGAAACCACTGATACCCTGCAACATCTTCAAACCCCTCTCTGAAGCATGTCCCAAGCGCTCATGCCACAACTCAAATGACGAACCACCAGCCACTTTGTGCAGCGTCGCTTGTGGAACACCGCGGAAAAAATAAAGTCCGTCTTTCCTCTCACCCGCTCCAATCACCTTCCTCGTCAGTAGGTCCTGTATAACACAGAGACATTTAGCAAACTGTAAAACGCAACTCGTGTCATCAATTAACTGTGTGACAGAAATTAAGTTACAAGATAGACGTGGAACGCATAACACATTCTTAAGAAGTAGCCCTCCAGGCAGCTCAACATCTCCTTCGAGATCCGCCTCAACAACAGAACCGTCCGGTAATTCCACAGGACAACGTGGAACATAATGCTTATTTGTCAACAAAGATACATCGCAAATCACATGGTTAGTGGCGCCAGTATCAATTATCCAGCTATACTTGTCTTTCTTACCGTACAATCGGTCATGAGCTTGAGACTTTGTTTGATTCAAAACCTCAAGCAATTGTTTGATTTACGCCGCTGAAATCCCCGCAAGTCCTGTGGTAGTATCAACACCGTTCGTCGATCCCTGCTGAGCAGCAGAGGGCTGCCCAACCACGGTGTTGTGCGCCTTAATCAAATGTTCTCCAGCTCGTCCACGCCTAGTACGGCCACCTCCTCTACCAGAACGTACTCTGCCGCCACGGCCAGATCCTCTACTCCCCTTTGGCCGATCACCCCACCAATCAGGAAACCCTGTAACTGAAAACACGTGGAGATATCATGGCCTTATCGACTGCAATTGGTACAAAACTTATCAGCACTTGTAGTTATGTGCGACTTCCCACGAGTATTGGCGGTAACGACAAATGCTACCACATCGTCTCTAGAATCTGGAGTTGGTGACTCTACATTACGAAGGCGTTCTCCTTGTATTACCTGCTGATACGCTCGATCAAGTGTTGGTAATGGATCTTGACCAAGTAAATTGGTCCGAATCGAGGCATAGGCAGCGTCAAGACCAAGCAAAAAATGATGCAAGTAATCTTCAGCCTTTAGATTTTCTACCTGCTTAGGAATGTTACAAGTACACAGCCCACAACTACATTTGGGTTGTGCTACATAAGTAGTTAACTCTTCCCAAATTTTTGACAACCGACCAAAGTAAGTAGAAACTGATTCGGACGTACCTTGGCGACATTCTCCAAGTGCAGTTTTTAGTTGACAAATACGTGTGCCATTAACCACACAGTAACGACTCTTAAGATTATTCCACAAAAGTTGAACATCATCGTACTCACCTAGCGTCGATCGGATCGACGATTCGATAGTGTTGGTTACCCAGGAAATAAGAGTGGATTGCACAGCAATCCAGTCCTCCAATTTCTCCTCCGTAGTAGGTTTCTTGACCGTCCCATTGATGAAACCAAATTTACGCTTTGCCTTGAGCGAAATTTTGATCGTCCGCGCCCACTCGTCGTAGTTATCACCCCTAAGCTGGATAGGAGTGATGATATTCCCCGGACCATTGCTGGAACCAAGGTAGTAAGTCATATCGACCTTCTTTGCATCGTCGCTCGCCATGACCTCTCACGGCTATAGCGAAAAAGAAACTGTGTATGTGAATCTCACGGCTCTGATACCATGATAAAGAGAAACATGAAAAATGAGTGAATATTATATATTCGATTATGTTTTCTCTGTCCTATTACAAAGTAATCCAACGCCTATATATACATACTAAGAAACCTTAAAAAAGGAAAATATCAATTACAAATAAAAAGTGAGATAAATCAGGGATATCGGAATCATGACCAAATCACATTAAATATATCAGAATCATGACCAAATCACATCAAATATATCGGAATCATGACCAAATCACATCAAATATATCGGAATATATCGGCATGAATAATAGAAGGTGATGGAGAAAGTCTTTCCGGCGGCGGGCGGCGATGGAGATGCTCCTCTGGCAGTGACGGTGTTCTTCGGCGCCAATGACGCGTCTCTGCCCGACAGATGCAGCGCGTTTCAACACGTGCCGCTTGACGAATACAAGCAGAATCTTCTCGCCATTGTTGCATTTCTCAAGGTAAATTAGTTTAACTGCATCCTCTCCGCACGTGGACTACCCACCAAATGCGCGGGCACTCGACACGCCTGCATTGCACGCTCGCACGTGCGCAGTCCGTGCTCCTATTGTCAAATAGTATTAGGCGGATAGACTTTGGTGTCACATAATTATACTTTACTATATGTTATTAAATAATCAAATTAAAATCAATTATGATGGCTTGTCAAATTTTTATAGTTAAAATTTTTATAGATAAAATTGTCTAATACTTAGGTTGTAATAATCAGGCGGTCATATTCACATGTTACTACTTGTTATAGTTAAAATTGTCGCGTTATATGATGTTGGCTTGTCCAATTTTTACTCTCACTTAAGATTTATTATCTCTAAAAATGGTATGAATAGGAAACATTTAGGGACAATCATATAGAAATAATAAATCTTAAATAAGAAAGTGAATTGTTAAACGTGCTACATTTAATGTAAGCACATTATACAAGTGGAAAGGTGATGGAGAAGATTTCTGGGGGCCCCTTATTTTAATTTTTGTTATAAAAGTGAGATATTTTTCTGTGGCAATAATTAGGGTTAGGGTCGGTTGGGGAGAGTCTTGAACTAAGAATGGATGCATCTGATAAATAAATGTATATAGTTAGTGATGATGGCCAAGAGGCCCAGTTATCACTGTCAATGTTTCCCACTTGGATATATTATTTTCTACTGTCATGAAACAAGCAAGTATGCATGGAGTTGCCCTGTCATTTTCACTCTACTCCTCTGTTATTATTATAGTTGCATCCCACCACACATGACTTTTCTTGCATGATTTTCCTTCTCTTTCTCTGGATCATGCTATTATTTTCAAGAATGTGGACCATTGCAAATTTCATCTTTTTATGTTATCTTCTCACTCCAAAAAATGTCCTTTTTCTTGATGAGAGAAGAAATATATATCCATGTTAATTTTCAGTACCATCTTAATTAGGACGTAATAAGTTGATGTAAGAACCTTTGCTTAAGTTGATCCTTAACATAGATTAATGATGTTGATTGCAGAAGCAATGGCCTTCCACTCGTATTATCCTCACAACGCCTCCTCCAATCGACGAAGATGGAAGGCTCCTGTAAATATTTTTCTCAACTTAATCCAAATTATAGCCATATACATGTAGCATTTGAATTTTGATTGTATGATATGGATGGTTCTAGAAACATGTGATGCATTTGGTTTGCAGGCACCCATATGTTGACAACCCTTCGGGGCTTCCTGAGAGAACGAATGAGGCTGCTGGTCGCTATGCCCAGGAATGTCTTGGTGTTGCAGCTGAATGAGGAGTTCCAGCTATAAATATATGGGAGAAAATGCAGCAATTCCCTCACTGGGAAAAGGCTTATTTGAGGCTCTCACCATATATTCTTTATTTCTACTACTCTTGCAACTTGCTAGAGAATCTACGTAATCTAAGTTTGGTTGATTTCTTTTCGAAATGCAGTGATGGTCTCCATCTGACTCCGAATGGGAATAAGTTTGTATTCGAGGAAGTGATTAAGAAGCTAAGTGAGGAACAAGTGAATCTGGAGACGCTTCCAGCAGATCTCCCTCTCATATCCGAGATTAATCCCAACGATCTTCTTAAGTCTTTTGAGAGCTAATTGAATTGCTTTCGATTGGCAGTGGAGTGACATAGTAATTTTAGTATTCTTCTGTTTATGTTATGTATTTGTTGAATATTGTAAGCATATTTCGACAACATCAGACTTATTGGAAGATTGAGGAGATTCGAACTTGATCAATAACTTTTTTTTTTTATGACGAGGAACCCGCAGTCGCTACCTTTGGTGCGCACAGGGTAAATCTCATTCGTGTGCAATAGCCTGCAAACCACACAGGAGAGTTAAACCAACTTGATCACTAACTTTAGGCCATATCCAGGAAGACATTTTTGCTTAATTTGATAAAACTATTATTTTTGGTCTTACGAGTGTTTTATACACCCGCAGCAGGACCAAAGTTGAACATAGTCCCAAGATATAGGATCAAAATTAAATATAGTGTCGAATTATAGGTTCAAAATTAATTATCTTTTTAATTTTGTAAATAATTCGGCAACAAAAGTAACACACACTCTAATAGTAGGACCAAGAACCGTAGTTTTGTTAAATTATATGACCAATATCAGAAGAAGTCATTTTACATGAAATCGATTGTTTTCTCAATAAATGGCGTATTCATTTTGGTGGGGTTTTATTTAAAGCCCAAATTCTCTGGGTAACTTTGATGGGCCTTCGTCCGACTGTATTTGCTCCGCTCACATAAGAAGGGGAAAAAGAAGAAAGATTTTGCTGGAAAAGAATTCTGTGAATAAAATTCTTAAAAGATCTTGCTTCTCTTTAGGAAATCTGACCGTCTTATCTTGACCACACACAAGAAATTCTTCAACAACTGAAGACACATATAACTTTGGCAGTAGCAACAAGTGACTGAAATTCAAGAAACGTAATGGCTGGGATGATGGGAACTTCGTCCACTGCAGCACTTTTTGCCTCTCAGACTCAGTCATCAAAGACTTCATCTTTACTACTCCGCCAATCTCCTGCTACATTCATGAGTAACCCTTTTCCAACTTTATTGTAATTTATATTCAATATACCGCATTTCTTGGATTTTGACCGAGTAACGAGAAATAGAAGTGGGCTTGCTTAATGTGATTGCTTCTTTTGTTATAAATTAATGTAGGGCTGAGCTCAGGGGGGAAAATCTGTGGAAGGATTGCAGTCCCCTTGAAGAAAGGGTGGTCAAAGTTACATGTCTCAATTTCAAATGTTGCCACTACTCCCCAACAAGAGGTGCTAATTTATTTGCATTCTTGATTCCATAGTTTGAAATGCTTTGTTCCCTTAATTCCATGTTTTTTTTTTAGATTTTGGTTAGGAGGGTGTTTTGTTATCCAAAATTATTCATTAAAAACTCTTATTGTGCATAATTGAGTTGAAGGGTAATGATAGGTTAAGAAGTTAATCTTATCTCATTTGTGGTACTTGTGGATAATCCATATCATAATACAGTTCAGTTTCAATTAATATGTTCCTCTTTCCTTTAAAGTCTTTGTAAGAAAGAATAGAATATGATGCTCAAGTGAAAAGCTTTAAGAGAGAAAGAATAGAATCTGATGCTAAAGTGAGAAAATCTTTATTTAATTGGATAATGTAGCTTGTAGTGTGTATATATCAGGTTCAGAAGTTAGCTTCCTCTAAGGAGAGCCAGAGGCCAGTCTACCCATTTGCAGCCATAGTTGGGCAAGATGAGATGAAACTATGCCTCTTGTTGAATGTGATTGACCCTAAGATAGGAGGGGTGATGATCATGGGCGATAGGGGGACAGGGAAGTCTACAACCGTTAGATCTCTAGTCGACTTACTCCCTGAAATCATAGTAGTCGCTGGGGATCCATTCAACTCCGATCCAGAGGATGGAGAAGTGCAGGGGCCAGAAGCACGTGAGAAGTTCATGAAAGGCGAAGAACTCCCAGTTGTTCTGACCAAAATCAATATGGTTGATTTACCTTTGGGTGCTACAGAAGACAGAGTTTGTGGGACAATTGACATTGAAAAGGCTCTTACTGAAGGTGTGAAGGCATTTGAGCCTGGCCTCCTAGCAAAGGCCAACCGAGGGATTCTTTATGTGGATGAGGTTAATCTTTTGGATGACCATTTAGTTGATGTTTTATTAGACTCCGCTGCCTCGGGTTGGAATACCGTCGAAAGGGAGGGAATCTCGATTTCACATCCAGCCAGGTTTATACTCATTGGATCTGGGAACCCGGAGGAGGGAGAGTTAAGACCACAGCTTCTTGACCGGTTTGGAATGCATGCCCAAGTTGGGACAGTAAAAGATGCTGAGCTGAGAGTAAAGATTGTTGATGAAAGAGCAAGATTTGATAAGAACCCTAAAGAATTCCGCGAGACTTACCTTGCAGAGCAAGAGAAACTCCAGCAGCAAATTTCCACAGCTAGGAGTTGTCTTTCTTCAGTCACGATTGATCATGATCTCAGAGTGAAAATCTCAAAGGTCTGCGCTGAGCTCAATGTCGACGGATTGAGAGGTGATATTGTCTCCAATAGGGCTTCAAGAGCTCTGGCTGCTCTTAAAGGAAGAGATAAAGTAACAGCAGAGGATATTGCAACCGTCATCCCTAACTGCTTGAGACACCGTCTTAGGAAGGATCCTCTTGAGTCGATCGATTCAGGCTTGCTTGTGATTGAGAAGTTCTACGAAGTTTTTACGTAAGGGAGGTAAGTATTTCACCTGCTCTTCTATTTGGGGTTGAAGCATTTCATATGGCATTCAATACTAGAGCTACAAAACCAACAGAGAGCTCATGCTATTTTGTGGACATGATCTATTGTAGTAATGAATTTATTTAGTCACATAATGTTGATAGACAAGAATATGCTATAATGCAAGATAATTTCTGACTATATGCAAGTAGGAAGAGCCATGATTCACCCTTCTTGCTAAACTTTTGTGAGCTATAAATAACATATTTGACTAATAGTGATTAGTGGGTGTAGAGATCTTGTAGTAGTTGTAATGGATGAGTGATCTTTTTTGTAGATTCTGCTGTTTGTATTGTTTGCAAACCGCACTATACTATGCTTTTTCATTTAACATTTTGAATTCGTGACTTTTAGCTATGCTATGGAATGATTTCTAATGTTTAGCCCAATTTACCATTGAAACATATCATTTTTTTCTTTTATAAAGTCAATTTAATAATATCTTGAAATAATAATAGTAAATTAGAAGTATTGATATAACATGTTAAGTATGGTCCTGTAGTTCAGTTGGTTATGAGCCGAAGGTCGCGGGCCATGACCACGGTTTTATTTTTTAATAATTTTTTTTAAACAAATGATGCAGTGCCTCGTGAATATTTTAAACAAATGATGTTGGGCTACTCTGAATATTTAACAAATTTATAGCGATGCTGGGCCGCTCGCGTATTTAATACATATTACAAATACACAAAAGTGTTGGGCCCGCCCAAACAGCAGCAAAAAGGCCACTGTTTGATTTTAAAATAATACTAATAGAAATTAAATATTTTAGTAAACTCTAAAAATCATTATGAAATGCAACTGAAATTAATAAATTCCATTCTATATAATTATCTAATATGATAATGAGTACTTAGTCTCAGTAATTTGTATGTCCACTATCGCTAATGTACCTTATCTTATTTTCCATGATCAGACCTTCGTTCACTTCAGATATGGGTTCTCTCTCTCTCTCTCTCTCTATATATATATATATATATATATATATATATATATAAAAAGAACAATAATACAAAAGTAGGAGTGGCCAATGCCCCAATCTCATAGCAATCAAATTAAAATATAGTATAAGAGTAACAAAATAAGATTAATTGACAGGAGGAGCCATCATTAATAATGATTAATAATCCAAGGGTTGGGTTCCGCAGTCGCTATAACCGCAGATTGACTAGGATAGAACTACAACTTTTCTGTACTATTCGGATTTTGGAGTTGTCGGTTGAGGAAGCAAATTATTTGGAATCCAAAGCGACATGCCCTGAATTTCTTATTCGTTGATACGTTTTTAGGTTGATTTCGGCAAGGCTACCCATTTTGTATGCATTCTCTTTCCTCTCTACCTTCTACTTCAAGTTTCTACATATCTGCTTCTGTATTTCTTCTCTTTCACTCATACTTTTTCCATCCCACTCCAATCTCCATCACTACTTTTTGTTCCTATTTTTCTGGCTAAAGGAGCAGTCTTTACTGTGGTGGCCACTTTTGGTTTGTGAGGTTATTGATTTGCCACATTGCTGTCTTTCTTGTTTATGAGATTATTTGTTAAGCCCCAGCCGGATTTAGGTCAGAAATTGGAGATCGAAGAGGCTGAGATTAGGGCTCCGGAATTGGGGATCGAAGAATCAAAGGAAGAAGGGGAAATATCTGAGCTGGATAAGGGGCTGGAAGTATATGTCGACGCCCTAGACACGATCTCGGCCGTTGATGAAACGAGTGGCTAGGATGGCCTCGGGGGGAAAAGACGCGCACGTGGAGGCCATCGACATATTCCACGTGTTATCTTATTTAATTCTTAAGCATCTTTAATTACTGTTGGGTTATGAGTCAGTAGATGGTATTCAGCTGTTAGTGGTTAAAATAATATGGGGGGTGTGCAGAAATGTACAAAACAAACAATCTTAAATGCAAAAATATACATGAGATTCCATAATTGCAAAAATGTACATTTTGTCCTCTAAAACCTATAAAGTTACCTAGGTTAATAGGTTTTTCTATTTCATCTTACTTTTGCAGAGAGTGTCTTGTCTTTTACTTATTTAACATTCTCTCTCTTCCTTTGACCTTGATTTTTTTTTCCTTCAAAGAACGCGGCGCACTTTTACTTTTTTTTTTTTTAACAGTAATTTAAAAATAAAATATGGTCCGATCGATCGGCCTTGTCCCATCGATCGGACCAATTTTTTAATTTAAAAAATAAAATATGGTCCGATCGATCGGCCTTGTCCGATCGATCGGACCATTTTTTTTAATTTAAAATACTAACATGGTCCGATCGATCGGCCTTGTCCGATCGATCGGACCATTTTTTTTTTTACATTTTCATTTTCATGCCATCGTCCAACTTTTTTTTGTCTTCATGCATGCGAGAATAATTTCGTCCTCATGCATGCAAGTATTTCTTACAACTGACTTTTTTTTTTTTGTTTTTTAATCAAGAATCAAAGTATTTACGAGAGAAAAAAAAATGCGGAAAGATATTCACTTACCTTTTTACCTAGTGACATGCAATAAAGTTGCGAAAAAACCCGAACTCTATACACACAGTAGGAGGAATCTGATTCTTTTCCTCTTCACACGCAACACAGTATACTCTTCTATGATTATTTTCAGATGCAAAAAAATTGAACTCTATAACAAGGAGAGCAAGGTGCGAGAGAGCGAGAATTTTATTTCAGAGAACGAGAGGGAGGGAGCGAGGGTCCTTTAAACGCGACAGAGAACGAGAGCGAGGGAGCGAGAGTGTGAAACAATTTTAAAGGTAACCCTATTCCATAAATTGTTATATTTGTTGCTTGATTTTAGGTAAATATCTATGTATTATTTTGAGGGCGTATGATTTTCCTTGATTTGAGGGGTAAATATATACGTATGATTTTTGCTTTATTTGAGGGTAAATATCTATGCTTGATTTGAACGAATTTTTTTGCTTGATTTTGCTTGATTTGAGGAGTAAATATGTACGTATTATTAGTTATAAAATATCTTATGTGTTGTTCTCCGCATGTTAGCTTATCTTTGCTCTCCGCATGTTAGCTTATCTTATGTGTTGTTTACGGAGTACTAAGTCTGGTTTTGCGGAGTACTAAAATACTTTTTTCTTTTTTAATTCTTTCCGGATGTCTACCCGGACACGTGTAATCGTAAAGTATGGAGGTTGTTTCTTGGGTTCAGATTACAAAGGTGGGGATGAACAACTTGCCCCACTTCGGACCGACCAATTAACATTGTTATCCTTAAGAGCAAGCATCGAAGCCCGTACACAAATTAACTCACGGCTTACCCCCTATGCGCTTTATTCGTTGGAGCATGCTCGATCTGGAAAGTTGATTAAGTCATTAATGATGACGGATGATGACTTGGTTCGACTTATCAACTTAGAGACCGATCCAACTGTTTGCGTCGTTTTGACGGCTGATCGTGCCGGAACATCACAACAAGGGCATTACGTCCCTTCATTTGATTACCAATTTAGTTTCCCAAATATGTTTGGTGATGCATATGGTCAAAGCGGAGCTGCATATGAGTTTGGAAGGCAAGAACAACAACCGGAGCAAGAAGAAGAAGAGCAACAAGAGGAGCAAGAAGAAGCAGAACAGCAGGATGAAGGTGCGAATGATAATAACGATGATGATGATGATACGTATGACGAGGATTATACGGCAGAGGAAGAGGATGAGGATGAGGATGAGGAAGACGAACTTGTTGTCGCTAAAAACTTTTATGGAACCATGTATGAGTTTGCATCATGGATTCGTGGGGAAGGCGGTTTAAACCGGCTAATGACACTTCTAGAGCAGCCACAGAACAGAGCGGTTGCCCTACAAGACGAAGATAATGAAGTTGTCGACGAAGTCAGAAATTGGCTAGTGCCAATTATTCCGCCAGGTCAAGCAGGTGTCATTAGTTGTACGGATATAGAGAAGATTGAAGAGGGCATTCTTGGAAACGGCAACATCTTTTGGAAGAAGGACGCCCTAACAATAGCCGTTGGTCTCTGGCATTTAGAGTGTCGACGGTCTTATAAAGTGAAGAGGGCAAGTCCTCAGTATCGGTGGTTTGAATGTGCATTGTGGGCGATCTTTGTCCATTCGTAGTACGTGCACGACATAATGGTATTTATTGGACAATTTACGATTTTGTGCCGGAGCACAGATGTCAGTATGACTTTGATAATGCCGGACCGATCACTGTTACTGCAAAGACTATCGGAGCCTATTTTGGGCAAAGAATGCGTATGGAGGGAACGATGTTGCGACCTCGAGACATGATCAATGAGATGCGTCTGAAATTTGGTGTGAAGGTGGAGTATTATAAGGCCCTGCGTGCTAGAAACAATGCGATTCAATTGATTTATGGGAGTCACGAAGACTCGTACAAGATGCTCCCTCGATATTTGCACATGTTGAAGCAGGTAAACCCCGGAACGGTAACTAATGTTCGTGCCGACAGCGACGGGAGGTTCGAGTACGCGTTTGTTGCATGGGGCCAGTGCATCCCCGCATTTATGTGGCATTTGAGGAAGGTGATTGTAGTTAATGGAACTCACTTTGAAGGGAAAGAATACCGGCATTCTCTTTTGCTGCATTACTAAAAGACCGCAACGAACAGCTTGTACCGCTCGCCATTGGCATTGGACCAATTGAGAACAATGACTCATGGGCGTGGTTTCTACTGAAATCTTAAGCGAGTGTACGGTTCGAGCGGCGACCTCACGATCGTGTCCGACCAAAGACGTTAGTATTAAAAATGCTTTGTCGAAGCGGTGTTTCCCGGAGTTCCTCACGCCTTTGCAACGTCCATCTTAATAACAAGCTCACGTCTTACAAGAATGAAGTACCCTACATGTTCCGTCGGGCGACCACGCATACCGTGAGTCGGACTTTAGGAAGTACATGGCATCAATCCTCGTGGCGAGTGAAGGAGCATACAACAAGCCGATAGAGGTTGGTCCCGAACGTTGGGCCCTGGCCGCAATGTCCGCGGCGTCGCTACGGCCTTTCTATCATCAAATTATGTCGAGTCTTTCAACGGAAGACTTTTGTGGGCCCGTCGATTGCCGATTTGCTCGATGATAGACACGATACGAGCAATTATGGAGTCATGGTGGGATGAAAGGCGTCAACTGCTGAGTGAGAATAGCCATCCGTTGGTGGACGTTGCGAAGAGGAAGTTAAGCGCGCAGATTGACCTTGCACGCTCATATACTGTCACCTTAACCGCCAGAGGAAGATACAAAGTCAACGACAGGAGAAATCACAACTATAAGGTGGATTTGGAGAACCAAACGTGCACGTGTCACGAATTTGATATGGACCTAATACCATGCTCCCACGCTGCCGCTGCGATTCTGTATGAATTCTTTTACACTTTTTAATCACTTATTATATATCTAACACATTTTTTGTTTTACAAACATGTTGTCGCTGACAGGGAGAGCGGAGACCATTTTTACAATTATGTCCACAGTATGTACACTACAAGCAACCACAGGGATATTTACGAACACCACTTTAATTCGTTACCTGCATTGGAACTTTGGACCATTCCTGACCATATTCGAGATGCAGGTCCACTGTTACCACCCCTAGCGAAGCGTCAGGCCGGTCGCCCAAAGCAGAGACGTTACCGATCGGGAGCGGAGGCCTCCACAAGCTCAACTCAAGGTCGTAGCAGAAAGTGTGGTGTTTGTCACGAAAGAGGCCACACAAGGAGGACATGTTCACAGAGGGAGACACAAGATTAAATTTGTGGTGTCTTAGTTCTAGTTTATTTTCTATATATTATTTGAAGTATGAAGTTTGTTTTGTTGAAACCCTAATTCGGTATGGTTGTTCCCTAAACCTTAATTGACAAAATCTAAATTAAATAGCGTATAAACCCTAAATTAAATAGCGTATAAACCCTAAATTAAATAGCGTAATTTAAAAAAAAACTATGGTCCGATCGATCGGCCTTGTCCGATCGATCGGACATATGTTTATTTATTTATTTTTTAACATAGTAATATATTTTTTACTTATTTTTTATTTTTTAAAAAAATACATATCCGATCGATCGGCCTTGTCCGATCGATCGGACATATGTTAATTTATTTATTTTTTAAAATCAGTAATTTAAAAAAACATATGTCCGATAATTTTAAAAAAAAAATTATGGTCCGATCGATCGGCCTTATCCGATCGATCGGACCATATATTTATTTATTTTTTTGACATTAGTAATTTAAAAAATATATGTCCGATCGATCGGCCTTGTCCGATCGATCGGAACATATATATGTATTTATTTTTTTAACATTAGTAATTTAAAAAATATATGGTCCGATCGATCGGCCTTGTCCGATCGATCGGACCATATATTTATTTAATTTTTTTTTTAAAAAGTCCGATAATTTAAAAAAAAATTATGTATGTATTTTTTTTTTTAACATTAGTAATTTAAAAAATATATGGTCCGATCGATCGGCCTTGTCCGATCGATCGGATCATATATTTATTTTATTTTATTTTTTTAAAAAGTCCGATAATTTAAAAAAAAATTATGTATGTATTTTTTTTTTTTAACATTAGTAATTTAAAAAATATATGGTCCGATCGATCGGCCTTGTCCGATCGATCGGACCATATATTTATTTATTTATTTTTAAAAAAAAGTCCGATAATTTAAAAAAAAAATTATGTATGTATTTATTTTTTTTAACATAATTTAAAAAATATATGGTCCGATCGATCGGCCTTGTCCGATCGATCGGACCATATATTTATTTTATTTTTTTTTAAAAAAAGTCCGATAATTTAAAAAAAAATTATGTATGTATTTATTTTTTTTAACATAATTTAAAAAATATATAGTCCGATCGATCGGCCTTGTCCGATCGATCGGACCATATATTTATTTTATTTTTTTTTAAAAAAAGTCCGATAATTTAAAAAAAAATTATGTATGTATTTATTTTTTTTTAACATTAGTAATTTAAAAAATATATGGTCCGATCGATCGGCCTTGTCCGATCGATCGGACCATATATTTATTTATTTTTTTTAAAAAAAGTCCGATAATTTAAAAAAAAATTATGTATGTATTTATTTTTTTTTAACATTAATTTAAAAAATATATGGTCCGATTGATCGGCCTTGTCCGATCGATCGGACCATATATATATTTATTTTTTTTAAAAAAGTCCGATAATTTTAAAAAAAAATTATGTATGTATTTATTTTTTTTAACATAATTTAAAAAATATATGGTCCGATCGATCGGCCTTGTCCGATCGATCGGACCATATATTTATTTTATTTTTTTTTTTAAAAAAAGTCCAATAATTTTAAAAAAAAAATATGTATGTATTTATTTTTTTTTTTAACATTAGTAATTTAAAAAATATATGTATTTATTTATTTTATTTGCCGACAGCTGTCACAGCTGGATTATTTTGCCGACAGCTGTATATACAATCCGACCGATAGGATGATTAAGTGATACCCCAAAAACTATTCATCAAAACCCCAAATACTATTCCTCTAAACCCTCAAAACCCTTGATCAAAACCCCAAATACTATTCCTCTAAACCCTCAAAACATCAAATTCGAGCAACAAAAAGTGATATAAGAAGAGGATATTGAGGATATCATGAATAACTTTGAAATATAATAATACAGACATAATTAAAAAAAAAACTTTCGAAATCTTCTTATATTTCAAAAAATGAGTTCATTTTTTGTATAAAGTCATAACTAATTCTATCGTTCTAAGAATGATTCATGTTTAATTTTGCTAATGTATACATATATATAAAGCTTTATTACACCATCCGTGATTATTCCCTGAAATATTTATCAAATTTTTATTTTAAATTTTTATTTTAATTTTTTAAGTGTTTATTTCAAATATATTGATTTTTTAAGTATAATTTTGATTATTAATACCATCCGTGATTTTGATTATATTGATTTTTTATTTCAATTATATTGATTTTTTAAGTATACTTAAAAAATAATTAAAAAATAATTTTGCTAATGTATACATATATATAAAGCTTTATTACACCATCCGTGATTATTCCCTGAAATATTTATCAAATTTTTATTTTAATTTTTATTTTAATTTTTTAAGTGTTTATTTCAAATATATTGATTTTTTAAGTATAATTTTGATTATTAATACCATCCGTAATTTTGATTATTAATACCATCCGTGATTATTAATACCATCCGTAATTTTTTTAATAAATATTAAATATTTATTTTAAAAAAAAGTCAAAAATTAATACCATCCATAATTTTATTTTTAAAAAAAAATAATATTTATTTTATTTAACATGTAATTTAAATAATAACTGATCGATCGGCCTACTCCGATTGATCGGACCATATTTTTATTTAAAAAATAATTAAATATTTATTTTTTAAAAAAAGTAAAAAAATAATACCATCCATAATTTTCGACCATAATTTTTTTTAACATGTAATTTAAAAAAATAATAATATGGTCCGATCGATCGGCCTTGTCCGATCGATCGGACCATATATTTTTTAAACTAAAATTATGGTCCGATCGATCGGCCTTGTCTGATCGATCGGACCAAATATTTTTTAACATGTCGTTTTTAACATTTCAAATCGGTTGAAAAAAGTGAAAAAATAATACCATCCATAATTTTCGACCATAATTTTTTTTAACATGTAATTTAAAAAATAATAATAATATGGTCCGATCGATCGGACCATATATTTTTTTAAACTAAAATATGGTCCGATCGATCGGCCTTGTCTGATCGATCGGACCAAATATTTTTTTTTAACATCAAGCAATATTTTTAACATTACGATACCACACATTTTATTGATACATAAAATTCAAGCAATATCACAGAGTTCAAAACATTTTACAGCCATCCAATTACGATATTTATTAATGTTTCGCTCTTCAAAACCCCATACCCGAGTAGGAAAACCGGTGAGGAGACGCTCTATAGTCATGCATGTAAATACCCCGCAACTATACGAATCCAATTGCAAGTACTGCTCTTCATCATCCATAAGCACAATTGAGGGCCTCTTACCTCCGGGAAATGGATAACCATATGGATTACACGCCCAATAGTTCCCGTGCCATAAGAATCGCGCTATAAATTTTCGGAAACCCATAAGGCATTTGACACGCCAATTAAATACCTTGGGATCTCTAAATTCATTTTTCGAGTCAAACATCTCGAGCTTCCAATCTGAAATACATAACCGCAATACGAACCAATGGTGTGCTGCCAAGATTGGAAATATGATCTACAATAGATACAAATATATAATTTAGAACCTTAAAATTATTATATATAAAATATATAAATAGTACTCACATATTTGGCGGAGTACCAATCGCTTGTCCCAAGTTTTGGATTCCCCTTAACGCACTGCACATCCTCCTCTTTCGGAACCCATTTATAATCATTATCATTCTCGTGTCTATTATTTTCTGGATTCTTCACGCACTTGAGCCACTCATTCATAATACCCATCTATAAACAATTATTCAATGATAAAATTAAATCAAACAAATACCATATTTTTCAAAAAATACTCAAATATGAAATATACTTACAAAGACTGTAGAGTCCGCTATGACTGTGTATTGGGCATCTGGAGTCACGGGTAGGTTACCTTGAACTAGCCTGACCCGCAGTGACTGGATATAGCAGTTTACCATCTCACAATCCATTTCAGAATCAATCTTTATAAAATCCTTGAACCATTCTCGTTGAAGTGGAAAACCATCTGGACGTCGAAAGGCCAAGGATTCACTGGACAAATACTGCTCAAAACTCTGAGCCAACGAGTTACTCGGCTCAAACATAGCCTACAAAAGACAATTATTAAATTAGGAAAAGAAATTAAATTAATTGAAAAATTCTCTTACCAACTTGCCGCCAGGTTCAACATCCATAGCCTGACCATGCTGATTAAAGGTCGGTGGTGCGGGCTCATCCCACCGGGGCCACTGTGTAGCCTGAGCGTGCCAGCTATATCCAGACTGAAATGACATATTACTTCTATCCAGCATCTCCTCACACCTACTCACTAGCTCCTGACTCAGAGTCCGATGATAATCATCAATTCTATTCATCATAGCTTGCTCGCATCTTTCAAAATTTTCTTGAATAGATTGACTGATCATGGCCTCTATTCTTGGGTCCAGAAAACTAGATGTCTCACCAACGGCTAATAATTATCAAAGAAGATGACGATTATTAAAAGAGGAATTGACTAGAAATTTTTTACTGTGAATTTAAGTTTATTACCTGATGCATCTCTCGCTGCTGATGAAGATGCTTCTGTACGGCGAGCCCGCCTCCGACCTCTCCTACTCTCTACCACAGTGTGCTCCTCCTCCTCACCGACAACTCCTCTGCTCGAACTACGTCTGCTCTCCTCGGTGCGCCTGATCAAGATACGCTGTCCATCTTGGTCATATTGCGCCGGCTGTAGGGGATTCAAGGGCACAGGAAAGTGTAGCCCAAATGGATTACTACCATCTGCACTCTGCCAATATGGACAATTCTTCTCAATCTCGGTCGGTACTAACATTTCAAACACTACCGAGTCTCTCATCTAAAATACATAATATTTGTGCATTAAATATTAATAAGAAAATCCATAACATATTCAATATGTAATTAATAATAAAAATATTTTTACCTGGCGCTTAAAAAACCCGGCTATATCACGCTGATCGGCGTCATTAAACGACCACCGTAAATAACGAGGATAACCATCGGGATTTAGAAGGGTCGCACAACGAGCTCCAAAACTTGGAATGGCCTCATATGCCCACACCTATATTACAATATAAATATATCGAATTATTTCAACTAATAAAAAATTATAAATTAGTAATAATTAAGTTGTCAACAAATATTATACCTGTAGTGCCCAAATCGGCCCGTAGAGATTATACTTAGATCCTACGAGGTCCAAGGAATTTGGTACGTAACTGAGGTAGTGCAACATGGCCTCGTAGGTAAAAGCACCCCATGGGAAGGCATTCCATTGGTCAACATCATCAACCAATACCCATATCCATGTATCAATTTTCTTAGTCTCTGCAGGAGCATAGAACCAGAAGAAAAGAGCTAAAATATTCGACAACTTAATCAAGTCATCATCTGAAACGCCATCGGGCTCATATTTACAAAACCAGCTTAACAACTGCTTTGCTTCAATCGGTCTCCCACCATTGAATCTGCCGTAGACCTTGGATTGAGTAGGATGATAAAATGCTGACATGTCAAAACTACACTCGTCGAACATGAGCCCAGTAACCAATGCAAAGTTCGGATGAGAGAAACGGATGTTCTGACCAACATAATTAAACCAAACCTCCGAAGGTCGTACCGAAATCTCATAGCATAATAGCTGGTGAAGAGCCCGCATAGCATTCTTACCTTCTGGCCAACCCACTATGCCCCCGAATTGACCATTAACAAACCGTTTGATTAGATCCACACCACCCTGCAGACCTAATTTCTATCTAATCAAAGCCCCTAAATTATGCTTATAATATATTGTGATCCTCGGAGAAACGTCTCGTAGTGCTAGTCGTTTAAAATTGACCTATATATAACAATTAATATTTAATCAAATTATAATTAATACAGTTATAATAATTAAAAATAAACTCACAAAAAAAAAATTACGTAAAATGTCGGCCGGTCAGACCGGCAGAACGGTTCAGACCGGTCAGACCGGTCGGCGGTGAATGTCGGCCGCCGCGATTTCAACCATTTTTTCCGGCGATTTCTACCCCAATTTCACCAATTTTCACCCAATCCAAACAAATCTATATTATACTCACTAAACCCAACATATATATTTCATAAAAAAACCACTTTTAAACATGTAATTATACATTAATTTCACATCTAAAATTTAATTTTATTTCAAATAAATACTAACCTCTTCCATTGTTACGAGCGGTTTCGAGCGGTTTGGAAGATCCTAAGCGTGCCCAAGTGAGTAGCTTTCGTGCCGATAGATTTCTCGGATTCAATGGGCCGATTTGAGTGTGCCGATCTAGTGTGCCGATGTGTGCTGTGTGTCGCTGTATGTGTGCTGTGTGTGTGCTGTATGTATTTATATATATTAGGGTGCCGATCGATCGGGTTGTGCCGATCGATCGGCCCGTATAATTTTTTTTTATATTAATATATTAGTGTGCCGATCGATCGGGCTGTGCCGATCGATCGACACATATATTTTTTTTTAATATTTATGTATATTTATATATATATATATATTTATATATTTTTTATATTAATATATTAGTGTGCCGATCGATCGGGCTGTGCCGATCGATCGGCACATATATATATATTTTTTTTAATATTTATGTATATTTATATATATATATATATATATGATATATTAGTGTGCCGATCGATCGGGCTGTGCCGACCGATCGGCACATATAATTTTTTTATTTTATGTATAATTATTTGAGATATATTAATTTGCGCCCGATCGATCGGGCCGTGCCGATCGATCGGCACAAATAATTTTTTTTTTTAAATTTATGTATATTTTTATATATATATCGCATATATATATTAGTGTGCCGATCGATCGGTCTGTGCCGATCGATTGGCACATATAATTTTTTTTATTTTATGTATAATTTTTTTAGAGAGAGTCCCGATCGATCGCCACAAATAATTTTTTTTTAATTTATGTATATTTATATATATATATATATATATATATATATATATTTAATTATGCCCGATCGATCGGACGGTGCCTAAATTAAATTATGATTCAATTATTGAAATTGACTAAATTATATTTTCAAAATTGCCTAATTAAATTAACAAAATTGCCTAATTAACAAAACCGGTTTTTCGATAAATTATCAAAATTTCCTAATTAAATTAATGAAATTGCCTAAATTAAATTAACGAAATTGCCTAAATTAAATTACTGAAATTGCCAAAAATAAATTCTCGAAATTGTCTAACGAAAATGCCTAAATTAAATTAATGAAATTACTTAAATTAAATTATCAAAATTGCATAAATTTTGTAAATTAAATTTAATAAAATATTAAAATTTCCTCAAATTGAATTCATAAATTAAATTAACAAAATATTAAATTTTCGTTAAATAAATTAAATATACAAAAATATAAAATTTTCGACTCAGGTTTTTAAAACATAAAATTTTCGACGGCGGTGGTCGACTTAGGTTTTTAAAATATTTAAACAAATATGTTCAGGTTTTTTGTTTTACGAAAATATTCAATTAAAGAAGTTTTTTTTAAATAACTTTAGCTTTTTTTAAAAAAATCACCAACTTTTATTTTGCTAATTTCGAGACTACATATTCAAAAAGAAAAAGATTCCAACACAAACTGCAAACACACCTGCACACACACCTGCACACACATTGGAGGTGAAGTAGGGTCATTTGTATATTATTGCATTTATGAAAAAGTTTGTATATTTTTGCATTTTCAAACATGGAAATGTATACTCTTGACATTCCCCTCAAATAATATTGGGGGAAATCATAGTAGTACTATGGAATTGAAGATCCCAAAACCCAGCTGATATCAGTAGTGTAGTGTCGTGAAAGGACTAGATGATGTATAGGCCAGACTGTTTTTTATGTATTTATCTTTGTGTCTAAGTCCTGTACGGGGTAAAATATTGGATTGATCTTCTGTCGAAGTTACCTTCCAAAACCCCACATCATCAGTGTAATTGCTTGCGTTCTTAAGTCATCAGCTGATCTTCGCCTCAGTAGAAGACATCTCATCAGCTGACAGACATCAGCAGAAGAACTCTATGCAAGCTCAGTACCTTCGCGAAGATTCACCGACCATACTTAAGAGAATATCTCTTGTCGGCCGACTCGGACGAAGAAGACAGAGATCGCTTAAAGTCTATCAGATCCGACGAAAAAATGACTCGGCCGCTAAAGTCATTTCGAAAGTCGCGAGAAGACATACGAGGATTAGAGAGAGTCAACTCCGATGTCTGACACAATCTCACCTACCACAAACCTCGACCAATGAGAAGCCGACAACGCTTTATCTGCTCTGACCAACTAAAGCTGCTCTCATGTACAGTGTCCAACAACTCTGCTGCAACAATTCGAATTTATGGCCGTTTTCTTTGGAATCTTGTAACACGTGGCATCGTCTTCTCCAATGGATATATGCCTGCTCACAACTATAAATAGAGACGAAATCTGAGCTTCACGCACGGGATATCAAGGGAAAAACGCTCAAGCTTTCGAACAACTCTAGCGCATTCAAGATCAATCCAGCGAAGAACTTGCCCAATAGAATATCATTAGTTCTTCTCTCTAGAGTTCTTTAGATACCTCTTCTCTAGCTAAGCTCATTGCCAAATTTATAGCTTAGAAATTCGAAGGAGTTCATTTTTAGTGATTGTTCTTACTGTAAGAACTCCTTCCTAGTTGGAGATTATCCCCTCCCTTTCAAACCTCGGTTTGATTTGTAAAGTCACTAAGGACTATAACTTAGAAGGGTCATCCGGTGTACATGCATTCCTTGCTGAGACTTGCTCAGATAAATCAACAAGAACTCATGTTCGGCAGGACCGTGGACGTAGGATCTTGCGTATCCGAACCACGTTAAAAATTGCTTGTGTTATTTACTGTTTTATTGCATTGCTACAAACTGATTAAAAATCATATCTTTGCATAAAACGTATTTTTCAAAGCGCACTAGCCAAATACTTAAACTTGCAAAATCACGTTTTCAAACTGAGACGAATCTACGGGCCCCACACTCTTATCCGCACAACGTCTCCGACTGAGTTTCAAGTACTGACAAAAGTCAGTAGGAGAGCTCAGTAGTTGGCACACTTCTGACCCGCGATCGAAGGTTACTATTTAGCACTGTTCATCAGTTGCAACTTACAGCTCAGCTGTCCTTCACGTTCTGATAAAAAGAAACTGTGATCAGGTGTATTCACCCCCCCCTCTACACCTAACTATCATCTCCGGACCAACAATTGGTATCAAAGCGCACGGTGTTCTTCTGAATAACCGGTTCTGAAATACTGGTCTTCTCGAACAGATCCTGAAAACATTTTTGTGCACAAGCATCTCTTCATTCATCCTTATACTCGTACCCATTATGTCTGATATGTTAGGTATTCGGATGGAACCGATGTTCTCAGTAGAGAACTACACGGTATGGCGTGTGAGAATGGAGGCACACCTAACATCGCTGCATGACAGCATGACGGACGTCCTTGAGACAGGACCCATCATTCCCATGATCGACAGCGTACAATTTGCCGCTGTGGGAGGTGTAGGAGCACAGACTGGTGCTAAGGTCGCCAAAGAAAAATCTGCCTTCACACCAGAAGAGAAAAAGCTGCACAACCTCGACCGAGTTGCACGTAATGCAATCCTGACTACGCTCAGTGATTCTCACCTCGGGAGGGTGCAAGACTGCAAGACGGCGAAAGAACTTTGGGATGCCATGGCTGTACTAAGCCAAGGAACCTCGCAGATCAAAGAGAACAAGCTCGAATTAGAGCTACAAAAGTTCGACGCGTTTGCCATGGAACCCAGTGAGACCATTGACGAGCTAAGCGTCAGATTCACAAACCAAGTCAATGTGATCAACGGGCTGGGGAGGATGTTCACCAACAAAGAGATGAACACCAAGATCTTAAGAGCGCTACCTCGACAGAAGTGGCTTCCATTTGCTACTTATTTACGTCGCTCTGATCTTAATGCTCTAACTCCTGATGTTATCTTTTCAGAATTAAAAACAGAGGAATTTGAGCACAGCCTACCCCAATGATGTTCCGGTGCTCCAGTGACACTCGAGTTGACCATGCTTTCAAAGCAATCAGCAAGAAAGCGGAATCAAACCCATTTCTTCCAAAGGCGTAAGAGCTGCGGCGCAGAAACAAAGTCCTCCGAGACATCGCATCCCGACCCACTTGCGCTTATGGCTCTCAAATATCAAAGAGAAAAAGGAGAGAGTCGAAAGTCGAAGAAATACAACTGAGATTCTCCCTCAGGTAAGAAAGATTTTCGAAAAAGGGAAGAATCTAAACCTTCTACTGACTGGAGGAACACAGAACCTGATGCGAGTCCATCCAAAGATTCAGCTGGAAAAAGCAGCAGATCATCTGTCTGTTACAACCGCAAGAAGGAGGGACACTATCGCATTCGAATGTCCCGAACTCTCAACCGCTCAAAGAGCGTAACGAACGAGCCGACGCGAGAAATTTGCCCGTAGGAGGCAGGCCTACATAGCCGGAGAGATATCCGATGACTCAATTGAGGAAGATACATTCATGTATTCTTCTGAAGATGAAGCTGCATTTGTTGCCGTTGAGATCGGAGAAACAGATCCTGAAGAAAATGCAGAATATTGTCTGATGGCCGGAGAAGAGGCTGAGGTAAATTCTAAACTTAATTTAACCTCTTCTTCTCACAGCACACACGACACGTGCTCGGTCACATATGAGCCTCTAGATGTGGTACAAGCCTACGATGATCTACTAGAGGAGCAAATTCAGCTGAGCAGAGAGTTCAGCAGAACCATTCAGGAACTGGAACAGGTAAAGGCTAAGAATCAGAGACTTTCTTCTGATTGTCAGGTCTCTACTGAGTCTGAGAATCTTGTTGTGAGACTCAAGGAAGAGATTAAATCTCTTATGACTAAGTCTCAGCTTCAAGAAACTCAGATATCAGTTTTGACCAAGGACAATTCGAGAAAAAATACTGAGATAGCCCGACTCGATCGAAGCTCGCGAGGTTGAAAAGGATTATGAGTCACTTCGAAGAAGTGATGAAGTTTGGCGAGGACTGATGACTGAACAGTACCTAGGAGCTAAGGAGAAGTTGGAAAGTATGCTTAGAGCTCAAAGGCTAATAACCATGAAAGAAGGACTTGACTATACTCATGAAGCTTCCACTTCAAAGAGCTCAGAACTGCTGGCTGATAGGTTCGTCAGAGGTAAAGTTCAGACTACTGACTCAACACCTTAGGCGAAGAATAAACAGAAGATAGTTGCACCTCAGCCGAGCAACAAAAAACTACTGACCAGAGGTTCCAGCCCCATGACACCACGATCAAACTCAGGGGGAACCAAGAAGGTCAGGTGGGCGGAACAGTACAATGAACCATTGTATAAGCATCCGACTTAGTATGGTTCGTACTACTATGAGCCCAGGGTCAGGAGGAGCGCAAAGCCTCAGAAGAAGAAAGCTCCAGAACCCAAAGTCATCAGAAAGTCAGTATCTCCAAGTCCTGTGGAGAAGAAAGCTGACAAGGTTCAGAAGAAGAAGTTTCAGACTTTTAAGGTCCCTAGACAGATCTGGGTTCCGAAATCACCCACTAACATGTAAGGACCCAACTGAACCAAAGGGTACCTAAAAATGTTTCTGTTTTGCAGGTGCATAAGGACCCTTGGATTGTGGACAGCGGCTACTTGAGACACATGAATTATCAAAAGAGCCTGCTGACCAACTACATACAGGAAGATGGTCCCAGAATTGAGTTTGGTGACAACTCTAAAGGCTATACAAGGGGATACGGAACACTGAATATTGGGACTGCCTCAGTTCCAAGAGTAACATATGTTGAAGGACTTCAACATAATCTCCTTTCTGTCAGTCAATTCTGTGACAATCTGAATAGAGTTATCTTTGACGCTGGTTTCTGTGATATTGTTGATAAATCTACAGGGAAAACAGTGTTATCAGGTTCGCGGAGGAAGAATATATACGTTGCAAACTGGAAAACCGCAGAACCTGAGGCTTGCTTACTCGCACAGACGAAATCCAGTGACAAGGCAGGATGGCTGTGGCACAAGAGACTCAGCCACCTGAACTTCAAGACTATGAACAAGCTAGCCAAGAACTCTAAAGTCAGAGGACTGCCCAACGAATCGTTTATCAAAGACAGGAATTGTTAAGCATGTTTGAAGGGAAAGCAAACAAAGAGTAGCAATCCACCTATTCCGTCACCTTCCACTGATGGAATCCTTCAGCTGCTACACATGGACTTATTCGGGCCAGTTTCTCCAGTGACTATAAGAGGCAAGAAGTATGCCCTCGTCGTTATTGACGACTACTCGAGATATACATGGGTCATCTTCATAGCCAACAAATCTGATGTCATGACTGAGTTGCCCAAACTGCTGAAAAAGCTCAGTGTGGAAAAGGACATCAAGATACAAAGAATTCGCTCAGACAGAGGAACAGAATTTCTCAACTCAGTAGTTACTGTGAAAAGGAGGGAATTAAACGAAACATCAGCAGCTCGCACCCCTCAACAGAACGGACTTGCTGAACGCAAAAACAGAACACTTAAAGAAGCAGCAAGAACGCTCCTAGCAGACTCTGGACTACCCTCAAAGTTCTGGGCAGATGCTACTGACACATCCTGCTACACTCAGAATCGCTCACTACTTACACAGCAATACATGAAGACACCCTACGATTTATGGAAAGGGAGAATTCCTTCTATTTCTCATTTTCATATTTTTGGTTGTCCGTGCTTTATTCACAATAATGGGAAAGATCAGTTGAAGGTCTTTGATAGAAAATCTGATCAAGGAGTATTCTTAGGATACTCTCGAGTCAGCAAAGCCTTCAGAGTCTTTAACTATCGGACCCTTTGCGTGGAGGAAAGCCCTCATGTTGTTTTTGATGAGTTTGTTACTGAGAACAGGAAAACTACAAAGACAAATACTGAAGATGTCAGCAGCAAGCTACAACATCTCGCACTAAATGACAAAGCTGAAAAGATCCAGCATTGTTGGGATGATGAGTCAGACGATGAAGAAATTCAGACTCAGCCAACAGGCGATGTAGCTGACCTGGTTGATTTTACTGAACAGAATCAACAACAGGTAACAACGGTCGATGAGGAAGCCCCGGTGTAATCGAGACCTCTACTGAGAATATAAACTCAGGGGGAACAAATATTATTCCTGAGCTAAATGCCCCTGAACCTGGAAACTCAGTAGATCCTAACCTTCTTACTGAACTACTACAATCACAGAACAGTACAACTGAAATGCATAACACACCTACTGACTGTGCAGAAGTAGTGTCAGAAGAAGAAGCCAGACTCAGACGTTCATGGCTTGACGCTCATTCTTCAGATCTTATTATTGGAGATCCATCAGCAACTATCAGGACAAGATCTAAACTAAGTCAAGGAGAAAGCTCACTCTATTCTTGTTTCCTGTCTACAGAAGAACCTCAGTCAATAGAGGACACACTCAATGATGCTAACTGGATCATCGCCATGCAAGAAGAGCCGAACCAGTTCATTAGAAACGAAGTTTGGGAGCTTGTTGATAGACCTAGACATCAGCATGTGATTGGTACTAAGTGGGTCTTCAAGAACAAGCGTGATGAAAACAACGTCATTGTCAGAAACAAAGCTAGACTAGTTGCCAAAGGATACTGTCAAGCAGAAGGAATCGCAAGATTAGAAGCCATTCGTCTATTCCTAGCTTACGCAACGCATTAAAGATTCAAAGTATATCAGATGGATGTAAAGTCAGCTTTTCTGAACGGCGTGCTGAAGGAAGAAGTCTACGGGAACAATCGCCCGGCTTTCAGCAGGGACATCAGGTGTACAGACTTCGGAAAGCTCTGTATGGGTTAAAACAAGCACTCAGGGCTTGGTACGATACCCTATCAGACTTTCTACTTCAGAAAGGTTTTCAGAAGGGGACAGTAGATCGCACCCTGTTCAACATAAAGTCAGGAGATGACATCCTACTGGTGCAAATCTACGTGGACGACATCATTTTCGGTTGCAGAAACGTGACTATATGTCAACAATTCGAGAAAATGATGAAGGAGAAATTCGAGATGTCCATGATGGGAGAGATGAACTATTTCCTTGGATTTCAAGTAAAGCAATCACCTGAAGGAATTTTCATCAATCAAGCCAAGTACACTCGAGATCTCCTGAAAAGATTTGGCTGCTACTCGAGCAAGCCAGTCAAAATCCCCATGAATACGAATTTCAGTTAACTCTACTGATTATAGAGCTATTATTGGTTCTTTATTATACTTAACAGCTAGCCGACATGATATAACTTATGTTGTAGGTGTATGTGCAAGATTTCAAGCGGATCCCAAGCAAAGACATCTAGACTCAGCAAAGAAGATTTTGCGATATCTAAAAGGAACACCTGATGCAGGGTTATGGTATCCTGCTGATGATAATCTAATACTGACAGGTTATTCTGATGCTGATTATGCAGGATGCAGGATAGATCGAAAGTCAACTTCTGGAACGTGTCAGTTCCTAGGCAGCAAGCTAATATCTTGGTTTTCAAAGAAACAACATTCAGTAGCAACGTCCACTACTGAAGCTGAGTACATGGCTGCTGGAAGTTGCTGTGCCCAGATCCTTTGGCTTCGACAACAACTGAGAGACTATGGTATAATTCAGGATGAAGTGCCCATCTACTGTGACTCCACCAGTGCTATTGCAATAACTCAGAATCCAGTTCTCCATACGAGATGCAAGCACGTGGATATTCGACACCACTTCATCAGAGACCATGTCGAGAAGAAGGATATCAGAATGGAGAAAATCCATACTGACAAGCAAAGGGCAGATACACTGACCAAACCGCTAGCTAAGAACAGATTCAGAGAATTATCAGTTGAGCTAGGTCTACTGGAACCTACTGAGTAGAGTCAGTAGAAGAAATCAGTATGACAGGTCAAGGACTCAGTACAATGATTCAGTCGGGAGAATCAAACTGTACACAGTAAGGGGGAACGTGGTCATCAGCACATCAATCATCCTCCTAAGTTTAACGGTAACCAGCTGATCGTAAAAGTTCAGCTGAAGAGGTTTGCGTAGTATTAAATAATGATTATCAGAAGCATGCTAGCGTTTATTATCTCAGTCGCTTGCACTCAGTAGTTAATGAGCATTTATTTTCCGCCATTAATTTTTTAAGGATAAGTCAGTAGGAAACCGTTCTCATTTAAAATGACTTAGTCTTTAATGCTGCCTGCAGCGCATTTAATGCATGTCTTTTCACTTACCTTAACTGCGCATAATCCTACGTGGGTCTATGGTAGAGGCGGCTTGTGTAATCATTCTATTTATAACATCAAATCACAACCGTCATTAAAAATTTTAGATTGAACCCCAACCATCCGATCTAACCTGTTTGATACGCACGATCATATAAAATCCTTTATCTTCTACCTCAAATCCACTTTCACACTTTTATCGCCATTAGAGCTTAAGAAATTTCAGCATTTTCGATTCATCTTCTCTTCTAAATCTGAACTTTCTTTTCAACCAAGCTCTACATTTACGGTAAACATCATCTACATTATCGCGAATAAATTGTGTTTTGACTTCTATTATTTCAGTCTCTAACAGAAAATTTGCAGATAATATGGCTGTCAAAACACCCACCAACATCGATGACATCATCAAGTCCCGAATCCAGTTCGAGCCGACGATGGCGCTACACCAAGCTGATCTTCCATTTCTTGAGCCCGTCTTCACGGCTCTCGAGACTTCCGGACTAGAGCTTCTCGTCTCGAAGAAACCCAGAGCATACTTGCCCAGACAAGTTGCAGAAGTCTACTACAACTGGAGAACCCTAGATACAGGGGTGGAGGAATCCAGGTTCTCATACATGAAGGAAGTTGTCCCTCAATCTTGGGATGCCAGTGAACAAATCATCGATATCCGATCCGCCGTGGAGCTGACCTCTGATCTCCCAGCGTGCGGAGTCTCACCCATTGGATACAAGAAGAAAGAGATCAACTCCTATGTTCAGAAATTCTGTGGCAGAAACGACGTAGCCTTCAAGACAGCTCTGCCGAAGAATCTGCTGCTACCAGAGTACCGTGGGCTCGCATATATTGTTTCTCACATTCTTACGAGCTCAGCCGGTTCGTATGATCAGCTATCCAAGCCTTGCATTCAGCTGATGATGATAATAGATGATGGAGTCAGAGTTAACTGGACTGACTACTATGTGAATGAGCTTAAAGCTCAGGCTCAGAAGTTCGCAGCCACACCCACAGGAGAGAGGAGTCTTATAAGTGTGGGAAAGCTGCTGTACGGGACAAAGATGTCCATACTTATCGAAGAGTCAGTATCAGATCGCTCAGCCTTTGCTGATGCGAGATACTTCGACAGTAAGCTCATAAAGTTCAAGACAAGAGCCGCTGCTGAGAAATCCATCGGGCGAGGGCCGCCTGAGCAGAAAAGAGTCACTTCCGACTTGCCCCCTCATGTCGACCCGCCTAAGAGGAAGAGGCTCAGCAAGCCTGGACCTTCTGAGGTTCCAGCAAAACTTGCCTCTCCTCCACCCACTCAGGAGGATCCACCACTTGACGCGGACACAGGCATAGAAGGTGCCACGCTGAAAGATAAAGTCCAACGGATTAATTCCTCAGAGACTCAGTCGGACACTGGAGTACCGACTGAGGAAACCTCCTCAGAATGGACGATAATGTACTCCACCCATCTCCGAGCCACTGGAGAGGTCAGTGCTCAGATCCCCGAAATAGCTGAACATCGGGATCTGGTCGATATTGCCATAAGGGCCAGGACACAAATACTGTTGAGATTCCTTAGCTGGGATATTCTTGAAGAACTTATCAGGACTCAGTCAGCCTTGTCCCTACTGACAGAAGAGCAGAGCTTACAATCAGCTATAAGGTTTGGGGAACCAGCTGATCTAGCCTCCTTCGAGGATCTTCGCGCTGCTATGCTCTATCTGCTAAGCTTAAGATCCTCAGCTCCAGTCAACAGCCCTTCACCTCCATCTCATCATGGTGATGACAACGACGATGACAATAATGATGGTGACATGGATCAGGCGCCACCCAAGGATGCAGATTTGGGAGGATCTGCTGAGGGTAACACTCCTCGCGAACAGGGCAGATCACCACCACCCTTCACATCAGGTGATGCCCCAATTGCCTCAAAGCCGAGTCAAGCGTAACAGATCGCGACATCTGAGCAGGGGCTCGGAACCAGCAGTTATCAGATCAAACCTTCCGTGACCTCTAAGTCAGTCAACAAAGCCATCAGGCGACAGGGAGATAAGAATCGACTCCTTTCAAAAGACGTTCATGTCAAATGGGCTCAGTACATTAAGGCCCAGACTGAGAAAGTTGACCGACTCGCTCAAGGGATGCAGAAGGTCTCCGAAAACTCCTACTTCTTCTATCAACATTCAGGAGGTAGTTGAGACCGCCCTTGCAGCTCAGAAGGCGGACTTAGCCTCTCAAAGTCAGCAGTTCCTTATCTCTCAGCAGAAGTCATTCTTTGAGCAGCTGACTCAGGGCCTTACGGCAGTCCAAGCCACCATGGACGAAAGAAACAGAGTGGCCTCCTCGAGCCTTCAGAAAGCCATTCCACAACAGGCGGAGGCACTCAAAGAAATTCAGAAGGAGATGACAGAATCTCATGATCAGTCTCTGCTAAAACTTAGATAGGAGTCCGCAGCCCAACTCAAACAATTTAAAGCTGATCAGGAGAAGGAATGGGAGCAATACTGCGATGCAGTAAAAGACTTCGAATCCACCGCCACCTTCATCAAGAATCTATGCTTCAATTTGGACAAGGAGGTGACAACCATCCGCACTCGCCTCTCCCTGGCTGATGATGCCAAAAAGGGGGAAGAAGCCGTGATAGATGATCAGGCTGAGGCGGAACAGGCTGAGGTAGAGAAGAGCCCAGAAGTCCAAGTTATCAAAAAGGGGGAAGGAAATCAGGGGGAAGGTTCAGCTATTCAGGCTGGAACCAGTTCTGAAGTATCCCTTCCTGGAAATGTCCAAGTCCCAGAAGTCCAACCAGTGTGGTGATCGAGCCAAAGAAATGTTTCAACTGCCAAAGACATTGAAGATATTACTCGATTTCTCGATCAGGAGGATGAGCCACTGCCACCGCAAAGGCCGGGGAAGGAGATCACTACTGAAGTTGCTCCTCCATCTTCCCCGACGCCTAAATTTAAATCCAAAGCGGAGCAGGAGGCATTTGATAAAGAAGTTGCCCAGAAGCTGCAAGATCAGCTGGATCATGAACAGCAGATTGAAGAAGCTAAGAAGGCTAAGAAGCCTAGAAAAGCTCAAGAAGAGCTAGCCAAAGGAAAGGCTAAACTGATTCTTGATGAACAAAAGAAGAAAGCTCAAGAGGAGCTAGCCAAAGCGTCTTCTACTGCAGTCCTACCCTTAGCTCAGAGTTCTTATACTCCTACTCTTACACCTGAGCAAGAGGCCGAGGACGAGCAACACCGGGAGGCCACGCCGAAGGGATTAAATCTCCGAAGAGGAGATGCTAGATCGGCGGGTCTCGTAGAGAAGAAAAGATTGGGCGACCTCGGCTAAGATCATTCAACTGACAGATAAGATAGCCAGCGAGCCAGTAGTAGATTGGAAAAGGCAGATCCCAATGTCTTACAGGAGAGGAGCACCCAGAGCACCTTACATCAAGAAAGCTCCTATTCCTCATATAGACAGATAGGTGCCAGCAGAATCGAACGAGCAAGTAGGAGGAACTCAAAGAGGAATTTATCAAGGGATACTATGTATGGGGCTTCTATCCATCCGGGATACCACCGATCAACTCTTTGAAGAATTTATTCATCAATACAATGCCCGGCTCGGGAGATCGGCTCCTACAGATTATGGAAAGAGAGAAGATACCCCTCGAGCTCCAAGCATTCGGACGCATCCCTCCTCCTAGGACTACTCGTGGCGTGCTTTGCACGAAGGAGATAGAAGATGAGATCGAAGCGAGCCTTATCATCATGATCTAAGTTCCGATATTCCTGCGATCTCGAGGAAATCCGGGCGTTGCGTGCAAGGATTTACAAATATTATGGTGCGGATCCTCCTGGCGGCCAGTGTCCGAAGACTTCAAGAAGAAGACCCGAGAGATTCGGGCGTTAGCAATAGTCTTCTCATCCCCTGTATAGAAGAATAGGAACCCTGTAATCTTCTTCATATATATCAGTTCCTTTTCTTCTGGCCAGACAATTACTCATTGTCTAAAGGCTTTTAGTTGTGTTATGCTTATCACAATTGATCACTGAAGTGATCTGACACACACTCACATAACCGTTTTCTCTGTGTTTTGCCTATCTCTCACTGCTGAACTCTTAAGGCTAACTCGATTCGGTCTTGCAAGTCTATCTATATCGTAGTTTAGTATTCTTTCTTTATATTTTATAGAGGTTTTGGCATCATCAATTAGGGGGAAATTGTTGGGTTATGAGTCAGTAGATGGTATTCAGCTTTTAGTTGGTTAAAATAATATTGGGGAAATCATAGTAGTACTATGGAATTGAAGATCCCAAAACCCAGCTGATATCAGTAGTGTAGTGTCTTGATAGGACTAGATGATGTATATGCCAGACTATTTTTTATGTATTTATCTTTATGTCTAAGTCTTGTACGGGGTAAAATGTTGGATTGATCTTCTATCGAAGTTACCTTCCAAAACCCCACGTCATCAGTGTAATTGCTTGCGTTCTTAAGTCATCAGCTGATCTTCGCCTCAGTAGAAGACATCTCATCAGCGACGGACATCGGCGAGAAGAACTCTATGCAAGCTCAGTACCTTCGCAGTCATCAGCTGACCATACTCAAGAGAATATCTCTTGTCAGCCGACTCAGATGAAGAAGACAGAGCTGCTTAAAGTCTACTGTATCCGACAGAAAACGACTTAGCCGCTAAAGTCATTTCGAAAGTCAGCAGAAGACATACGAGGATTAGAGAGAGTCAACTTCGATGTCTGACACAATCTCACCTACCACAAACCTCGACCAATGAGAAGCCGACAACGCTTTATTTGCTCTGACCAACTAAAGCTGCTCTCATGTACAGTGTCCAACAACTCTGCTGCAACAATTCGAATTTATGGCTGCTTTCTTTGGAAGCTTGTGACACGTGGCATCGTCTTCTCCAACGGACATATGCCTGCTCACAACTATAAATAGAGAAGAAATCCGAGCTTCACGCACGGGATATCAAGGGAAAAACGCTCAAGCTTTCGAACAACTCTAGCGCATTCAAGATCAATCCAGCGAAGAACTTGCCCAATAGAATATCATTAGTTCTTCTCTATAGAGTTCTTTAGATCCCTCTTCTCTAGCTAAGCTCATTGCCAAATTTATAGCTTAGAAATTCGAAGGAGTTCACTTTTAGTGATTGTTCTTACTGTAAGAACTCCTTCCTAGTTGGAGATTATCCCCTCCCTTTCAAACCTCGGTTTGATTTGTAAAGTCGCTAAGGACTATAACTTAGAAGGGTCTGTCCAGTGCACAGATTCCTTGCTGAGACTTGCTCAGATAAATCAACAAGAACTCCTGTTCGGCAGGACCGTGGACGTAGGATCTTGCGTATCCGAACCACGTTAAAAATTGCTTGTGTTATTTACTGTTTTATTGCATTGCATACAAACTGATTAAAAATCATATCTTTGCATAAAACGTATTTTTCAAAGCTCACTAGCCAAATACTTAAACTTGCGAAATCACGTTTTCAAACTGAGACGAATCTACGGGCCCCACACTCTTATCCGCACAACGTCTCCGACTGAGTTTCAAGTACTGACAAAAGTCAGTAGGAGAGCTCAGTAGTTGGCACACTTCTGACCCGCGATCGAAGGTTACTATTTGGCACTATTCATCAGTTGCAACTTACAGCTCAGTTGTCCTTCACGTTCTGAGAAAAAGAAACTGTGATCAGGTGTATTCACCTCCCCCCCCCCTCTACACCTGACTATCGTCTCCGGACCAACAATTACGTATTATGTTACTTAAACATTAGGTAATGTTTCCGGCTCTTATATAAGGCCACGTTGCTGATGAATGAAAAGGCAAGAAATATTCCGCCTCCTATCTTTTCTTTCTTACTGTTCTATTCCCCCAATTCTCTCTCTTCCTCTCTTCTCTCGTTCTCTCAATTTCATTCAAATCACCATCTTACATATTACAATTCATCAACATCACAAGTTGGTTACTATCTAATTCCTGATATAATCATTAAAATCATCAATTCTGGCCGGGTCCGTTACATTGGTATCAAAGCCGCGATCCATGGCCGCTTCAAATTTGCCCCCCATTTTTGAAGATGGACTAATAGAAGACGAAGATCCGGTGCTCCAACCTGCAGAGATAGATGAGAAAACTCAAGAGTTAGTGAAGCTAATCAACCAAAATATGGCGCAACACTTAACCATGAACACAAGGACTCTTAACAATCTGTCCGGCATGCTTAGCACACTTTCAGATCGACTGGATCTGGTTGAATCACAAGTCCAGGGAGCTTCTAAAATGCAGGTAAGACCTCCTACCCGCATTATGCAAATTCTGTACCGCATATGAATCCTAGATCTCCCCCGGGTTTTAAACCCTATGGTAAGGGAATTGATGAGGGTAGTGGATCTATTTATATGGAGGCCCCTAAGCTGGGAACAGGGGGATTTATGGACTTTCCTAAAGGAGCAGAAGAGGTAAGGGCTTCGATTCTGGGGAGTGGAGCTAGGCAGGGAAATTTTGGACCAAGAATTCAGTCTGGTTCAGGAGGAGGTACCCACAGGGGGTCTGTTCAGAGGCCCTACTCTAATAACTCAGGAACGGCAACTGGGGTACTCCCTACTGTGGCAAAGATCAATTTTCCAAAATTTGATGGGACTAGGTCTAGATCTTGGCTGATGAGATGTAATAGCTACTTTTCTATGGTTCATATCCCTGAGGAACAGAAGGTAACCTTTGCCTCAATGCATTTTGAAGGCAGAGCCCTTGAGTGGTATGATAATCTACCACTTAAGGGGGATGACTTGATCTGGGCACAGTTTGTGCGCATGATCTCAAGCAGATTTCAGGATCTGCAGGCCAACAAGGCCATTGGTGAACTGCACAAACTAAGGCACACTGGAACCTATGATGAGTATGTATACAGATTTGAGGAGTTGAAGGCTTTCATAGTCCATAGCAGGTGTGGGGAGTTTGATGAGGAGTATTGGATAGCTGCCTTCATTAGTGGACTAGATAAGGACATTCAGGCTGGACTTGAGATACTGCACCCTAACTCTTTGGACTCTACTATACACTTGGGAAGGCAGCAAGTGCACCTTAATGATTCCCTCATGAGAAAACTAAGGGAATTTACTAAGGGAATGTCTCTCAATACACCAGAAGAAGGGTAGAAGTCAAACCACCCCACAAAACACCCCAGAAGCTGAATCAGAACCCCAAACCTGGTTTTAAATTACTGACACCCTTGGAAATGGACCAAAGAAGATCCAAGGGGCTCTGCTACAACTGTGATGAGCAGTTTACCCCTGGGCACAGATGCAATAATAAGATTAACTTCCTGGTCATGACAGTGGAAGAGCTGGGTGAGTTTCTAAACAACCTGGAAGAGGTTTCTGATGAGGAGGATTATGGGGATGCCAAGGAGGAATTGGGAATGGCCATTGTCACCTTGGGTTCTATGGAGGAAGAATCTGGCAGAAGTATTATGATGTTGATGGGAAACTCTGAGGAAAGGAGGCTGAGAATCCTAATAGACACTGGAAGCTCCCTCAGCTTCCTGAACTCAAAACTGGCTCACAGTTTGAACACGGGATTGGAATCTGCCAGGCCCATTAAGGTTTTGGTAGCTAATGGAAATACTATGGTGAGTAATCTGAAACTCAAGGGGTTTAAATGGGGCATGCAGGGACATGAATTCACCTTTGACATCAGGTTACTACCTACTGCCGGATATGACTTAATCTTAGGCAGTAACTGGCTCAAGAAGGGCTCTCCTATTGTGTTGGACTATGAGGAGGGTTTTTTCTCAGTTATGCATGAAGGAAGGATGATTTATATTAACACAGCTAAGGGTAGGGGCACACCACCCCCTACTACTGCAGCAACAGTATATCAACTGCTGCAAAAGAAATCTACCACTATGGAAGAATTTCTACTGATGGCCATGGAGGGGGGACAGGAACAAAACAATCTACTCATGAAGACATTATTGGACTCATATCAGGATGTGTTTGCAGCTCCTAAGGGATTACCCCCTAGCAGAGGTATAGAACACAAAATTATCCTAAACCCTGGAAGCAAACCTAGGCAACAATACCCCTACAGGGTCTCCCACACTCAAAAGGCAGAAATTGAGAAAACAGTGTCAGAGCTACTGGAGTCAGGGGAAATCCAGCCCAGTAAGAGTCCCTTCTCATCTCCTGTTTTATTGGTAAAAAAAGGATGGATCCTGGAGGATGTGTGTGGACTACATGTATTTAAATAGTTTAACTGTCAAGCATGACTACCCTATACCTATTATTGATGAATTACTTGATGAACTACATGGTGCTAAGTACTTTAGTAAGATAGATTTGAGGTCTGGGTACTTCCAAATTCTCATGGACCCAACCTCTAGATATCTTACAGCTTTTAGGACCCATAATGGTCACTATGAGTACTTAGTTATGCCCTTTGGGCTGTGCAATGCTCCTGCCACCTTCCAGTCACTAATGAACCAGATTTTTGTTGGACATTTAAGGAAGCATGTACTGGTATTTTTTGATGACATCCTGATTTACAGCAAATCATGGGAACTGCACTTCCAGCATGTGAAGGAGGTGCTGGAGATTTTAAGGAAACAGAGACTCTATGCTAAAATGGCTAAGTGTGAGTTTGGCAAAGGATCAGTGGCATACCTTGGACATATTATATCCCAGCATGATGTGGCCACTGACCCAGAGAAGATAACAGCTATGGTTGAATGGAAGGCCCCCTGCATTCTGAAGGGGCTAAGGGGATTTCTTGGTCTCACTGGGTACTATAGGAAGTTCATAAGAGGCTATGGTGTTATCAACAAACCACTCACTAACTTATTAAAAAAGGGAAGTTTTGAGTGGGGTCCAGAAGCTGAAGCAGCCTTCAGGAAACTCAAAGAAGCTATGATTACTGCTCCTGTCTTGGCCTTACCCAATTTTTCTAAGGATTTTATATTGGAGACAGATGCATGTGGAACTGGAATTGGTGCAGTTCTAATGCAGGAGGGAAGGCCCATTGCTTATCTAAGCAAGGCCTTGAATTCAAGAAATCAGGCTCTATCAATTTATGAAAAGGAGTTCCTAGCAATTCTCTTGGCTGTGCAAAAATGGAGGAATTACTTACAGGGAAATCATTTTATAATCAAGACTGACCAACAGGCTCTTAAGCATCTACTTGATCAGAAAATCACCACCCCTCTACAGCAAAAGTGGATACCAAAATTGCTGGGGTATGATTACTCTATACAGTATAAAAAAGGAAGGGACAATGTGGCAGCAGATGCACTATCAAGGAGAGACACTAACCAATGCCTAGCTATCACTAGTGCAGTACCACTATGGGTCAAGAAGGTGTCTGAGAGTTACAGCCTAGATCTTCATCTAGCTAACATTATCACAGCTAAGGTATTGGACTCACACTCATACCCTGACAATACTTATTCTGGAGATTTGTTGAGGAAGAAAGGCAGGATAGTATTGGGTAACAGTGAGGAATTGAGGAAGGATATTATAAAGGAGCTGCATAATTCTGCTCTAGGGGGGCATTTTGGGGAATAAGGGACCTATCAAAGGGTCAAAAGGTATTTCTGCTGGAAGGGTCTGAGGAAAGAAGTAATTGCATTGGTAAGCTCCTGCTCAGTCTGTTCAGAGAGCAAAACTGAAAGATGTCCTAGCCCTGGTCTGATTCAGCCCTTGCCTATTCCAGACCAGGCCTGGACCCATATATCTATGGATTTCATAGAAGGCCTCCCTAAATCTCAGGGGAGAACAGCCATCCTAGTGGTTGTGGACAGGTTCACCAAATACAACCACCTTATTGGCTTAACTCACCCCTATACTGCTATCACTATTGCTCAAGTCTTCTTGGATCACATAGTTAAACTACACGGGCAGCCCCTCAGCATTGTTACTGATAGGGATCCCATATTCACTAGTGTGTTCTGGAATGAGTTGTTTAAGTTGTTGGGAACAAGAATGGATATGACCTCAGCATATCACCCTCTCTGATGGACAGACTGAGAGGGTGAACCAGTGCCTGGAGACTTACCTCAGATGCATGGTGAGGCAAAATCCCAGACAGTGGCACAGATGGCTCTCCATGGCTGAGTATTGGTATAATACCAATCACCACTCGAACATGAGGATGTCACCATTTGAGGCTTTATATGGATATAGCCCCCCTATTTTCACTACGGGGCCATATCCTAGGACAGATTCCCCAGACAGTCTGCAGTTCGCAGAAGAAAGACCGCGACTCCAGCATACCATCATGGAGAATCTGAAGCGGGCTCAAGAGAAGATGAAAACTGCTAGGCAGTTCAACGTTGGGGATAGGGTCTACTTGAAGTTACAACCATTCCGTCAGAATAGTGTTGTACTCCGAAAGAATCAGAAACTGGCGCCGCGCTATTACGGGCCGTTTACTATAATCGAAAAGCTGGGAGAAGTTACTTACAAATTAGATCTCCCGAGCGGGGCCAAGGTCTGGCCCATATTCCACGTCTCTTTGTTGAAGAAATCCGTCAAGCCGGAGAAATTTCACTCCACCAATCTGCCGCTTCTGGATGGAGACGGTGGTGTCGCCTTCACCCCTGTAATCAAAGGAAAACGCACTCAAATGAATCGAAGGAGAAGAACCATTCACACATTCTTGGTGGAATGGGACTTCCAAGGGGCAAAGGTCGAGTCTTGGGTCGGGAAGGAGTACCTCAACAAATTCTTCCCAAAGATTCAACCTTGGGGGCAAGGTTGGGCTAAAGGAGGGGGTAATGTTACGCCCCAGCCGGATTTAGGTCAAAAATTGGAGATCGAAGAGGCTGAGATTAGGGCTCCGGAATTGGGGATCGAAGAATCAAACGAAGAAGGGGAAATATCTGAGCTGGATAAGGGGCTGGAAGTATATGTCGACGCCCTAGACACGATCTCGGCCGTTGATGAAACGAGTGGCTAGGATGGCCTCGGGGGGAAAAGACGCGCACGTGGACGCCATCGACATATTCCACGTGTTATCTTATTTAATTCTTAAGCATCTTTAATTACGTATTATGTTACTTAAACATTAGATAATGTTTCCGGCTCTTATATAAGGCCACGTTGCTAATGAATGAAAAGGCAAGAAATATTCCGCCTCCTATCTTTTCTCTCTTACTGTTCTATTTGTTCAATTTGGGCTGTTAATGAATGATAAGGCCACGTTGCTAATGAATGAAAAGGCAAGAAAAGGCAAGAAATATTCCACGTTGCCTTTTCATTCAGTTGCTCTTGGCTAGAAAAGGCAAGAAATAATGTAACGGACCTGTTCTATTCCTCTCTTCCTCTCTTCTCTCGTTCTCTCGTTACATTATTGAATCGCACATTTTACTTTGTTAGTTTGTTTCTAGTATGGGTGATTCTTGAATTGCTTCATATTGTTTTGCTTCTTGATTGTTCCTTTCCAGACAGCAAAATGTGCACTCTTTTTATTTTGTATTTTTTAGATAGTATTGAAAAAACATGTTGCATTGATTGAATTTGAGAGGATGTGAATCTCTGACAAGGGAATTTGGGTGTTCGATTGGAACCAACAAGTTTTCATACTGTTTAATTTCTAGGGTTCCTGATTGCTGTAGTAATCTGTTTCAGATGATACCAAAAATCTGTCTTAAATTGGACTATATCCTTCGACCACGTAGTTATGTTCAGTTGCCTCTTAGAATGCATGTCTTTGTCTGCATTTCTGAAACAGCAATCTTTGTCTATATTGTTGAGCAGAGATATTCAGCTCCTCAAACCATAAATGGCTGCAAAGAAGCGTGTCCAGTAGTAGCCAATGTTGGTTCTATTGACAATCATGGCAGTTGTAATCTCTCCATACAACATACTGCTGCTACAAAGATTCACACTGCGTATCGTGCATATTCTGTATGTTATATTCCCGCTCATTATTTATTATTGTCGTCTGCATTGCGTTAGTGAAGATCATGAAGGGTTTGTGATGAGAATATTTGCATAACTATCCACCCTTAAGAGAGAATTGATGCATTGTCTTTGTATGAATTTACATCTCAAACTCTAGAACCTGCTTTAGGCAAGGAGAAGTTTTCGTCGAATTACGAGAATGGCCAGGCTACAGAAACTGGTGGAACTTGATTCTGTTAAGAATCAAGCCTCAACTACATTGAGCCGCCTGCACTCATGGACCAACACTCAGTCCCAGATTAGTGTACGTCGTGCTCATATGGTCATGGAAGGCCGGCTCAGGCAGAAGAAGCTGGAGAACCAGTTGAAGCTCGAAGCAAAGATTCACGACCTTGAGGTAATACCACAATAATCTGCCTCAGCATTTTACCATTTCAAACCACACCTTTAAATGAAATGTGGGATAGGTGGAGTGGAATGGTGGCACTGCAACAATGAATGAAGCTCTTGCAAGAATACATGAGAGAGAAGAAGCAGCAGTGAGAAGGGAGCGCGCTATGGCATATACCTTTACTCATCAGGTTTGCCAAGTTGTAATATACTAATATCAATCAACTTTTTTCTCCATTTGATACACCAAGAACATCATTTTCTAAAACTACGCGCAGTGGAGGGCCAACTCGACTCCAAGTAAAGCCAATTGGGGCTGGAGCTGGATTGCTGCCCGGCCTTGGGAGATTCGAGTTGCAGCGCTTGATAGCCCTAAAAAAGCAAAGATCCCTCACCCAAACAAGGCAGCTAAAAATACTAGTCCTTCTCCTAATGGAAAGGTTGGCAGAAAGGCCCTCAGACTCTCTTATGAAGCAGCTGCAGTTAAGACTTAAGAAGGTGAACATGAAAATTGAAAAGAATGAAAAGGAAAGCTTGAGCTCAGCTCTATTCTTTTTGTCTTATGTTACTGTAAATTTAGAAATAAATTAAGTTTTTATGTAATTAATCATCAAGTTTGTATTGTATTTGGAAATGAAATTATGATATTTGTACTGGGAAACTAATGAAAAGACCGTATCTTCTTGTTACTTCGCCTACTTACTCTTTTTCTGAAAATTTATGTTTATTGGTACGCTTCTGTCTCTCTCTTCTTTTTTTTTTTTTTTTCTCCATCCATTACAAATAAACAGCCTACTGTATATAGTAGAACTACTATATGCAGTTCGTGGTCACATCACTGTTTCATGTAAGAGAGAGGGAGAGAGAGAGATACCAAATTGAATAAAGAATAAATATCTGGCAGAATGTGGCTTCAATAAACCATCCATGTATAGTTTCTACCTTGTAACTAAATTTAGACTGTAAGTTGCTGCAATAATTGATTGCAAAGTTATACGTGTCTATTATCGACTCCTCACAACTTGATTGAATAGCTGGGCAGAGTTAGCAATCTCAGCTGTCAAACATATGTATCATTAATTGAAATGGCTTTGATGTGTAGTAATTGTTTCATCTCTTGTTGGACACGTTAATAATTTTGTCACATGGGAGCCAATGCCCCTAATTGCACTTTCCTCTAGACCTCAAAAGTTTACTGCTATCGAATTTCATAAAGTTGACAACTCATCAACCTTAATTAACATGGATTTATCTTTATCTTTAACATCTCCACCCTCTCCCTCTCTCTACAAAATTCTGCCTGGATTATTGCTCAAGAAAAACAAAAGCTGTATATTGTGAGTTGTGACTGCGACGTAAACAGAATCTTGTGTTTAATTATTGAAAATGATGGAATAATTCAATTAATTAAGTAGAAAAGTGATGAAGAATAGAAAATCTTTCTAGTCTTCAAAATGTAGGAAAGAAGCTGAAGAAGATGACTTGCTGTTACCAATCTCATCCTCTTTGAACGTTGCAGCGCCGCAAAAATCCGGTAGCTCCTCATCGGAGATACTGAAACCCTGAAAGTGCGGAGAATTGTTGTTAATTCTTGAGTAAGTACTGGACTGAAGGGGTTCCCTCTCGGAGAAGAAATTCCCCGGCGCCGCAGAAGAGTAATCCTCTCCACCTCCATTGGCGGTGTAGAAGATTCTCTGCAGTCTAATAATCTCAGAATTCGCATCGAATAGTTCAATAGGAGTCGGCGCATACATAAATTGCTCGTAGTAATCTTCCCTTGCCGCCGCACCTTCGTTAAATAATCCGAATCCTGAAACGGAATTAAATTCATCATTCGAATTCTCCTTAACCATATTGGCTTCGAAATTCAATGGCTTATCGAGATTGTAATTAGCCGCGGTGGTAGGGTTAGGTTTATCGAGAGCGTCGATGGCGGATTTGGCCTCCTTCATCAGCCAATCAATGACTTTGCTTGGGCGGTCGTAGCCGAGCCTATCCTGCACGTCGTAGAAGAGAATGGCGGTGTTCGGCGACAGCCTAACGCGGCGGTCCCTCGTCCCCCTCGCCGTGCACACTTTGCTGTGCCTATCCTTTCTGCCGCCGCCGGCGCTTACAACTCGGACTCCGTTGAACTCATGAACCGCCTCTCCTCCTTTCATACTTGTCTTTCCTTTCATTTTTGTTGAGAGGGAGAGAGTGGCACCACTTATAGTTTGTTCTCTCTCATCAGAATTCAGAAGTAGTAAGTAACAGTAGTGTTGGAAATTCGTTGGTACTGCTACTCATTATCATGTCTTGTCGACACAACTGTTTCGTACCAAAAGTAAGCAGAGGAATTGGGCCGACTAGTTTGGATTTGTTGGGTTCCGCGTTCCGCTAATTTCCGTAATTAATTGTTATTATTATTACTAATGTGTAATATATGAAAGGAACCATCCTCTATTCTAGTGAGAGAGATTGGATGGATATTGTCTGCCCCTACGGAAAGAGATGGCCAACATCCATTTTCATGGGGCCCTCCTCAGCTCCAGGAACAAGGCCTTGCTGCATGCGCCCATGTGAGTGTAGAGAGAGAGAGAGAGAGAGCAAGGTGTGTTGGTGTTTACTACTGTGGAGTGTAGAGAGAGAAGAAGCATGTGGAGGGATAACCCACTTGGATATGATTAGAGCGAATTTAGATGCGTCGCTTTTTCTATTTTTCTACTCCTTTTGCCCTTTTGTGTGTGTAGTAGTATCCACTTTTAAAATTACTAATAAAACAAAATTTAAATTATATACTGACTTCTTATTTTAATCTTTCTTATTCTAATGCACATATATATCATGATAATTTAATTTTATGAGAACTACGAAATCAAATTTAAATTATACTCTTTGTGCTGCTATTAGTCTCTTCAAATTTTTATGAAGAATTTTTATTAGTCTCTTTAAATTATATTCAAATTTTTATGAGAATTAAAAAATTATGTTTTATGTATCATGTTTTATGTTTTATGTATGAAGTTAAAAAAAATTATGTTTTATGTATAAAGTTAAAAAAATTATGTTTTATGTTTTATGATAGTATTAGATAACTTAATTAGTGCTACTTGAATTTAATATTCCCCGTCCTATTAGAAATGATATGTTTTTCTTATCATGACTTTCAACTACAAATGACACGTTTACAAAAATGACAAAATTGTATGGACCATATTTTATTTTTAAAAATTTAAATAATCTACACCACATAACACTATTTTCTTAATTCCCGCAATGAAAAAAACGTATCGTTTTTAGTGGGACAGAGCCATGTAGGGTAATACTAGTACTAAAAATTGAAGACCAAGTCTTTTGTTAGCCCATTATGCAAAATAGTCCAACTTGAAAGCTAATTTGGGCCCCCATTAGGACAGGTCCATCTTTTGTTAACTGTCAGGGCTCAAAATTGAAAGGCCCAATAAGAAATTGATAGAGGTTGTGGCACACGATATTATTATTTTTTTTTAACGACAAGGATAATCGACATCCGCTCCCAAAATTCATATTGAGTAAATCATGTTCATATACAATAACCTACAAATCACAATATTATCTTACTATCACTTTATGTGCGCAAAATTCGCTTATAACAAAATTGCAAAATTAGAGCAGAATTGATTGATTGTCTGTTTCAGAAAATAAGGAAAAAGGGGCGCCGAGAGAATCCGTATGAGAATTGATTAATTATCTATGAGGATGCTCGTATAGCTAGAGGAATTAATGCATGAAGTAATCGATTACCAAACTTGTCGACCGCCATTTATGCAGCTAGGACACATGCTCCCACTACTAAGAAGAACCTCAACCTCCTTATTTCCCTTCGCTTAAAGGGTGGTTGAGCCTTAGTGTGGTTTGCGGAAATTGCTTAAGCGAGAAGCGTGGTTAGCGGTGCAAGTGCGGCGAAGCGTGGTTTCGTGCAGCTTGCAAAAGTAAAGTGCGGGTTATGAAAAAAAAAATAAAAAAAAAAAAAAAAAAAAAAAAAAAAAGAACCTCAACCTCCTTATTTCCCTCGCTATCTACCCCCTCCTCCTCTCAACTCCCAATTTCTCTCTCTAAGCTCGTCACCATGGATCCCTGCGTAGCCAACAATCCGGGGCTTTCGGGGACCCTCTTGGTTTTGGCCCAACAACTGCGGTTCTACAAACCGCCGCCGCCGTCGGATGATGATGAGGAGGAGCAGATGATGGAGGAGAGTGCGGGGAAAGTGGTCGCCCAAGTGGGTTTTCCGGAGTCGGCAACTTCGATTACGCAAGTACAAACTGCTGAGCGGTTCAGGCCGAAAAGAGCGGCGGTTCTTATCTGCCTTTTCGAAGGGGATGTTGGAGAGCTCAGAGTTATTCTCACCAAAAGATCATCGGGGCTTTCTACTCATTCTGGTTTGTTTGATCACGTCGTCCCTTCTTCTCGTTTTTATTTGAAATTATTTGAGCATTTGAATACTTGATAGTTGATCCTGATCAATTTGGTGAAAAGTTGAGGATTTCCGTACACTGTGTAAAAATTAGGGTTTTCAGGAAGTATTTGTCGCTGTGATTGAGAAATTCCGAATCAGGGACGAGGAATTTTAGTCTCGATGAGGAATTTTAGTCTCGATGCTACCGAATAAGCGTTACTTTTTGTCGTTGACCTTGATTATTTTGCAGGTTAATTCGCTGCATTTTAATTATCCTTCTCTTCATGGAATTGTAATTCTTTTTGGTTATGGTTGTTGCGTATTCATTGTTAGATATTCACTAAGTTTGTTTGGGGACAGGTGAAGTGGCTCTGCCTGGAGGGAAAGCAGAGGAGACGGATGCCAATGATGCCGAAACAGCGACAAGAGAAGCAAAAGAGGAGATAGGGCTGGATCCTTCACTTGTGAACGTGGTGACCTGCCTTGAACCATTCTTGTCAAAGGTAAACATGCTCTTCCTCTCGTGGAATTTTTTTTATATGATGATTCTCATTCCCTTAGGCATATATATGTAATACAGTTGATAGTATTCTAACTGGGTTCCAACTTCCACCCATGTTGCTGCTGCTATATCTTGAACTTTGTTGCTTTTTCCTTAATTCTTGAGAAAACATTTAAAATAAAGAGTATGATCTTATTTTCATTGCATTGAGATTTCCTTAGCTCTACCCAACACACACATAGCAAATTGCTATAGAAATGACATTTGTTTCTCTTATTATGTGTATTCTTTGTTACTAACTAATGGTGATCAATTGTGGTTGAAGTGTACTACCAAGCTTCACCAAACATCAATCACTTCAAAAGTTTGAAACCCAATCTTGAGAAGTCTCTGGCCAAACTACTTACATTTATTTGAAAATTCGTGATCGTGTGAGCCACATTGTTCTTAATCATACCCTCTTCAACCAGTTGAGAATCTAGGCTGAGCAATCATACTTCCTGCTTGCTCTCCACCATGGAACTTTTGAATAGTTGTTGCAAGTTGAATAGGTGCATGCTCTCTAGATACATTTTCTTGTGAATATCTTAAAATATGGGTTACATAAAATAGTAATGGCACAGCTAAGGAGAACATAAATGAGGAGAGCACTCAGTGCTACTTTGTTCTGTTAACTCTTCCTACACTTGTTGGTGATGTTAACCTGTTAGTATGACTTTGTTTCAGTAGATTATTGTATGAAGTAGAAGACTATATTTCTGTGTTGAAACCACCTTTGTGAAAAATAAGCATTAGAACCTTGTACAATTTTCAACTCTGTTCGTCTATCTGGCTCTTCAGTTTGACCCTTTTGTATATATGTAGCACCTCCTTAGGGTGATTCCAGTTATTGGCATACTTTCCAACAAGAAAGACTTTAATCCTTCTCCAAATGCTGCTGAAGTAGAGTCCGTGTTTGATGCCCCCTTGGAAATGTTTCTTAAGGTATTTATCACCTTCTAGTTTTTCTCATCCACATTTTTCATTAAGCTATTACTACTGCTGCCAATATACTCGATAAATAATTGTCGTTCCAGAATGAGCAAAGAAGATCTGATGAGCGAGAATGGATGGGTGACAAGTATCTTGTCCACTATTTCGATTATGAAGTAAATGATAAGAAGTATGTCATCTGGGGTCTAACTGCCGGAATCTTGATTCGGGCAGCTTCAATCGTGTATCAGAAACCACCTGCTTTTGTAGAGCAAAACCCCAAATTCAAGATTCCTAGTGCTGTGCTCAAAGATACTACATTGCCATAAGGTGGCCATATTTGTTGTTATTGAATTCAATCTAGAGTTGTGAATTGCTGTGAATTTCCTAACCGGTGTTCTCTTTGTTCAAAGATTCCTTAATCATCATCCTAATAATAAGTTCATCCACGCGGGCCAGAACTACTCTTTGCCTATCTTAACCAGACTCTTAATCAAGTATTAGAGATTCAAAGAAAGGGATGCAGTCGGCTCAAGCATTGGGTAAATAATTTTGGGATCGTACTCGCCAGATTGCTTCTGATCAGGTAGCTTATCTTTGATCTTTTTGTCCCCTGCATTGTGTGTATACTTCTGTGTGAGATTGTCTCTGTTGACTCACCTGTCCTAAATTTGTGCAGATTCTATCTGTAGCACAAAGTGCTTATGCAGCTGCAGAGCATTCGATTGGAATGATGATGATGTTAAAATTCACTACATAAATCAGCTCAGGTTACATTATAAGTCCAGTGTTTCTTTCTCACATTTTCTCGCTCCTGTTAGAACTCATGAAATTATTAGTTCTTAGTATGCAGAACTGTGAATTCTTTTTGATATACACTCAATTGTTGGGATGTAACAGAAAGTCTTGTTTTCTATTAAACTAAAGATTAAGTATTTTATCTTTGCTCTATTCACTTTCTCTCGCATTTACTTGATTAAACCAAAAAGCCTTCGCATTTAGGGCTTAAATTAATATATAATGTTGTGTATGATTAATCTAACCTTTATTGTCAAGATAATGAAGTAATCACAGTTAGTGCTATGAGCTTATGATTAGTATCAACGTGTAAGCAAGATTGGAATGATTATCCCAAAATCCACTTCTTGTGTTTCTTATTTGGTTTGCAGTTCGGAATTCGATCGAGTTTAAAATTTAAAATGGGACTCAGATATGGGTTTTGGATAAAATTCAGCAAGTACTTGTTAGATATGGTTCCGAACACCTCATATGAAGTTTATACTAATATTGTAACATAGTTTGCTTTACAAGAAACCTCTCTCTGCTTTTGAAACTTGACATTTTGTTGCTTGCCATAGTAGATGAAAGTGGTTAATTCGAACTATATAGAGAAACCTGGACAAAATAGAAGAATCCCAAGGAAAAAGGGTAGAGGAGGAATGCTAGTATGCATGTCCAGAGGTGGTAAGTTGTTCTAGAGAATGCCAGAATGCCTATCGTCCCACACACCACCAAAATTGTCAGGACATCTGCTGAGAAATTCCATGCCAAATCTTTTGCGTACACAATTGTTAACAATGTGGTCAGTCCCGCCATGTTGTTCATGATAACTCCACCATATATCTACCATTCAAGAAAAGCCCATATTAGCTATGTTGAGCAGAGAGAGAGAGAGAGAGAGAATATATATATATATATATACCTCAGAGAATGTCCAAGAAGCAGTTTCTTCACTCTTCTTACTAGCTGGGATGAGTGCTGCTACTGCAGATCTAGCATTCATAGCCAGCGGCACGACAACGAAGGAGATGATGAAAGATGGGATTCCCAATGCATGTGAGAGTTGTAGAATGTTAGCCATTAGAGGCCCTCCTAAGAAGGTCAATATAGCTATCCCTGATAACACTTGGAAAACTGATTTGAAGAAGGCCCTCTTTCCATAATTTGCTTCTCTCCACATAATCTGATAATTCAAGAAAATGGAATCATAAAACAACTCCTAGCTAATCCTCAATCCAAAACACTACTTACTTACCCTATCAAATTCTGCAATGACTTTTGTCCCATCAGTTCCGGATGAAGGTGCAGCTTGAATGGCCTTATCAAGATACTTCTTTACTCCCTCCGTAAACTCTGCTTCATCAACTGAATCATTGTTGTCTTTATCTAACTCTTTGAAAACCGCCTTCAACACGTCCTCCTCGTTCATTTGATACGATCCGAACTTCACTCTTGTTATAAGCTGCTTTAGTTCTGGTGCTGATATGGACTTGTCTTGATCAGTGTCGAATTCGTTAAACAGTCTGCCATAACCGAAATGGTATAAGGAAATTCTAATATATAACTAAAAGAAAGTGAAATATATTGAAGTTTGTTTACTCGTGAATTCGGGCAAGATTTGGCTCCCCATTCTCTGTGATGAGTGATTCCGATTTCAGTAGCTGGCCTTCGGAATGCTTCAAAATCTTGGCCATTATTTTATCCATCTTGTTTTCTTTCTTCTCTTTGAATAAATTTAGCAGCTGCATCTCAAAAGAACAGAAAATGCTCAGATAGTTGAAGAACAGTACTTCTAGACTCAGAATGAATTTTTATTACCTGCTGACTCATATTGAGGTTATTGCTGGGATCTGATTTCTCTGCTTCATAAGCCCATTCTTTGCATCCTTTGATGAATTCTTCCTCAGTAACCTTCCCATCTTGAGTCTTGTCAAAGAAATTCATGACTTTGTCTACTGCATCATTCTTCTCAACGTTTGTATTCCCAGTCCTAAGGATGTTGCTTACCAGTTTCCTCATCTCTTTTGCAGCAATAGATTTGTCAGCATCCTTATCTGTCTCAGAAAATAATCTGCCAACATAAATCAAAATAAATAATGTTAGATTTCTCCACACTTGGATATAACAAACACTCTGAAACAGCCTTACCTTCTGACCAGATCAATGTTGAGTTTGCCATCTTGATCCACTAGTCGCCCCAGCCGTTTCACATGCTTAAGAAATCCAGTCCGGACAATTTCGAAGTTCGAATATTTCAAACTTCTCTCCTGCATCCATGGATCCCAAATCTGAAGAAACAAAAAAAGGGTTTACATTTATTAGCTCATAAATCATGTTAGAGTTGACAGAACACAAATTCTTGAATTTCAAATCACCTGGTAGATGAAGTATGAGATGAGAGATAAGGTTGAGATGATGAGAGCTATCAGAGTTATGATATGCTCTCCTGAGGAGGAGTTGAAGACAAATACCAACTGCAGTACGACGTAAGGAATCAAAGAGAGCAGCATTATCCCAGCAGCATAAGAAGTCTTCGTGTCAATCTTCACACCACTATCTGTACTTGTCAAGAAAATGAAACATCATCAGCATAAAGTTTAAGGATGTTTGTTGTTGACTTATTGCAACTTCTTGAGGTGCCAAACCTTTCAAGATTCTTCTTTTTTCATTTGATGGAGAAGTGATTGAGTCTAAAGCGTCACTAAACTCATCTGCTATCTTCTTCAAGTCAATCTTGCCATAAATCATGCACATACCCCATTGGATAGTAAGACTAAACACGGTGATACCAGCGTAGATACTGACACCTACTGAGACTTGGGACTGTGCATCCTCCTTACTCCCAAAAATCCCAGATACTAAATCCAATAAAAAAAATCAAAATCAGCAAGGCCCAGATTAAGAAAACTGCAAATAAAGTAATGAAAACACATCTTACAGATCATGAGCATCATGGATGGTAGAGCCATGAGGATTCTGAAAATGATACCACCAAACTTCCCAGCTCCAATGATATGAAAAAGAACTTCACTACCACTGCTTATCAGCCTTCCTCCTACCACCAGAAGAACTTGATAGACTACTATCAAGAAAACGTAACCGGCGGAGTTGTCTGCACAAGGCAAGAAACCATACTGGTGTCTGCAAGCTGAAGGGCAGCTATCAGTATTATTGGCCTTAAGAGAAGATTCTTGGCTTTCAACCCCATCTGAGATCAAGTGATTTTCTGAAGAATAGAGAGACAGAACACGGCCTTCGACTACGCTGATCAACAGAAGGAGAGAAATCAAGCGTTTTCCCAGCACAGCCATTGATGGTCAGCTTGATACATAACAAACGGAAACCTCTATATATAGTGACATTTTCTCTTGCTCATTCTATGCGGAGTTGTTACATATTAACTTTTGAGAGTTTTAGGTTCCTTCTTTGTCTGTATCCAAGGTTGTTAGAACTCTGACGAAACCAGATACCATCAGCCACGTTTGTTTTTGAGAAATAAGAGAAAGATCCAGCAAAGGAGCCATAGCAGCCTCTTTAGCCCATGTTGCCTTGACTGAATTAAAATATGTATTTGTTTGAATACCTTTTTGCATTATTTACACGTTGATTTTGTCATTACACCTCATAGGAAACTCAACTTCTTAGAGTAGTTTATCAACATATTGTGGATGACTGATGCAAGTTGAACTAAAAAATTCTTAATGCAAGTTGTCACAACCGGTTCTCAAATATAAATATTTTAAAATTATTGCTTCTAGACTTTGAATAAAAGTTAGGATTAGATGGATAGATTAAGATTAAATACTTAAAAGAAATTTCATACAAAAGTTGCTTTTGTCTTCCAACAGATCGTAGTAAAATTGCAAAAATTAGACAATTACATATTTTATTCCCACCCTAACACATACTGAAAAACATAGTACATTAGCAAGGAGAAGGGGTAAAGGAAAAATGCCAAGAAGCATGTCCACAGTGGATATGTAGTTTGTGAATAGGCCAGAATTCCAATTATTGCACAAACCACCAAAATTGTCAGCACTTCAGCAGAATAATCCCACTTCAATCCCTTTACATAGACAATAGCTAAAAGGGTTGTTAATCCCATGACGTTGTTCATCACCACTCCACCATATATCTGCGTAGATAAAATAAAATACGAGATTAAAATATAAAACAAGTTTTTCTAAAAGTCTTTTGAACAATTACCTCAGAAAATGTCAAAGAAGAGGTTCTTGAGCTCTTTTGGCTTGCTGGAAATATGGCTGATATTGCTGAGAGTGCATTCAAGGCAATGGGAACAAGGACGAAGGAGATGAAGAAGGTTGGCATTCCAATGGCATTTGAGAATTTCTGAATGCTTGTCTTGAGAGGTCCAGAAAGAAAGGTCAATATAACTATGCCGAACATCACTTGGAGTATAGATTTGGTGAAACTCCATGTCAATATCTTCTCACTCTTACCAAATTCATAGACTAGCTTGTCAACTTCTCCCCACATAATCTGCAGTTTTCAAAGTGTTAGTTTGAAGCAAGAATTGTTTAGTAGCATTAGTTTATGATGTTTTACCTTGTCAAATTCATCTATACATCTTTTTGCATCATTGCATTTGGTTAAGGCCATAGCTTTATCAAGCCATTTAGTCATTCCGTGGACGAATTCTTGCTCATCAACAATGCTGTCACCATCTGTGTCGAAATCTTTGATGAACTTCTTCACCATGTCTTGATGATTCAGTTGAGCATCACCAGTTCTGAGTGTTGTCTGAATCAACTTTTCAAGTTCAGACCGTGACAACGAGTTGCTTTTGTCCGTGTCGAATTTCTTGAACAGACTTTGCAATTTAGAGAAGACAAAGGTGAAGGATTAGATAGTTTTTTTTACTACAATGTATATACTAATCTTAGAAAGTGCAAAGATAGAAGGAGAAAATTAAATACGCTTTAATTCGCTCCACATTAGGTTTTCCATCATCTTTGACGAGATTTTCTGCTTCAAGAGCTTCACTCTGCGCATGCTTCAATATTCTTGCCATTAGATGCTCAATTTCAGCCTTCTCAAACCTTCTCTTCTTGGAGACTGGTTGAATAACCTGATGAGTTTGCAGATTATTACACTGCTATCAAATGGATCTAAACATGTTTCGGAATGACTTGAGTACTATTGCATCACCTCTCGCAAGAAATCTGCTGCTTCAGAATCACCCTTCTCAGCTAAGTGAGTGGCTTCATCTATCCATTTTGAGCATCCCTCTACGAACTCGTGTTCTTCAATTCTTCCATCTCTGTTCAGATCAAATGTTTTCAACATCTCAGAAATAGCATAGCTTTTCTCCACCTGTGCTTTCCCCGACTGGATTTCAAGAATCAGATTTTCTAATTCATGAAATGTTATGCTTCTGTCAGCATCTTTGTCTGTCTGCTCAAATAACCTGCACGAACAGGTCTCTATTCATCAGAACTACAGAATCTTGAAATCTCCTTACATTATCTGATGAATCTTGCATGAGAAAAAATGATAAACTTAGTTTGGTCTGAAATCTGAATCACCCTTTGATGACTGGAATGTTAGGCTGGCCATTGTCATCAACAAGCTTCTCCTTTGCATGCCTCTGGACATGTTGCATAAATCCAACAAGAAGATTTTCATACTTAGAGTACTCCAAACTTCTCTCTTGAATCCAAGGATCAAAAGTCTGCAAAAAAGTCAACCATAAAACAATCTTAGTGAAATATATCAGCTATAACAAGCATGCCTAGATGATCAAGATTCAAGTATATATACCTGATACAAGAAGTATGACAGTAGCATCAGTGCTGAAACTACGAGGGCGATCAGAATCACCATTCGAGTTCCAAAAGCTGAATCGAAAACATTTGCCACTTGCACTATAATGTAAGGGATCAAAGACAGCAGCATGATTCCAGCAGTGTAACATGTCTTTTTATCAATTGTTGTTCCAGTATCTGCACTAACAAACATCTCTTAGTTCTCAGCCGAATCTTCTTCCAAATCAAAATACTTGAAGAAAAATTAGACCTTTTAATTGTGATAGTGTTTCTTTGAACTTCCAATGGAGGGAAGCTGTGGAAGGATCACTAGCAGACGCCTTATCAGACAACTCTTTTCTACCGAATATCACACACATTCCCCACACCAACGTAAGATTAAAGACAGTCGATCCAGCATACACACCTACTCCAAATGAAACCGATTCTTGAGCACTCTCTTTGCTCTTAAGAACTCCGGATACTGCAAAAAGAGAATAAACAAAATCGTTTCATTTTGGTTGAATCAGACAACAAAAGATAGAGCTGGTAAAGAAATACTAACCACTTACCAATTACCATAGCTAGCTTTGGCAGCACTGTGAGTATACGAAAAACACTGGCACCATACACACCGGTTCCTAAGATGTTGAAGAGTCGCTTACTCCCTCTACTGATTAGCTTTCCTCCAACAATCAGCAGGTACTGATAAACGACTATCTGAAAGACATAGCCTCCTACGTTGTCTGCACATGGAAAGAAGCCATAACTGTGCACGCAGGTACTACGTACGAGTACAGAAGAGCTCCCGGAGTTCGAAAATGGAGGTTGAATTGCAACAGCATCAACTCCATCAGAGATTAGAGTATGAGAAGTATTAAGTCTCAGAATTCGACCAGATGCTATATCGGTTAGGGACAAGAGTATGTAAAAGCCTAGAGATGGTACGAGGATAGCCATTAGTATAAGTAGCTACATAAATTTAGGAAAATAAGTAGGGGGTTTATATACTACTTATAAGCTCTAGTCTTAATTGGAGACAACATTGACCCTACCATGTCAAGATTTGATTTGATTGATCATACAAACTAAATCTTCCATATATTTCTACGGATTTTACCAATTCATAGCATGAATTTTATGAAAAGGAACTCTTGAAGAATACTACTCCTCCTACGGACATAATTCAAGGCAAAAGTCAACTTCTTGGCTTAGAAACTAGTAAGAAAGGTGAAACATGCATTCAAGAAGAACTAGTGGTTTGCAGAAAAGATATGGTTTTTTTTCTCACTTTATTTATACTTCAAGATGAGTCATTGAGGTATAAATTCCTTCACAACTGCTTTTCTCGACTTTATTTATAATTTAGAGACGTCCGTGAGGGATCAATTCTTTAATCACTTTGCATAAATTTTATGGCAAACAAATAGAATATAAAAATTCTTGATCATACAATTAACATTTTGTTAGTTGTTACAATGGAAATGTATATTTCTGAAACTAGAAATAATATTATCTTGCATAATAAATTGCCTACCTGCATGAAAACTAAAAGTAACTACATAGCCTTCTAAGGCCATCCTAGAACATAAGTAAGTAATATGTTGATGCAAGAGAAACAGGGTACAAAAGCACAACTATATAACCGAACCATCGAGGGAACGTGGTGCGGAAGCCGGCCAGAGCCGTCATTAAAGTATTGATCGTCATTATAAAGAAAGGCAAATTTATTCAATCCTTATAATTGCTACACAAAATACTCAACTTTACTTAAATATCCCCACTTTTCAGACTTGATAATCTGTCAAATTCATTATTTTGCTTCGTTCCGTACGTAAATGATTGAATCGGGTATCTGAAGCAAACAGTAGAATCCCGCTCGAGTCCCGCTCAAGTTGTCGAATCCCGCGCCCGAATCCCCCTCGGTAGTCCCGCTCATGACACCGAATCCCACTCGAGCTGTGACTTGGCAGGGAGCTCAATCCCGATTGGGGAATCCCGCTCCATCTGCCAAGTCCCGCTCGGCTTCTTGACTAGCGGGCAGCAGATTCCCGCTCGCGGAATCCCGCTCGGTCTGCTCAGTCCCACTCAGCTTTTAGACTTGGCAAGCCGAGCAGAATCCCGCTCAGGGAGTCCCGCTCGGCCCTTTGTAGTCCCGCTCGATCCATTCCTAGTCTCGCTCGTCTCATTCGTAGTCCCTATCATGAAATTTTCTCTATTAATCTTGTGGTTGAAGTCTAAATTGGAACACACTCAATCATCTTTCATTTCATTTTCAACTACAAAATTATCCTGTGAAAGTTTTCTTTCTCGTTCAAGAAAAAAAATGGAAAGTTGGTATAATATTATTGTTCATTTTAACGGGCAATTTAACAATTTGTCCAAGTATGTTGGCGGTGAAGTTAGAGTTGTCTGCATTCCTGGGAATAGTATTTGTATCCTGATTTTACGACAGTTCATTCAATACAATTTCAATCCCTTTTCACTTTCGTCAAATTATGAAATTTATTACACCTACGTTTCTCGTCATGGTATTACGCTTAGGTCCATTCTCGCGACCGATATGGACCTACTTCATCTTTGTAGTACACAAATCGAGCCGACTTTATTTCTTGAGCACTCCAATGTTCAATCTTATCATACACCCGATGTTGTTGAACAATTTGGTTCAAGGTTCAATTTTGAAGATCAAGCGGGTGGTAGCAATCAGGCTGAGAATTTTCGCGAACATGAAACCTTTGTTCGCGAAGAGGATACCCATGTTGTGTCCGAAAGTGATGAAGAAAATATTTTGGATAGTTCATCCGACGAAGAATACGATGAGGTGTCTGGTGCATTAAATCAATGTACGTTTGGCGACTTCGCGGCATGGATCCGATGGGAAGGTGGTGTGAATCAACTGATATCTATGTTCATGCCGGATAACCGTGTCCTTTCAAGCAACGAAATAATATATGGTGGAGGCGAAAAAGTAAGTGACGGTGTACTTCCACTTGTTCCTCTCGAAGCATCGTACTCACCTATGGTTCGCGGTAGAGGTTGTTTATCCGGAAGCAGCCCATGGCACTTGTTACTATCATCTCCGGAATAAGATTACACAATATGGTAAGACGCTGGTCAAGTTGTATCATGATGCTGCCTATGCATATACGACGTATGATTTTGATCATGCGATGGAAGGGATTCGTCAAGCCTATCTTGAGGCATGCGAGAAGTTAATGGATGTCGAACCGGAAAAGTGGGCTAGATCGAAGTCTCCCGTTCGCTGGTACAGTCAGCTGACCTCAAACATAGCTGAATCCATCAACTCGAGGCTGCTCACAGCACGACGTGTGCCGATATACTCTATGATCGAGGCAATAGGTCACATGGTGGAACAATGGCGTGACCAACGTCGAGCAAAAGCCATGGCATGAGATAATGGGCTCATAATTGTTGCAGAGCTAAAGCTAGCCCCATCACATCGCTTCACTGTTGTGTCCGTGAACGGAGACAAATTCAAGGTTCACGACGAAACGTATCAATAGATAGTTCAAATCAGTAGAAGCGCTTGTGAATGTTGTGAGAGACAACTCGATGATAGGGGTGGAAATCGGTTTTCGGTTATCTGGGAGAACCGAGAACCGAAACCGAAAAAATCGGTTATCGGTTAACCGAAACCGAAAAGTCAGTTTTCGGTTACGGGTTCTGTCATGTAATTTACGAACGGTTCGATTATCGGTTAACCGATCGGTCAATTAATTAACCAATCGGTTAACCGATTTTAATTATTTAGTATTATTTAATTATATATTATATAATATAATTAATATATCATAACTTATTACTTATGACTTAGACCGAATAACTCCAGTGAGAACTCTGAAGTCTGAACTCAGACGAGAGACGAGTGGTCTCTAACTCTCTGTGGTCGCGAGAAGCTGGTCTAGGTGGGTCGCGAGAGCTGGTCTAGGTGGGTCGCAACTCGCGAGAGCGAGACGACGACAGTCGCGACTCGCGAGAGCAGTTCGTCTTCGGCAGTTCGCCAGCTTCGGCACAGGCGCACAGCTCGTCCTCACTCCTCAGTCCTCAGTCCTCAGGTCACTTCTAATTGAATCCTCTATTTTTGGTGGGCAGTTGCTTGAACAACGAGAAACGTGATTTATATGCAAGTATTGGATTGCTTCTCTATTTTTTAGTGTCTAATTCACTAATTAAATCCTCTATTTAGGGATTTAGGGATTTAGGGATCTGTTATGTTTATATGCAAAAATATGTTTATTTTTTGTCTCGAAATCTTAATCTTCTATTTAGGGATTTACTGATTTAGGGTCAGGGAGAGATTTGTATTCTGTTCTGTTCTGTTTATATGCAATAATGCAAGTATTGGATTTGGATCTGCAGTCTGCTTGATGTGCTTGCTGTATTCTGTTCTAGAAACATCTTATTTTTGTGCATTTATGATTTATACAATTATATGCAAGTATTGGATCTTCTTGAATACTTGTGGAACTGCCGAACTGACTGACTTTACTATAAATCCTACTGGAAACATCTTATTTTTTTAAGATGGAAACGAAAAGTTCTCGAGATGACCAGAACCAAAGGTTGCTAGAAGAGATTGAGGTTGAAGAAATCACTCGAGCTGAAGCGGTACAAGGTACCCAAAGCGATGCAAATACAAGAAATGTGAAACGAAAATTACCACCAAAACCGAGGTCCGTAGTTTGGGATGAATTCGAAGTACTTTGGGTTGGAGAAGGAGATGAAAAAATAAAGACCGGGAAATGTCGTCGTTGTGGAGAACTTATTAAAGCCGATCCGAAGAAAAACGGCACAAGTGCGTTGAACAAACATTCAAAGATGTGTAAGGATCGAGAAAAGACACAAGATAATCAGTTAATCCTTAATTTACAACCGAGGGCCGAAGGAGAGGGGGATCAACATTGATAAATTGGAAGTTTGACCAAGAGAAGTGTCGGATGGCATTGGCTGAGATGATTATCCGGGATGAACTTCCTTTCCGTTTTGTAGAAAGAGAAGGCTTTAGGAGGTTTATGAAGATTGTCCAACCATTATTTATAATCCCGGGTAGAAAGACGATACAGACAGATTGTATGAAGTTATTTTTGCTAAAAAAGACTTCTTTGAAGTCCTATTTTCGCAAGGAAGGACCGATAGTTGGACTTCAGTGAATAACTTAAACTTTATCTGTGTTACAGCTCACTGCATTCACGATAAATGGAATTTGCAGAAGAAGATAATAAGCTTTAAACAGATAAAGAGTCACAAAGGAGAGGACATTGGTGTTGCAGTCTTAGAATCATTGGAGGAATGGGAGTTGAAGGACATCATATGTTGCACGATGGACAATGCCTCGGCAAATGACACTGCTATTAAGCACATGATTCCTCGTTTAGAGACTCTGTTAGATGGTAAGTACCTCCAATGGCGATGTGTTGCGCATATCCTTAACTTGATTGTGGGGGCTGGGATAGAGGAGATTGGTATGTCCGTGAGAAGATTCAGAGAAGCCGTGAAGTGGGTAAAAGCCTCACCATCTAGAATCGAGCAATTCAAGAAATGTGTGATCACATTTTGTGAAATGCACTGGACAAAGTCTCTATGCCTAGATGTTTCTACGAGGTGGAACTCAACCTACTATATGCTAGAGTCGGCAAGTTTGTATGAAAAGGCTTTTAGGGCCTTATTAATGAATGAGGCATATGTTCGTGAAATGAGGTTGAGAACTCACAAGGGAGATAGCATTGGGCCACCAGAAGATGGAGATTGGCCTCATATTATTGCTATGTGAGAGTTTTTAGAGAAGTTCCATGACCTCACGAAACTCGTCTCCGGCACCAAGTACGTGAGAATTGTGTGATTTAGTTTCTTTCATTGGAGAGTTGGAGTGTGGTGGTGAGGGCATCGACTTAGTGATCAATGCAATGGCTAGAAGTATGAAGAGGAAGATTGATAAGTACTGGATGGATGAGGATGGTCTTAATTTGTAAATTAATAAGATATTATACATCGCTGCAATTTTGGATCCACGACAGAAGATGAAGCACGTGGAGAAGTGTTTGAATTCGATGTATGATGAGCAGCGGGCCTCTCTAATGTGTGTGGAAGTGACAAACTCATTGAATGAGTTGTTTGATGTTTACAAGAGGAAACATGTCACTCCTACTACATCTTGTACTTCTACTTCTTCGACTTCTATTGTGACAACGGAATCGGGGGAAGGACAACTTTCACGTCGAGGAGGAGCTCGACCGCGTAAGCGTCTTTTTCAGGCATGTGTTTCTCACTTTCTCTTTTAAGTTATAATTCATTAATTCTTATAATAAATTACAGTTCTCTTACAAGTCTTTTGTAACCAATTTGCTCTCTTGCTACAGGCTACTTTTGATGATCAACAATCCGAAGAAAATTCGACAGAGATTGCTCTCTATCTCACAGAGAGGCTACCTAAGATATCTGAGATGAAGTTTGATCAATTCGATGTCTTGCAATGGTGGAGACTCAATAGCCCACGATTCCCGATTTTGTCAGCAATTGCAAAAGATGTGCTAGCCATTCTTATTTCTAGTGTGGCTTCAGAATGTGCATTTAGCACGGGAGGTCGAGTCCTTTCCCCATTCAGAAGCTCTTTGACGCCGAGCATTGTCGAGGCACTAGTATGTGCACAAGATTGGTTGAGCTCCAACACATTCTTAAGTGATGTTGAAGATGTTCCCGAAGAAGTATTAGATGGAGAATTCTTACAAGGTCAAATTTGTTTAATATACTTTTTAAATTTATTTACAAAATACTAACTATATAATTTTTTTTTTATGTTCACAACTTTAATTGACATCGGTTTTCTACGCCCACCAGCCCCTCCAACCGAACCGGCCGAATGAAAATTATTAAATTATGATTTGCAGGATTCTTGACTTTAATGAACATTTTGATGTTGTATTTTCTTTTTTAGTATTGTCATATTCTGTGTTTTGTAGCTTGTAGCTTGGAGATTGAATTTAGTTGTTTATGTTTTTGATCACCCACAAATTCCAAAAAACAAAATTGTAGTATAAATTGTGGTTATTATGTTGCAGGTTCAGTTTTACCTCTTTGCCTAAGGCAACCGGGAACAGTGCATAAACGCGAAGAAGAAACATAGAAGGAACATGCTCGTCCTGCTGGAACTCAGGCGAGGGAAGAGATAAAGATCTATCGAGAAACTCTGCCTTTTTCCCAGCGCGAATATTGTAAATTAGGTACTCCATTATGATGTTGCCTGTTACCGCGAGAGGCAATCAAATAATTTTCTGTTGAGAATGTGTTCAAATTTGTTGCTTTAAAATTATGTTTGTTGATAGATGGTAAATTAAAAAAAATGGTTATCGACTAACTAACCGAAACCGAACCGAATTCAGTTTCGGTTAACCGAAGAACCGATCGGTTCCGGTTCCGATTAGTAGTTTTGGTGCTCTTCGGTTTCGGTTAACCGAAAATTCGGTTTCGGTTAACCGAAATCGAACCGATTTCCACCCCTACTCGATGAGATCCCATGTTCGCATGCTTGTGCTGCTATCAGGTATTCAGATTTTTCGTCTATATGGCTGCTACATTTTGTGTATTAACATGATTTTTTATCTATAGGGCTGCTGGACTAAATTTACTAGACTACGTCTCGGACGCATACAAAACAGATAATTGGAAGATGATATATGCCGGAACACTGCATCCGGTACCCCCATGCGTAATTGGCGGGTGCCGTCAGATGCGGCCTCAATGGTTGTGTTGCCACCATTAATCACACGGCAGACAGGGAGAGCGAACAATAGAAGACGACCCTCAGGTGCCGAAGCAAGTACATCTAGTGGGAGAACACGCGGTCCAAAAAAATGCAGCATATGTGGTTTGGTTGGTCATACCAGAACGAAGTGTCCGGAAACGGATGTGCCGGACTCACCGGAGTCGGAAGCATTTTAAAATCATCTGTAATTGCTCCTGATTTGTACTACCTCCGTCCAGCTATTACCGGCACAGTTTCCCTAAATGGATGTCCCGCTATTACTGGCATGTTTCTTATTTTAGCAAAATTTTAAAACTAATGACTCCACTAATTACCTTCCTAATTAACCCACTAATGACAGATATTAACAAAACATAATTTACGAAAGATTTTTACCTCATTCTTCTCTTTACCCTATTCTCTCTCCTCATTCTCTTACCCTATTCTCTCTTCAGCGCTGCCGCGATTGAATCTTTTCTCGAGTTCTCTACACCTACTTCGCCGTGATGAATCCAACGGATCCCAACGATTCTTTAGCAGAAACTACCCTCGTTGCCAAAAAGGTTTGGGGATCTGGTTTCCTGAGCGAAGAAAGTTGTCCCGGCGACGCCACCAACTCCCCTTCGCAGTTTGTTTGCGAAACTACCACCAAGCCTTCAGATTCGTCGTCGATCCAAAGTGACTGGTGCCTTGTGGCCTTGATTCGGGCCGAGATGATACATTTGGATCCAGATTCGGATTTTGAAGAGTTCATTCCAGAAACTGAAATTGAGTCTTATGTTCCAGAGACAGAGATTGAGTCTTATGTTCCAGAAACGGAGATTGAATCTTATGTTCCAGAAACGGAGATTGAATCTTATGTTCCAGAAACTGAAATGGGTTCCGAGTTGGCGTCGCCGACAGTTGACTCGCGGGCGGCGTTGGAGGCCGAGATGGCGTTAGCTTATGAAGAGTCGATGGCTGCCTTGAAGGCGAATATGGAAAGACCATGTGTTAAAGATAACATCGAGAGCTTTCTACGAATATGGCTTCCGGCTTACTTCAAATTGGTGAGATCGATCCCTTATTCTCTTAATATGCATTGCCTCTGTGTCTTATGTGGTGAGAGTATGTGTTGGAGGCGTTTAGATGGGGATATGAAATGATAAGACCCCTTGCACACATTATGAACTTGGCTTTTGGCCTTGGACGGTTGTGTCTTCCTTAATGATGAAAACAGAGAGATTTATGCCTTTGGCTTGTGGCCTTGATTGCTGTGTGTCTGCCTTGTTTATTACCCTAGATAAGAACATTTATTTGCCTTGAACTTGGCTTTTGGCCTTCTATGGTTGTGTATTCCTAAATGATGAAAACTGAGAGGTTTATGCATTTGGCTTGTGGCCTTGATTGTTGTGTGTCTGCCTTATTTATTGCCCTAGATAAGAACATTTATTTGCCTTGAACTTGGCTTTTGGCCTTGTATGGTTGTGTATTCCTTAATGATGAAAACTGAGAGGTTTATGCATTTGGCTTGTGGACTTGATTGCTGTGTGTCTGCCTTGTTTATTGCCCTATGAACTGATAAATAGTGATGCAACATATGAACTGATTAACTTATATTAGTACATAATCAAAAGCCTTACTTATAATAATACATTTACAAAAGCCTTACTTATAATAATACCTACATATACAAAAGACTTACTTATAGTAATACCTATACAAAAGATAAAACATAACCATTTCTTCGCTGTCAGCCTTCATCTACCAATTGTCCAATCATCAACCAGTAGCCCAAGTCGATTTTGAATCATTTCCATCTCTGCAATTGTCTCTTGGTTTTCAATCATGTATGTGATGCACTCCATTACTAAACTGTTAGGAACTACCAAATCAACTGGAAGGCTTTCTTGTCTAGCTAGGGCATCTTTCTTCGAATGTGGGATTTTATAAGAGTTTTGGCCCTTAAATCTCAGTATTTCAAGCATACAACTTTGCAAGCTTAGGAACACCTTATTTAGTGTAATAGGTGAAAGTTCATGAAAACTGAGAACAACTGCAGCAACCAAATCCTCCACATTATGACATACAGTCTGCACTTGTATACTTTGAATTGCCCTGAACCAACCTAGGTCATTAACATTCGTATCTGGGGAATTTGGTGGTTGATTAACTAGTCGAATATCAAAGCCACCTAAACTGGCTACTGCCCTAAAATCTGCATCTGTATCCTTAATGTGAGCCCAGGCATTATCTTGTTGTATGAAGATTAGCCAGCTAGCACATCTTGGCCACTTTGCCCTTATGGCAGGAAGTATATGTAATTGATTACAATTATGTGAGTTGAATTATTGTATTCATATTACAATTGCCGCCGATTAGGAAATGTAATTCCACAATTAAGATTAACAACACAGTTTCTGAAATGTACTGACAGAACAAATGAGGATTACAGTTTCTGAAATGTAATTACAGAACAAAGGTAGATGTTGAAATGTAATTGCAGATCAAAGAAGTTACAGTTACATAAAACTGAAATTGTCTAACTTAACAGTTTGTTTCTAATGACACAAACTCACATTCTAATAGTCTACTTTTACATGTCATACAAAGTTTAGCAAATGTGCATACCTTATTTATTAGGCATAGCTTGATAACTTCTTTAGTTATACTTTGAATGGGTTTCGTCTCAAGAGTTCCAGCAGGCCTGTTCCTACTAGTTCTTTGTGATGCAACTGTTTCAGTAAATGGGAAAACTCCGATTTTTCCATCGAAAATGATAGTCCCATCTTCCCCGAAGATTGGCCTGCATACAACGCACATAAACATAACTTTCGTTATGAATTTCTTGCTTTTGCAAGTTCGGTGTGGTTCAACTTCTCCAAGAGTAAGGTAGAATCTGTGATTTGCTCGAGAAATGAAGAACCATTTCTCATCAATGTGTATGGTGTTGTGCATGCTTTTGAATTTTATCATATTGACAATCCGATCAAACTCTAGGGCTTCTATGTTGAATCTAAGGTGTTCTATCTTGTTAGGAGTTGTTAGGTGAGACCTTATACAATTGCTGTGAGCTTTGGTCATACCCTGATCTACATACCTCCACACCGTGCTTTTACTACAACTAATACCCGATGCAAGACCCATAAGTGTAGATCGCTTGTGTACATCGATGCTTTGAATCAATTCGAGATCTATGTGGACTCTCTTTCTTCTTAATGCTTTTGGTTTCTTGCTTTTAAGATGAATGACCTTACCATTGTCTCTTTGTTCTTTTGCATCAGCCCAAAGACAATGGACGGTCCTCCGCGAGCAGCTAAACTTGTTTTTGGCTTCCTTTATCTTCCCGTAGATCGCCTTGTCATCCTTCGAGTTCTGCAGCAGCCATTGGACAATTTGATTTCGCTCGTCGTCGGTTAAATTTTTATCCCTCACCATTTCGTATTGTTGTGTAATAGACAATATAGGCTTCTATATGTTCTGGTTATATAGGCTTGGGTTATTTGATTATAGCGGCAGGGTATGAATTTAGTGACTCAAGTTTGGCATTTTAACTGCCGCCTTTTTTTTGGATGTCGACTTTAAATTTTTGACAACACAGTGTTCCAGAAACTTTGTTCAGCAGAAATTATAAGTGACGCCTATTTTTTTTATGTTCCATAAATTTTTGAGTTAATTTGTGTTCAATAAATTGTAACTGCCGCCATTTTATTTTGGGTTCCAGAAATTCTTTTATTTTATTAAATGAATTTTCGAATAACACCAGTTCTTAAATGAAATTAAATGTAAATTCGATACATAAATTTTGGGATCCATAAATTCATTTTATTAAATGAATTTTCGAATAAAGGAAAAAAAACATATTAAAGAAATCATTAATTGTCAATAGTGAGGTAAAGTGGAGAGAGAAGTGGTGGGCCATACAAATTTTATACTTAAACTATGCTACCTAAATTCCCGTGCCGAAATGAACTGTGCCGCTAATAGCGGGACGGAGGTAGTAATTGGTAAAGTAACCTATGATTTTGTAATTATGTTTATTTGTAATTATGTCATAAGTCGTAATACCGTAAAATAGAAACTTAAAAAACCATAAACAAAATCAGAAGTCCTAAACTCAAATAAAATACAAATAATTCATGAAAAAACTATAAACAAAATACAAATAAGTCATGAAAAATTGTTCGGACGTGTGTACATCTCGAAGATCCTTTGAGCCATCAATCAACGATAAATGGGTACATTGTCGAGGTTGCTACCCCGCTCGATTGCCGGGTAAGTGACAATGAATAGCTCCACTACCATCCACGCCATCGGTCCACAGCTCCATGAGTCTCTCTGAACTAATTGTTTCTCAGGATGCATAATCTGCACAGTGGGAGACCGATCTTGGGGATCCTGATACCCGAATTCATTACTGACCTAATATCAGCCGTACTGCAGATAAGGACCAATCAGCTTCACCAAAGGTCTCAACTGCCTTATCCTACGCTTTTGGGTAAAGTCATCGCCTTTGTGGTCAAGAGAATCATAAATCTCAATCCTCCAATGACAAAGGTCGATCGGAACTGTGACCCAGTGATCGAAGCAGAGACACAGCAGTAACAGCTTAAAAAATAATTAAAATACTTAATATGAATAATTTGTAATATATAAATAATCCACTAAACAAAATTAATATAAATACTTACGTATCGGGCAATGTACCACTTTTGCGCATCGGCCCGCAAGTTTACCTCAACAATGTGCTCCATGAGGTTTTCGTTCGGCCTCCAGAAATGCCGATAATTGAAGTTTACGTCGTGCATGTCGCTATCCGGATCCGGAACGTATTTCTTCCAATTTTGGCAGAGCACGTTCTGTTCAATAAATGAAAAAAGTGTCAGTAATTATTTAATTAATTAAATGGAGCAAAAAATCTATTACTTACAAAGAATGACGACTCGACTATCACGGTCTGATGATAGTGGGATGTAGCCAGCACATCAATACCCCACATGCACTTCATCCTCCTCAACGCTCCCATGTATAGATCCAGGGTCCCTGCTCCAACTCCTTACGAGGATTCTCGAGCTTGTCGAAAAGTGTCTGGGGGACATGAAAATTAGAAGCAGACGTGAAACACCTTAGTCCAGACGCCCGGTGCGTCCGATAATTTTCAGTGACTATGGGAGCGCTCATCATCGGGGCTCCCCACGGGTTATCACGTGGAGTCGTCAATGCCTAAAATTAAATGAACTAAATTATTATTAAAACAACTATAATTAGAAAAATAAATTTAATACATAAATTATACGATACCTGATAAACTGAATCATCGGAAAATGTATCGAGTCAATTGTGGTCAGACGACAGGGTGGGCTTGACCCGCACCGGATTGGCAGAGGATGCACCGACCTCGACGCGGCGTGCTGAAGGCTGCTTCTGATCGGGAGCATAATACTGACGTCAATTGCCACCGTCGAAAGGAAGTGGGTGCATGGGTTGTGCACCGTATGACCAGTTATGACGAGGCGGACAATCTCCGTAAATAGGGTCATAATAGTCAAACATGCTCCGGACCGACTCTGGAGCATAACAGTCACGCTCGTAGACGCTGTGTCGACCTTGCGTCGGTGGAATAAACGGATGCTCCTCTTCATTATCGGACTCATCGTCCACCTCCATAACCTCGGGCAGGTACACCGAGGCGGCTCTATCCTTAACCTGGGGGGAGTTATCCCCCATCTCCATAATCTCGAGCATGTACACCGAGTCTGCTCTATCCTCAGCCCGGGGAGAGTCATCCTCCATTTCCTCACGACAGTGCCCCATCGACACCAATTCATTCCTCACAAGCCCGTGCGGTGAACGGTTCAGACGGCTACCGCCCGCATGAGAGGACGTAGAAGCCAAGCCTCGACTCCTAGACCGACCAAACACGGACTGAAATAGATTTTTCACGTCGTGAACTATTTCCTGTCGTAAGGTCCGGTGCTCGTCCCTCACAACTGCACGGATGTGTTCGACGGTCAATAACTACTACTGACCGGGATCCCTCGGTCCCTCCTCCGTTCGGACCCGCTTACCGCCTTCAGTGGAGCGGCGTTGCTTGTGTCCAGTTCCTCTAGAACTGGATGGACGCTGTGTCTGTTGTCCGAATCAGTACAACTCTCGTTCACCATGCTCCCCTATGATCGTGGGCTATAATGGATTCTGGACCGGAATGTAGGACACATGAAATTGATCGCCTCCAATGACACTATGCCAATACGGAGTTTGTGTCTCCGTATCGGATGGTGTGAGACCATCTAGGACAACATGCTGCAATTACACTAAATAAATTATTATTAAACAAAATTAAATTAAAATAAATATATATAATATAAACAACATTAAATTAAAAAATTATACCTGACGCTGCCAGAAATTGTTAAGCCTTCGTTGTTGGCCTCCACCGAAGAACCAATTCTTCCAACGAAGAATTTCAGTTGTAAACAACCTTTCTGCAGATATCGCTCCTAAATCTGGAATAGCCTCGTAAGACCAAATCTACAATGCATGAAAATCAATATTGATTAGTATATGAAATATATCAATAATTCAAATAATTAAATTAAAAGAATCATAATACACACCTGGAGTGCCCAAACGGGTCCATAGAAATGATATTTTTTTGAAGTGTGTTCCGCCGTTCTCGGAACAAATGTACAATAGTGCTTCAGAGCACCATAAGTGTATGAGCCCCACAGGAATTGGTAAAATGCCCGTAAATCGTCCACTAATACCCAAATTCACGTGTCCACCACTCTCGTGTCGCTGTAACCGAGGAAAAAGAAAAATAAGGCTAGCACATTAGCCACCTTCGAATACCCTATCTCGTCCAACTCCAAATCTTCACCCTCGAACTTTGTCAGCAATTCTCTGCCCGTTATTGGTGTACAACCATTTAACATGGTGTAAACAGTCGAGGAACGGGGATCATGCTGAGCATGCGGATCAAAATTGCAGGATCCAAACCTTAAGCCCGTGATAAAGGCATAATCGAAACAAGAAAATCGGAGAGTCATCCCAGACACGAAAAACCACATAATAGAATCATCTTCATCCCCTTGAATCTCGTGACACATCAACATATGAAGAGCTCTGGCCGCATTCCTACCCACCCTCCAATCCATAAACCCTCCAAAAACTCCATTCCTAAACTCTTCCACTACCTCCCCATTCTCGATATCTCCTAATTTTTTTTTTAATTGTATCAAAAATCTTTGGGTTATATTCTATGTCTATCCTTGGATTCGCATCGAGCATATCAATTCTTTTAAAAAAGGGCTGCACCGAAACAATGTAACAGTTAAAAAAATCATAATCCCGCTCGGCCAAAATGAAATCTCGCTCGGTCGGAGCGGAATTCCGCTTGGCGAGCGGCATTTCAACACAATCAGAAAATTTATTATCCGAGAAATTCAGTCCGGCTTTCATCCTCCAAAAATCATGCTCCCAAAAATCAGAAAATTCATGCTCCGAAAATCATAAAATTATGCTCCAAAAACCATAAAATCATGCTCCAAAAATTCAACGAATTAAACAAAATTCATGCTTAAATTCGATTAAATCTCATAAAATTCAACTAATCAAACAATATGCCCAAATTCGAATAATTCTAAAAAAATGCTCAAAAAATAATTAACATTCGCGCCAAATTAATTGATAAAATTCAAGCGGGACTATAACATTCAAGCGGGAGTAACCTAGTTGGCCATTCTCGTGTTTTGATGTCGAATTCTACTATAAAATTGCGTTCTCGAGCGGTCTTGAGTAGGAATCGGCGACAAAGAGAAGGAGAGAAAGATGAGAGAAGAAACTGAAGCCGAGCGGGATTAAAATCAGATCTGAAAACAAAGCTGAAATCCCGCTCGGTCCCCCTAGTGGAATCCCGCTCGCCGAGCGAGATTTGCAGCTGGATAAGATGGTATCGGTCGAGCGGGATTCGGCTGTCGAGCGGGATTCTGTTGTGGCTCGAGCGGGATTCTGCTCTCGATCGAGCGGGATTCAACTCTCAGCTGGCTGATTTTCGAGCGGGATTTGATTTTATTCGAGCGGGACTGAGCGGGATTTGATTACGAACGATAGCAAGACTGATTTTTCCGAGCGGGATTTGAGGTATGTGAGTAGGACGTGAGCGAGATTCTGTTATTTTCGTTTGTTTCTTCAATTAATTCATCTCGAATTCCGGAAAACACCTGATAATGATTGGTGTCAGTCAACTTTTTCAAAAAGTGATGGCAGTTTAAGTAAAATTGTGTATTTTGTATAGCAAATATAAAGATTAAGTAATACCACTATTTTGTATATATATACACATGTTTGAATGAACCAACTTACTGCAGAGAGTGTTAAAGATATGGAGTTCTGTGTCTTCCTTTTTGATGAAGATAATGACTGAACTACGACTCGATAGTTGGTAGCTGAGGGAATGGCCAACTATGCTACTGAGAAGGAAGGCAGATTTGCAGCAGTAGCGAAACTCACAAAACTGTTGGTCAATGGATTTGCAAATGCCAACATAATTGCAGTCCCAAAAATGATAAATAAAGCAGCTCGGAGGTAATTCAACCAAGCATTTGTTGTCCTTTGGCTTCTGTTTCTGTCAGCCAATAAGCCTTGTTGGAAGGGGTTATCATTGTCCTGCAGTTGGACATTAATACATTATAGGATCAGAAGGTGCAGTTTTCTTTGAAAGAATAAGTTACTGAAATTTTACATGAGTGTTGGCTCCACGTTTCAAGCAGTTTCGCCTCTCTTGGGCCAGATCAGAGAGTAGTTTTGTCATGCCATGGATGAATTCTTCCTTATTGATACGCCCATCCTCAGTGGTGTCAAAAGATCCCAAGATGTTTTCGACATCACGGTCAGAACTCTAAGCTCTGATGCTGATATACTTGTGCTTCTGTCCTTGTCTATTCTGTTAAACAAACTGCCAGTTGTTCCAACAAACAAACTGATCAGCAATCAGAATTGTGCCTAGGAAAGACAATAAGAAAACAAGAAGATTTCTCTTTGTATGTCAGATTGTTCAGCTACTTACTCTTTTATTTTTTTGACATCAGGCCTACCGTTTTTGGATAAAAGTGTGAGTAGCTTGTTCTTGGCATATTTACTCATCAAATACTAAAATCTACGATTCCGAATCCAAGGCCGGAACATCTGAACAATATTCAACATCAAAATGTAAAGGAGACTCAACTATTATTATCTCTTCTCAAACACTAGCTTGTTCTCACCTGATATAAGATGAAACCGAAGAGCAAATACACTGAGACGATGAGTGCAATAAGCACAATGACTCTCTTAGCTAATGAAGAACTGAATGATGAAGAAGAGAATCAAGGGTATCAACATTATTTGTGCAGTGTAGCTTGTTTCAACATCCGTTACAACGCCATAACCTGGGAGATCAACCTACCTATTAAATCCGCGAGATGTTTCACATCTCAAGAATGTTAGAAGAAAGATTGTGAATGTAAACTTTTGGTGTGGTTTTGTGGCTTCCGAATTTTTGATAAGTGTGGAATCTGAGAGATCATGGCTCTGAGGATAATGTAGACGCCCCATATGAGCGTGAGACTCATAACTGTTGATCCTGCAACCAATTTCATGCCTCCCTGCTTCCCCAAAGCACCGTTACTTGATTCACAAGCAAACATATATCAGATTGTGTTCAAGTGCATGACAATCTCAATAATTGTATGCAAAATTTGTTGTAAACAAGCTACTATTACAATCAAAACGGTAAGTCGGAAAAACGAAAATAAAAAAATATGGAAACTTCGTCGAGTCGAGGAGTCCTCTCTCTGCAAGACGAAATACACCCTGGTAGTGCTCTCAGTTTTGGCGTATCGTCCCCAAAGATGAAACGACATTCGTCTCGAATATTGCAGCACCGCAAGATCGTCGAGCTCCGTGAACCGGATAAATGCGATGGCGTAACTGGCTGGACAACTAGAGTTAAAAGATGCAGAAGAGAATGCTGATTTTGGTGTGTTGAAATGCAAGTGAAGACTGCCTATTTATAAGCTCTTCCACCCAGGTGAAAGGTGTTGGAGACATTAATTCGTCAGGTAGTGGGGTAGTGGGAAAGGAAAGTGGAGAGATGGAGATCTCTACAGCCTCATTCCAGAAACTTCCATGCAGATAGGATTAGGTGCAGCAGGAGCATTACACCACGAGCTAGCCCAGTCCACAAGTACGAGTTGGGCCAGTCCACAAGTACGAGTTGGGCCAGTCCACAAGTAGCCCACCAAGCCCAATTGCCAAAGCCCAAAGGACAAGCCTACGGACCACCCAAAGGACCAATTGCCAAGATCCAAGTCCAAGGATCGGAACCGAAGCCGGACGCGTTGCGGCGCGCCGCACCGCGTGTGAGGCGGTCGGTGAGAAAGTTCGAGCATGATCATGTATAGCCCAAGCCCACCACATGTCACTTTGTTATCTACTACAAAGTGGTAGAATTAAATACCACAAAAAACATTGCACATTAATCAATGTAGGACATTGATTAATGTAATAAATCTCCAAAACCCGAATAAGATAAGTTTCCCTACTTTAGGTAACGTATTAGTTGTCCCCCCAAACTTTGAGCCACTATTTCTCACTCACCGAAAATCGGAATCGAGAAATTAAGCACACTACAATTATCTACTCAAAATGTAGATCGATGTTATATATCTTAATTCGCAATTCGGATATTTTTTTAGGCTCGAAAATGCGGTCAAAGATCGTTTATTTTTAACTAGTCAAAATTAGCATTTAATGCTAATCTTAATTCCAATAATCCCCCACATGAGTGGAAATAGTCAAATGCATGCCTGCAGACACACAGCTCTGTCCTCAAGAGACAATAAAGTATCAGGATATGTGGCTTGTAACCTTGAACCTTCCTTAGTCAGTGTCATCGAGCATACCGGCGGACTAGTGGACACGTGGCCTTGAACTATTCCTCCATGGTGTATACTTAGACAATAGCACTAACGCTATAAAGTCTCAACCTCGTCTGTTCTCACGTTTGTGTCCTTCATAGGCCATGGACAACCTCTTTGAATTCATAAGTGTTACATAGAAGCACCATCACTTCTCACTTACATAGGTGATTCTTACTCGAGTATCCTGACATACTCCATCTTCATATGGCATCCAAGAATCATTAAAAGTCAAGGACTTAACCTCATAACTTGACAGGTCACCAACACTCTCGAGCTCTTTAGGGAATAGACTATTTGAGTGTGGTATCAACAAACTCATATAGCTTAGTTTTCTCATTGAACCAAGTTCATGGGATCTTCAATCTACAAGGTTGGGTATCCACTATAATCGTCTTTAAATTGTGGATTTAACTCTCATTCCCTCTACGAGCTTATACATTTGATCTCGATGCAAACTCTTAGTAACTGGATCCGCTAGGTTATCTATAGACTTAACATAATCTACAGAGATAACCCCACTCGTGATCAAATGTCTTATGGTATTATGTCGACGATGAATATGTCTCGACTTACCATTATACAACTCACTCTTGGCCCTACCAATAGCCACTTGGCTATCATAGTGAATCATCACATGTGGCACGGGTTTCGTCCAATATGGAATATCTTCAAGAAAATTACGGAGCCATTCGGCCTCCTCACGGGCCTTATCCAAAGTAATAAACTCAGAATCCATGGTGGATCGGGCTATGCACATTTGTTTCGTGGATCTCCAAGACACATCTCATCCCGTATAGTGAACACATAACTACTAGTAGACAACAAGTCTTTAGTGTCGGATATCCAATTCGCATCACAGTACCCTTCAAGTACCAGGGGATGTCTAGAGTAGTGCAACCCAAAGTTAAGAGTGTATTTCAAATACCTTAGAACTCTTACAAGAGATTTCCAATGCTCTCTACTCGGATTACTAGTATAGCGACTCAATTTGTTCACCAGACAAGCCAGATCGGGCCTTGTACAGTTCATGATGTACATAAGACAGCCAATGATCCTAGCATAATCCTCTTGAGCAACAGGATCACCCATATTCTTGCTCAAGTGAACATTAACTTCTAGAGGAGTCTTCGCCGGCGCATTATCAAAAGCATTAAACCTCTTAAGTACCATCTCAATATAATGAGATTGAGACAAAACAATCACATTGGGAGTTCTTTGAATCTTCACTCCAAGAATACATCAGCAACTCCCGTATCTTTCATATAGAAAGTTCCCTTACGCATACGCTTGGTGTCATTTATGACTTGAATGTTTTATCTCATAATCAACATGTCATCTACATAAAGACAGACAATTACAAAACCATTCTTCGTATTCTTTAAGTAAACACACTTGTCACATTCGTTTATCTTAAAACCATTCGACAACATAGCCTTATCAAATTTCAAGTGTCATTGTAATGGTGCTTGTTTCAACCCATATAAGGATTTAACCAACTTGTATACATTTTGCTCTTGGCCAGGTACAACAAACCCTTCAGGTTGTTCCATATAAATTTACTCTTCCAAATCACCATTTAGAAATGCGGTTTTGACATCCATTTGGTGAATCTCTAGATTGTGCAGAGCAACAATCGCGAGAAGCACGCGGATAGAAGTAATTCTCGTTACCGGTGAATATGTATCGAATATATCATATCCTTCAATTTGCTTAAAACATTTCACCACTAAACGGGCTTTATATTTATCAATTAACACATCTGCCTTATACTTTCTTTTAAGGATCCACTTGCATCCTAAGGGCTTACAACCTTCAGGTAGGTCAGCTAAGACCCAAGTATGATTTTGCATGATTGAGTCAATCTCACTTTAGACAGCTTCTTGCCAAAGTGGGTCATCTAGTCTAGAAAGAGCTTCCTTTATAGACCGCGGTTCTTCATCCAAAAGGAAAACAACATAATCAGGATCGAAGTCCTTAGCAACTCTTGTTCTAGTGTTACGTCTTGGTTTTAAAGCTTTAAGATTGGCAGCATGCCGCTACGCGTAGCAGGTTCTACCCCCACATTTCCAGAACTACTAGAAATCTCTCTAGTATTATCACTAGGTTCGATCCATCCTTATCTTCTTTCTTACATGGGTAGATATGTTCAAAGAATATAGCATTCATTGACTCAATAGTAGTTCCTACATTCATATCGGGTATGGCCGATTTATGAACGACAAACCGATATGCACTACTATTCAGTGCATATCCAATAAAGATACAATCGACCGTCTTAAGTCCGATCGTAACTTGCATAGGTAAATGCACTTCTACCTTTGTCAAACACCCCCACACCTTGAGGTATTTATAGAAATGTTTCCTTCCTTCCACAACTTGTATGGAGTAACATCCCTACCTTTAAGAAGTATTTTATTTAACAAATAATTAGCCATCAATACGGCTTCCCCCCACATGTTCTGAGGCAGTCCAGAACTAATTAACAAGGCGTTCATCTTCTCCTTTAAGGTTCGATTTTTCCTTTCAGCAACACCATTTGATTGAGGCGAATAGGGGGCAGTGGTTTGATGAATTTTTCCACTTGACTTACACAACTCTTCAAACGGAGCTACATACTCTCCACCTCTATCACTTCGTATCATTTTGATTTTACAATCAAGTTGGTTTTCAGCTTCAGCTTTGAAGTTAGTAAAAGCTTCAATAAAAGATAAATAGTACAATACTTAGTGCAGTCATCAATAAAAGTAATAAAATATTTTCCCACCTCTAGTTTGTACAAACTTTAAGTCATATACGTCAGTGTGAATTAGCTCTAGAGGTTTGGTATTTCTTTCTACAGAATGAAATGGTGACTTAGTCAACTTTGCTTCAACGCAAACTTTACACTTGGTTTTGTTGAACTCATTTACTTTAAGTAAATCGAGATTAACTAATCTTTTTATCGCATTTAGATTAACATGTCATAATCTAGAATGCCATAAATCAGAACACTCAGTCAAATAGGAGGAAGTAGCCTCATTCTCATTATTCTTGCCCTCACGGGGCTCTTGGCGCAAAGCCATTACACTCAACTTGAAAAGGCCTTTGGAAAGGTAACCTTTTTCCTAAAAACATTTTAAATTTAGAAAGAATAAACTTGTCTGACTCAAATACTATTCTAATTAGTACAGAGTCGGACACCAAATTTTTCTGGATATCGGGGACATGCAGCACCTCTCCAAGAGTAAGGTTCTTCCCGGAGCTCAACCTTAGCACCACAGTACCATAGCCAACTACCTCAAATGAGGTTTGATTTCCCATATTCAGCTTCCTTCCTTGGCAACTCTTATACTGAGTGAAGCGGCTTCAGTCACCACACACATGTGTCGTGACAGCGGTATCAATATACCATTTCCCTTCATTCTCCACGACTTTTGCTTCTTTAGTGACGACGGCCGCAAGGTCGGCTTTAGTGAGGTCTATCTCTAACATGTTGGCTTGTCGAGCCCTCTTCTTCTTTGGCTTTCGGCAGTCCTTGAACATGTGGCCGGTCTTGCCACAGTCGTAGCACTCCCCTTCAAACTTGCGAGCTTGCACCTTGCCCTTCCCTTTGGGGTTGCTGTTTGGACGCTCTCTTTTCATTTTTTTGGAGTTTCCACCTTTCTCTGCGAGGTTAACTCTCTGTTTCACAGGTGCTTTACCCTTCCCATCTCGATTCCTTATGTCGGTCTTGATACGGAGCTTGACAACAAGATCCTCAAGCGTCATTTCCTTTCGCTTGTGCTTCAAATAGCTCTTGAAGTCCTTCCAACTCGGGGAAAACTTCTCTATTACGGTTGCCACAGTGAAAGCATCTGGCAAAAGCATTCCTTTGGCGTGGACGTCATGGACAATGAGTTGAAACTCTTGCAGTTGCTACATGACCGGCCGAGAGTCCACCATTTTGTAGTTCAAAAACTTGGCGACTACAAACTTCTTGGAACCAAAGATCATCGCACGCATTTCTTTTCAAGTGCCTCCCAAATTTCCTTGTAGGTCTTTACATTCGATTACACACTATACAAGCTATCCTCTAGTCCATTTTATAAGAAATTTTTACAATAGTAATCAGAGATAAGTCAATTCTTGTAACGCCCCAATTTTCAGAAATTAACTAGGGACGTTACTTCATACTTAACATGCATATTTTAATTCTTTGAAAATATTTCCATGGAAAAAAATCATTGAAAAACGCAATTTATTTTCATACTCAGCGGAAGACTTAAATAAAAATAACTATGACTACTAGTTCTCGAAAATAAAATGCACAGTTCATAATTAAACTAGTTTAATGCAATATTAAGTTTCATAAATCCTTCATCGTGTGACCATCACCACCAACACCTCTACGCATCGGCCGAACCATTTCCTGAAAAATGTTAAAATAATAGGGATGAATACGACTACTCAGTGGGGAATATACTTATCCAAACTATAAAATATACCAATATATTATGGAAAATTAGATCATGTAAGAATTACGTAGTCACACAGACCACCAAGTCAACTTCGACTCAAACATTTAAAATGGATCAACTTCGATCCCGGTCAACTTCGACCATAACCATGTGTACCGATCAACTTCGATCGCGGATCAACTTCGATCCCGGTCAAATTCGACCATAAACCTTTATACCGATCAACTTCGATCGCGGATCAACTTCGATCCTTCCTTATCATGTCTGTCATTAACTCATAAATATCGAGAATAAAATATAATAAGGATAAATATAGTGTAAGAAAACTTCCCCACCTTAACTTTGATTTTGAATGAAAAACAATGGAATCAGATGTTTCAGTCCTGCGCGCCCATCCTAACATGAAAATTGATAATTCTTAATGATTCATGAAAGTCGTGTGTTTCACATATACAACAATACCTCGTAGTCATTAGGTTACAAACAATATCATATATATATATATATATATATATATATATATATATATATATATATATTTATTTATTTATTTAGGTTTCAACGTCCTATATTAACTTGTGCAGAATACCTATTTTAAAAATATTCCACAGAACATGAATTCATTCCATAAATTTTAATTTTCTACATATAGATTCCTTAATTAGTATAAATCACACCAAATTTGGTTTCATATCAAAATAATAATTCCTCTAAGAGTTATAACCAAAACAGTACCTACTGCATCAACAAAGGCGGTTTCTGACCTACTGACCTTTAACTATAAGCTTCGGGAACTAAACATATCTTAAAAATTCTAAGATTTAACACACATCTAGGGGACATACGTAGAAATATCATATCAAAATTTCAATCTCTATAGATAAGTAACGACTTCATAAAATACAGAATAGTTTCTACCAAAATCCGAATACGAAAATGCATGCACCGACTGACTACCCGGACATTTGTATTAAACTGCTTTCATACACATAAGTTAAAAATACGAAATAAATATTTTTACAAACCTCAACGTTTGTGGAGTATTTAGGAAAAATAATCAAGTCAAAATCAGTTTTGTGGAGTGAGATATAAATATTTTTCTAAACCCTATCCCGGATGCATGGTTTTTCGGTAGTGTAAAAGTAAATATTTATTAAAAATATAGGGACTTGTCTAAAAATAACAAAAAATTACAAAGATCTAAAATACATACCTAGGAAGCTTCTCCTAAAATTTCACCACGATAGGATACCGGGAAGATGTGTAAATATTTTTTGTAACAGTTCGCAGATATACTGGCATATTTTCGAAAATTTTATAGGATGCTATATTATGAGCGACTAAGGGGTATTTATAGGCCTATAAATCATTATCTAAATATCCCTAATCCTAAAACGTATCAAATATATTTTATCCATATTTATTTTCGTCCTTATATATTTTATATAATATTTATTCTATCACTTACCATATAAGACATTCAATCCTAGATAAATTAGGATATGGATAGGCACAATTAGATTTTATCCTAAAACATGTTTAACACACATAACATATTTATTTTAATCATAATATATTATAAAATTATCTCCTAATAACGTAATACCATAATAAATATTATATCCTTTTATGAATCTTAGTTGGTTTAGGAAATCCAAAATTAATATTACTCTTGCCTAATAATTCTAATATTATTTCTATCTCAACAAAATAATATAATCATACTATGATATAAATAAACATATTCAAAGTTCAAAATAAATTTACATAATAAAAATGATTTAATAACAAATAAGATAAATGCTTTAATTTTCATTTTAATTTCTAAGGCGCGACTTACAGAACTTAAACACTCGATAACATGCATGAATAGATATGCAGTGCATTTTATATTGAAAATTTTGGGGCGTTACAATTCTCATAAGCAATGCGGACTTCAGCATTCGGCTCATATTCACTTGGAGGTGCAGGTACGTTCTCCCTCAAAATGATAGTGAACCCCAATGTTGACAAGTAGAACAACATCTTTTGTTGCCACCTTTTGAAGTCAGTACCTCCAAACTTTGGTGGCTTCTTGGTTGCTCGAAACACTCTAGACGAGTGTAGCGGTGTCGTCATCGTCGGGGTCGAGCCCCCCACCATACCAAGGTGGCTCACATTCTCAAAAGGGACATTAGTCTACAAGGCATAAGACATAGCAGTGAAGTTATATGCAGAGTTAGTGGCACTGGCACGGTTAAGTGCGATTCGGGCGTCAGTAGCGGCTGACATGGCAGTAAGAGTCGGATTAGGTGGCAGAATGTTTGACATGCCATGAGTCGGACTTGGGACAGTGACCGGCGTCGAGACATTGACGGATGGGGCAGAGGTAGAGGTGGTAACTGCCGTGGCAAAGGTTGTGACGGTAGAAGCAGCGGCGGTGGCGGCACCGAAAGCAACGACGACGGTAGTGTCAGAGATGGCAGCACTTGATGACGATATGTTTCAGTATTTTTGGGAAGCAGCTTGGATTCGGGAGAGAAATATTTCGTCTTGCGATTGTTGTAAACAAGCTGCTATTACAATCAAAACGGTAAGTTGGAAAAACGAAAACAAAAAAATATGGAAACTTCGTCGAGTCGAGGAGTCCTCTCTCCGTAAGACGAAATACGCCCCGGTATGCAATTGAAGACTGTATATTTATAGGCTCTTCCGCCCAGATGAAAGGTGTTGGAGACATTAATTCGTCAGGTAGTGGGGTAGTGGGAAAGGAAAGTCGGCAAACTAGACAAAGGCGATGACAGAACTGCTGGACAACTAGAGCTAAAAGATGCAGAAGAGAATGTTGATTTTGGTGTGTTGAAATGCAAGTGAAGACTGCGTATTTATAGGCTCTTCCACCCAGATGAAAGGTGTTGGAGACATTAAGTGAAGACTGCGTAGTTATAGGCTCTTCCGCCCAGATGAAAGGTGTTGGAGACATTAATTCGTCAGGTAATAGGCTAGTGGGAAAGGAAAGTAGAGAGATGGAGATCTCTAAAGCCTCATTCCAGAGACTTTCATGCATACAGGCTTAGGTGCGGCAGGAGCATTACACCACGAGCTGGGTCAGTCCACAAGTAGCCCACCAAGCCCAATTACCAAAGCCCAACTGTCAAGGCCCAACGGACAAGGCCATGGACCACCCAAATGACCAATTGCCAAGATCCAAGGACCGGAGCCGGAGCCGGAAGCGGGCGCAACGCGCCGCGTGTGAGGCGGTCGGCGAAAAAGCTCGCGCGCATGATCATGTGTGGCTCAAGCCCACCACATCTCACTTTGTTATCTCCTACAAAGTGGTAGAATAAAATACTACAAAACGTTACACATTAATCAATGTGGGACATTGATTAATGTAATAAATCTTCAAAACCCGAATAAGGTAAGTTTCTCCACTTTAGGTAACATATTAGTTTTGTCCCCCGAACTTCGAGCCACTATTTCTCACTCTCTGAAAATCGAAATCGAGAAATTAAGCACACTACAATTATCTACTCTAAATGTTGATCGACGCTATGTCTTAATTCGCAATTCGAATATGTTTCGTGGCTCGAAAATGCGGTCAAAGATTGCTGATTTTGTAATATCCCGAGTAATGATAATAAATAAAATCTGTAACGATAGGAATTTAATTCCAATTAAATTCTTCGCGATAACGAAATTTTGATAGACTTAATTATCGTCGCATTCGCAGATAATTTCGGAGCATTATGAATGTTTCGCGACATTTCGGATAACTTCGAGTTTTATATTGGCGCACATATTATTATATATACGTATACATGTATATATATATAGCTATTATATGTGGGAATACACGCTGGTGGCCAAAACGAAAAAAAAAATACAAATGTAGCCCAATTCTAAAACAAAACACAAAAGTAGTCATTTTGTCTTTATCCGGCGCAGGGCCGATGGGAGGGCCGATGGGGGCCGATGGGGGAGTCCATAGGCCCTCCATCGGCGGAGGGCCGATGGGAGGGCCGATGGGGGGAGTCCATAGGCCCTCCATCGGCGGAGGGCCTATGGGAGGGCCGATGGGGGGAGTTCATAGGCCCTCCATCGGGGAGGGCCGATGGGGGCCGATGAACTCCCCCTTCGGTATTTCTATTCGAATATTGATATTCGTATTCGAATTTTTAATATTCAAGTTCGAATATAAATATTTGATTCGATTCGATTAGTATTCAAATACGAATACAAAATTATGATATTCGATTCGATATTCGAAAATATTCAATTAAATATAAATATATAATACATTTATAAAAATATTTATATAAAAAATATATTTTATAAAACTTAATATAATAAATTTAATAATTTTGAATATATATATTTAAAACTTAAATATTAGAATTTTTTTTGAATTTGAATTTTTTTTGAGGGCCGATGGCCCTCTGCTTCACCTTTTTTTTTTTTTTTTTTCGTGGCCGATGCCCTCTAATTTTTTTTTAATATGTTGAGGGCCGATGGAGATCGGCCCTCGGCCCTGGTAATTATTCTGATTTTTTTCTTTAGGGCCGATGGGCTCCATAAGCCCTCCATCGGCCCTCCCATCGGCCCTCCGCCGGATAAAGCAAAATGGCTACTTTTGTGTTTTGTTTTAGTGATTGGCTACATTTGTGTTTTAATGTTTACTATTTGGCTAATAGTGAAAATGCCCCCTATTATATCTTCCAGATAAATACGATGTGGAAACTACTAAATTACGTAGATTAATAAAAAAAAATCTTTTCCACATCATCCCTCCTCACTCTCGCTGGTATTGCAAGATATGAAATCCTAGACTAGAACCTATCCAAATCTTTCCGCTACATTCGAGAGAGACACGCAACGTAGGAACGGATGACCCTATGTGTAGAAGTATAGGGGAATGATTTAACACCCTTCTCCCCATTGGCGGACTTACCGGCGGAAGGAAGACCGTCGTCTCTCTTTCCTTTCTTGCTGGCCAAGACTGTCGCAGATGGAGGAAGATGAATCGACGGAGGAGTGCGAGATTGGAAGAAGACACGCCTATATAACTCACAACTCTACACTCTCCCTCTCTTCCACACTCTATCTCTCTCACTCTCAAGTCCTCGCAAGTATTACCAGTAGGAGGGGGAAGAAGCCCGTCGAGAAATCGAGCTCGAAGTCGGAAGAGGAAGGAAACTAGGGTAAGGTCTTTCCCGTGTAAACTACATACTATCTTCTTTTCGATTCCATGAATGGGTTTTGACTGAAATCTACAAGCCTTCCCTCTCTAAACTATTTTCTTTCCGATATACGAGTTCATGTTATAAGTGTTTGTATTACCGTGAGTTGATATTAGAAACTTGATTATTGGCTTGGTTGTTTCTTTCCTTGCAAATAATTCTTCTCTCCTTTCATTTTCTCTGGTGTGATTCGATCCATGGTTGTATGAGAATTTCGTGGGTTGTGTTTAGAACAAGAAGATTTATGCCCAGCACATGCTTGATTAAATGTCACACTCGACAAACTATTGTATGTTGCCAGGGGCGGAGCCAGGATCTTACGGTGGGATGGGCTGAAAAATAAATACTTCTATCATATAATATATATATATATATATATATATATATATATATTATATTTATATGTTACCATTTTCCAAAAGACCAAAATTCAATATAATTAGAAAATAAAGTATGAAAATTTGAAAATACAAATGAACTAGAAAAAAAAAATGAAATGAACTTGCTAAAAAAGAGGGGGAAAAAGAGAGAGGAAGAGACAAAAATAGGAGTTAGAAAAGAATGTGCGAAACTATAAAAGGAATTAGAAAAAGAAATGGAGAAATTAGAAGAAAAAAAATGGGAAAGAAATTAAATAAGAATTAAGGAGAAAAAACAAAATACGGCTGGAAAAAAAAATGAAAGAAAATTATTAAGAAAGTTTAAAAGTGTGAAACAAATAAAAAAAATAAATAAGAGAAACAAAAGAAATAAATAAAAGAGTATTAAAAATTAAGTAAAAAGTAATAAAAGAAATTAAAGGAAAATAATAGTAGAATAAGGGAAACAAAAGAAATAAATAAAAGAGTATTAAAAACAAAGTACAAATAATAAAAGAAATCAAAGGAAAATAATAGTAGTAAAAAAATATAATAGAAAAGAAGCAAGTTTGTTAGGTATCAAAGGAAAATAATAGTAGTAAAAAAATATAACTGAAAATAAAAACAAAGTACAAAGTAATAGAAGAAATCAAAGGAAAATAATAGTAGTAAAAAATATAATAGGAAAGAAGTTAGGTATCAAAGGAAAATAATAGTAGTAACAAAATATAATAGAAAAGAAGCAAATTTGCTAGGTTTATGATTCGAACTCGGGTCAACTAAAGAAACACAGGGCATATCTACCACTGGGCTAAACAAGCGAATTATGATTAATGTTAGCAATAAATATATTTCTATACAATCTGCATTGGGCTGGAGCCCAGTGCAGCTAACCAGTAGATCCGCCCATGTATGTTGCTCTGTTTTTTTTCAGTTTCTGGTATCCTATTCCTTGTGAAAATGAACCTATTTCCTTCACGAGCATTGTTCGTTATTATGTTGGTAGCATACGTTTAAAATCTCAAACTGATTGGAGATGTAACATGAGAGATATAAGCCTTAGAAAATCCTTGCTGCAAAGAAATCTCCTGTTTTCGAAGCTTGCTGGGGCAGCGACTTCTGACCCGTTTTCAGAACCTTCCCCTTAACCACAAGGTTGAAACTCAATATCATTGGAAAGAACTTTCCGTTAGCTTTCCATAGCCACCCTATGATCGTAAAACGGAGCAGAAATGAAAGAGATATAAGTCGTCGAACTCCGGCTGTCGGAACGCACGCGAAAGCGAGCAGCAACTTCGACCCGCGGTTTCCACCAATCTTTATCAACTTGAAACGATTAAGAACCACCCCTTTGGATATATGTTTGTGCCGGTTTTCCAATGCTGAATTCGGTTCGTGAAACGGAGTTCGGACCAAAGAGTTATTCGCCGTCACAGAAGGCTCGCTGCACTGCCGATTGATTTTTCAAGCTGCGGAGCAGCATCATTCGAGCGTTTCCGACACCCTGTTTATTGTTCGAAACCCCTTTGACACCCACATCGTTGGAAAGCCACGTCTACAGGCTTTCTAACGCCACTTTTCTCTCGAAATTTGGAGCTCGAATCAAAATGTTATGCCCCGTCAAAAAGGCCCGCTCAAAACTGCCGAGTTGGCGAGAAGCGTAGAGTAGCAAGCTTCCGGCCCTATTTTTACGACCCGATCGAACTAATTACACCAACACAAACCTTGATAAACAAGGATTCCAAAACATACCTTCGTTTGTGAAACGGAGTCCCGACCGCTGAGATACACTTGCTCAAATATAGCCCAGAAACTGTTTGATTTAATGCCTTAACCAGAAATTCTAAGTGTTGAACAAAAAGGGCTTAGCTGCCACCCGTTTTGAAAGATCTTTTGCGAACAGCCCTCAAATCTGGTAACCCTAAGCCCCATATCGTATCAAACCTTGCCATTCAAGGAATCTCCAGAACCTTTCCGTTTTCCATTTGGAGATCGTATCAAGAAGTTACAGATCGACGAAAAGGCACCGTTGAAACACCCCATCCTTCCCGGAATGTGCTGAACCCCCAATTTTAAAATAGGTTATGAGCCTCGTTCCTTCTCGAAACTCACCGAACCTTATACCGATAGAAAACTAAGTTCGTTGACTTTCCAAAACCATGCTCGACGCATAAAATAGAGTTCGAACGAAAAAGATACGAGCCTACAAAGTACAGCTGGTAGAATTGCCGCAGTTTCACCGACTTCAGTTCGGGACTATTTTCGATGTCGAAACAACGTCCAATTAGAAAACTTATTTCTACGGTCTTGTACCTCTCCTGGGGAGGAATCTAAACATGAGTCTTCGTCGAAGACCGACGGTCGGATCGTCCACAAATAAAGCCGGAAGTTGCTACGGAAATCATTTCCAACAAATATATTTTATTTTCAAATATTCCCTTAAATGGAAAATACCAAAGCTACAAAAAAATATACCGAATGAAGAAAGGATGCTATCGAATATGTGAACGGGATATATATCCGGGCAAGATTATTGAAGACGAATTTTATCATTTCGAGAAAAATAGCTAAATAAAATTCGTTCTTCGTAATCAAAAATCCTACTCCCTCCGTCCTATTCGACTTGTCTAGTTTTCCTTTTTGGGCTGTCCCGCTTGACTTGTCTAGTTTCCAAAAAAGGAAGCCTAATCATTACACAACCTACCACTTTTTCTTTGTGGGGCCTACCTCTTTACACACAATCACACACTTAAATAACACACAACCACCCACTCTTCTTAATCTCCGTGCCCAAAAGAAACAAGACAACTGAAATGGGACGGAGTGAGTATTTGCTAGAGATGAACTTTGTAGTCTAGAATTCGAAGAAATTCTAGGACTTTGGGATTTAACCCTAACAGAATTTAGGTCTCCATTGTAGGACCCTCTGAGGAAGGACAGTAACCTCGGAAAGCGCCGCAGATAATAATATCGCGCCACGAGGTGGGTTATACTTTCCTCTAAACTTATCTTCGAGTTATTAAGCTCTTAAATTGTATGCAATGTTGTTATCCATTGAAATGTTTTATGCGCGTTCGATTAAGTTTAATGCTTTTGTATGGTCGATCGAGATTCTTGTTCTGACCTAACACGTCAGACTGGAATTGTGTACACCCCCATTAGTTGTGCAGTGGGTTGATCTCCACTGTGCACTAACTTTTACTAAGGGATTATCTGGGGAAATATCCAAAGTTGAAAAGGGTACTCTGAGTAACGGCTCGAGACCCTAGATGAAATTGGATCCAACGAGGATGTGTTCCGGGATCGCAATAGAGATGAAATTGGATCCGACGAGGATGTGTTCCGGGATCGCAATTAAATTGGATCCGACGAGGATGTGTTTCGGGATTTACAAGAGTAACTAAAAGAACGATGCACGCGCGCGCACAAGAAATGGAAAAATGTTTCGTATACTTAGGAGTATATTTTCCTTTTAAAACCTTCTAAGTTATACATTTATGCTTTGGATAACCGTAAGTTTTATAAAAGTGTTTTTTTTAATGCTCGCCCACTGAGTACACTAGTACTCAGCCCAAAATATTTTCAAAAACTTTTTCAGGATGAGCGGTCACTGCTGACGGACGGAGCCGAGGCGAGGGTTGCTGTCAAATAATTAAATTCCGCTGTGCCAAAATGGTTTTTGCCCAATTCAAGGAAAGTAGTTCTTTCGTCAATCGTCACTCTAGACTTATCTTTATCCGAACTGCTTTCTATGTGTTCAGATACTTATCAGTTTTTGTGAATCTCAAACTGAAAATCCTATAATTTAATTTTTGAATTATTCTGTATTATCTTTTAAATTATGAATTTTCGTTTTATTTATCCGTATTGTACCATACCCGATCACACGCCCTTTTCCGAAAATTGGGCTGTGACAGATTTTTAACCAATCAACATTAGCATTTAATGCTAATCTTAATTCCATAAATATCATAAATATATTATATATATATTAAATATAAATACACCTGATTTTCCAACAAAATCTACACTTTACACAGTCATCTTGTTGCATACCATTCAAGTCCAAAAGTGGCCAAGTAAAGAAGAATCGATGATCATCTCATCAACAAGATGACATGCAAAGTAATGGTCATACTATGTATCTAAAACTGCGTTAAGGAAGAGAGCAGGTTAGAATGAGGAACTTACTAAGAACCAAAGTGATTTGCGGGAACGTGCCAAGGAACTGAAACATGCTGCCCCCGAATAAACCCGGTCCGATTGTTTGGAAGAAGAGTTCCGAGCCCATGCCGACGTATCGTCCTCCAAATGTAAGCAAGATTTCAAACAATAGAATGAGAAAGAGCAGCCCCCAAGCATGGTAAGATGCCGTATGTGGGTTCGCACGTCTCCGTCACGGATAACTCGACACCCTCTCTGATGAGACGGCTATAAGCTACATTGGTACTCACGAGTAGGAGCAGCAGAGAAATGATTTTCATCTTCGCCATGATAATATATTGAAGATATTGTGAGTTTGTGGATATAATTAAAAAGTCATGAGTTCAAACGTGTTAGTCTGTCACCTTTTGCTTACCCAAATGCTACAAATTAAAAGAATGTGTGCAACTGAATTCTTTAGCCAAATAAATTGACCCTACAAAGTATTTATCAAATATTCTTAGCTATCTTAAACTCTTGCCAAATAAGCCATAACCTTTTTTCTTTAATTAGACTTGTGCTACAGTTTGTTTTGTCGCTTTACATTGTAATAATCATAGCCGAAAAATAACCCCATTCCTTTTTCTTTGTTACAATGTAGATTCCTGAGTCGCTATAAAAACATCATATGCCTAATAGATTCTCTACCTGCATGAGACGTAGCCTTCTAAGGCCATCCTAGAACATAAGTAAGTAGATAGGTTGATCCTAGAGAAATAGGGTACAACGACACAACTATATAACCGAACCAGCGGGGGAACGTGGTTCGAAACCCGGTTAGAGCCGTCATCAAAGTATTGATCGTCATCACCACCAACACTTCTGCAAACACATCTATGGACAGATTCAGAGCATACACTGGCGCAAGGAACACAATCAGACTCACCACATTGTTCATGTAGACACCACTGTACAGCTGCACAATAAAAAAAAAAAATTAAAAAAATTAAAAAAAAAAAGGGAGAGAGAGAGAGATTTCAGATATGTATAATATTGTAAATTATACACACACACACATATATTTGAATTAACCAACTTACTGCAGAGAGTGTTAGAGATATAGAATTCTGTGTCTTCCTTCCGGATGAAGACAATGACTGTACCGCGACCCGATAGTTCATAGCTGAGGGTATAGCCAAGTATGCTACTGAGAAGGAAGGAAGATTTGCAGCAGTAGCGAAGCTCACAACGCTGTTGATCAACGGTTCTGCAAACGCGCACAGCAACGCAATCCCAAGAATCACAAAGAAAGCAGCTCTTAGATAATTCAGCCAAGTATTTACAGCCCTTTGGTTTCTCCTTGTGTTTCTGCTACTACTGTCACCCAATAGGCCTTGTCTTAACTCGTCATCCTCCTGCACTTCAGACATTATATGATCAGCATCTCTACTTTTCTTCAACATAAATTTTCATTTTGTAGTCTCTTTACCTGAGAAATGGTGGCAACGCGTTTAAGGCTGTTACGCCTCTCTTGGGCTAGATCATCGAGTAATTTGGTCATGCCTATGATGAATTCTTCCTCATTGATACGCCCATCTCCGGTGGTGTCGAAAGATCCCAAGATGTTTTCAACATCCCGGTCTGTGCTCAAGTCGCCTTCATCCATTCTTACACCTAAGAGTAAGACTCTAAGTTCTGCTGCTGATACGGTTGTGCTCCTATCCTTGTCGATTCTATGAAACAGACTGCAAAATGCTCCAAACTAATCAGCTATGGAAATATTGGCTCTGATGTATTCACCAAAAGGATCAAGATTTGAGAAGCAAGATTGATGTATTTATCAAATGCTTGGGGGTATTGAAGCAAGTACTTGACTTACTCTTTAATTTTTTTAGCATCAGGCCTGCCATTTCTTGATAAAAGTCTTAGCAACTTGTCTTTAGCGTATTTGCTCATCAAATACTCAAATCTACGGCTCTGAATCCAAGGCCTGAACATCTGAAGAAATATTTAACACAAAAATGTGAAGATGAGGGTAGAAGTTACAAAGACTATTATGTTCTTACCTGGTAGAAGATGAAACCGAATAGCAAAAGGAGTGAGACGATGAGTGCAATAAGAACAATGACTCTCTTAGCTGCTGATGAGCTAAAAGCTTCTGCTAGCAGAATGATGAGGAAGGGAATCAAGGGTATGAGCATTATCCGTGCAGTGTAGCTCGTTTCAACATCCGTTACAACGCCATAACCTTTTGGTGTGGTTTTCTGGCTCCCGGACTTGTCGATAGGCGTGGAATCGGAGAGATCATAGCTTCCGAGGATAATGCAGATTCCCCATATGAGTGTGAGATTCATAACTGTTGATCCTGCAACCAATCCCATTCCAAGAGTGGCCCTCTCTTGAGCAGCCTCCCTGCTTCCCGAAAGCACCGTTACTTGATTCACAAGCAAAACTATGTCAGATTGTTTTCTCAACAATTGTATGCAAAATCTACACCTTTACACACTCATAATAATAACTCCATTTTGATTTTCTCTTTCATATTTTATAAGACCAAGTTTATGGCAGACGTCAACACAACAGAATCCTCTTCGACTCATGCATGAATCAATTTATTACACTTCCGACATTAACCAACTCTCAAGTAGATTATAATTGTGAAATTAACTCTCAACTAACTGGAATGGAGAATCATTAATATTTGGTCTGTCATTGCTTATCTGTCACAATCCAAGATATCATGTACATGTAGAATCACTAACATGGGTAAAAGAAACATGTCAAATCGGTATCTGTCAATCTTGGCAATTTTTCAAAGATGGCGTTGGCAACACGATCTTATCAACGACTCATTTTATTGACTTTTCAGTAAGAAAGCATCAAATATGCAACTACACAAGCCACGAGTTCCGTATCTTCTTCTTTTATTATATATATAAGGAATAGAACGGTGAACCACGACTTTTCAATACTATGCAGCATTCCATTATTCCATAGACAAAGATATTTCCATTAAAAAAAGACTCATTCTGCAATTAATATGCATCTAAAGCTGATCAGTTAGAAAATAATTCTGGGACTCAAGAAAAAGTGTTATCGAACACTAAAATAAAGTAAGTAAACTACTCTCGAATCACAAGCAGAAGACAGAATACGTACTAGTTTAAGATTCCCCTCTTTCTTCTTTCCCTATTCTGAAAATTTGAATATGAACATAAACGAAAAGAATAAATGAACTCACTAAGAACAATCGTAATTTGCGGGAATGTGCCAAGGAACTGAAACATGCTGCCTCCAAATATACCCGGTCCGATGGTTTGGAAGAACAATTCCGAGCCCATGCCGACGTATCGTCCTCCGAATGTAAGCAAGATTTCAAACACTACAATCAGAAACAGCAGCCCCCAAGCATTGCTCGAGCATGGCAAGAACCCGTATGTCGGCTCGCACGTCTCCATCGCAGATAACTCAATATCCTCTCTGATCGGACGGCTGCAAGATACATGACAACTCGCGAGTAGAAGCAGCACAGAAATTAGTTTCATCTTAGCCATGATGGTAATCAGTTGTCGAGGCATATGAAGTTGGAGATAGCAGCATATATTTATATATATATATATATATATATATATATATATCTAGGCAGCCTAGAGACATTGACTTGTATAGAAAAAAGACTTGTTCGTATGCAACAAGTTGGCGCCTGGGACGTAAGATGTAATCAATTATCACAGCCGCCAGGAACGAGTGAGTAAGCCACGTTTTTTAGCTATTGCCTAGTGGAGGAGAAATGTCAAAGACTAGATATTAAATTGTGTTAATATATAAATTTAGTCAAATAAATTAAGTTAAACACTATATTAGCCTATCACTATCTAAAAATGCAAATATAATCATGGAAAGTACATTTTATAACAGATATAATGATTGGACGAAAAAGTTGTCAGGGCCGATGGAGAGCCGATGGCACCCATCGGTAGGGGTGAAAACGGATCGAATACGGACGGATAGTGCTCTTCCCATATTTGATCCCATATTTTTTTTCAGATTCGGAGTCGAATACGGGAAGGCCGGATACGAATACGGATTCGGAATATATGGAATACGAATACAGGGCGAATATATGATGGATTCGGATCGAATTCGACTAACAATAATCGGATAGTATGATTTATAAATAATCATTTATTTATGATTGCAACACATGAAAAAATCACGTATACAATATTTAATAGATGTTTTAATGCAAATTATAGTTAATATACTATCCATTATAAATAACATATTTTTTAAGATCAAGCAAATACGAAAAAAAATTGAAATTCAAAATAAAATACCTAGCAATAAGCTAAATAACCATAGATGCGCTTAAAATATAAAGTAGTTTACAAAGTTTAAGAACCACATAAGGTTTGGCAACTAACTTGGAAGAACATTCTAATTAAAGAAGTAAAACTGATAAACCTGAATCACAATATTGGCAAAAGGTGTTTCCATGACCTCTAAATCACCAATAATAGATGCAACATTCTTTTGAGAACTTGAAATTTTAAAGAAAACTACGTAAGGGACTATAATTTATACATACTTCATTAATCATTATAATATAAAATGATAAATTTAAATAATCACCTTTTTCTGGATGCGAATAAAAATAAAAATCATCTAACTTTATAGTCAGAATTACCGTAAAACACCATGAGAATAAAGATTTTCACAATATGAAATTTGGTTCGATTGAATGTAATTATAGTTAGAATTGCCGTAAAACATCATGAAAATAAAGATTTTTGGGACCAGAATATCAAATTTCAAAGAAACAAAATTAAAATTTATAGCAGGAGAGAAAATAAAGAAGAAACAAAAAGAAAAGAGTCCAGATCACCTGTCCCACTTACGGTGTCTCAACCGTGTTCCAGAGTTAAAACGACGTCGTTTTAACTTTTTTTTTTTTGATAAACAACAAAACGACGTCGTTTTGTTGCTGGGACACGGTTGGGATACCGTAACTGGGACAGGTGATCTGGAGCCAAAAGAAAAGGGGGAAAAGAGGACAGGCGTGGAAGGCCCTCTCAGATAAAACCCCTCCTCTCCTTCCTCGTTTACTTCTCTCCCCTCCTCCCCCTCTCTCTCTCTCTCTCATAAATAAAAATTAAAAAAAAATCCAGCAAAACTAGATATGCTACTGAAGGCAAGATTCAATCCTTCCAGATAATGAGCAGAAGCCATCGTGCCTTCTTCTCCGCGGAAGAAGATGGTTGCCCAGCTCCGAGAAATTGAGACCCATTTCCAAAATCCAATCTTCGACGCCCTCTACTGCGAGGAGGATGAATTTCTGATCGGAGATACGAAAATCAACGAGATCGGTTCGCGAGAGCTTAGCGGCGCGGCGGGGGAGGGGAAATATCTGAAACGGTAGGTGGTAAGTTTTTTTTTATATATTTCTTAAAATTAATTTATTATTATATTATAAAATTAATTATTATATATTCTGGATATCCGATTTCATAATTCGGGAAATATTCGATTAAATACGGGAAAAATCGAATACGGGCGGATAATGTGAAATCCGAATTCGAATCCGTATCCGATTCAAGATATCCGGATTCGAATTCATATCCGACCGGATACTAGAATTGCTCCCCGAATTTGTATCCGATCGGATACGGCTCCGGATCGGGCGGATATTATCTGATCCGATTTCACCCCTACCCATAAGCCCTCAACATGTTTTTTTTTTAAAATAATAAAATAAAATAATGAATAGGTCTCTTCATGTTGGCCGAGGCATCAACCACATGACCGATGCATCGGCCCTCAACAATTTTATTTTTCTTTTACTTGTTGAGGGCCGATGGCCCTTCATTATTTTGTTTTTTTTTTTTTTAAATGCCCCATGAGCCTTTGACAACTTTTCTGCTAAATCATTGTAACTGCCATAAAGTGTATTTTCATGATTATTTTTGTATTTTTAGATAGTGATAGGCTAAAGTAGTGTGTAATTTAATCTGTTTGGCTAAGACTAAAAATGCTTCTATTAAATTCTGTTTACCTAACCCCTATTATGAATTATTTTACTCCCTCAATTATTTGACAAAAATTGCAGCAAGACACAACAAATTTTTCACGGTTTATCGGCTCAGACATTGACAATAAATATTACCGATGGAAATTTTTCGTTGGTAATATTTACCAATGAAAAGCCCGATCGACATAGGAGAAAGTCGCCTCGTTGAAAATCGACCAAGAACAGAAGCAAGCTGGAGAGGGGGAACTCACCGAACCATGAACAGGAGAAAAGACGGATCAATTTGAGGCTCTAATCCCTCGGCGGAAAATGACAAAGAATAGTAGCAAGCTAGAGAGGGGGAACTCGCCGGAGCGGGGGCAATCACCGGACCAATACAAGGCTCTGATGCGTGAAGGCCGACAAAGTCGTCTTTGAGGGGAAATTGGAAGAAAAAGTTAGGGTTTCTCGATATGGTTTTGGTGTTTGTCTTTGGATCCCGCAATTTCATTAAAACTTAACAACGAATTCCCCATTGCCGAATCCATCGGAACATTACAAATTAAAATTTTAAGAACAGAACTTTATCGACGGAATATATCATCAGTAAATACCTAAGTGTCAATCAATTAGTAATTCCGTCAGTAGTAGTTTATGAAATAATTAATTATTGAATATATATATATATATATATATATATATATATATATATATATATATATATATATATATATATATCGTCGAAAATCTATTGGTAATTAATGACAGAATAGCAGACTAATCGTCATTTCATCGGTAATTGTCAACCCGCCTTTTTGTCTGTCGGTAATTTGCTACTTTCTTATAGTGACGGACCAAACTTTGAAAAGTCAAATGTTGAGTTGACAGTTCCCAATTGATATGTGGCGGATGATTACTCTGCATAATTATTTAGACATCAGTTTGAGGGATTATTATATAGACATTACAATTACAAGTAGGGTTATTTGCCTCAAAATACACCAACTTTCTTCATTTTCCCGTTTTGCACACGAATTTTAAAATCCGCCCGTAAATACACAAACTTTCGATTTGTTTCAAATTTCACACTGGTCAAAAATCCGGCGAAATCAAAGTTGACGTGGCAATTTCCGACTTGACGTGTCCGCACACGTGGCTGTCCAGTCAGCATTGAAGCAAAAGTCTGAAATTTAAATACACAAACTTTGTGAATTTTCTTGTTTTGCACATGAACTTTCAATTTGATTTCGATTTGTACATAAACTTAAAATTTTATTCCAATTTATACATAAAGTTCATATTGTCTTGGTTCACGGTCTTTGAGGCAACTGATGAAAAGGAAAAATTAGACATGTAAATCGACACGAAGATACAAATTCATAATTCTTTCAAAGGTTACTGCATCAGGAAGGGGTACCCTTTTCTTTCATTTCATAAAAAGATGCAGAAGCTTCACTTATCATACAATTCTTCCATAAACTGCCCCCAACTTCATTCAATAAATCCAACTTCATTCAAAAAATCCAACAGCTTTATAGTGGAGTCATACTATGAAGTATCAGTGGATGACAAAATTTGAATTAAAATTCGGAAAAACGGTAGAAAACAATATTTTATCATAACAATCTATCATATTGAATCTGTCCATGCCGACAAACATAAGCTTAGAGGGTGACTTTATTGAGTGGTGGGGATGTCTTCAGAAGTTGATGCACGTGGTGCTCTTCTTGATGGTAGTTTGCTGGGAGGGTTCACAAACACCACCTTCCTCTGAGGATTCATCTGAAAATGAAGATCATTTAAGCTAAATAAGTTTGAACTACACAAAATTTTATGGTTAAAACACTGAAGACCATACCTGCATGTATATATTTCCAGTATCTGTGCAATTTAGCACTCCCATGCCACTTCTCGCAGTGGCTCTCTCCCTCGCAATGACTGTTCGGTCAGAGGTTGACACTGCAAGTTGATTACCACTTGAGTGTTCAATTTGCATTGTAGTATTTTTTCGAGGCCTTCCAACTTTTCTCTACAATAAACAAGGTAAAATATTAGTCACAAAAATTAAATTATTTGCACATCACGATAGTTAGCTTACCTTTTCTGTACTCTTCTCAACTGCCTCATTTTTGCAGGTTCTTTGATTGTGTCCTTTTTGCTGACATTTTTGGCATGTCATCTGACCTCCACATCTTCTCAACTTGGTTGGATTCTTGTGATCTCTCTCATGAGGATCTCTGACTCTCTTCTTCTTAGGCCTACCCGGCATCTTCTTCTTAGGCCTCCACCATGGTGTATATTCATACCAAATGTGTCACTAAATTAAAAAAAATTCACATTCAGCTAGCATTAAATGTGTTATTGAATTAAAAAAAATTATACTCAAGTGTATGTAAATACCTGTCTCGCTTGTCCATTTGTGTATCTCGAACAAACTCCTCTCTTCAACCGCAGGCAACAATTCGAGAGCTAACAGAACAAAAATTCAAAATTATTATAAAAAGAGCAATTTAGTAGAATAAACTACATACACAGATGATGAATACTACTACTATAAAATTGTTATAAATTGTACTTCATTGATGGTACACAATGATAAAGAAGAAATAAACCTAATCAGCAGTGTCATATTCATACAACTACGCAATTGCATGATAAATTATTATGCATCTCAAGACCCTGCCGGTTGAAGAACTCAATGTTGAATTTATTGTCGACGATCAAATCCAGGGACCCAAAAAATTCAATGGCCATAATCAACACAATTAAGTTTTAGAATAGACATGTCAATACGAATAAAGTTCTAGTGGACAAGCACCTTGCTTAGTTTATTAAAAATCATAGAACTACCTTTAACTATCCTCCGTCAAAAGGGGAAATGCTTCATAAGGAACAAACGTATATATACCCCTTCAAGGGCTATTTAATCAACTCTAGCAGAAAAAGAAACAACAATCTTCCAGCTGCTTGTTTTCATATAAGTTTTTGGGTTTCAACCTGAAGCCAACAGTACTAGACCCAGTCAAGGCCACTTTTCTATCTCATGAAAAGAGGTTGCACAAAAATTGATGAACAAACAAAAGTGCAATGAAACGGCAAACGATATGCATTTTTTGTTCAAACAATTTACTATAAAGGTATCAAAATAGAGAACTGTAGAACCATGGAACACAGAAAAATTACCTGTAAAGATATCACTGGGTACAAAAGTTCCACAAGAACATCTAACAAAACTGAAAGTCCCAATTTCCAAAAAAGAGAGGCGGCTTGCGGAACCCTATCCTCGACGAATCCCTTACGAAAGGTGTCTTCAAAAGAGGCAGAGGTAGCGCCTTTAGTTAGAAGCTTTTTCTTTACCGGGTATTCTCAATTCTCGAAGCCTTGGTGTGAGGGGGTGAGCGGCGGCTCGGTGGTGAGGGGAAGAGGGAAGAGGGCTTATGCGAAGAAGAAATTGGGAGTTCAAAGAAAAAAGAAAATAATACCAATTCTGATAATCTTTAATAAATTACAACGCTGTTTCAAGTTAATAGGTAGTTTAATTACATGAATAAAACGACATCGTTTAGTATACTGGCCGGCAAAGCCATGTAGGATTTTCCGATTGCCATGTCAGCTTTAATTTGGGGAAAATTCTACATCATGTGCAATTTGAAACAAATCGAAAGTTTGTGTATTTACGGGCGGATTTTAAAGTTCGTGTGCAAAACGGGAAAATGAAGAAAGTTGGTGTATTTTGAGGAAAATGATAAGTACGGGCGTAATGGGTAGTCTCTATGTGCATGGTTCGCAGACAGGAATCTGATAGCCGGTCAGATTCTTCATGCTGCGATAAATTTGGAAGGAACAAAGAATCTTCAAATGTGTTAATATACAACTCTACCCAATTTGACTATTACAACTACAAAACTATCCATTCCCTTAAAAATTATCTAGTAAATACCCAATTTGTCTAAAATACCCTCACTTTTTCAAATTTTTCACATGTGATAGGACAGTACCGATCACCTGTCGGCACGCTTTTTTCTTTTTTTTTTTTTTTGTGATCGGCACGATAGGATCGGCCCTATCATATGTGATAGGGCCGTGCCGATCACATGTGTGATCGGCATATGTGATCGGCACGGCCCTATCACATATGATCGGCACGACCCTATCACATGTGATAGGGCCGTGCCGATAGGGTCGGCACGTTTTTTTTTTTTTTTAATTATTTTATCGTGCCGATAGGGTCGGCCCTATCACATGTGATAGGGCCGTGCCGATCGGCATTAATGCTAAAATTTGATTTTATTGAAAAAATAGGGGTATTTTAGTTTTTTTGGGTATATAATGTAGTTAAATATAAGAATTGGGTATAAATGTATTTGACTTTACCCATTTGGGTATATAGCCGCCGGGCTCTCAAATAAACCAATTCTTTGAAAAAGATAATAATAAGAAACGCATGATCAGACAACACTCTGCAACGTGAACTACATAACCAACTCAAGAGAGCAAGTCTCCACCTTTAGTATTCCTTGGTGTGGGTTACATCAGTTTCAGTCAGACTCTAAACAACCAACAATGAGTGACTGACTAAGATTAAGCACTAGGATGCAATCTAGGATCGAGCTTTTGGCGGAGGAAAAAGTGTGGAGCAGCCTCTGTTAGCCATGAGGGATCGATGGTGATGACATTGCGCATGTACTGACGATCAGTTGAGACGATTGAATGGTAGATGACCCACTTGGGATTAACTCTGGAAAACACAAATCAAAACAAAGTACATATATAATGTTAAATATATTGATGGAGGACAAGGAAAATGATTCTTCTTGTAGCTTTAGCAATTAATTATATTCATAACTATGCGGTAACTGATGAAGAAAATGAGAAGCAGAGCATAGTGTTGAACATCTGACCTGAATAACACAGATGAAGGATGAATGTAGACTTCCTGTGAACCTCGTATAGTTTTGTATGACCCGTTATGGGTGAAGGCCTTAAGATAAGTAACATGCAGACACGGATCAGATTATGCAGAGCACAAGATTTTCCCAATTAAGTTAGTTTACTATCAGCATCTGTTTGCATGAAAATTAAACTACCTCTAAACGACAAGCATTAGAGAAAAATCCAGCTGTAACTGCCTTCCTTACTGCCTGTGGAATTCAGAAATTCAGGAAAGAAATTAAGAACCAAGTATACTTTTATTTTAGTACCAAAGCCAAGACATATAGAATCATAATTTTCCTTCTACAATGTTTTTTGCTTGAGAATCAAATTTTAAAGACTGCAAGGTTACACTAACATAGCAGCTCTGAAAGAAGTCCACCATTTTCCATGATTAACTTATTTTTACACTGAAGTTCTGAATTACTACTCTATATCTTTTATGAGCACAGTAATCTTGGCTGTTGTTAGCCTTTTCAGATTAACACTAGAAACTCTGGGTAATACAAAAACTGAAGTCATAAAGAAAGCCAAAGATAGAGATGTTACAGAACTATTTAACTTTTTCTTCTCCAGCACAATCTTATCCTTTCAATTTCGAACTTAGATGATCACTCTGGCAAGTTGGCCATCATAAGGACGTTCTGAATATTAGCAAAAGGATAGGCAGATCGGCCTTATCTTGTAAGTTCCGAAAATAGATATTCTTCATCCAACTTCTGAGCATCCCCTCAATATTAAGAATACCTTTTAAATTATCTTCGAGTCTTTTGGTTCTCAAGTATAAGCACTTCGACCATTTCAGTTTGTTGTTCTTATGTATAAGCACTTCGACCATTTCAGTTTGTTGCATCAGCCCTTAAGCTATTATGATTGTAGAAGATCCGAGTAGAAAATTCTCAATCAGCCACCATTTAATGATATTACTGAATCACGGAAGATCAAAGGCCTCAACGTGAAGAGTTCTGGATGAAGATGGTCAAGTATTTACTAAGATGATCTTTGATTTCCAACAAGTAGAACATATGTTTGATTCCAATAGAAATTGTTCCTTTTATAGTGGACCCCTTCAGCCAAGCTTTTAACCAACATGCATCGAGTTTGCTTGAAGACCAATACCTCTGATGGCTCACCAATTAGTCGTAGCCATAGTTTTGAACCTTTTATCCATGCACAATCATAGGAAGGAAAAGTTTTAACCAACACGGGTCGATTTTTAAATAAGCCTAAAAGCCATATGACTCGCCCCTTTTTTGTCATAGCCATACTTCTGAACGTTTTTCCACGTGCAACAATTATATGGACCCAAGCTTTTGACCAACATGGATTAAGTTTCCTCAGAGCCTAAAAAATCAAATGACTCCCCTTTTGAGCCATAGACATACTTCTGAACTATTAATTTTGGTGCGAAAATTGTGGAAAGCCTTTAACCAACATGGATCGAGTTGCTCAAAGCCTGAAAATTCAGATGGCTATCAGCTTTGTCATTGCCATACTTTGAGTCTTTCTTCCGTGGCACAACCTTAGGAACCCAAGCTTTTAAACCAACACGGCCAGACTTTTCAACTGGCCTAAAAGTCCATATGACTCAACCCTATACGTCATAGCCATTCTTTTGAACCTGTTGGTCTGGAGACGAGTGTCAGGTGTAGAGGGGGGGGGGGGGTGAATACACCTGAATACAAGTTCTTTTTCTCAAACGCAAAGGACAGCTGAGTTGTAGGTTGCAACTGATGAACAGTGTCAAATAATAACCTTCTGATCGCGGGTCAAAGTGACTCAACTATCGAGTTTCTTCTACCGACTTCGCCGGTTTTAAATCCTCAGTCGGAGAGTTAGTGCGGATAAGTGTGTAGGGCCTGATAGACTTCGTCTCATTTTGAAAACGTGTTTTTCGCAAACCAAATAATTTTGGCTAGTGCACTTTTAAATATGTTTTATGCAAAGTATTTTGTAAAATAGTTTGAAAACAATGCAATAAAACAGTAAATGACACAAGCGATTTTTAACGTGGTTCGGATACGCAAGATCCTACGTCCACGGTTCTACTGAACAGGAGGTCTTGTTGATTAATCTGAGCAAGCCTCAGCAAGGTATCTTTACACTGGACAGACCCTTCTAAGTTATAGTCCTTAGCGACTTTACAATCCAAACCGAAGTTTGAAGGGGAGGGGATGTTCTTCAACTATGAAGGAGTTCTTACAATAAGAAGAATCACGAAATGTGAACTCCTCCGAAGGTTCTAAGCTATGGATATAACAATGGAGCTTAGATAGAGAAGAGGGATCTAAAGAAGGAAACTCTAGAGAAGAACTAAAAATATTCTAATAAGCAAGTTCTTCGCTGGATCTTCGTGAAAGCGCTAGAGTGTTCCGAAAGCTTGAGCGTGTAATCCCTTTTGATATCCCGTGCGTTGAGCTCGAAAAAACTTCTCTATTTATAGTTGTGACCCAGACATTTGTCCGTTGGAGGGGACGATGCCACGTGTCACAAACGTCCAAGAAAAACGGCTATATGTTCGAAATGTTGTCGCAGAGTAGTTGGTCACTGTGCATGAGAGCAGCTTTAGTTGGTCAGAGCAGGTAGAGCTTAGACCGCTTCTTATTGGTCGAGGTTTGTGGTAGGTGAGACTTGTCAGACATCAGTCTTCATCTGTGTTGACTCTCACTCATCCTCGTATGATCTTCTACTGAGTTTCGAATGATGTTAAAGGTCGGGTCGTTTCCTGTCGGATACAGTAGATCTGACTCGATCTCTGTCTTCTTCGTCTGAGTGTGCTGATAAAGGAATCTTCTACTGAGCGAAGTCAACTGATGACTCTGAAGGTACTAAGTTCTGTTCTGTGTTCTTCTATTGATGTGAGTTAGCTGATGAGAATTTCCTACTGAGCGGAGTCAGCTGTTGACCTGAGAACATGAGCTCTTACAACTGATGACGTGGGGTTCTGAAATGTAACTTCCTATTGAAGTTCAGACCAACAAATACCCCTTACAGGACTTAGACAAAACAGATAATGAAAATATGATCAGTCTAGCCTATTGCATCATCTAGTCCTAGTGACACTACACTAAGGGTACAAGACGGGTTTCGGGATCTTAAATTCCATAGCATTAACTGATACAATAAATACTAAGTACCCTCCAAGTGTTGATTAGAATCAACCACTGACGCATAACCCAACAGAACATTTAATGAGCATAGGAACCCAACCTTTTGGCCAACATGGCTTAAGATTACTCAAAGCCTAAAAGTTCAGATGGCTAACCCCTTTTTTTTGCCATAGCCATACTTTTGAACTTTTCTTTTCTATGGGACGATTATATAGGAACCTAAGCTTTTGAACGACATCGCTTAAGTTTACTCAGAGCCTAAAAGTTCAAATGGCTTGCCATATCCATATGGTATGCTACTACAACTCATGATAGGAAGGTCCACTCAAAGTAAATATAAAGATTCCATTTCAATGCATCTTCAAGGAATTAGGTTAACGAAAGACCTCTGCTTTCCTCTCCCTTTCCACCTTCATCATAGCGCTTTTTTATTCCATTTCAATCTATTTTGCCCTTGTGTTCCTATAAAACGAATAGAAAATTCGGATTAGGCTATTCTCGCCTTCTTGTCTAAGTCTAACCTAATAAGAACTAAAATAAAGGAGTTTACTCAATCGGGCAAGGAAGTCTTTCGGACTACTCCTTTTATGGCCCCTTCAAGGTCTCCCTGAAAGCATAATAGGATTCCGAATCGGCCGCTTGTGGCTTGGGATAGAAGTTTCTTCTATTGAATTTCCTGCTCGTTTGATTTAAGAGAGATTGTCGTTTGATCGAATCTATTCAACAACAAATATCACGCACGTTTTCGTGAGAAATATTCCGATCACACAACCAATTGATTAGGGTTTAATCCTCTTCGGTCCAAAACCAAAACCCTAGATATATAGGCAAACATTATAAACTCCTACCATAATTATAATCTATATATTTAAACTAGACTCCATAATAAAATAGACTCCATAATAAAATAGATTCCTAATTAATCTATGATAATTCACGTACCTGCCATGCACGCCGAACTATGATGCAAATTCACGTCCGGCGTCACTTCCATGCTCACGGCGTCACCATTCGGCGGATCCCTCCCCGGCTCCGCCACCCCGTTCCGCTGCCGACGTTGTCGATAAACCACGTCCCTAATACCATACTTCTAAACTTTTATTTTCAGTCGGACAAACTTAGGAAGCTATAGAAAAATATAGATGATTCATTGTATCTTTGTTTTGTATGTCTCACCCCTTTTTCCCATAGGCCATACCCTGAACTTTTTTGGGGGGGACAATTTGTTGGAGTCAAGAGGATTAAACCCTAATCAACTGGTTGTGTGATTGGACTAGTTCTCGCGAAACCGTGCGTTGATAGTTGTTGTTGAATAAATTCGATCAAATGACAATCACTTCTTAAATCAAACGAGCATAAAATTCAATAGAAGAAACTTCTATCTCAAGCCACAATCGGCCGACTCCTCTCGGTCCAAAATCAAAACCCTAGACAATTTTCACCTCCTATATTATGACATATATATAGGCAATAAATAAAACCCTACTATAATTATAATCTATATAAAGACCAACTCCATAATAAAATTTGACTCCTAATTAAAAACAACTCCTAATTAAATACAATTCAACCACGTCCCTAACAATTCCTTCCTCTTTCCAAACAGCCTTGTCCTCAAGGCTGAAGTGCAGAAATGGACCGCGAAACTCGTCCTCAACAACCCACTGCACCAAATAACTCCCTAACTCGATCATCACCTCGCCAAATCCAACGTTCGCCCGGAAGAGAGTCCTCAAGAGCATGATCGCCAAGAACCGCCTCTCTTTGTTGCCTATTTGCAGCTCGTATCATATAACCTTTGGCCCCCGATTTATGCTCCATCAAGCGTCGGAGAGCATCAGCACGTACTTGTAAATCCTCGGCAGCACCCTTATACCGTAATTCCGTCAGCACCAATCCGTTAAGGGTCTTGCACTTGAGACAATGCAGCAGTTGTTCATGGGAACTCCCATTCTCATTGCACGAGTCCCTCCAGTTCGTTCTGATTGGCTCTTCTTGAGCACTCATAGAAGATAGAGTTGTTCATGGGCGATGGGCTGTGGCTGAAAAATTGATGGAATTCTGGGGTCTCCTCGGGTTCGTTTTCCCGTCCCAAATTATCCTTTCCCAAATCTAAAGGAGTCATGGGATCATCTTTTTTGATTCCGTGATTGAAAGATTCAGCCGCTGGAATTTCCGGTGATTCTTTGCCTTTGATCAAACTGCCCAACATCTGTTGGACTTCATCCAATGCACCCTTGATTGCAACTAACTCACCATGAATTGAAGAATCCAACAACGACATCCTCTTCTCCAATGCCTCCAGACGCAACTCCATCGATTGTTGTCGTGTCTCCACCATTTCAAATCCGGTAGTACTGATATGCTATGAAAGGTCACTTGCAGGAATCAATAATTCGGCAACACTCACATTGTAATCTGGAACAAATATAACCTTCAACAAGTCACCAATATCTGGATCGTGATTAATGGTAGACCCGGCATTTGCAATAAATTTTACAATTCTCTTGGCTTGTGTATATGTTGCAAATGCTTTTCCTCCAAACATACAAACTCGAGGAACAAACTTTACTTCTCTTTCAGCTGCAGTCATTTCTTTCATCTTCTTATAGCGATAAACAATTCCGAAAATGTTTCAGTTGCCGCTTATATTCATGAATATGCTTTACCTGGATGTCAAACATTGCATCAGTGTTAAGAGAATACCCAGTTTTTTGTTTGATAAATGATGCAACCTTAATTTTGTTGCTCTTTTTGGCAGCCCTCCACTCATTTTGTAGCTCCTCATTATCTGCAAACTTCCACAGTTCTGCAAATTTCTCAGTTTTTAGAACCCACTCGTCAGTTCCTATCCACTTAGTTATTATAGCACTTAGATCTGATTGCAGAAATGGACCCATCTCCTGGGTGTTACTCTATTTGTTTTATTCTGAAACTTCTCAGGCCACAACTGGAAAAAATCATTAAATACTTCTTCTTTTACTATTTCACTGTGGATCTCAGCTACCCCATTCACAGAATGACCACCAACAACACAAAGATTTTCCATCCGAACCATTTTTCCTGGCATAGGAGCAGGTTCCTTGTTTGCAGCTTTTTTCTTCTTTGGTCTGTCCTCTCTAGATTCATCTTTTTCAGTAATTTTGACTTCATCACTAGATTCAACTTCCCCAACCATCTCATCCTTAGGTTTGGGAAATAATTTGACAACAGAAGCAGGTAGATCAAAATTTTCCAAAATTCTCATTGCTGCCAATTTAATTTTCAATTCTGGACTTGATGTGCCATATTCTGATATTATGTCTCGTATTAGCTGCTCATCAATCATCTCTATGATCTCTACATGTCTTGGAAGCAATCCTTGCATTAGGTCATAACTCCATTTCTCTAGGGCCTCCGGCAAAACAGTGTGATTTGTATATGCCACGGTTTCACTAACGGAGTTGTTCCGACGAGTTTGCACCAACGTCTCAAAAGGATTGGCTAACGGGTTAGTACCAAACATCTTGATCATTTCCAATTTAAACCCGCTCCACGTCAATTCCGAACTCTTCGCTCGCACCCATTGAAACCACGGTAAAGCATCCCCCTCCATCCCAACCAGCGCGACCTCCAACCTACTCGTCAACAGAGTCTTTTGCAACATGAAATATTGTTCCGCCCGAGTCAACCAGCCTTCCGCGCCCGTGCCGTCAAACATGGGTAAACTTACCTGCGGAGCCATCAAGCCCAAGAACGTGCCACCCATCGAAGATTCCGCGCCATTCACGTGCAACGAGTTTAGGGTTTCCAGATTTTCCGGATTGGAAGCCCCCGTCGTCCCGTCAAGTCCACCCGTGGCTGACGTCGTCTAGTCCTTCACCGCGGCGGCGACCTCCGTCAACTTCGCGAGGATCGCGTTCACCGAGCCCTTCACCGCGGCGATCTCGCCACCCAATCGCGCATCCAACACTTTCATCCCCTTCTCTAACTTGTCCATCCGAACATCCATAGCCTGTTGTCGCGTGTTTGTCATCCGGCAGGTCGGACTAATTTGTTAGAGTCAAGAGGATTAAACCCTAATCAATTGGTAGTGTGATTGGACTAGTTCTCGCGAAACCGTGCGTTGATAGTTGTTGTTGAATAAATTCGATCAAACGACAATCACTTCTTAAATTAAACGAGCATAAAATTCAATAGAAGAAACTTCTATCCCAAGCCACAATCGGCCGACTCCTCTTCGGTCCAAAATCAAAACCCTAGACAATTTCCACCTCCTATATTATGACATATATATAGGCAATAAATAAAACCCTACTATAATTATAATCTATATAAAGACCAACTCCATAATAAAATTTGACTCCTAATTAAAAACAACTCCTAATTAAAAACAATTCAACCACGTCCCTAACACAATTATAGGAAGTTGCTAGCGTATAGATGGTTCACTCATCTTTCTTTTGCAGTTAACAAAAACTAATTTACAAGCTTTTGGCAGGCTCTGAGATTGGGGTGAGCAGAAATCAAATGAACCGAACAAACCAATCTGATAAATTTCGGTCAGTTCAGTTGTTACAACTTTTGGTTTTACATTATAAGAACCAAAATATTCACCCAGTCGTTTTAGTGAACTAGCTGAGATGTATGAGTGTAAACTTCCATTATCATATTATCAATCATGTGAGCAAAATATCATGTTTTCCAAGTTAGAAGCAGTCCAAGAATGTAAAGAAAAATGCTATTGAGTCCATTGAATTGGTGATAATTTTCAAATGCACATACGTCTAAACTGGCCCATCTATTCATATCGTGTTGTGTGAGACTAACAATGTTTAATAAAATTAGGTCAAGCAATATAGACACCATATGGAGATTTACGTGCACAGAGAATGGATTTGCCTAGAAATAAAAATTAAATATTCTCCAAGCAAGGCAACAAAGAATCATCAGATGATCTATCACGTTACCTGAATATCATGGTCACAAGATTTTAGGGCAACACCTAACCGTTGTGCTATTCTTCTCAACTGTTTTCGAATATCATCAACTTTTCTCTGCAGGCAAAGCAAAACGAAATCTAATACGAGAAGATTGGAAATTTTAGAACCTTTTACTGCAGCCAAGATTTGATGCTTACCATTGCATGGTAGTTTATATGGTTCCTATGACACCAACTGGAAGATTTGCTGGACTCAACAAATCCTCTATACACATTTAAGAAGGTAACATGGTCACCCTGCAAAAGATGTAAGGCTTCATAACTCAGGAATACTAAGTTCTTTTGACAGATAAGTAACCATATTCCGAGATATGATAGGTAAACATAAAGTGTGGTCAATTGTTCATTACAAAACACAGAAAGCTTACGTTCAATTGTGCGAAGCTGAAAGGGAAGTTCAATTACAATTGATAATCTACCAAGTTTAAACATTTCATAAAGCTTAAAGAAGTCTACCGTGATCCACTAAAAGCTAATTTGGACAGCAAAGTGAACAACTTCAGGTGCAGCATAGAATTAAGGAACTAGATGAGAACTTGTTGACAAAAATTAGGCCTGTATTTTCACTCTCCTATTTCAACTAAGTGGTTCAGTATCTGACAGAGCAATTCAATATACATGATGAAGACCATAGTACAGAAAATCTAGATATAAAGACGAAGACAAGACTCATATGTACTCCCCAGTGCAAATATAATTAGGACTTTAAAGAGGCTTTTCTTGAGTGGGCAACCGAAATGAAGTGGTTTGCTATGGAGAAATCCCATCACATAAGACATTCAAAGTAAAATTAAGGGTAGCAGCTTACTGAGAACAACTAGGAATTCACGTAATAATTAATCAGCTAAAAGCCAATTAAGTCCTAATAATTTCTTCTTTCCCAATTGAATTTTAATGTCAAGCCATAATTCATTTTCCCAACTTTTTACCATCCGGCTACTAGCATGAAACCAACCCACCAAACCTTATGGTATATAAGCTAATGATCATGCATACCATACCCAGTCATTTCATCAACCAACATGAAACTATGGGGCATCAGTGCTCATATATCTCTATGAATCTTCTATGGCCAATACATATGCTAATAAATTATAAGACATCGAACATTCATTACATTTTAAGGAACTCACACAGAGTTTAATAGGAGTCTAACTAATAGTACCCACAACTTCTAAATACTTATCTCACTCTATGTTTAGCCTAATCAAGATGGCACTATAAACGATATTTCAAAAGCTCAGAGCGGCATACTGATGTAAACGAATAGTAGAACTGGCGAATGAAGTTGTGTGCAGGGCATATGATTGAATAAAAAGTAAAAAAACACCTCAGCAGCAGCAAATCTCAACTTGGCTTCATCCAGTTCCTTTTCTGCTCCCCTAGCAGAAAACCAGATCGACTTCATGGGAAGAAGATAAATGGGAAGCAAAAAGGAAGAAGAATGTCAGAATTGAGATGTTCTACAATTTACAAATCCAAAAAATACTTATCATTAATTCAACTTTTATTCCAACATTCTAAAGTTACAATTAGTGATTAATAACTTGCAGAGTACAGAGATAATTACTAAATAGAAGATCTGGAAAGAGATGTTCAACCTGTACGGACAGCACAGCAGCAATAATGATGGCTTCTTCAGAGCAGCCATAATCATTTGAAGCTAAAATCATTTTGGAGACCATTGGGTCCTGCATATTCAGTTGCTTAGAAATTTGAAATAATAAAACAAATTACCAAATAGTTCATCTCTCCAGATGAACCCATCAAGACATTATTTGTTGTTTAATTCGGCATCCAAAGGCAGTAGCCACACAAGTAAAAGGACATTAAACACAACTTGAAAAGAATACATTCACATCAGCTTATATACTGGGATGGTAAAACTAAAAAACTACAATGAGCAGTGCTACTTTACACACTCAACTCTAACCAGCACCGGATCTCGTTTTAGTTTGAAGAAACTAGAATTTCAATTCACATAAGTTGAACTTTATAAAATACATAACCTTTTCCAAAAATCATTGGATCCTTGCAAAGAATATAGAGCATCCTGAATACAATTGCAAATTTTACATATCAAGTGCGACATATATTGCACGGATATCATCCTTCACACTGGTGAACTATCCAAAAAAAAAATCCTTCATTTTGCTGCCTCCACATTAAACAATGACCATCTCGTGCAACGCAATTCTTCTGGCGCTACCCAGAATTGCATAGAAAATATAAATAAATAACTCATTTTTGTAGCAGGGTTTTTCATGCATGATTTTCTATTTAATACAATTTGTTCGATTAGAAAAAATTTGTGCTCTCAGTATTCAATAATTTATCATAAACCAGAATGCTCCTTCCACGCCTCTCCTACATATCAGTTCACTTGACATGAAAAAACTATATCATCAACACACTTGAATTGGAAAAGAAACTCAAGTTTGTGGAAAACTAAAGTTATTGCATGAGTTAGGGTGGTACAGGCTAAAACATGGAAACGCATCATTGATATGATATAAGAAGATTGGGTTTCAGAAACATACTAATGGCAGTTCAGCAATTTGAAATCCAGTCGGAGATGTTAGTTTTGCATCATCATCAAGAACCCCAAGAGAATACAACACTTCAAGGGCTCTGATCAGTGCTTCAGGGGAGGGCGATGCTGGCCAGTCAAAACCCAAAATATTGTCTATCCCTAAGGCTTTTAACTATCAACCAAACAAAAGAGACAGAAAGAAATAATCAGCAAGACGTCCCATAAGAGATAAAAAGGTACAATGCAGACCGCAGATCATCAAAGCAAAGAAAGGGATCCAAAGGAAATTCGTGAAAGTACTGATAGGGTTAAACAGTCAGTTGATATAAAGTTAAGATTTTTAACCATAACAGAAAGCTCAAGCTCCTTCAAAAGCCAAGCATGGAGCAAACAAATATCTAAAAATCATGCCACCCCACGTGTAAGCCTTCGCCAAATGCCTTGAGTATATACTTATAACGTATCTACTATAATAACTCAAGAATAAACATAATAACAGTTTAAATTCAGATTATAGCCAAACAATCACTAAAAAAAGATGAAATGCAATCCAGCAACTCTAATTTGAGGATGTCACTCTTAGTAGTACAAAGTAACACGAGATTTTCATGATTCTACAAAAATTTATCTTTAAATTAATTTATGATGAACATATACCTGAATAACACAGGAAACAAGGTTTGACCTCTGTATCTCTGGAACACCACCGGAAGACATCTCATTTACATAATATTCTTCAGTGTAGAGCCTGTCCAGGTGAAGAAGGAAAATTCAAATAATATTAGTTAGTATTTGGCTTAAAGCTCAGAAGAGAATGGATTAGTTCAGCACCTGTAACACTTTCCTGGTCTAACTCTTCCAGCCCTACCAGCCCTTTGTCTAGCTGAAGCCCTTGATATTGGAGCCACAACCAGATTTTCAATATCGGTTATCTGTTAAAAGATGATTAGGATTTAACTAGTACGAAAATTAATAATCTTATTCTCCTTTATTGTTTGTTAAAAGTTCACATTTCTGCAGTGAATCAGTAAAAAAAACATACAAATAATTAGTAGAACATAATTACAAATGTAACTTCCACCAAAGATGTAGCCAAGTACTCATTTTATTACTCACTACTTAATTGTAGAGGGACATATGAGGTTACGAAGCCGTTTAAATCTACTTTGCACATACAGAACTATAGTGTTTTTCAGCATCTATATCATATCATGTCTGATTTCTCACTCTTTCATGCATAATTGGTTCCGCTTAAATTTAATGTGTCTGTATGCTCATTTGACGACCATTATGGCTTACTTCAGCATTTACAGCCTAAGTACAATCTATTCAGAGTTAGTTACCTACATGTGTCAAAAGATGCTGAATAATATTTTAAAGGAAAATGTAATCAGTTGTGTTCAAGTGTCAAGGCCCACTTCAAAATAACCGAAACTTTGAAGGAGGAGGAGAAGAAGAAAGTGAGAAAGAACTTGTGGAAGCAATGCAAGGACTGGAAACAAATACCGGGTTATAGAACCGTTGCTTTGAGAAACCACAGTCAACAACATAGACGACGCCCTGAGATAATTCTCAAAAGGGTAGAAACAAGGGTCAGCAGCTAATTTCACATCAAGAATGCTTCTCTTAACACATCAAGAATGCTTCTCTTAACATGAAATGCTTACCTCCAATGTTAAGGATGTCTCTGCAATATTTGTTGATATTATCACTTTCCTCTTCCCATGAGGAGTTGGAGAAAACACTAGGTCCTACAGAAAAGTATAGATGAAGACTGAGACTCCCATTTGTTTTCTTTTCCTAGCAGGAGAAAAGTATCAATAACCTGATCAGAACGCGGCAATCCAGAATATAGAGGCAAAATAATCAACCCTGCAAGTGGACAGGAGAAAAATCAATAAAGTAGAATGAAGAAAACGCATAGGATGAATGATCCAAATTTCAAGTTACGCAATGATGATGTTTGGTTGCAAATATAAAAAACAACTAAAATTTTTTGTGAACTTCTAGTGGAAGCAATCTTCAAATCTTGTTCACCAATAAGGTTATTAACTAAGAAGAAATAGATTACATAGAGGTGACAAATCAAAAGAATGAGCCATGTAACTCCCTTAATAAATACTTTCATAAGCAAATGTTTTAAGAAAGTTTTCTGGATAAAACACAGCATAGCCTCAAGCGCATAAAGCAACAAGTGAGATATATCAATTTTCTATCTTCAAGAACTACCTTGGTTTTTGTGATCAGAATCTTCTGTGAGCAACTGAATTGCAGCATCAATATCATCTTTACCAGTAAGAAATGCAAGAATGTCGCCCATTGGCTCCTAGAAAGACACAAGAAGAAACACATTAAATTCATTAACCCACTAAGTTTTAGTAAACCATTGTAAACAAGAAACTGATGGCATCTTACAAAGACAATTGCCCGCATTGTTTTAATGTTACTTGCATTGTTTTAATGTTACTTCAGGGTTACAAACATTATTCAAAGAACATTTTTCCAAGTGCAAGACCTCGAATCAGTTGCATAAAGGAATTAGAACAACTCGATAAACCATCAAGCCCAATCACTCCTACATGAAAGCCATCATTTACATTGATGAGAAATTCAAGCAACCCAAAATCAATCTGAAGCATGTGGGGTTATGAGAAGAAATTTAAAATGTCATTTATATATGCAATAGTAGATCGGATGTTTTAGAAAGTGTATGTGGATAGGTTCCAGAATACTAGATAAACACCAATTATACAAAGATTTACAATTTTATCAGTAGAAGTTCTAGAAGATACTTCTTTCTGCAAATGCATCAAAAAGATGATTAATCTTTTCTATACTCCAAAAGCCTGCATATTTTATAATACAGAAATTACCACTGCTTAAATGCAAGAAATTGATTTTTCCTAAATGATTCATCCAGTGTGTATTTTATTTTATTTATTTGCCCAATATGAAGAGGAAGGTTTAAACAAAAGAAAAATCAGGAAGATGGACTCTGCCTTATAGTCTTTAGGTCTTGTTAGAAAATCAGTAAATGTTTATCTGAAAATAGTCTCTAGCATACCTTTTCATGAATAGAAAGTATGCACGAAACTGCAGCTCGAATATAATCTGAAACAGGCTCTTCAACATAAAGGATCTGCACAGTGAATCCTCTACCCTACATATTCACAATCCAATTCGAGAAATCCGGTGAGAGTAAAAATATATTTATACGTGTGTGTGTGTGTCCGCGTGTGTGTGAAACAGTTGTTCTTGAATGTCCATAAACAAGATTACCAGAAACATATACCTCAACAGAGAGAATGGCAGAATCTTTCCTCGGCCCATGTCCTTCAACATCTCGTCCTTGAAGCTTCCGGCTAATTTTGATCAAATTTGAAAAGAAAAAGCTCAAAAATCCAAGAAGATATCACTCGAAGTGTTACTAAAACATATGAACAGATGGCATGGAGGAATAAATGTAGCTTAGAAACTTCAGAGTGGCACATTTGTAGTCATACAGCAATCTGGTCAACACATCAAATGACCCCAAAACAGAATTAGTACATCAGATCCCCTCGTTTTACTCTCCCAGGAGAGAGTAAAATGTAGAACAGAGTCCACTCCTTAGCCACAACTTCATGTAACGGTGCTAACACTCATCCCTGCTACCTTGAATTATTTAACATGTAGACATTCTGTAAAGCACATGTGATCTTATGTCTTGCACTTCAAATAGATCACTAGTTACACAAATTCTAAATACCAGCAAAACTTATTCGATCTAGTGTTCAGAGAGATTTGAGGAAGCATATTGTTGTTCAAAAATAAAACACATACATTTCACAGACTAATTTTTGTAGAGTACATGTAGAAGCTACATCATTTATAATATTAGATGCAAATCATTAATTTAAAACAAGGGAACATAATGGATTATGAAGTATTTGCCTGGGAAGCTATAATATTACAATTCATTAAACATTAAGGTCATATCAAATGCAATGAACTTCTAAAAACAGCAAAGGAAAGTAAATTAAGAGGAAATAAGTCCATCTCCATACTTCAAAGAGCAAGGAGATCATCAATATATAATACAAGGGCAACAAATATAGGGATGCCATGTCACTGAAATCAAAATGAATGTTACTAAATATCATATGTATTAAGATGGCATGGAAAACCTGCTGTTGAAAAAGGAAGCCATTGATTTTGCCTCAATAGTAGCAGACGAGATGATAAGTCGAAGCTCAGGCCTACGCCGTTGGATCTATTTTCAATTAGTTTGTTTCAGAAGAAGATTAGTTCATAACAGAAAGATGTAGCTAATAACAGAAGGCAGAGAATTTGACCAACAGGTACCTTTTTTAGGAGACCTAACAAAATGTCCGTTGAAAGAGACCGTTCATGAGCTTCATCGACCATGATTATACTGTATGGACAAATGCAAAGGATAGCCCCAGTAAAGTAAATACAAGCAAGTATCAGAAAAGAAGCAGCTGAAAACACGAATCATCCAATTAGTTACTGAAGAGGACAAGAAAAGGACCAGCCATTTTATGCTCGCTCACATCTCTAATCATTCTTCTACAATTTTTGGCAGCCAAGCTTACCTATACTTGCTTAATAGAGGATCATCCATCATTTCTCTAAGCAAAACTCCATCAGTGATGAACTTTATCCGAGTTTGTTCCTGGTCACATAGAAGATTATTCATTGTAAGTGTTATCAATTACAGAAGATAGGGTCCCTGGATGGAGGAAAACTGCTGCAAACTGAAGTACAGCATTTAAAGGATTTCATTGTTTGCAAATGGCATGATAAAAAACAATATATGACATAAATCAACATAAGCAAGAGACAAGAAGCATGAATGCTTACAGCATCTGTAACATCTTCAAACCGAATGGTGTAACCAACTTCTTCCCCAAGTTTAACACCCATTTCTTCAGAAACTCTTGATGCAACAGACTGGAACACCAAATAAACATCGATTGCTATAGAGTAAAGGAACATGTAACCATAAGATTCGCCATCTGAAATTAATATGTCATACCTGAACAGCCAATCGCCTCGGTTGCGTGCACGCTATCATCCGTCCACCCTCCGCCCATCCAGCTTCTTTCAAGAACTGTCCGGTTCCATTACATTTTCAACCATTAGTATCCAATAAGCAAAACATAACCAAGATTAGAAGAATGCTCAATCCAAGAAAAAACTGAAAGGAAAGAAAAAGAATTTGACTGCATCTTGATCATATGAAAACAAAATTCGTAATATTGACAGTAAACCTGAGGAATTTGAGTAGTTTTTCCACTACCAGTTTCTCCGACTACGATTGTCGTTGCGTGCGTCTCGACTAAATACAGAAGGGCGGTCCTGTATTTGTACACTGGTAGCCTCTGCCTCTGTCTCTCGACACTCGCGTGTCCGTACCTAGTTTGACGGGCAATTAAGCAACAACACCACAAAAATTCGAAAAGGGAAAACTGAAACAGAATAGGAAGACGATTAACCACCCAGAAGAAGAAGAAGATGCGGCGGGGGAGAAGAACAAAACACCGCCTTCATCATCCTCTACGAAGCGAGGTTTCTCTGTTCCCGGCTTCCAGAACTTCGACATCTTTACTTTGTTTTCAAGAATTTAGTAACTAAAATGCTGGAGTAGGGATTTTCTTGACGCTCCGCGCGCCGAAATATACAATGAAAGATTTACGTGGTAATTTCCTTAAATCATTTTCCATTCTTTTTTTCTATTCAAGAATTTATGAATCATAAAACGTTCTAGTCGAGATTTTCTGGCCGCTCCAAAATATACTAGCGTATTTTATAACCGGCTTCGCACGGTTTTTTAATTATGCCCCGTGTACAGATTGATAGTGTATTGAGTTTAATTCAATATTTTAACTTGTGACATGTAATGGATGAAATATGTGCTCCGTATAGTTGCGAGCTACGAATATGGTTTCCCGCTATTGTTTCAGTTTTAAGTTTTAAATTTGCAGCTAGTGTTCTGTCTGAAAAATTACGTTGCATAATCTTCTTGTTTCGAGTAATTGCACAGCTTTGTTGCATCTTTCATATATAACAGACCTATATTTTTGAGTTTCTGGGTCCTCAGCTGATATTAAATATATTGAGCAAGACATATATTATACGTTATTCCTGTTGTGCCATCGAAGATTCAATTTAGCATATAGAAAATATCCACTCGGCCGTTGCTTTTTGCTTGATACAATATATTGAAAATTCAATATGTTTTGAACATATCATATACGACGATCGAAATTATATCGTTGGAATCGTTTACTATTCCAAATTCTTGATATTTTTCCTAGAAATTAAACTATATAAGCACGTTAATTTTTGAAATTTATTAAAATATCTATTTTTTAAAATTGATATCATAAATTCTTTACTTTTGCTTAAATTACTTTTTTTCACTTCAAAGTATCATTTTATAAATTAAAATCGTCAATATGATTAGCCCACGGTAGTTAATAGTATCATTTGTATTTGTAACATCTATTAGCTAATTAAAATGGCACGTGAGATGCCTACTTTGGAGCCCACAGGAGAACTATTTTCTTCACACATTACTCACGCCAAAATTACTCAGAAATAGACGCCCACCTAAACATCGTATTCGCAGTAATTAAAGAAGGAAGACTACGTAGAAAACAAGTCTAGTCTAAAAATGACACAAACAAACACTATTTATTAGAAGACACATAAACATAGAATTTATAATTCTTCAAACGGTTTATCGTTTTCCCTTGACAATTTTGTGAAAGATAATATGGCCCTCTATAAGAAATTATAATTGATGTTTTAGAACATCAATGACTTTCACATAATTGTCCGGCCAAGAATTTACAGACTTGTAGAACAACTAAAGCTCAGCTGTGAAAGCAAAAAAAAAAAAAAAAAACATGGGAAGTTTACAATGGAACTAACCAAGAATGCATTTGGAACTGTAGTGATATATCTCTATTAGGATGAAGGCTTTTATGTTGGCTGGAGATGAACCACTTCTAGTCCATGCTTGGCATTGGGACCATCATATGTTGACCTTGTTGCAATAAATACAAAAAATGGAAACTAGTAAGAAACATATCCTCCAACCATATACATTCTGCTACATCTCGTAAGATAGACGGAATGGAACAAGTCGAGTGGATATTATATTGCATACGCCTAACCAGTTACAATGAAGAATCACTTCAAAGGATTGGCACACTTGCAGGATGCGGTTACACACATTGACACATACACAAAAGAAGACAACATCAATCGACCAACAAAGCCTAGCACTTGTATTCTTACTTATTAATTCATGTGGAAACTAGGGAGTTCTTGTTAACATTTGTATTTGCAACCTCTCCACATAGAAAAAATGTTATTCTATTTCTGAGCACAAATTCTCAAATCCCGTGTGCATCAATGAATAGCAGTCAATGCAATATGGCATTACATTTCAGAGCACAATATCAATTTCTATGTCAATATACCGTTGGCCATAGCCTAACTACATAGAGATAGAAAATTTATACTATTATTTTCAAAACTTCCTCTTCCATAAATTTGGTTAATACAGCAACAGCTCGTTAAAAAGGTCAGCACTTTGCAGTTATTCATTAGTTTTAAAACATGCATCTGGAAGCCCAAGAAGACATTATTTAAAATAAACAAATGGAGCCCATGGACAAGGAATTCCTTCTTTGCGAGTTAGCCATTCTTTCAAAGCAAACAAACAAGAGTGAATAAATTTGAAATTCAACAAATTCCTTGAAGAACCTCATATTCTAACCTGGTCATCTCGAAGATGGAAAGACAGAAAAATAAAGTTTACATATAATGAACATAAAAGAGAACCATTAAGTGACAACCAGAAGGCACAAGGAGTGAGGTACCTGAGCACTTCCATAAGTCATGCCTTGTGAAAAAGAACCCTGGTAAAGAACCTTTGGACATTGCAGGAACGATATACTTAAATTGAAACCCATTTCCATTATATAAATGCAATTTGAAAGAACGTAACTGCTTGAGAATTTAGATCTTATGTCACATAATACCTGAGACATTGGAAGTTGTTGTTGTAACCCATCTTTCTTTGCAGATCCATCTGTACCTTTGGCTGCTCTCTTGGTATCGCCCTGTTAAAAAGATCCATTAGTTTCAAACAAAAAATGCATAGCAAAAGATGGCCACCAGGAGAAGCTACTTATGAACAGACTTACCTCCATCTGCCACCACCAAGAGGATGTCCAATGTCATCCAAACCAGGAAAAGGTAAGACATTATCAGTTGCAACCAAAATAACACGAATTTATCTAGATAAAAGGACAATCAAGATGACACCTATAACGACAACGTAAAATTAGGATATAATAGCTCTCTATAACACTTCAGGTACACCTGAAGAGGATCAATGTAGTCTTCAAATCCAAAGTTGTCATAGCCCATAGCAAATCATCCCCATTGATTGTCTTTCTTTTCTCTCTCTTGCACTTATCACGTGCCCTTACATCATAAGCCACTAAAAAGGGTTTAGTTTTTGGTCGCAGGAGAGTTAACCCAGATAATTCAAAATAATGGTTTATGTAGCCTTCAAGAAAGTATAAATCCTTCCAAATGCATCCATAAACGCAAATTCTCACGCATGTACAAAGAAAAAGGTCTCAAGCTACACCTACACGCATGTACACTTAAATTATTGAGCAAAAGTTCCATCCACCGAATTTTTCATAGAAACCCACGAGAATAAATGATATAAGTGGTAATTTAGTTCTTTTACCAAACAAAATACTCCAACCAATCACAAACAACTCAACAAACATTACGCAATCGCAAAAACGAACCAAAAAAAAAAAAATCATCTACATACTCGCTGGTGATGAAGCTAATAAACTCGGAAACAGCTTCCTGCATCGTCTCCTTGGCATCCTTAGCAATTTTCCCATTAACAGGAAGCGACTTTTTCATGATCCGACTGATATTCGCAATCGGCAGGTACCCATCCTGTTCATGCACTCCTGATCGCGGGCTCCTATCACCTCCGCTGTCGTGGCTGCCACAGACGGGGCTCCCCGTTACTTCCTGAGACGACTGACCGTCTGCCATTAACCTAACAAATCGAAAGAAACCTAGGTCACGAGATTACATAGATGCAGCGCAGACACAGCTCTGCGAATAAACTCGCGGGGGGGGACATAGTATGGTTACCTGCAAGGGAATTTGTCGAATTTTGTATTTTGGACGCGAGAGGAAGGATCGTAGGGCTGAGAATTGAGGAAGGAGACGATGACTCTGCTCTTCACGGCGGATGTTGAGGAAAAAGGGAAAATCTGGGTAGAGCGATGGTGTGAAGGAGGAGGAGTAAAGTCGCACGAGCCTAATTCTCTGGCGGCTGTAGGAGTGGGCATCAATTTTGTAAAATTTACAGCCTTGCCATCGTAGCTTCGCTGTTAATATTTGGGAAAGTAGGGGCATTCTCGATATTTTGCGGGAAACAAGTAGGAGACATGAACTTTAAAGTATAGGTAGATAAATAAAGATTTAAACTTGATATTTCCTTATTTAATGGATTTTCCCGTTGGATCGCCGACTCCTTTTTTATTTTATTTTTGGAGAATAAGCTGGCATGTGTTAATTTGATATGTTTTATTCTCTCGTTCCCATAAGGAACGACACGTTTTTTATGAGCGCAGAATTAAGATTCTTATGAGCGCGGAATTAAGAAAGTGATGTAAAATGTTTGATTTTTTAATAGTTAAGAATGTCCAATAAGAAAAACGTTTCATTTATAGGAGGGAAAGAATATACAGATTTTATAAATAGGTATGATTCAAAGGTGTTGTTATATTACTTCATCTGTCTTATTCATTTTACCTCAACTTTCGTTTTTAAATTATCCTAACCATCTTGACTCATTTCAAAAATAACAAGGTCTTCGCTCACCGCTAATAACTTTCTTTTGTGGGATACTCCCACTTACTCAAAACTAACAGTCTAACAATTCTCCTTAATAAGGGCTTCGAGAAAAAGTGATTCGGGTTCAATAAGATAGAGGGAGTATAGTTTATATGAAATGTGAATAGGCCAATTATAAAGTATGAGTATGCCAACACACAAGCAAGGAGAAAAACACAAAATCCTCCTAACAACCTTTCCTCTCGTCAAAATTGCTCAAACACACACTGCTGCGATCAAATCGGATCATCTTTTTTTGTATCAGAAACAAAGCTATCGGAATCCCCGTCTCCTTCCCCTCCGACTTCCTCCCCGGCCTCCGCCTCGCCCCCCAACACTTCTGCCTGCATATGATCCTTGGATTGCCCTATTAGACTGCTGGTTTTGACTACTCCCACCTCCTCGCCCCCTTTTCGGTGATCTATTACCAGCGCCATTTTGTGCTCCGGGACGCTTCCATCTGCAGACGAAAACGAGTTAAATTTGTAAAGCTTTGGCAATATGCCAATCGAAGTACAGAAAGATCTAACGTGAAATAAAGTGGGGATAATGAAGTGCATTATCCGAGCATTTAATCCACTTTTGAACATCCCTTGTATACCTCTCGTAAAGTGAGGCGAGGAACATACCCAGTGGTGGTAGCAGTTGATGTGCTTGGAGGTTTGACAGCTTCTTTCCATGATAAACTTATAATCTTATCTCCAATAAAAGAAGGTGTTTTCAAGTGCAGAGGCTGAATATGGAAAGATGCAAAAGCAGTCAGCTAAGGAATAACTCCAAGAGTATCTCCAAAAACTTAAGTACTTCCACTTACTTGTATCATAGCCAATATGTTATTGCAAGTTCTTAATCCAGTTGCGGTGTTTTGTTTTTCTATTTTCTGCAGATTGTATATGAAATTGTGTTAGGCCATCAAAAAGATACTGATCATTTGCTTACTTGAGAAAAAGAGTGATCCAAAGAACTCACAATCCTAGCCTTTGCCTCATCAGATACGGCAGCTCCCAGTGCTTTGCTGTGCTCTGCCATTCCCTGAGTCAGTTTTTTCACGGTAGCACGGACTAGGTCTTCAACACAATTTAATCTGTGACATTCAAGAAAATTTGTATTTCAAAATGGATTTAGCAAGAGCGTTTAAGCATAAACAAACAAAACCATGAGTGAATCTCAATTTCTTCATGATACTTGCAGAAGTTATTATAATGAGCAAACGAACAATAAATTCTTCCATCGGGATCCTTTTCTTTAAAAAACCCAAAAGCAGAAGACCAAATAATGCTTATGTTGAATGAACTTGCCGCTCTGCAAAATCTTTGTATTGATCTGAGAAGTCCTCCCCAATCCTATCCGACGGTTGGCCAGTCACAATCTTGTAACCACATAAACTATTCGTCGCATTAGGTGCCTGTCAAACAGAGAAGAGGGATTGACAATTAACATGTAATTTCAAGAACTAAGGGAAGTAAAATGCAAGATAAGGAAACTGCATTAACCTTGTGAGCTAGATGGTGGAATGTAAATAGCAAGCACTCAACATAAGTAAAGTTCATTTCCTCCCCTGCTTTTCTTCGAGGCATAGTCTTCTGAAAAAAAAGAGATTGAAGAAGGCATAAAGTAGCATTAGAGGATATTTTCAGCCAAGTACAGGCATCTCAAATACATAGGAACCTTACTAAAATTTAGGGCTCTTTCTTCATCGATGGGAATAAAATGAAAAGGGAAACAAATGGAGATCCAAAGCATAGTGAATCTGTTGACTTTTTAAATAACTAAGCTTGAAGAATATCCATCTCATCATATAGCTAGTAGTAAACAATAATGAATATACAAATACAGACAACCAATCAAAAGAAGAATTAAATGTAAATTCCAAAAAGACGGAAGACATTCATCGCGCAGGCAACATAGTTTAAGGAGTTGCCTTTAGGAGATGAACCACCGCAGGAAGAAGTTGTCTGGAGTCTTGTGGGGAGATGTAAGGTGAACCCTCCGCAAGGTTTTTAAGCAGGTCCACTTTCCGTTCTTCGGGAAGCTGATGAAGAAGGGTTCACATAATTTAGTCCTTGAAAATCCAATAAATCTTTTAGCAATCCAAGAGAATTACACGAGAGTAAGAACTCCCTATTCTGACGAAAACTACTAAGCATGTATCCCGAATCGGTGTAAATTGTGAGGATTCTATCCAGGAAGATAAAGACAAAAGGTCAAAAAATGATTGTTCTTTCAACCTTTTGGGTGGAATATGAAAGAATATAATCTCTAATCAACAAAAAGAGGAAATCTGATTTATTACATCTAAATAGCAGAGAACTCATGTGTGTGCACCTTGTCAAACACTGGAAAAATGTGCTTGTTTAAATAGATGAAGAACTTGCTGTTAGAGGCACCCCTCTGCAGTAGACCAAAAGTCAGCTAAGATTAAATCAAGCACTGTAAGAATGAAGGAGAATAGCCCACAAGCTCGATATGAACCTCAAAGAATGGAAGAGCCATAAACAGGCACGAAATCAGTCGATCTATATGGTCTCCATCTGAAGCCTGCAGTTAAAACATATAGTAATATTATGGCCCTTTTCCGTCAAGGAAACAGAACAAAGGTCAGAAAAATGGATGTCGTTTTTGCTAATCAGCCTTATCTTTGGTTTTTGAAAACTTTAAAGCTCCTGAGCTGATAACCAAGTTTACATTCTAAAGGCAAATATAAAGATAGTTGGCTGGAGATAGTACCAAAACCCCAATAAGAATACCCTTGTAGAAACATGATATTTAACAAAATAACTCCGGCCCATTATTCCACTCTTTAATTCAAAAACTAACACCTTCGTCCTCAGAATTTTGGCACCACCGCTGAGCTTATCTTATCACCACAAGTGAAAAGAATACATACATCGAATTGTGCATCTAGATCAGCTTGTCCTTCAATAATTTCAATTAGTTCTTGTACTCGCTGTAGAGGAGCTTTCTCACCAAACAAGCTCAAGCTTTTTAAAAAATCCATGAACAAATTAAATTCAGCACCAGTGACATCTTGCAGGCTCTGCAAATTTAACGCCAAATAGTCATGCATTTTATTGTTAAAAGACAACCATACTAACTAGAGAATTAGACGGTTTGGACAGATTCTTTCAATTACAGTCCAAACAACTGAACTCCGCTACCTTGATAGGACAAGGACCAGACCAAGAAAAGAGAAAAAGGAAAGGAATACCTTTTTTATCAAATCAGTTATGTGCCTTTCCATTTGCTCGGCAGGTTTTAAGAGCTCAGCTTTAAGTGGAAATACCTAAATTAAAGAATGTGGAGCTGATTTCTCAAAGACAAATATAAGGCAAGAGCTATAAATAGGAGTTTTTATTATATTCGTATTCCTACCTTATCTCTAATGAAAAGTAGGGTCCTTTCACGTAGATTTTCATCTATTATTTGCTCGTCAGAACTCTCAATGTGCTTAAATAGGGCTATCAAGGAAGCTGCATTCATGAAAATGTAAGTCTCAACAATATATGGAAAAAGCAAATTTATAATTTCAAAACAGAGTGATGCATAAACTTCCCAAATGAATCAAGATAATGATATGTATTCCACATGAAGTTTCAAATTCTTGACTTTTAACAGTTAAAGTGGTTTTTCTGAGTTCTAACAGGCCGTTAAAAGCTTCCAGAAACCATTAATTAGCCCATAGCATAGTGTTAAATGATAAGTAACTATTACCCACACACCAGTAAGACAATCAGGAGAAGCCCTGTTACTTTTATTTCAAGTTTTCAACATTCATATTTCACTCCGTCATTAGAATTTTCAAATGCTCTAACTTGTAAAGAAACTTCTAATGACTCAATGTCCTCTCCTTATTACTGCTGCTACTACTTTATTCTTTTAAATCACCAATTTTTCTTGAGTTATAATAACACAATCATGGGGAAGACCAAGTAGCAAGCTCATATAGCTCGAACTTGGAAACAGTTTAGTAAAACAGGTCTTCAGCATGTGACACCTGCTGAAAAGAGTGATATCATCATTCCACATCTCAAGTTCAATCTGCCTCTTCAAGATGACAAAATGCAAGTGTAGAAACTCTTCTATGTGAAGACGAGCAGCAAAATTACCTCGAATATCCTGCCTCAATAAGGATAAAAGTGCTTTATGTACAGCATCACGCTCCACATTTTCCTCTACATTGAAAATACAAAACCATAAACTATACTATATATCATATCCATTTATTACTTATTTAGAACAAAAATTGTATCTTGACATAATATATACAATCTAGAAAGATAGCCAGAGCACTCAAAACCTGCGGTAAGGAGTTGAACAAGAATGTCAACAATTTTAGACAGATGCTCTGGCGTATCCTTGCAGAAAAGAGGTAGCCCACGAATTGCTTGCACCCGGATCTGGGATTATGTCCAATAACACTATTAACCATTGCAACAAATGTGCATTCAATATGATGAATACCGAAACAATTTCAACCAACATCTAGACCTCATTTGATGCCCTGTAAATCAAAAGCTTCTAGCAGAAGACAATTTCACACATTGTGAAGCAAATTATGTTGTAACAAATAAAAGCTTACCCCTAACTCTTCAGCTTCACACAAGTCAAGATGCGCATCGACAGCATTGACCGATTGACCAGGAAAGTGCTTGAAGAACCGAGGGATTAGCTGCGCGGCTAACTGCCTGGCTTTCACACTAGTACTCTTCCCCGCCTTTATTATGTTCTCGTAATCTTCAGTATGCTGATTAGATACCAGAAATTAATTAACACTAATTAACTTTCAAATAGAGAGAATTCCAATAACTATTACGAATTTATGGAATTATGCAAATGAGGCCGCAGATACTTGTTGCAATGTGATAATCAGGTACCTGAGACTTTTCTTTGGCAGCGTTGAGGCGTTCTCCGTACTCGTAGAGCTTCTCAATGTCATTCGCCTCGTCGGAAGGCTCTCCCATTGCTCACACAGCGTGTTTGCGTACACGTGAGATGACCATATATACTTTTAACTTCAACAGTTCAAGTACAGGAACGAGACTGGGTTGACTCCGCAGAGAATTACTAGGGATTTGTTTTTGTTGCAGGAAACGAGTGGATTTGGAAACTGAAAATGACGAAACCCCGAATTGGATCGGGTTCGAATCATAGGCCCGATGCGTAAAAGTTTTGTTTCCTTTGCTTTCGAGGAGAAAATAAATAAATCTATGTTTTAAAAATAAATTGAGTTACAGTCTACTACATTATATAAATAAAAATAAACTTTATCTCGTAATATTTTATGTTATTTTAGAACCACAGAATGAATATTTTCAGTACATATATATTTTTACATTAATCAATTACATACATCAATGAATCTTCTGATCTTAATTAATATGTACACCACTAGGGGCTTATATGTTACACAATAAATATTGATGCATATTTTGTTATAGTGAGTTTTGTGTATATCTTTAAATTCATATTCTAGAAATATGTGACATTTCCAAGTGTCATATACTAATATTTTTGCAAAATTATACACACTTTCATATGCAAATCTTTATTAAAGAAAAATCTACATAAAGCAATTTTTTGGAATCCCGAGTATTTTCTCCTATCTCAAGAATGTGAATATTATTGCATAGAGATTTTAATGTAGTCTTATTTAGGTGGTTTATATTTATGGAGTAAATTTCCAATTAAAGTTATTGTGAAGATAAAATATTGATCTAAAGGTAGTATGTGTCTGTGTCCTTCCCATTTTAAAACTATATATTTTATGATGCCGTTTTTGCTTATGTGCAAATGCTCCAATAGAAAATTAAAAGTAGTCAAACATTAATTATATAACTTACCTCCTAATTTTTCGTCTAATATTTTAATCATTTTAACTAACTTGTGAAGATAATTGTAATGTTAAGCTATTTTTTTATTTGTGTTTGTTTGTTTTATAGTTTTGGTTATTAAGCCAAACGTCCCTTTTTCTAGCCTTAGCCACTTAAATTCAGTTTTCGACAAATTATTAGCTATATTGTCCATACATTCTTCGTTGCATTTAATTGTATTTTAAGATTTGGCTTCGAGTTTTCTTTAAAATCTTTCTTTTTGTAAAATAGTAGTAATAACTTAGGGAATATAGTGGGATTTTTTTTTCTTCTAGTTTTGTATAATTTGATTGAACATATTGTTGACTATCATTAATTTACTGACAGTAATTTACCTCAGTAGTGAGTTTTGTAAACTGTAGCAAATAAAAAATTACATAAAAATCAATTCATCGAAGTATTTCTTTTTCGCCTAACCAGTGTTGAATCCTGAATCCGCCATTATTATTATTATTCTATACATATTTCAACATTTTTCTCCCATCCCAAGTAATGTGGGTCACATATAGCACTGTTAATTTGGTTAAACTAAAAATTTGATTTTTTTTTAATTTTTGAAAATCAAATACCGCACTGAAATATTTGGGTTTTTAACCCTAAAACTTCAGTTAGATTCAATTCAGTTTGGATCAGCTTTTACTGAAATCTCAAGGAGAAGAAAAATAAATAAATTTATAATTGACATTTCTTTTTGCAATTAAATAAGCGCTTCGGTTAAACTAAAAAACAGAAAATAAAAAATAAAAGATACACAAAAATGAATACTAAACTGAAAGTTTCAGATTCGGTTATTTGTGTTTTGAATTTTTCAGCTTAACCGAATCGGTTGACAGCCATCACAACTGTAACACCCTATATTTTTATAAATGTTATATTTATTTATTTATTTTCAAGAACTTGTATAAAATTAATGCACGAAAACTTAGGATAATGGATCAGTTCTTATGGCACCCCATCCTTATAAAATATTTAACTTGAATTAGTTGATAGAAAGTTTTGAAAACACTGCCGCAGTATACTGACGAAAATATTAGGTAAATATAAAAACAATAATGTTTTGAAACGTCATTAGATCTTTCACGCGCCTTCAAGTTCAATTTTTCTGAAATTTGTAAATAGGGGATGAGCATACAAAGTATACTCAATGCGGGACAAATACAATACTTAATCATAACATCATCACGAATACACAAAGTGATAAAATGATTACGTCGCCACAAAGGCGCAAAATAATAGCGTTGCCACATAAGCGCGAAATAATGAAATTGATAACGTCCGATATGATAAACTCATGAACATAAAACATATATATGTGCATTGAATACATAAACAATAATAAACTTAAATCAACAACATGATTAGAAGAGATAAATCGATACACCTTAGGTTGAGTTGGAAATTAACCCGTGGCACCTCCCTCGTTAAACTTGCGGCATGATTATCAAAGACTAAATGATATAGGAAAACCAAACTCTTAACTAATGATTTTTTTTCGCTGAATCTTTTGAAGAGAGGAGAAAAATGCCCACTCGAAAACCCCACAACAAATTATAAGTCTTAAGATTTTATTATGATAATAATGTCACTTAATAGTAGTAACGGTTAGGACATCAAGTGACAAATTAATGAATAAAATTCAATCACTAATTTAAACAAACAAAACGTCACCTATTTCCAAATCACATAAAATAAAATTTAAATTAAAATCTAGATTCAACTACTTTAATGTTAATCTCATCTATTTTATATATAAAACAACTCAATATTTTTGTTTATTTAGAGATTAAAAAAAAAGAGTTGTTTAAACATTGTAATAGTATATGAAATTCTGAACTTTCACTTGTCATTTGGTCATACCAAGCCATTTTGTTTATTTAGATAAAAACCACCATTATTTTTGTTTATTTAGAGATAAAAAAAAAAGTTGTTCAAATATTGTACTAATATATAAAGTTCTGAACTTTCAGTTGTCATTCGGTTTCACCAAGCCATTTTGGTTGTGCCACCAACTTAACTTTACCTTGTTAACCTCCCACAAGAAATACCCAAACTTGACGACAATGGAGAAATTCTCATCTTTCAGCTGGCTTAGTTTGATGTCATAAATATAACAGACTGTTACCTTACATGAAAATATATTGCAGCTCGTTGTCTCACCTCAGACCAGTTAACAAATCTGGGATCGCAGAATAACTTAAGATGATGTTCGTTTATATACATTAGGCTAAAGAAGTTGTACGGTTCTTAGGTAAAACCGAAAAAAAAAGATAACCTTACAATCATCAGCAACAAACCTACGATTTGGTCGAGATGATGGTAGCAGCAGTTACCAGTGCTTTCTTGCCACACCACAAAATCTCAGTGTCCCTGCACCAGGATATACTCTTATCAGTAGTAAAAGACATGCAGTTGAACTAGGATTCATACAAGCTAACTACAAAATCACGAATCTCATAAAAATCAAAATATAACGAGCACGATACTGACGGATCTTCTTGTCTGAGACAAGTAAAAGCAGATACAATGTTTCTGCAAACTTCCATAACGTGATTGCTCTCGACATCTTCCACCACATCAGATTCACGGTATGATAACACCACATATGCCTGGAAAAGAGATTGAGGTCAAACAATACACAGAGCTGCGCAGCTTCTCTTGTCCATTTCTTGTCATCTCATTTTTTCACCTTCAGGTTGAAGGGGAAGAAAGGGTGGAACAAGTCCCCTTGAGCTAATACACAAGTGCAATTGTGCAGTATAAATGATTTGATGAGAGAAGAGGACCCACCTGGAAAGCATAAGCCAACAGCAATTGAATAACCTCTGTTCTGATCTTTTTAATGATACTTCTAGTGTTCTTGCCGTTGGACAGACATTTTAAAACTCCCTCCAAGTTCTCAGTATCGACTGTACCGCCAGACCTCCTAGTTCGAACAGAATGCTGCAATATAGACCCTAAAGGATCAATAAATGTTCATTTGAGAAATAAATGCTTGCTGCCAAATCCATACAACTTTTTTGCCAGCTTCTGACCTACGGTGGACTAAGAGATGACTTGGACGACACATGCTATTCACTATTAGCCTATTTGAGATCAAAGACAATTTCATAGGCCACCAGCTAAACTTTAAGAAGAAAAATCAATATACATCTGAATCATGTGCTCAAACAGGGGTCATAATCAAATTATAGGTACTTCTCCGAACTCAATTTCTTCAAAAGGGGATATCTGTCACATTGAAATGGAAATTTGACTTTCTGATGGTACCTACAAGTTCTCCTTTTTTTAGATTAGTAATGAACAGAATATTCAACTATTATAACTTCTTTAAGTAGGTGAAAGCTTTCAACCGGGCTCAGCAAAAGGCAGCACCAAATGATATTAGATACTGACAGAGAAAATCCTAAACAGCAGTACTTCAGAACATGCTAAATGAGGGCAGAAGACACCTCAGAGAAATCTCAGTGAAAATAACAAAATTAGGTGCTTAATAAGAATATGAGTAAATGAAAGCAGCAAACCTTTGCTATGTACTTCTGGAAATATTGTACAACTATCTCAAGCCTCCATTTTGGGTCAAACACCTGAAAGTATTTCAAATAGATCAGATGCCAGGATATAACAATGAAAAGAAGTAGTCATGAAATATTAAGGTGAAAAATAGAAGGGTATTGCATAGTGCATACACTTGAAGCAACAGATAAAAAAAATAAAAAACAAGCTTAAAATGAGATCAAGATGGTTGGTTTAAGAGAAAAAATAGAAATTTCCTTAAAGCACTTCACACCCACAAAGTGGAAAGTGCGACTAGCTCAAGCTACTATTACTAAGTGCTTTTCACTTGAGAGTCAGCTTTTCCCCGAGCATGGATGTGTGTGTACGCGTATGGACGGTGAGAGAGAGAGAGCACCTTAAGGAATGAAGAAAGGGCATCATTGTCATAAATAAGTTCATCCAAAATGATCTCCATGACTGGTGTCCTGCAATACAATCAGTTCACAGCGTATTCCTTGAGTCTAAAATAACAAATATTTCTGTACACACACAAAAAAAGATACCTTACACCATCACCCCTGGTTGTAAGGCCTTGCTGATCCGCTGTCCTTCTTGAAGAATCTAGCTCCATCATCTATAAGAGAAAATTGTAAAGCTACTGTTTTCTAGTATATACTAAGAAACAATAGGCAAAAAGCATACCATCATGAAAAGTTTCTTCAGGACAGTGCAAGTGGACTTTTCTGCTTCAGGTAAAGCTAACACTATGGCCCTATTGACTTCATGCAGTAGCTCCTCCTGATGTATGTCATTGCAGCTATTTTCTTGAGAAGAAACCATAGATTGAGAGATTTTGCACTTTAAAGACAAAGAGTCCTTTATTAATGCTTTGTAAGCTATTTTTCTTGATCCCTGCAAAAAGACTCCTACAACAAAGTCAAAAAGGATAACATACTTTTTTTTTTCCAGAAAATTAACATATGTCTTAAGAGTGTAGGTGTAGCATAACTCTAAACTCTAAATATTGCGGTATTTATTGAAAATTAAGTTATAGGAAATTTCACGGAGGCATACCAGAAGCATGTTCAACAATGACTCCCTCAAAATGGCCCAGTTCATATTTTCTGCAAAACACGATATTTGAAGCATTGATTTATTAAACCAGTCACATGGAAACTTAGATATTTTACCTTGATAAGCGCAATTACGAGGCAAAAAATCGCCTTCAAGGAAAGTGATAAGATATTGGAGCAGCAACAATTTCTTCAAAAACTGCAAGAAGAGCCTTTAACAGTTAAATGCTAAATATGACATTAGTATCTTGTCACTTGGCCAGTTGGTCTTGAACATCAAGCCCTGAATTTGAGTGAGTTGTATATGTGCATATGTATTTCCCCAATCCAAATCCAAGCAACAAAGAGTAATTAGAGAGAAAAATGTACTCTAGTGAGAAAAGGAGGTATTCATATGATTAAGAATCAAAATAGACCGAATAAAGTATACACTAGATATTAAAGCCCTCTGGAAAAAGTTTGTCACCCGGTTATGGGTATCACTATCAAATTAAGGTTACATCTTTGTGCAAATACACATTTCAAGAAGCACAAGTTAACGAGCATTTAAACAAGTGGAAAGTTTCCCCACTAACAAAATTACATTTTCAATGAGTCCATAGTTAAACTGAGTCTTTTTAATTAGAATTGGACACATTGAACAAATTATTTTCCCCATGTTTCACTTTAGTTAAAATGTCGCACAAACTGGAGCTTTTCACGATTGCATAAAAAAATGAGCTTCATGAAAACATACGAGGTATGCTTTAGTGGCCTAATACAAATATGAAACAACTGTAAAAAGCTATCAACAACCTTAAATGCAAAAAATTGGTTGTACTAAACTTACCTTTATTTCGACAGCTCCAGACTTCATTTGGTCAGAGACTTCAGATATTTCTTGTATAAGAGCATGGAAACCCTGAAATAGAAGCTCAGACTTTCACTAGTAGCAAAAGGAGCAGAAATAAGAATAATGTACATGCCTTATGCTTTTATCAGCAGATAACAATGAGGATAATCAACAAGGAGCTTGAGGCATAATCAACAAGGAGTCTAACAAGCAATGGCGTACCGAGGAGTCCATTAAACTTCTTGAATGATTTGTAGCATCCCCCTTCTCGCTGTAACCATCCGTCCCAAGATTAAAAGGTAACCAAGCCTGGCATGAAGCAGCTAGTTGATGTGGTAAACTGATGTTTCAGCTCTCACAAGAAATAGGAGGTAATTCAATAGGAGAGAACTGAATCACCTCTTCAACCATGATACATTGGGATAATTTAGGTGAAGATGAATCTGATTGATCTCCTTTGGATAGATATAAATGAGGAAACCGCTGCATGTCAAAGAACATAGTACTCAAAGGCAGAGCAAATATCTAAAATAATTTGTCCCTTACATGTTAAAACAATAGAGTGCACACACGACACATAAAAAGTAAAAGAAGAAATATCAGTACCTTATCTAATTCAACAAGAAGCTGGTAACTTTGAATTACTAAATCAAGTGAATCTGCATCTTTCAAGATTTGAAAAACGGCCTCAAGCATCTTCCTGTCCACTCAAAATGCAAAAAAAGAGTCTCCTTGAGCCCAAGCAACATAATATATAGGTTACTTGAACCAGTAAACACGAAAAAAATAATACTAGAGATACTCAATGTGAATTAAAGCCGTTAGCACTGTTGGATCTACGATTCACGGGTATTTGGTTAGTCAACAGTACCAGGACCAATTATAGTTTTTATAATACCAATTAAGTATTAAACCATCCAACTCTCATACATCTCTCGAAGCCCAAACTTCACAAAAAATTCGAAAAGTAGTTAAGCACAATGGAAAAGACAGGAGGATGGCGTACCACGTAGGTGCGCTTCCATTATCCGGAAGAAGAGAAGTAGTTCGTACAGCTTCAAGAAAAGCAAGCCCTAAAACACAGCGACCGATCAAAATCAAACCAAGAATCCTTGATAAAATAAGATTATACAAAGGGTTTAGGGATTATGTACTCACGATCATCGTCTAGGTGGTGAGAAATTTTGGAATTTTTGAAACCGGAGGTGTCGAGCATCGCCATTGTGTTCTCTTCCAATCCTCGGCTGCCGCCGTCTCCTCCAATTCTCCTCCGCCTCTCCATATTCTCCGTAACCTGATCACGGTCTCTGTATCGTGCGGATGCTTTATATTTGGAATAAATTACAAACCCTAGAGAAGGGAGTGGTTTTTGTCTTTAACGACCAACAACTGCATTCGACATTTTCCCGCCATTAGTACAAGTCTCCGCCTCGGAAAGAAAATAGAGAGTTTTAATAAAAAATAAAATATAAAAATAAAATTAAGGTTGTAAAAATTAATTCCGTTGCCGGGACTTGAACCCGGGTCTCTCGGGTGAGAGCCGAGTATCCTGACCAACTAGACTACAACGGATTTATGAGAGTTTATTCAGTAAACTAAAATCAAATTGGTATAATCATAACAAAAATATCATAGAATTTTTCTTGCTTTCCTTTTTGGGCTATCCCATAGGAATTGTCATGTTTTTAAAAAAAATAAATAATGTGTGGACCAAAATTAATAATACAAAAGTCAAACAACACACACCACACAATACAAGTTTCTTAATCTCCGTGCCCCATAGAAAGATCACACTTTCTATGAGACGGAGGGAGTAATATTTACCCAATCCATTTTTTAAAAAAAAAAGAATAGAATCTCTACATGTATATTATTCTCATTTGATGGTCAAGAAAATTAAACTCGTCTCCTATATGATGACACACTAGCTAGTAACGCATTATGCAAAGCCTTTTTTTATTCATCGAAGTTTTCTTTTCGGGCAACATCGATCCGAACAAGCATCGCAGTTGATGAACGTATGATACTAGCGAACGAGACAATCTATGGCCGGGCGATTTTGGTTAGTTGGATGGAAGGCATCCCAGAGCACATACTTGTTCGCATTTGTAGCACAGAAACGAAAACTCCAGCATCCCCGTCCTGCAACATCCCAACTTAACCTCCTCGAAATCTGCACCCATTTTCATCCACATTTTTCTAAATTGTATACACACGATCAGGAGTTATCATGACCCGTAATTAAAATTAGAGACTCACTGTATTTTCTGTGTAGAACCATCTCCACTAACGGTCGGTAGATGTCGATGTAACCATTTGTGAGCGGGAAGTTTGAAATTGAGCTTGCATGGTGTTCATTTCGTTCTTGAGAATCTTGTTGAAATCTCGAGCTACGGAGGATGTAGTGTCGTTGCATCGATGGTGAAAGACTTTGATAATGGCAGGCAACCCATTAGCGGCAGTCCCACTACTCTAATTCGCCTACCTCCTTCATTATGTAACTCCTGCATGCGAGCTCCATCATTTTTTACTTTTATGTACGCTTAATGTTTTAAATATATTTTCTAACCATAATAATGACGACCTGGAGAAACTTGCGAGCTTCTTGTCAGACGAGATTTATGTAGCTTGAGATGTTATAATCTTGACGTCAGTTTTCTATCATAAAGTAGTTTAGGAGGAAGTCATTTGTGCCAACACTGACAATGAAGAGGGCATTATTTATGTGCTCCTTGGTTTTTTCCTCCCAATCGCGGCCTCTAGTTTTGGTTTATACCCTTTGAAGTGTTGCAACTGCTTTGACAGAGGCATTGTATTCTGTAACGAAGTCCTAATCATTACCAGTAATGCATATGCATGTGTACGTGAGAGAGAGATCTAGGGATGAGGGTGCAAGTAAGAGGATCAAATACGGATCCAGCAGAAGCAAAACTGACTCCAGTAATGAGGTCATGAATATGGTGAGCGTTGGATCCAGATATGGAGGCACCAGCTTTTTTATGCCAAGATATTCAACTGCATTTCAAGGCAATATTGACAAGATTACAACCCTATTAAATTTTTTAATTGATAATCAAACGAGGAAAAGAAAAAATATGGAGAGTATATATTTGGTGAAAATGACTAAAATTACAATGTACTACACTGATATTCGTTTTTGAGAAAAATATCTTGCATTCTATAAAAGTATTGCACGACTACTTCCTGTCAAATTTAATTGTATGTGCATATAAATGTATTCATTCTCGACATTTACTACTCATTCCGTCTCATTATAAATGTTCTATATTCCTGATTGTTTTTAAGAAAGACAAAAAAAGTGTTGACAAAAATTAACTAGCCAAAAGTTAAATTAATTCTCTAAAAAAGTATTACTTTTACAAATAACGTATTATTTTTCTGATGTAAATAAATGACAAAACAAAATAACAGAATTAAAGAGTTTAGAGTATTTGAGATTCATGTCGTTGAATTTGAGATTCAAGCTGTCACAGCCCGATTTTCCCACAAAGGGGCATGCGACCACGTGTAGTACAATACGAATAAACAATTCAAGATTTGTGATTTTTAAAATAATGTTCCAAGCAGTACGGACAATATTAAAATATTTTCATGATATCACGGACGGTTCAAATGATGATGGGTTCTGATCACATGAAAACAAAATAGCTAACAAGTACGAAGAATTCAGAGTCGCGATAGTTAATTGGGTTACATTCCTTGAATTGGGCAAAAATCACTAAGCACGTTGGAATTTAATTTATTTGACAGCAACCCTTTTTCCTCGGCTCCGTCCATCAGTAGCAGCCGCTCAACCTGAAAATGTTTTTGAAAATATTTTGGGCTGAGTACTAGTGTACTAAGCGGGCGAGCATTTGATAAAGCATTTTATAAAATCTGCAGTTATCCAGGGCATAAAAGTATGACTTAGGAGGTTTTAAAACGAAAAAGAACTCCTAAGTATACAAAAGCATTTTTCCTTTCTTTAAACGCGCGCGTGCAACGTTCTTTTAGTTACTCTTGCGATCCCGAAACGTAATCACCGTCGGATCCACTTTCATCTAGGATCTCGAGCCGTTACTCAGAGTACCCTTTTCAACCTTGGATATCGGGCCTTTCCCCAGATAATCCCTTATAAAAGTTAGTGCACAGTGGAGATCAAACCACTACACAACTAACTGGGGGTGTACACAATTCCAGTCTAACGTGTTAGGTCAGAACAAGAATCTCGATCGACCATACAAGAGCATTAAACTTAATCGAACGCGCATAAAACATTTCCATGGATAACAGCATTTCATATCATTTACGAGCTTATTAACTCGAAGATAAGTTTAGGAAAGTATAAACCCATCTCGTGGCGCGATATATTATCCGCAGCTCTTTCCGAGGTTACCGCCTTCCTTAGAGGGTCCTACAATAGAGACCTAATTCGGTTAGGTTCAGATTTCCAAGGTCCTAGAATTTTATCGAATTCTAGACCACACAGTTTGTCTCTAGCAACTAGGATTTGGTCACGAAGGGCGGATTTTATTTCGCTATTTCTTCGAAATAAAATTTATCTTTTAACAATCCTGTTTGGATACAACCCGTTCGCATTTCGTAGTATTCTCTTCTCATTCGGTAAATAATGAAATTTTGGTGTTGAAAGAATATTTGGGATTAAAATGTATCTTTGGAAGTGATATTTGCAACAATTTCCGGCTTTATTTTCGGACGATCCGACCGTCGGTCTTTGACGAAAGTTCGCGTGTAGATTCTGCCTCAGGAGGGTTACAGGTTCGTAGAAGCAAGTTTTCCGATCGGGCGTCGTTACGACATCGAAACTGGCCTCCGAACTTGCATCGGCGAGTTCATGGCAGTTCTGCCAGCAGTATTTCGCAAGCTCGTATCTTCTTCGTCCGAACTCCATTTTACGCGTAGGGCATGGTTTTGGAAAGCCCACTAACTCAGATTTCTACCGGTATGAGGCTTGGTGAGTTTCGAGAAGGGACGAAGCTCCTAGGCTGTTCTAAAGTTGGGGGTTCGGTATGTCCCGGAAAGATGGCGTTTCGGTGGGGCCTTTTCGTCGATCCGTATCTTCTTGATACGATCTCCAATTGGTGAACGGAAAAATTCTGGAGAATCCTTGAATGACAAGGTTCGATACAGTATGGGGCTTGGGGTTTATGGGTTTGAGATCTGTTCGCGAAACGTCTCCCAAAACGGGTGGAGCCAAGCCTCATTTCCATACTTAGAAATTTTCTGGGTTTGGCATTTTCCGGACAGCTTCTGGGCGATGCTCGAGTGAGCGTATCTCTTCGATCGGAGCTCGGTTTTGCGATCGAGGCTATGTTTTGGAAACCTTGTTTATCAAGGTTTGCGTGGGTGTCAGTTTTATAGAATTATGAGTTCGGTCGGGTCATGAAAATCGGGTCGGAAACTTCGCTGCTCACGTTTCCGCCAACCCGGCAGTTTTGAGTAGGCGTTTTTGACAGGGCGTAACTTTTTGGTCCGAGCTCCAAATCTCGAGAAGCCAACGGCGTTGGAAAGCCTGTAGTAGTTACTTCCCAAATGTATGAGTTTTCAAGGGTTCCGGAGAATAAACAATGTGTTAGAAACGCTCAAATGTGCTGCTCCGCAGCTTGAAACATAAGAAGGCAGTGCAGCGACTCTTCTTCGACGGCGAATAATTCCTTAGTCCGATTTCCGTTTCATGAACCGATAGGTGCGTTGAGAAGCTAGAAGTACAAGGTTTGCAATGGTATAGGCCTTGGGCATTGTTTTTCGTTACTCCGGTCGGAAATCGCGTCGCAAGTTCGCGTGATGGGCAGATCTTTCTTTCGCAAGAAAATCTGGGTTTGGTGATGTTTTTGGGCAGTTTTTAACGGGGTGTAACTTCTCACTCGAGAGTCCATTTTCCGAACCGCGAGATGCGTTGGAAAGCCTATACAAGTGGATTTCCAAAGGTGTGAGTTTCGATAAGTTTTAGTTGGTTTGTGAGTGATCGGGATTTGGCTAAACATAGCCGGTTTACTGCCCGTAGTGCCGGGGCAGTTCGGAGTGCCATCTTCGGCAGCGGATAACTTCTCGATCGGGGCTCCGTTTCACGAACCGTGAGATATGTTGGGAAGCCAGCGAAGACATCTTCCTAATGACAACTAACTCGCTAAGTTTCGTTCTCTACAAAGTCCTGGAAAATCGAGTCTAATACGTACGCATGAAATGGATGGAAATGGTGTATTGGCGACGCGATTTTCAAAGGCCTATATCTTTTCAGTCCGGAGTTCGTTTTGCAAACCAAAAGTCGCTCTGGAAAGCCAGAGAAAAGAGCTTTCCAGTGGTATAAAATTTGGGAACTTTATAGAACGGGAAAGGTCCCGAAAATGAGTCAGATCACAGACCCATGAGGATAAGTGCAACATGTCGGTTTCGCGAGCTACTTCGTGTTTTCGTTTCCAAGCGCGAACTCTCAACGAAAAAGCCAGGGGTTCATAGCGGAGTCGTTATTTAGACGAGATGAAGATCTTTCTTGGAGCTTTGGGCGAAAGGTTAAACGTATATCTATATAACTTAGTTGTGACATTTTATCGAACATACGTTGAGTATTAACTTTCTTCATTAGATTCCAGTTTTTCATGTTTTCACTACAACAATGACAAAGTCCCATTCCAACCAAATAATCCAAAATTGAAGAAATGTAGGGAGAGAGAGAGATCACGTAGGTGGGAAAAACAACAAGCTATATATCATCCAAGTTCCATTATTAGCTTGCGAAAGTAGGGCATTGATTTTTTCCTAAATCTGCAACTCACAAATCTCTCTCTCAAGAAAGAATAACTTCCAGTAACCCATTACAAAAACTCTTACAGCTTGAAGAAGGGAAGATAAGCAAAGCGAGCTTACCCTAATTTCTTCGAGACTAGCGGGAAGTAGTGATCGTCGTTGCCGTGGTGTTCACTCCAAAATTCGCCGGAGTTACAGTAAGAATATGAAGTCTTCTTGAGCAAGCTATATTTGTTTCTCTTCTAAGTGGAGCAGAGGGTTTCGAGAGCAAGAGAGGTATTGGAGAGAGCTTGAGATGTGAATGAGAGTATGGTGATTAGAAAGAAAACTTAAAGAGTGTGTGTTTCTCCAACTTTGCACTCCACAAACGTGTCAATTCATCTTCTAATGGCTGATGGTGTTGACAAGAAAATGGGTGGTCATCTCACCAAATAACTCACCAATGGAAGGGGAGATTGTTTAATCATGTTGATTCTCTTCAATCTTGTACACAAGATTTTCACTTCTCCGTTTCTTGCGTGCATTCGGTATTGGAGAGAGAGAGAGTGGGTGATTGGGAGAGAGGGGTGGTGATTAGATCCCAATTCACGTATGGAGTTGAAAATAGATTTTGATTTTGACTTTTCTTCTTCATTTTTTTTAATACTTAAAGTATACACATGTATATATATGTATTTATATATAAGTATATACATATATTAGCAAATAAATTCCCGTATCGAAAATTCATCTCAATAATTCGTATTAAGAATCTCGAGGTGCGCGAGTACACGTTCACACACACATATATATATATAATATAATAATGGACGTGTCGATATAAAATTCGAATTTATCCCAATTTCCGTGAAATGCCCAAAATTACTTCGTAGTTACTCGCGAATGCGTCGATAAATAATTAAAACGAAAATTTGGATTTCTCGAAATGGATTTATTCGGAAATAATAATCGATCTCGCTTTTTAAAATAATCGGGGTATTACACAAGCATGCAACTTTTTTTGAGAACACATGTATTAAAAAAAAAAAAATTAGTCATTTCCACTCGAACACAACCTATTCTTTTTTTTTTTCTTTTCTATTTCGTAAAAGATCATGACAGAAAGAGGTTGGTATTAAAAGGTAAAGAGAAAGATGTGGAATTGATGAATTATGGCTTAATCTTACCAATGAAATGAGTTGCAAGGCGCCCATTAGACCACCTTCCGGGCGTTGGTTTAGGGCTTGTAAAATCTCACCCGTAGGGCACAAAGTGTTGGCTAGAAGATATGTGGAGAAATATAAAATGAGTTTGTTGTTTTTTTTCTTCACTTGCTTTGCCATGGATACATGAGTGCCTTTTATAGGCCATGAACAACTAAGTAGATCATTCTAGAAACACAAAATACAAAGTTAATGCTAAGTACATGAATCAACTCACAACCTTCAATATTCCAAGAAGATGGACCAACAACTTGCATGAATTCAAGATTATATTTTAACATCCTCCCTTAAGCTTGAATTCCGGTTATACCAAGTCTTGCTCTCGGTCCTTGCAAAAACGTTATACTTCAACGACTTGGTGAATATATCCGCAATTTGATCTTGAGATTTGACATACTTGAGCTCCACCTCTTTCTTGTTGATACATTCTCTAAGGAAGTGAAATTTTGTATCATTGTGTTTACTTCTATCATGAAAAATAGGATTATTCCCCAATGCAATTGCAGATTTGTTGTCAATGAAAATTTCAGTAGCTTCTCCTTGTGGTATCTGTAGCATCTCTAGCAGTTTTCTCAACCAAAGGGCGTGACAGACGCACGCTGCAACAGCAACATATTCAGCCTCGCAAATAGAAAGAGTAACAGTTGTTTGCTTTTTGGAACTCTATGTAAAAGCAAGATTCACTAAAGCCGAACAAGTATCATGTTGTACTCTTCCTATCATCAATGTCTCCTCCCCAATCGTTGTCGCTATAACCAATCAAATTAAAATTTTCGTGAGAAGGTGTAAAGTAATCCATAATCGAGAGTGCCTTTCACATATCTTAAAATTCTTTTTTGCAACTTGCAAATGTGGCGAGGTTGGACACTCCATATAACGACTGATGATTCCAACTCCATAGAGTATATCAGGTCTTAAGCATGTCAAATACCTCAAGTTTCCAACTATTTTCCGAAATAAAGTTGGATCCACATTTTCAGCATCATCGTACTTTGACAGTTTTGTGCCACACTCAATGGGAGTAGAAACTGGATGGCAATTCTCCATATTAAACTCCTTCAAGACCTTTGCTGCATAATTCTTTTGGGACACGAAAATCCCTTTCGCTGATTGATGCACTTCGATACCAAGATAGTAGGACATAAGTCCGACATCCGTCATTTCAAATTCAGTGGTCATCTCTCTTTTGAACTCATCGAGCATGGCTAAATTGCTGCTTGTTAAAATTAGATCATCAACGTACAAGCAAACGATGATCATGTCACGACAATTCTTCTTCACATAGAGACCATATTCATGTGGGAATTTATCGAACTTTTTCTGCTTGAAATACTCATCGATGCGACTGTACCATGCACGGGGAGCTTGTTTTAAGGGGGTGTTTGGAAAAGCTTTTTTTAAGCTGCTTCAGCTTTAAGCTTGTGTCGTAGTGTTTGGAAGTCCCGGCTTAAAGCTGAGATTCTCTAAAATGGGGTCGATTTTAGAGAATCTGTCGAAGCTGCTTCACCCCAGCTTCGAGCTTTTAGCTTATAGCTTACGTATTTTTCGGACGAAATTACCCTTACTAATTTTATTTAATTCCAAAAATTAACCTTCCTAACCCTACTTTGTGAGAATATATTTTACTAATTTAGTATTTTGTAGTATTAGATTGAAATTGTAAGCAAAAAATAAATATTAAATAATAATTATTTGTGAATTTTATTATTTATTATAAATATTAATTAGTAACACTGAGGACAAAACAGACATTTCTATTAAAAAGTAACAATAAGCTACTTCTATCAGCAATATTTCCAAACACTATTTTCCCCACTTTCAGCAGCTTTCAGCACTTATTTCCAAACACTAACTGATTTTCAAATAAGCTGCTTTCAGCAGCTTTAAGCAGCTTTCAGCACTTATCAATAAGCTTCAGCTACTCCAAACACCCACTAAGTCGTACAAAGCTTTCTTCAATCTCAACACCTTATTCTCTTCTCCTTGGATTTCATACCCCGGTGGTTGTTGGATGTAGACTTCTTCTTCCAAGTTCCCGTTCAAGAACACCGACTTTACGTCCATTTGAAAAATTCTCCATTTATTCTGCGCAACCAACAAGATGATCAATCTGATAGTCTCCACCCTAGCAACTGGTGCAAAAACTTCTTCGTAGTCCACTCCATGTTGTTGGCTAAAACCCTTTGCAAGTAATCAAGCTTTATACTTCTCGACTTCTCCTCTTTCATTCTTCTTTATCTTAAAAATCCACTTGACTCCAATCGCTTTCTTATCTTTTGGAAGTGTTGATGGCTCCCAGGTATTATTTCTTTCGATGGATCGTATTTCTTCATTCATCGCAACTCTCCACTTCTCATCTTCAACCGCTTCTTCAAAATCTATTGGTTCTGATCCTGCAAAGAGACAATACAAAGATGTATTGTTGGTGTCATCAATATCAGCATATATGTCAGATAAACTCCTCATTTTCCTTGGCCTTTCGGATGAGCTAGGAGAGCTCAAATCAACATGAGTTGGAGTTGCTCGACGGCGGAGTGAAATGTTGATCATTCATTATACTAGGATCAGTACTGTCTTCAAAAATTGGAAGAAAATTATAATCATTCCCTTGTTGCTCCCAATTCCAGCACGCATCTTCATCAAATTTGACGTCTCGGCTAACAACAATCTTCTTGCTTCTCGGATTATAAAGCCGGTAGCCTTTGGACTTTTCGTCATAACCAATAAACACAAACTTCTCGCTTTTATCATCCAATTTGATTCTTGTTTCATCAGCAATGTGATTGTATGCTACACATCCAAAAACTCTTAGATGTGAGAGAGTTGGCTTTCTTCCACTCCAAGTTTCAATTGGAGTCAACTTTTCTAGACTCTTGGTAGGACATCTATTCGATAAATATACCGAACATGCTACAACTTCTGCCTAAAAATCTCTTGGCATATTCTTACTCTTCAACAAGCATCTTGTCATGTTTAGAATGCTTCGATTCTTTCGTTCCACCACACCATTTTGCTGTGGAGATCTTGGAACAGTAAGGAATCTTGTTATGCCATTAGATTCACAAAAATAATCAAATTTTTTGGAAGTGAACTCCCCACCTCTGTCCATCCTCAAGGATTTAATAGGATAGCCACTTTCATTCTCTACCAACATTTTGAATTTTCTAAATACGCCAAATGCTTCAGATTTTTCTTTAAGAAAGTATACCCAGGTTTTACGACTAAAATCATCGATGAATAGTAAGAAATATCTATTCTTACCAAGAGAGTGAGGGTTGAGAGGTCCATATATATCAGCATGCACGAGTTGGAGTGGCCTTGTGGATCGCGAAAAAGATTCCATTGGGAAACTGGTGCGTACGTGTTTTCCGTAGATGCATCCCTCACATAACTGATCTGGATTGTCAATATGAGGCAGTCCATGAGTAATTTTCTTCTTTTCCCAATTGTTGTAGACTTCCAAAGTTTAAGTGACCCATTCTTTGATGCCCAAGCCAAGTAGTGTCTGGTATCGAAATCTTCAAACATTTAGCATTGTCGGCCTGCAACAAGAGAGAGAACATTCTATTAATTGACATCTTTGCCTTTGCCATCAGCTTTCCCTTGGGATCTCTGATTGTTATGCCTTCGTCCTTTAGATGAATATCATATCTTTTTTCCAAAAGTTGGCCTAAATCAAAATATTTGCTTTGAGTGTAGGCACAAAATATACTTGAGACATAAATCGATGCGATCCTTTTTTGTCAAGTAATAGGATGTCTCCATTTCCCTCGACTTTCACCTTACTTTCATCTCCCAATAAAATAATTTTCTTGAAATTCTCATCCAAAGAAGTGAAGAGGGATTTCTTGCATGTCATGTGATTACTTGCGGCAGTATCTAAGAACCATTTTTCTTGTTCCTTCTCTTGGTGGCTCGTCAAAAGGAAGGTTGAATCTGTTTCATCATCTTGTGCACAAAGAAATGCAGATTCTTCTTCATCTTCTTATTTACAAAAAGCCTTATCATTTTTGTTTTCCCCTTTTATGCACTCAGAGGCACAATGACCATATTTCTCACAATTATAGCATTGTACATTCTACCGGCCATGCCAATTTTCTCGCCCGCGTCCTCGTCCTCGACCATGCCAATTTACTCGGCTTGAAGTTTGTCTTAGAGTTGCATCTTCTGAATTATTGAGGTTTCTAGCAGTTCGTCCTCCTCGACCTCGGTTAGAATATCCACGTCCTCTTCCGGTTCCTCTGCCTCTCCCTCTTCCTCTAGAAGAGAAAGAATCTTCTTTGTTGTCGTCTTTTTCTTTTCCTTTGTGAGACTCCTTTGAGAGAAGAGCTTGATCTTGAGGCTCCTTCTCGAACATCCTTTCTTCATAGGCTTGTAGAGAGCCCATGAGTTCATCAATCGATATATTTTCGGTGTCTTTCGATTCTTCAATAACCACAACAATGTAATTGAATTTAGGATCAAGAGAGCGCAAGATTTTTTCAATTACCTTTACATCTTCTAGCTTTTCGCCATATCTCTGCATTTGATTGACAACCGCCAAGACTTGAGTGCTTCGAATTATGCCCTCAAGGTTTGCAAATGGACTTTTACCACCTTGTCGACTCCTTTGTATGACTTTGACAATATATCCCACGCTTGCTTGGCGGATGTTGCCCTGGAAACCTTTTCAAACATTGATTCGTCTAAACACATGTGAATCAATGTCAAAGCTTGTTGATCTTTCTTTCTTGCCTTCTGCAACGAGTTCTTTTGATCTTCAGTCATGGCTGCAATGGCTGCATCATTTGCTGGTTGTACATATCCCTTCTCCACAATCTCCCATGCGTCTTGCGATCCCAACAAGGCTTTCATTCGTATACTCCAATTATCATAATTTTCTTTCGTGAGTTTAGGAAATTGGAAAGGAAGCATTCCTCCATTCATCATTTTTTTTCTTTTTTCTGGCTGTGATACCAGTTTGTTGGCTAGAAGATATGTGGAGAAAGATAAAATGAGTTTGTTGTTTTTTTCTTCACTTGCTGCCATGGATACATGAGTGCCTTTTATAGACCATGAACAACTAAGTAGATCATTCTAGAAATACTACAAAGTGTCTAGTTAATGCTAAGTACATGAATCAACTCACAACCTTCAATATTCCAAGAAGGTGGACCAACAACTTGCATGAATTCAAGATTATATTTTAACACAAAGTTGGACCTAAATAGAGTACCGATGTAGTTATTGTTTCCAGGATCCACCGTCGAGTCGCCGAATATCAGAATGGATGAAACTCGCACCTCTCCCTTCCCATCGGCTAACAGCAGAAGCTGCAACCAACATAAAACCCAAGAAACTTTGCCTATTTCTTCTCTCATTTTGTCGAAGCTAAACAAAAACACAAAAGAAATTTCTCTAGAATATTTTGTAGCTGGAGTTTTCTGTTACTCGTTATTCTCACGGAGAATATTTATACCGTCATCATCTCATGAAAAAGTGACTCTTATATTTAATACCCCGAACAAAATTATCCCTCACCAGTTTACGTAAAAAGGTTTTGTATATTTAATGATATTGACTCAGGATCTATTTTCATTTAATAAGGATTAAAAAGAGTTGGTCAAAAGACATATAAGAGTTTTAATTAATATCCAAACAGTTTGGCTGAATTACCAAATACTTGTTGCATTCCAAATCATCGACTAAAAACTCCAATTTTCACTCCAAATTAAAAAGGAAAAGAAAAACAGCAATAACAAGCTAGTATACGTTGGGTTGTGTGTTAATTAATTCCGAACAAGATCATCTATTGAAGGGCGGAAGGCTTTCGCAAGAAGCTCATAAGTTGTTTCCGTGGGATGAATGGAATCCCAAAACACATACTTTGTTGCATCATCACAAACTGCAGATCCCGAGTTGCACAGCAACCCCATTTCCACTTTGCCCGTCCCACAACAACCACTCTTCACCACATCAAAACCATATTTATGGCCTAAACTCATCTCCTCCAATGGCGAATACACATCCAAGTAAACGACTCGAGCACCAGAATCCTGCATGCCGCTCAATTCCTTTTGAAGAATTTGGTTGTAGTCTCGAGCTACGGCTGATAAATTGCTGATGCAGTCGCGTTCGCTGTTGGAAGAATCTGCGAAGAGCGTTATCACAATGGGCAAACAACCCATTGGCGGCAGCCCTACCACTCCGATCCGACGAGCTCCTTCGTCCAATAACTCCTGCAAGACCAAAATTACTAGTATTTTCTTCTTTGGTTGTACGCCGAAAAAGATAGAATGAATGAACCTGCAAAAAGGTCTTCGCCCCGTTCACCACGAAATCCATGTAGCTTTGGAGGGTGTAACTCCGACGTCGTATTGGTATGGCAAAATAGTTCATGACGAAGTCATTTGTGCCCGCGCTGACAAAGAAAAGAGCATTTTGTATAATCTCTTTCGTCTCCTCCTTCCCAATTGCATCCTCTAGTTTTGCTTTATATTCTTTTAAGTAGCCTAGCTGATGCGATAGATCGATCACATTCTGCACACATGAATTAGTTCAAGAATATTAATTCATCTATTAGCATCATTAAAATTTATGTTAGAGAGATCGAGGGAGAGAGACGCTTATGGTGGGAGTAAGCGGGTCGAATCCGGACCCAGCAGAAGCAAAGCTGACTCCAGTCTTGAGATCTTCAATCCTGAGCGTTGGATCAAGATATGCAGGGACGCTCTCTTTCACACCAACGTAATCAGCTGCATTATGTCAATCACCCTTAGCTTTAACATTAGATGCATGCAGGCATACAAGGAAATCTAATATAATAAATAAACACATCACCAATAAAATCATTTGCAAGCCGTCCGTTACTAAACCTTCCGGTGGCCGCGTGGTTAGTAAAATCTTTGCCGTAGGGCGAAAAATTGCTCTTAAATAGAGTCCTGATGTAGTTATTGTTCCCGGAGTCCGCCGTCGAGTCGCCGAAGATCAGAAGGGCCGAAACAGAGGGCGAGCTTTCAGTACTCACATTAGCAATATGTCGAGCTGTAATAACTTGAGATTCGAAGAAAAGACAAATCAGAAAGAAAAACGACCAAAAGTTGGTCGAAATGAGATTGAATGTAAAGCCCATATTTGTTGTAATCATTTGGCTAAAGCCAAACAGGACTTATAACAGAAGATACACTTTTGAGGTATAAATATTGCACTTAAATCTGTTTGTGTGAAGTGTAGATTGAGTCTAGTTGCACGTTAACTCCCTTTAGTTAATAGAAGATAGTAGAAGCAAAACAAGAGTAAAATAAATAACGAAATGACTTCTTTTAATTTAGTCTGATTTGGTTATCTGCAATTTCGTGTGGGTTAATTCGATAGGGTTGGGAAACCAAACTTGCTGAAATAGTATTATGGGTCGCACCTACCCTCTCTCAACTCAGTTACTTCCAAACTCAACAATACAGTTGTATCTAGAGATAGAACATATATATTCATCGGGCAAAATAAATAAATTAAAAATGAAATTTTGTACCGCCTTTTTAATCGTGGATTAGATTTACATTTACTATCTCATAATGTTTTATTTCAGCTCTAAAATGCCAACATAACCTTAAAATATCTAAAATGATACACCTATGAACTAATTACAACACTGGAATGGACGAGTTAGTCCAAATTGATTTGTGGGAGAAATAGTTAAGCTAGCTATTCTTTGAGTTGTCCATGTTATTGAGTGTTGAGGAAGAGAAAAATGATATTGTAAAAGCGCCCATGTTGGATTTGCAAAGTTATATAATAAAGGATAATAGCGTCATTTTGTTGGTCCCGAGAGCACGTTCAGGTGTAGAGGGGGGGGGGGGGGTGAATACACCTGAAAACCGATTTTCTCAACTTAAACACGAACAGTCCTTTTCAGGATGATGTCGTCTCGAACAAGTTCAAAGACACCGAATAAGCCGTTCGAATCGTGTTGGCAGAGTGACTGACTCTACTAAGACCTGCTAGCTGACTGAGAGTCAGAATTCAGTATCTTGCAGATAGAATTTAGTGGTGCGGAATAGTGTAGGCCCAATTCAGTTGAGTTAGGAAAACGTTTTTATTAAAACAGTTTCAGTTGATTAATGCAGTCTGTTAAGTTTGCTGAAACTCAGTTGAATGATTTAAAGAAGGTTTTCAGTATGAACAGTAAATCAATGCAACAGTTAAGAACATAACACAAGACGCAGAGGTTTTTAATTCGGACACAAAAATCCTACGTCAACTGTCCCGAAAGATCAGGAAGCTATTTATTATACTGAGATAGTCTCGGTCGGTTTGTCTGTTGGACAAACACTGGTCTTGAGATTTATCTCGAGCAAGTCTCGGTTACACGGTTATCAAACTGAGTGTTTGAAAAACTCTTCAACTGTGAAGGAGTCCTTTACAATAAGGATTAGTTCAAAGGTGAACTCCTTCGTCTAAGCTATGGATATATTCTATTGAGCTTAGATTAGAGGGATAGGGAACAAGGAAGTGACTTCTAGAACGACGAACAACTGAATATAGCTTTGGGTTCGTGTATCGTCGTTTGGATACTAGAGGCTGTATTAATCAGTTCTGCTTGGTTCCCTAAGAGCTGGAATGAAGTCTTTCGCCGGAGATAGATTCTTTGAACTTCTTGCGGAAAACTTAGGCTTTTTGAATTTTGCTCGTTTGAATGCTCTGTATGTCCTCTCGTGTTCTTCCCGTGAGCTTCAAATTTCGATTTATCCCTCTATTTATAGAGAAGAGATTAGGATAGATCCGTTGGAGATGACGATCCTTTGTCTCTCTCTTTTGGGTAGCTAACGGCTCTTTCGAAGTTTGGTGGCAGTGTCCTTTCCCTCCTTTTCTGGAAAGTAGTTGACTTGCAGCTTTAGTAGATATAGGATACGTGGCTGCTTGTCATTGGCCGAGGTTCAGAAAGTGGTTGAGACGAGCAACGTACTTCAAGGAGATCGAAGCCGACTTCTCTCTTCCTCGTATTGACTCTGCTGAAAAGTGACTTCAAAGATTCTAACAGACAGAAGACTGTCTGGCCGTTGCTGAGTCTAATCTCTGATTCAGTAGCATGCTCCTGCTGAGTCGGCTCTACTGAAGATCAGCTCTGAGTAGAGTGAACTACTCCTGCTGAATTTAGTTCCACTGACTCCTTTCGATATCTTGCTCTCGCCGAGTCCAAGATACCGAGTCTTCTACTTCTGGTGCTGATGCGGATAATCTACTGAGTGCCTGAACCAGAGCAGAGGGTCTACTGAGTCTGAAACCTCAAAGACAAAACAGAATACAACGTAATGGTTCACCAATCAACATAGGGTTTTGGGATCTTCAAATCTTCACAGACTTATTCAGAGCACAGGGCTACTGAGTCGTATGATACCACAGAAGACTGAGTCATTTCCCACTATTTATCAACACTGCTGAGGATAGAATCATCACCCAACATTTTTCCCCTATTTGATGATGCCAAAACCTAAGTCGGCTTTTACAGCACAGGGCTACTGGGAGGATTCTAGGGTCTGGAACTCTAACTTCGACATTTTCTTTGACAGCTTTCTGCAATCTGGCATACATGTCTAAGTCGGCTCTCATTATCCATTCAGTATAAGCCACAACTTTGCGCTTCTCAGACCAGAATCTCCAAAAATAGTTCCCTTTAATGAACTCGATTTTCAGCGCTGCCCACCTCTGCGTGAATTCCACTGGCATCCATTCATCTGTTCTAGGCCATCTGTGAGTCTTCAGATCCGTAGGCTTTCTGAATCTCACGTATGCCGTGGGGGATGTCGGCCTTTGAGGGGATCCTCTGACTAGCTTCCTTTTCCGTTCTCAGCCTGAGAGCCTCAAGATTTGCCATCCTGATCCTCTCTCTGGCTGCTTCTATTTGCCTGACCTCTTAACCTCTGTATAAGTATCTGTCTAACTGAGCCCAGATTTCTTCTATCTCTTGTTCCTGTGCCTTAGAGGCAGTGTAGGATGGCTTGTGAGGTGGCTCTTCTTCTGAGTCAGCAGGCGTTGGTGATCTTTCTTTGGAGGTGCCCCGTGCCCCGCTTGATTGATTGTTGTCTTTGCAGCTCCTTCTCCTTTTCTCTATCAGCTTCGTCGCTGAGTTTAAGCATTTTGGGAGACAGTCTTGCACTTGTTCTTTTGCCTCTAGCTGGAGCCTTAGATTTGCCTTTGACAGGCTTCGGTTTGAGTTTGTTGGCTGCTTCAGCTTCGGCTATCTCCCTAGCCAGCTTCTCGTCTGCGGCTATCTGAGCCTCCTCCTCCGGGGTAATGAATCTCCTGGGTCCTTTCTTCTTGGAGGGAGGGGTTGGGAGTTTCAGAACTTTCTTGCCTTTGCCGGCAACATGAGGAGGAAGAGGAGCTTCTTCCTCTTCTGAGTCCTCCTCGTCAGCATACTCTGCAACTTCCTTAATAATGTCAAGGGGAGTCTGCGTTACCTGAGTAGCGACTTCTCTGGCTCCTGAGCCATTTGGGCAAGTCTCAGTTGATGCTGCAGCTGCAGCTGATACACCCTGGGCCTCGCCAGTTTCAGTAGGTACAGTAGGGGCGGATGACTGAGTTGAGGTTGCCCCTGCTACTGACCTTGCTCTCTTCGGAGCTTTCGAATGTGACCTCTTGCGGCCTTCCCCCTTAATTGATTTCTCTATTACTCTTTCCCCCTTTTTGGCATCAGCAAGTAGGGTTGGGGGCGGAGCAGATACCTTCTTGTTCAGGCTTTTGTAGGAGGCTGACAGATCGTCTAATCTTGTATGAATCTTGGTCAGTGCCTCATGCAGCTCATTTCTCTCGTTGGTCAGCTGATTGCTGTATTCTTTATGTGAGAGATCTGTTGTAGCCTTGAACTCTTTCAGCTGTTGCGCAACCTTCTCTTCAAGAGCCTTCTGAATAGTTTGGATTCTAAGGTCATTGGCTTGAGAGATGGCTGTGATTAATTCAGTGTGAGCAGTTTGAGCGGCCTTGTATTGATTCATCAGTTTATCCTGGCCTTCCTGAATCGTCTTGAGCTGAGCCTCGAAATCAGCTTTCTGCGCAGCTAAGGCATTTGTCAGAATGCTGGAGAAGTCAGGGACTTGGGATGAAGAAATAGCTGTTCTGAGTCCCTGCAGCTCTGCACTCTGTGCCTCAGTGGTTTGCCGTCAAGTTTTGTGGACGGTACGGGCAAGAAGGTGATTCTGAGTGCCTTGATTCTTCGATGCCACGCCACTGTTTTTCGAACGACGGCTCTTTGGGTTGGGCGCTACTTCGAAAGCGGATTGGAGAAGAAGCCGAGCGGGATCGGTACCGCCTTCGAAGTACCCGGCCACCGTCTGCCCTGTGACCAAGGATGCTGAGTGGAGGGTCGCGAGTAGATGCGGTGACATCCTTGTCCTCGTTGAAGTTCCCTCATCAGGCTTCTCAGGGCCTGAATCATGGGGTGGGTCCTGACCATCGGGGTCAGACCCATCTGAGGGCGCGGGTGCTGAGACTAGTTGTCTCTCATTCAACAAGGCGAGCATGGCCGCCCTCAGATCCTCGAGTGTGCCGAGGTCAGATGGCTCTGAGTAGCCAATCTTCCCTCTTATCAGCAGCTCTTCCTCATGGAGCTATTCACAGGAATGGTGTATGATCAGTCGCTTCAGATTGTGCCATTCCTGCAACCTGATCAGCATATGGAGTCTCGCCTGCCTAGCCAATATGACAAGATCTGAGTGGCTGGCGATCTCCGGTATTACTTCTGCAATCTCCCGGGAGGCTCTGGATTTGAGCGCTGAGGCCTCCATCCCGACAGATTCTGACTCCGAGGCTATCTCCGAGCTCTCGACTTCGATAGGAGACGCCTATTTCTCAGCAGATGGGATGCTGCTGAGTGGAGGTACATCCAAGGGGCTCTCCAGAGTCTGAACTTCTTCAGTCTGGACTTCTGATTGGATCTCTTCAGCTTGGACCCCTTGGTCCATTGTGTCTCCATGTTCAGTGGTAACGATTTTCTCCACTGATTGAGTCTTCTCAGAAGACTCAGGCTCGTCTCTCAGCTGTAGAGGTGGCTGAGTAAGGACGGCCTCTGGTTCTAGCTCAGCCTCAGTAGGCACAACCTCGCTGACCTTCTTCAGCTTCTTGGTTGGTGCCTTAGGCGTCGATTTTGGTGGGGACCTCTTCTTCTTTGGCGTTGAGGTCTGCTGAGTCCCACTCGTAGGTGCAGCTGGCCCTGAGCCAATCTGTTGAAGGGCTACTGACCTATTCTGGAATCTGACTTTCTTCACGTTGAAGTATTGTTTGTCAGCAAAGGTGACTTTGTCAGATGCACAGAAATCCTCTATCATCACGGAGAGTTTAAGTCCGTATAGGAGCTTTCCTTTGACGCTGAGCCTATTGGACGCCTTATCAAATTTGGCTGACTGCATCATAAACTCTCTGAGGAAAAATTATGTCCAGTTGATCTTGGCCCGATCATATATCGCCATCATCAGTTGCAGTTTGGGTCTGGACACTTGGTCAAACGAGCCTGCTTGACTCGTCAGCAACTGAGTCACAATATATGCTAGTGCTCTGTACTGAGGGATCATAGCGTTCTTTTGAAAAGCGGCTCTGAACACTGTTGGCTTTCCGCAGAACTCGGTGAGGTACTCATCCATCAAATCATCTTTGTAAGCGACGGTGCTGAGTCCTGAGTTGGGAAGATTAAAGCTTTTCTGAAGAGCTTCGCGGATGGACATCTGCTTCACTTCAATCATGGAGCGGGAGGGATCGCCTACTGTGTGGACGACGAATCTCCCTCTGATATCTCCCTCTACTGAATCAGAGTTCGAGTAGATCTCTGCAACTTGGCGCGGGAGGAAGAAAGTCGGCCTTCTCGTCAGAAATCCTTCCAGACCGGTTTCTCTGAGAGCGTAGAATATCTCATCCATAAAGTCCAGGTCGCACTCATCAAATTCCATGACAGGCTCGCACTAGACTCGATCCTTTTCGAGGATCTCTTGCATATCTGCCGGAGCACCTACTTGAATTCCTGTCATTTTTGTAATCTGCATACACAACATAGGTCAGTATCGATTAACATCTAAGAGAAAAAAAAACCATACGATACTTAATAATCATTGAAGAATTACCAAAAGATTTTCTGAATATTTTGAGGAGAATTTGGATAGAAGGTAATAAGTATCTCAGAAAATCTCGGGTATTTAAGATATTTGTAGATATGAAATGACGGTGTCAAAGATTTGAACTCATATATATATATATATATATATATATATATATATATATATATATATATATATATATATATATATATATATATATCTTAGAGAAGATAAACAGTTAAAGATCAATGGTTCAGTTTGAACGCGCTTTTTAGATGGACGGCTATGATTAAGTTTTATAAAAAAGGCAATGATCAAATTAGCTGCCTAAGTCAAAAGCCAGTTGAAAATAGCCTAAGTAGTAACTTGATACGACATGCATTTAATGCGTGGCAGAGTTCAGCATGCTTGTACATAGAATGTCGTGTATTAAATGTGACCCGTCAAAATTAAATGACATTTCCTAAGGCATTAACTACGATGCTGAATCTGATCATAAATGCACAGAATTGATATATAGGCTACTGAGTAGAGATACGCAAACCTGTCAGCTGAACATCGTAGTCAGCTGATACCTCGTGTAGATGGTTGCTGAGTCTCTACTTACTGATTTTACTCAATCGAGAGTGAACATTCCCCCTAACTGAATGCTCCTCTCCTGAATCCTCTTCTTGGCGATCGGAGTCGGTAGGGTCCAGCAGACCTAGCTCTACTAAAAGTTCTCTGAATCTGGATTCAGCTAGAGGCTTGGTCAGTATATCAGCCCTTTGATGGTCAGTATGGATCTTTTCCATCCTGATATCCTTCTTTTCGATATGGTCACGAATGAAGTGGTGTCTGATGTCCACGTGCTTGCATCTCGTGTGAAGTACATGATTCTGAGTGATTGCAATGGCACTGGTACTGTCGCAGAAGATCGACACTTCATTCTGAATGACGTTATAGTTGCGTAGCTACTGTCTTAGCCAAAGGATTTGGGCGCAGCAACTTCCGGCAGCCATGTATTCAGCTTCAGTAGTTGACGTCGCTACTGAATGCTGTTTCTTTGAGAACCATGAGATCGGCTGCTTACCGCCGAGGAACCGACACGTTCCGGAAGTTGACTTTCGGTCGATTCTACATCTCGCATAGTCGGCATCGGAATAACCGGTTAGTTCTATATTATCATCACCGGATACCATAAACCCATGTCAGGTGTTCCTCTGAGATAGTGGAGAATCTTCTTTGCTGAGTCCATTTTGACCCGCTTCGGATTCGCCTGAAATCGAGCGCAGACACCTACAACATAAGTTATGTCAGGACGAGTAGCTGTTAAGTATAATAGAGAACCAATTATAACACGAAATTCAGTTTGGTCTACTGATACTCCCTCTTTATCAAGATCGATCTTCATATTCATGTTCATCGGGATCTTGATTGGTTTGCCGGATGTGCAACCGAATCTCTTGATGAGGTCTCGAGTGTATTTTCCTTGATTGATGAACGTCCCCTTCTCAGATTATTTGACTTGAAAGCCGAGGAAATAGTTCATCTCTCCCATCATTGACATCTTGAACTTATCCTTCATCATTTTCTCAAATTGCTGACACATGATGATATTCTTCGAGCCGAAGATGATGTCATCTACGTAGATCTGCACAAGTAATAGGTCATCTTCCAGTCGAATGCTGAATAATGTGTGGTCTACTGTGCCCTTCTGAAAACCTTTCTGAAGAAGAAACTCATATAGGGTATCGATCCAAGCCCTGGGTTCTTGTTTTAACCCATACAGAGCCGTTCTGAGTCTATAAACTTGATGTCCCTCCTGAAAGCCGGGAGGCTGTTCCACATAGACTTCTTCTTTCAGCACGCCGTTCAGGAAAGCAGACTTCACATCCATTTGATATACTCTGAATCTTTGATGTGTTGCGTAGGCTAAGAATAGTCTGATTGCCTCCAATCTTGCAACTGGAGCGAAAGTTTCATCGAAATCTATCCCTTCGGCTTGACAGTAGCATTTCGCCACGAGTTTTGCTTTGTTCCTTACTATGACGTTGTTTTCATCACACTTGTTCTTGAAGACCCATTTAGTTCCGATCACATGTTGATGTCAGGGTCTGTCAACAAGCTCCCAGACTTCGTTTCTCATGAACTGATTCAGCTCCTCCTGCATGGCTATGATCCAGTTAGCATCTTTCAGTGCGTCCTCAACTGACTGAGGTTCTTCAGTAGACAAGAAGCAGGAGTATAAGGCGCTTTCTCCCTGACAGAATCTGGATCTTGTCTTTACGCTTGCTGAAGGATTTCCTATAATTAAGTCAGAAGTGTGAGCATCCAGCCACGATCTACGATGTTTCAACTCTTCATCTGAAATTTGTTCAACACAGATAGTAGCTGAGTTAGGCATTTTAGTTGTACTATTCTGAGATTGAAGCAGTTCAGTTACAAGAGTGTGATTAGGGTTGTAAACGAACCGAATCGAGTCGAATATCACTGTATTTGATTTGTATTTGCTTCGTTATTTGAGTATTCATATTCGTATTCGTTTATTATTCGAATATTAAATTCGATTCATATTCGATTCGTTTATGTTATTCGAATATTCGAATCGAATCGGATATTATAGGTTGTTTCTAGGTTGAAAACTTGAAATATATTCAAAGTAATAGCGTCAGTTTTAGAAGACTTAATATTATATAATGTATATTTTAATATTTCCTTAGTAATAGCGTCACTTTTAAAATATTTATTATTATATAATGTATATTTTAATATTTTCTTAGTTAATTGATTATGATCATTATATAGTATTTATGGACTAAATTATTAATGGATTTCATTACTATATTTATTTATTATATTTTATTTATTAAATATGCTAAAAAAATTAATCGAATATTTGCGAATATCGAATCAGATATCATAATTTTATATTCGTATTTGAATACTAATCAAATCGAATCAAATATATATATTCAAATTCGAATATCAAAATTTCGAATAAAAAAATCGAATATCGAATATGGTGATCGTTGTTTTCACCAAATAAATCCTGCAAAACTGCTAGAACTAGAATTAGTATAGCAACAGGTATCGAACACAGGGAATGGAGTATTTTAGACCTAAAATTCCTATCAATCAGGGTTTGGTTAGCAACCACGCATGTTTTTGAGAATTTTCTAAACTAAAACAAGAAAGTAAATAGCAGGAAATGAATATGGAATAAACTTATGCAAATAAAATGGGTCCAGCAAGATGATTCACACACACACACAATCGATCACTGACACTAATAATTAATTAATCCACTTAAATCAATTAGTTGTAGGACACCGTAATTAAACTGACATATCCCCTATTCCCCCTTAATTATTCGGTAATCGCCATGGTGGGCATTGAAACGACTACTTCTCTAAATTAGATGCAACCTACGTTGGTGGGCAATCAATAGATTTAACACCTAATCAGCTTTAAGAACTAAGGGAACCCAATTTAGGAGCCTACTCGTATGGTGGGCATCTAATAGTCTCCTACCAAATTAATCCAATTGTCCTAAGAACAATTTGCTACTTATTTAGCCTATTCCCATGAGAAACGATGGAAGTACTAAATTAGCTATGAATTAAATTAACTAGGGTGATCAAGCCTAAATTAATAAATCAAATTAATTAAACCTAGATTAATTCAGAACCTAAGTGATTAATTTTAAGCCCTAGTCTCACGAAATTAAAGTGGTGTGTGTTTCACATCTCGCCGGCCCTAAAAAGACTTAGCTACGCATATCGGCCGGATGGCCAGACAGACCGGTTTCTTGATCGGGATGAACACAAAACATGCTGAAAATCATGAAATAATTATGCACGAAAATTCAAACAATAACAAATAATCATAACACTAAATAGTACGAAATTAAACCCTAGAAATTAGGAAATCATAAATTAAAGACTTCAGATCAATCCACAGGAAAATAAGTACGGAGACGATTCAAATTCGGGAATGCAAAACGAAAGTGAACATGTTGTTTCTTCCAAATCAAACTACAAATCTTGAAACGAAAGTGAGAAATGCAAACTTTGAAATTGATAAACCCTTCGATCGGATTCCTAGGCTTCGGCGTTCTCTTCCTCGGAATGAGCACGGCTTCTGCTTCTCGGAATTCTTCTCTCGGTAATTGGTGGCGGATGAATTGGTGCAGACGGATGATGATAATGAATGTTACGGTGTGTAGCGTGCGTGTGTATGAGCATAAGATCTCCTTTTCGTTCGTCTCCTCTCCTATATATAAGGCGGCACCTTTTCCTTGTAGAAGTAGGGTTTTTATATCAAATATGGAAAGATAATAATTAGATAAATCATATCCAATTCTTTCCATATCATCTCTTTCCTTATCCTCCACCTTCCTTCTCTACAATTTCGTCCAAAATTCCATCTTTTAGACCCCAAATCGAGCCTCGCCACCTCAAAGAACTCATCACCACCACATCGAGCACGAAAAATCGCAAGACGAAGATAGAAATACGGTCCAACGGCCGATGGGCCCCAAAACGAGCGAAATTTGTATAGTACGAATTCGACTCATCAGAATACGAATACCGAATCGAGCAAAATTATTTGATTCATTTTACAACCCTAAGTGTGATCTACTGAGTCACCAGGTTCAGGGGCATTTAGCTCAGGAACATCATTAGTTCCCCCTGAATTATTATTCTCGGTAGAGGTCTCGCTATTACCCTGGGGGTTTCTTCATCGACTCGAGTTACCCCGGGATTGACTCTATTCGGGAGAGTCAATCTGTTCGGCTACTTCCCGCCGGGCCGAGATTCGATGACTTGTCTTCGGTTTCCTCATCCGAATCATCATCCCAACATAGCTGGATCTTTTCGACTTTATCTTTTAAGCTCAGATCCTATAGCTGCTTACTGATGTCCTCAGATTCAGGTTCAGAGTTTATGCTCCTGTCTTTAGTAGCAAACTCATCAAAAACAACATGAGGGCTTTCCTTCACGTAAAGAGTTCGATAGTTAAAGACTCTGAAAGCTTTACTGACCCGGGAGTATCCTAAGAACACTCCCTGATCTGACTTGCTATCAAAAGTCTTCAGCTGATCTTTCCCATTGTTGTGGATAAAGCACGAACACCCAAAAATATGGAAATAAGATAGAGAAGGCTTCCTGCTGTTCCATAGTTCATATGGCGTCTTCTTATGCTACTTTGTCAGTAGAGATCGATTCGGAGTGTAACATGCAGTGTCAGTAGCTTCTGCCCAGAATTTGGTTGGGAGTCCTGAGTCTGCGAGCAGGGTTCTTGCTGCTTCTTTGAGTGTGCGATTCTTCCTCTCAGCAACCCCATTTTGTTGAGGCGTGCGCGCGGCAGACGTCTCATGTTCTATTCCTTCTGCTTTGCAGAACTCTTCTACCATGAAATTAAGGAACTCAGTTCCTCTGTCAGAACGTATTTTGATAATCTTGGTGTTCTTCTCGACACTGACATTAATTTTTTCAGAAGCGTTGGTAACTCTGTTTTGACGTCAGACTTGTTGGCAATAAATATGACCCATGTGTAGCGCGATTAGTCATCAATGACCACTAATGCATACTTTTTGCCTCTGATCGTCACTGGAGAGACTGGACCGAACAGATCCATATATAGCAGCTGAAGGATTCCATCAGTGGAAGGAGATGGAACTGGCAGATTTTGATTCTTTGTTTGCTTTCCCTTCAGGCATGCTTCACACTGAGTGTCTTTACTGAATACTTCATTCGGCAGTCCTCTTGCTAGTGTGTTTCTAGCCAATTTGTTGAGCGTTTTGAAGTTGAGATGGCTGAGTCTTCTGTGCCAAAGCCACCCTGTTCTGTTGTCATTTTTCGCCAACAAACAAGCTTCAAGTTCAGCTGAGTTCCAGTCAGCTACATAGATATTCTTCTTGCGCGAACCTGATAACACTGTTTTCCCTGTAGATTTATCAATAACATCACAGAAATCAGCGTTAAAAATCACTCTATTCGAGTTATCACAAAATTGACTAACAGAGAGAAGGTTATGCTGAAGTCCTTCAACATATGATACTCTTGGAACTGTTGCAATTCCAATGCTGAGTGTTCCATAGCCTCTGGTGTAGCCATTAGCATTGTCTCCAAACTCGATTCGGGGTCCTTCTTCAGTAGTATAATTCTTCAGAAAGTCCTTTTGGTACGTCCTGTGTCTTGAGCATCCGTTGTCCACATACCAAGGGTCCTTGTACACCTGCAAAATAGAATTATCTTTAGGTACCCTTTATTTTTGATTTTGGGTCCTTAGATGTTAGTTTCGGTAACCCATATCTCGTCTTACGACCCCCGGTGGTCTCGGATGCGTTTCTTTCCACTTGTGTCAACATATTTGACCACCGGGATCGGTCATCGCTGACTTCGAGGCTTTTCGTGTTCGTGGAGTCCGGATCTTCCGAGTGGGTGGACTTCTGACCTTTGCCTTTTGCGCGGCTTTCTTCTTCTTTTTCTGACTTTAGGATCCTCTCCTGACTATTGGATCATAGTAATATGACCCATATTGAGCTGGATGTGTTAGCCGAGGAGGTCCATACTTGATCGCCTATTTAGCTTTCTTTGGTTCCCCCCTTAACCGAACCGGGGTGATCTCGGTGCCGATCTTCTTGTCAGAGTGCTGATGACTAGGATGAGGTGCCTTCATCTTCTGTTTGTTTTTGGCTAGGGGGTTCAGTATGTCTGCATTGATGGTCTCCCCTTGAACAAACCTATCAGCTAGCCGGTTCTCTGAGCGTACGGGGGCAGATGAGGAGGCTCCCTAGCTGAATCCAAGTCCCTCCTTGCAATGCTTGGGCTTGTTGCTTGCTAGCATAGCCTCCAGTTTCTTTTCAGCGCCCATGTATCGCTCTGTCATCAGGTTCCTCCAGACATCATCACTTTTCTTCAGCGTTTCATGCTCAGTCTGAAGTCTTGACAACTCTTGCTTCAGTAGACTCAGTTCAGTATCTTTCTGAGTCAAATCTTTGGTCAAGACTGAGATCTGATCTTCTTGATGCTGAGACTTGGCCATCAGAGAGTTTATCTCCTCCCTGAGTCTCAACACAAGTCCTTCTGACTCAGTAACGGCCTGAATCTCCTGAGAAAGTCTCTGATTCTCCACTTTCAGAGTATCCAATTCTTGAAGAGTCTTACTGAGCTGCAAACTCATCTGAATCTACTCATCAAGTAGTTCTTCATATGCGATTGCGACGTCCAGATTCTCGTCTGCACCTGAAAGAGTGTCGTGTGTGCAGTGTGAAGAGGAATTAAATGGTTCATGTGAGTTTACCTCATCCTCTTCTCCTGCCATGAGACACTTTTCAAGCATCTTCTTCACTTCAAGCTCTAAGGCCATGAAAGCCGCTTCATCGTCGATGAATCCATGAAGGAGTCGACTTCATCTCGAGTCGTCCGAGAGTTCACCAAAGAATGTATGCTTGTCTCTTCTTGATGAACTTCTCCCTTCGGCTTTGCGTCTTTGCTCGTTCGGCGATGCGAGCTCGGGACGATCATACTGATAGTGTCCTGGCTTCTTGCAGTTATAGCAGGTGGTGACTCTTTCTTCCTTACTTTCACTGTCTTTCGACTGTGCTGAGTCATCCTTTTTCCTGCATTCAGAAGTATACGAGTTAGGAGTGCGCTTAGGAGTGTATTCAGACTTACCCTTGGATTCTCTGAGGGCTTTAGTCACTTTTATGCGCCTCTCCTTCTCCTTCTGATACTTTACGGCAAGCAGAGCGTACTTCTTGGCTAGATTTCCTTCTTGTATGTCAGTGAGTGAAGGTTCAGCCTTGCTAGACGCCTTTGGAGCTGCCGTGGCCGACCGATGCTTTGAAGGCATGGTCGATTTTGTGTCAGCTTCAGCTCGCTGCTTCCTTTGAGGTAAGCCAAACTCGAATTCCTCTGCTTTAAGTTCTGAAAAGATATGGTCAGGAGTAATGATATCTAAATCAGAATGACGTAATAAAGTAGCAAAGGGAGTCCAATGACCGTCTGGCAGTGCCCTCAAAATTTTGAGATTCATCTCTCGGTTGGAGAATGTCTTTCCCAGCCCATTGATAGAGTTCATTAGATCCGTAAATCTGACGTTGAGATCTTCAATGGAGTCACCAGGCACGAGGGACAATCTCTTCAGCTTTTGGAGTTCCAGCGCAAGTTTATTTGCTTTGATCTTCCGAGTCCCCCGACTCAGTAGCAATAGAGCATCCCAGAGTTCCTTCGCGGACTTGCAGTCTTGAACTCTCCTGAGATAGAAATCACTCAGGGTGGTCAGTATGGTGTTTCTGGCAATGCGGTCTAAGTTGTGAAGCTTCTTCTCCTCTGGGGTGAAGAGACTTCTATCCTTGGGAATCTTCTTCCCGATCACCATTCCACCTCCATCGGCTGGATCCTGAGCTACGACGCTATCGATCATGGGAACGATAGGTCCGTCCTCTAGAACCTCTGTCATGCTGTCGTGGTGAGAGGTCAGATGAGCTTCCATTCTGACCCGCCATACACCATAGTTCTCTACTGAGAACATGGGAACCATCCTTATCCCTGACATATCAGACATGATGAATAATGATATGAATGAAGAATGATATGCAGTGAAAACGTTTTCCGGATCTGTTCAAGTAGACCAGTTTAGGAATAACAAAGAATCTTATAGAACTCCTGCTCTGATACCAATTGTTGGTCCCGAGAGCACGTTTAGGTGTAGAGGGGGGGGGGTGTATACACCTAAAACCGATTTTCTCAACTTAAACACGAACAGTCCTTTTCAGGATGATGTCGTACTGAACAAGTTTAGCGGACCGAATAAGGCGTTTCCGAATCGTGTTGGCAGAGTGACCGACTCTACCGAGACACGCTAGGCGGCCGAGAGTCGAATTCGCATATCTTGCAGATAGAGTTTAGTGGTGCGGAATAGTGTAGGCCCAATTCAGTTGAGTTAGGAAAACATTTTTATTAAAACAGTTTCAGTTGATTAATGCAGTCTGTTAAGTTTGCTGAAACTCAGTTGAATGATTTAAAGAAGGTTTCAGTATGAATAGTAAATCAATGCAACAGTTAAGAACAAAACACAAGATCCAGAGGTTTTTAAAGTGGTTCGGGCACAAAAATCCTACGTCCACTGTCCCGAAAGATCAGGAAGCTATTTATTATACTGAGATAGTCTCAGTCGGTTTGTACGCTGGACAAACACTGGTCTTGAGATTTATACTGAGCAAGTCTCAGTTTACACGGTTATCAAACTGAGTGTTTGAAAAACTCTTCAACTGTGATGGAGTCCTTTACAATAAGGATTAGTTCAAAGGTGAACTCCTTCGTCTAAGCTATGGATATATTCTATTGAGCTTAGATTAGAGGGATAGGGAACAAGGAAGTGACTTCTAGAACGACGAACAACTGAATATAGCTTTGGGTTCGTGTATCGTCGTTTGGATACTAGAGGCTGTATTAATCAGTTCTGCTTGGTTCCCTAAGAGCTGGAATGAAGTCTTTCGCCGGAGATAGATTCTTTGAACTTCTTGCGGAAAACTTAGGCTTTTTGAATTTTGCTCGTTTGAATGCTCTGTATGTCCTCTCGTGTTCTTCCCGTGAGCTTCAAATTTTGATTTATCCCTCTATTTATAGAGAAGAGATTAGGATAGATCCGTTGGAGATGACGATCCTTTGTCTCTCTCTTTTGGGTAGCTAACGGCTCTTTCGAAGTTTGGTGGCAGTGTCCTTTCCCTCCTTTTCTGGAAAGTTATTGACCTGCAGCTTTAGTAGATATAGGATACGTGGCTGCTTGTCATTGGCCGAGGTTCGGAAAGTGGTTGAGATATAACAGACTTCAAGGAGATCTGAAGCTGACTTCTCTCTTCCTCGTATTGACTCTGCTGAAAAGTGACTTCAAAGATTCTGACAGACAGAAGACTGTCTGGCCGTTGTTGAGTCTGATCTCTGATTCAGTAACATGCTCCTGCTGAGTCGGCTCTACTGAAGATCAGCTATGAGTACAGTGAACTACTCCTGCTGAGTTTAGTTCCACTGACTCCTTTCAGTATACTGCTCCTGCTGAGTCCAGTATTACTGAGTCTTCTACCTCTGGTGCTGAGGCGGATAATCTACTGAGTGCCTGAATCGGAGCAGAGGGTCTGCTGAGTCTGAAACCTCAAAGACAAAACAGAATACAACGTAATGGTTCAACAATCAACATAGGGTTTTGGGATCTTCAAATCTTCACAGACTTATTCAGAGCACAGGGCTACTGAGTCGTATGATACCACAGAAGACTGAGTCATTTCCCACTATTTATCAACACTGCTGAGGATAGAATCATCACCCAACATTTTTCCCCTATTTGATGATGCCAAAACCTAATAGCTATCAATCTAACACTATGACTTATCAGAAACAGAGCTCCTTACACAATTACAAGTAGAATCAGTGGAGTTGTTCTTTAAGTCCTAGACTACTGAGGGGATCAGGGCAGAAAGTCAGAATAAATATAGAGTCTGAACAACACTTCCCCCTGTCTTAACAACATTTTCCCCCTATGCTATCAAGTCTATCAGAATCTAGCTAAGCAACAACCGACAATAAATAACAGACAGTAAGTGTGTGAGTCAGTAATCACTTCAGTGATTCTAAGTGTTAAGCAAAAATAAACACGGCTATTCAGACAATAAGATAGTGTCAAAGCCAAACAGAGATATTATATATGTAAAGAGGTTCAGTACAGTTACATATCTGCAAGACTAGGAAAAAGAAAAAGATATAAAGAGAACACAAAAGCAAGAAGTCATTTGAACTGCCTAATCCTGTCTTTGAAATCTTGGGATTGAGATGCAGGAAGAGGCACTCCATACATGCGATAAGTGACTTTTCTCAGCTTCAGTATCTCAGCAAAGTCTGCTGGATCTTCTTCTTCAAGAAATTTGGCTTCAGCAGCATCCTTTACTTCTTTCTCTATTACCCCATAGTGAATGGATCCGTCAAGTCTCTGTGGGGGTGGCAGGATTCTAGGGTCTGGAACTCTGACTTCGATATTTTCTTTGACAGCTTTCTGAAATCTGGTATACATGTCTAAGTCGGCTCTCATTATCCATTCAGTATAAGCCACAACTTTGCGCTTCTCAGACCAGAATCTCCAGAAAAAGTTTCTTTTAATGAACTCGATTTTCAGCGCTTCCCACCTCTACGTGAATTCCACTGGAATCCATTCATCTGTTCTAGGCCATCTGTGAGTCTTCAGATCCGTAGGCTTTCTAAATCTCCTGTATCTGTAGGGGATGTCAGCCTTTGAGGGGATCCTCTGACTAGCTTCCTTTTCCGTTCTCAGCCTGAGAGCCTCAAGATCTGCCATCCTGATCCTCTCTCTGGCTCCTTCTATTTGCCTGACCTCTTCACCTCTGTATAAGTATCTGTCTAACTGAGCCCACATCTCTTCCATCTCTTGTTCCTGTGCCTTAGAGGCAGTGTAGGATGGCTTGTGAGGTGACTCTTCTTCTGAGTCAGCAGGCGTTGGTGATCTCTCTTTGGAGGTGCCCTGTTGCCCAGTTGATTGTTGCTGCTGCAGCTCCTTCTCCTTTTCTCTATCAGCTTCATCGCTGAGTTTAAGCGTTTTGGGAGACAGTCTTGCACTTGTTCTCTTGCCTCCAGCTGGAGCCTTAGATTTGCCTTTGACAGGCTTCGGTTTGAGTTTGTTGGCTGCTTCAGCTTCAGCTATCTCCCTAGCCAGCTTTTCATCTGCGGCTATCTGAGCCTCCTCCTCCTCCGGGGTAATGAACCTCCTGGGTCCTTTCTTCTTGGAGGGAGGGGTTGGGAGTTTCAGAACTTTCTTGCCTTTGCCGGCAACAGGAGGAGGAAGAGGAGCTTCTTCCTCTTCTGAGTCCTCCTCGTCAGCATACTCTGCAACTTCCTTAATAATGTCAAGGGGAGTCTGCGTTGCCTGAGTAGCGACTTCTCTGGCTTAAGCATGTTTGATTTGTGCTTTATGTTTCAATATGCAAGCATGTTAGTGGTTGTGAAGAGTAGGGCTTGGTGCACATTTGTATGTAATTTGGGAGGACAAATAATAAGTAAATTGTGGATCGAATTTTACACACACTCCGTATATTAGACTTGAGCATTTAAAGTAGGACACATCCTACTAATTTCTTTGAGAGTGTTTGTTCATGAAGTTGAAATAAAGGTGAGTCACTTGTGATACATGATAGGAGGCATTAGGAATTGAGCCATTTAACCGCGACAATATTTCCTACCTTGCATTATCCCCTAGTGAGCTAATTTGTGCCTTGTCCTATTCTTTGATTTAGTCAGAAATATACAAACCAAGGCCTTTTTAGCTTCTCTTTTTCCCATGTCATCGTATGTTTTACATGCTTAATTGAGATTGATCTATCTTTATTACCTACTAAGTATGCTTGCTATTTTATTGTGGTGCAAAATAATTTTGGAATTGAGAATTATTATTGGAATGGTCAATTCGTTCAGCATCCAGGAAAAGAAATAGGCTAAATATGATGCTGTTTCAAATGCTGTTTAAAAAAAAAAAAAAAAAATCCGAAAACGAAATGCAAGCATTGAGAATTATGAATAATTGGCAGCAGTTGATATGATCTTGTGGTAGGTACTGAATTTCAGTTTTTGATTATCTCAATTTTAGCAAGTATAGCATGCATGACATCTTGATACATTTTGTGGAGCTTAGAACCCCTAGGACCCCTACCAACAAAAATTTGTCTATGTCCTAAGCCCCATTACAACCGAAGAAAAAGACCTCCTTGATATTGCAGTTATGACACTCTTTTATCGTGATGGATGAACTATATTTTCTTGAGTGGCTTGACCGGACTTAGATTAGAGAGTGGCGAGTGAACCGTGAGGATGATCCATGTTTGCTTAGGTTTTTGACTAAATTGATATTTGTGTGCCTAATCTTAAATTTACAATTCTACTTGTTTGTTGAGATGCATATTTGCGTGGTTGGACGTGCTTTACTAGTTCATTGAGTGCGGAGATTATGGATATGATTGGTATTGCTTCTTTCGTATATTGTGTCGTTCCTTTCCGTGTTCGTTGTTCCTCTTTTCCTTTTGTTTGAGTCTTGTTCTGTTGTCCGTGTCTTGTGTTGTCCTTGTTTTGTTTTCGAGTCTTGAGTCTTTGGGAAAGATCGGGGTTTGGATAGTACTTATATTTTTCTTTATACTTGAGGGCAAGTATGTTCTAAGTGTAAGGAGGTTTGATATGTCTATTTTGTACTATCCAAATTCCGTGTATTTTGGCATATTTTGTGGTACTTGGATTTGTTTTGGTGCTTATTTTGTAGTGCTTATTGATGACGTGACATTTACGAGGCATTGAGGTGGCGGTTGTGAGATTTAAGGAATATATGCTCAAAATTGGAGGAAATCAAATTAAGAGCCAAATGAGGGAAAGATTGAAAAGATTGATTTCCAATCTTGATGAATTCATGTTGATTGAAGAGAGGAATCAATCTTTGATTTCATGATTGATTGAAGAAAGGAATCAATACCTAATTTCATGTTGATTGAAGAATTATGGTCAATTAAGGAGAGAATTAGGGGATTCTTACCATTAAGTCCTTTAATGTTTATGTGACCGATAAGGAAAGAATGGGGCTATATAAACCCACCTTGAGGGAGGAAGAAACCATCACCTCATTCATCACTTCTATTTCATACAATAGCTTTCTTCATTCCCTCATCCAAGTCTTCACTGAGAGAGGAGTTCCAAGGAAGCCGATCGAAGGGTTATCACTTTTAAGTTCGAATTTCTTTTTTTTAATTTATGAGCTTTGGTTTGATTTGGAGAAACATTAATTTAACATTTTCATTTGAATTTCTGGATTTGAATTATCTTAACCTATGGATGGTTTCTTAGTAGTTTTTAATTTATGAAATTTGTTATTCTAGGATTTTAATTCCTTGCACTTAGTGTTTTGAATTATTTAATAAAAAGTTAAAATTTTCGTTTATATTTATTTAATGAAATTCGAGCATGTTTTGTATTTTGTCCAAATTCGGTCAATATGCGTAGCTAATTCTTTTTTAGGGGCCGGCAAGATGTGAAACACACACCACTTAAATTTCGTGAGACTAGGACTTAAAATTAATCACTTGAGTTCTGAATTAATCTAGGTTTAATTAATTGGATTAATTAATCTAGGCTTGATCACCCTACTTAATTTAATTCATCGCTAATTTAGTACTTCCATCGTTTCTCATGGGATTAGGCTAAATAAGTAGCAAATTGTTCTTAGGACAATTGGATTAATTTGGTAGGAGACTATTAGATGCCCACCATACGAGTAGGCTCCTAAATTGGGTTCTCTTAATTCTTAAAGCTGATTAGGTGTTAAATCTATTGATTGCCCACCAACGTAGATTGCATATAATTTAGAGAAGTAGTCGTTTCAATGCCCACCATGGCGACTACCGATTAATTAAGAGGGAATAGGGGGTATGTCAGTTTAACTACGGTATCCTACAACCAATTGATTTAAGTGAATTAATTAATTATTAGTGTCAGTGATCGATTGTGAGTGTGTGTGAATCATCTTGCTGGACCCGCTTTTCTTTGCATTAGTAAATTTCGTGTTAAATTCTTGCTTGCTTTCATAATTCTTAGGTTATAAGAAAATCCCCAAAATTGCGTGGTAGAATCTAACCAAAACTCGATTAATAGGATTTTTAGGCTTGAATTACTCCGTTCCCCGTGTTCGATACCTGTGCTATACTAAATCTTGGTCTAGCAAATTTTGCAGGATTATTTGGTGTAAAACAGCGATCACCAGGGACCTCTTCTTCTTTGGCGTTGAGGTCTGCTGAGTCCCACCCGAAATTAGAATTTGTCAAAGGCATTACAAAACTATATTTAAAAAGTTGTCTAATTCTTGATGAATCGATCAATAAGGGGACGTAGGCCTTGATAAATAGAATAATAAGCCGCCTGAGTTGGGTGAATGGCGTCCCAGAAAAGATACTTGGAGTCGTCGGAGCAAACACTCGAGTACGGATTGCACAACACCGAGACTTCAATTATTCCACTCCCGCAGCACCCCACGTTCACCTTTTCGAACCCTAAAAATTCAATTAATAATTAATTTTGTATTAAAAAATAATTAATAAAATAGAAATTACTTACCGTGTTTTTGGGGATTTTTAACCATTTCTTGTATCGGATTATATATATCGACATAAACAAGTGTGGCGCGGGGATTCTGTGACTGTACAGCCGCCAATTTGCTCTGGAGCATACGATTGTAATCCCGCGCGACGGAGGAGAGGCGTTCGATGCAGCCGCGGTGGGTGAGAGCGTTGTCGGAATTGAGTGTGATGACAGCTGGCACGCATCCGACAGGTGGCAGTCCCACAAACGCAATCTTCCTCGCTCCCATCTCAAATAAACCCTACACAATTATTACCATTTTATTGTTCAATAATAGGAGCGTATCAATTTTCTTTTACGTGGCCCTTGAATATTATGGTGCTGAAACTGTACAAACACGTAATGAATCGCAGTACTGCTGTCATTTGAAAGCAGATAGGGACCGACCTATTCTTTATTTTAAACTTTTTTTTTAAAGAATAACAATATAACTTTCGTCCGACCCTCACCCGACGACTGATGAGTGAGAAAGTGAGGGGTATACCTGAAGGAGTTGTTGGCCGAGCTCTAATATGAATTCTTGATAACCGGAGATATTGTAGGTTTGGCGTCGAACTTGTGTCACCATCCCATAATAATTTACCATAAAATCGTTTGTTCCTGCGCTTATTAGAAATACAGCTTTACTTATCTGCCTTCTGCTTCTCTTCTTTCCGATTTCTCCTTCTATTCTTGATTTGTACTCTTTAAAATGTTGCAGTTGCTTTTGTATAGGAATTACCCCCTGCATGTACCCCATAAAAATATTCAACCACCTAACTGAAAAAAATAAAATAAAACACGTACATAATATATATGGAGAGAGAAAGAAGGAGAGAGAGAGAGAGAAAGAGACGTCTATCTGAGCTGTAATGGGGTCAAAGCCGGTGCCAGCAGAAGCAAAACAAACTCCAGTCTTAAGTTCTTCAAGGCTGAGCGTAGGGTCTAAGTACGGTGGTAGGTAGTCTTTTATTCCCGCATATGAAGCTGTTACACAAATTTACAAAATTATAAAAACTAAACTGGATTCCATTTATTTAATTTCAGCAAATTACCCAAATAATGTTGTTGATATATGTATGTATCATTATATAGGAAGACATGTAATTATATAATATAGTAATTGAAGGAAAAGACAAGAGGCGAGTCTAATAAGAAAGTCCACCTAGCTAATCCAACATTGCATGTAATAGACCTGCAATAAATGAAAGCCAACGTACAACACCAGTACCAGAGTACCACCACACTAAAACCTCGCAAAAGTGAATTTTTTTTTATCACTATCTTACATTGTAAAATTCTACTCTAAATCAGTTGTACATTTACAGTGTGAATTTGCATATGATCTAGGACAAGCTAAATCATCCTTTCCTTAAATAACATATTGTTCCAAGGAATCACATAACACTTTGTTTAGGTAGATTCATACCAATATTAGATCATGCATGACGTGTCTTGTTAAGTTGCGGATCTAGCCAGTGTAGAAATTTATTCTTAGCTCTTAATAACTTAAACTTAAATACTTTCTCATATTATACCTAACGGCTTACCCAGGATTTTCTGTAATTAGGAGGCAACTATAAATAATCTTTTTTTATAAGAAATTCTTAACTTAGTGGAATTAGCATCGACGTTTTTTCAGAAAGATCTTGAGTTCAATACTTAATTTGTAGTCTACATTTTGTTTTTTGTTTTTTTTTTTTTTGCATAAGAAATATTTACAAAATCTCCATAAAAATAGGAGGGGCCAATGCCCCACTGCCTTATATGGATGTGCAGTGGCGGAACTAGAGCTATGAAGTTGGGGGGTCGAAGTAGAGGAACAACGATGGCCGAAGGCAGAGAAAAAATTCGACAGTTTCTAAATATAGTTTTAAATGGTTCAAACATAAACACAATATGAAAGATATAATATATATTATTTTTTGTATTTGTTATGCTGAGAAAGATATTTATACAACTAGTAGAAAAAAGAGAGAGAAAAATACTTATAACATGTGATAGAGAGATGCATATATATTGAATTAATTATACTTGTAAACAAACAATAAGTTTAAATGATTCGAACACAAACACAATGTGAAAGATATAATATATATTATTTCTTGTATTTGTTACGATGAGAAAGATACTTGTACAACTAGTAGAAAAGAGAGAAAAATACTTATAACATTTGAGAGAGATGTATATATATTGAATTAATTATACCTGTAATAAAACTAAAGAAAACTAAAAATAAATAATTTAAAAGTCTAAAAACAAAAGCCAAATGGGTGCAGTGCATTAGGTTTCGAACATGAGACCTCTCTTAAGAGAAACAAAGTCATTAACCAACTATACAACAAATAAATAGTTACTTATTTTTTTCACTAAAATTATCTATAGGCAATACAAACCCTATACCCTATTCAGTCGAAGTTCCATCGGCCGGGGGGGTCGGGAGGGTCCGACCCTGTGGATGTGTTGTCTGTGTGATATTGAAAAATAAAATCTTATACGTAATGATTGAGATTTGCTTAAACTCATTTATTATGTTTGATAAGAGAAACAGACCAATTAAGTTTAAGCTTACATTACATAAAATATATAGTTTATTGTAACTAACATGGAGACTTAGGATCTTACTTACCCAAATAATCAGTAACGAGCATGCCGTTGGTAAATCTTCCGGTGGGAGTATGGTCGGGAAAATCCTTCCCGTACGGGAGGAAGTTGCTCCTACTAACAGTCTCAATGTAGTTGTTGTTGCCGGAATCAACTGTAGAATCACCGAACACGAAGAACGCAGAAATGGAACGGTTAACCGCTCTTTTATTATCATCCAAGTTCCGAGTTTCAGCTATCTGCAGTGCAAAAACTAGGAGAAGCAGAAAGCGGAGAAGGAAAAGCAGGGAAGGAGGGCGAAAGGAACTGGAGAGAAGCATAGTTGCCGCAGAAGGGAAAAAGGAAAGACAACTGCTATGGCCGATTAGAGGAAAAGTGTGTTCTACGCGCGGTGTATATATATATGTGTAGTCTTAAATGGCGGTATATTATTATTATTGTTCGCGGTAGTAAATGTTACATCTTGATCTTGTATTTGAAAGGGGATAAAATGAAATGTGTGCGGTACGTGAAGATGATTGGAGGTTTTGTTGGAAGAGGAAAATATATTGTAACGCGATGACAGACACATTTATTTGTGTGTTTGATTGGAGGGGAATGGGACACGTGGTGTTTAATTTCTATGTTCAAAGAATTTATTAATGCTGTATATTACAAACAACGAGATCAAATATGATGCACACTATTAATAAATACCACAGCGGGGCCTACGGTAAGATTTAGTTTTCAGAATAATGTACCCATATGTTCGAATCAAGATTTTGAAATTATATCTCAAATTCTCAAATTTTTAATAATCGGTGAATTTTTAAGACCCATGTTCATAAACATTTTTAAATCATGACAAAGTAATCTTTAACTCGAATTCAAATCTAGTTTCAGATTGCGAATTGAAATGCCCCAAGTGATTGAACTGCGTCAACTAAATTATATACTATTAATTTTTTGTTTGGCTGTCATTAATACTGAAAATTGTTTAATTAAGTTTAAAGCCTTAGAGGTGGTTGTACCAATTATTGGTTGTTTTCCTTTTCTTCTTTTTTCGAACTCATCATCTTCTGAAATACTGTAACATAATTTTCTTTTACGCCAAACAAGATAATTAAGCTCCTTAAAATGGTATTTAGATTATCTTATATATCGGCTAGCTAATACTGTGCTAATATCATCATATTAATTATGCTACAAATTTTGTATACCCTACTGTATGCAAGTTAATGAATTGTGTGAATACCAAGTTTTACACTACGTGGAAGATTTTGTCCAAAATGGTTATAAGGCTTTAAATTACGTAGCATAGTAAAACCTCTTTAAAGTAATACTATTGTGATTGGGAAAAAGTATTCGTCTAATGAGATAATTATTTTATAGAATATTATTTTATCAAAGTTTAATTGTAGCAGTGATATAAAATTTAAGAATAAACTAAAGATTTTAGTAACTGTATGTGTATCTGTTTCTTTAAAGGCTTTTGATTAGCGTGTTCCTTAATTAGGCGGTATAATTGCGTACGCATTTATCCAAAATCTACAATTTCATGCTCGTATCTTTTTCATTTGAAGATGTTAAAAAGGTTGTCATGTGCATTGATTATGTGGGCACATTCCATTTCAAAATGTGTTCCAACTTAAAATTTGATGGTAGGAGATGATGTTTTACCTTATTGATTGTAATTGCATCAAATTAAATTGAAGCTTCTGACATCACAACTAAATTTGCAAAATTGTGGTATCGACTTTGCTCAAACTTGAATTTATTGCTTTTTGTACATTGGGTAATATTTTTTGGATTGCCCCATGTAGTTTGTTTTTTTGTCATCCCCTGATGAGCTACACTACATAAAGGTAGAAGAAAAACGTTGCTCGAGTCTCCAGACACAGCACCAATCCATTTCGTACACGTAGACTTTTGTCCAATAAATGAGTGGGCTCACTACACCAGCCTCACCCCTTACTGGTTAATGAGTTGTGACAGAAGTAATAATTAAAATTTAGAGATAAATGATCCACATCCACCTATTTATTTATTCAATTTATAATTTTATATATATACACCTCTCCCACCCTTTTATATATATTGTGACAGAAGTAATAATTAAAATTTAGAGATAAATGATCCACATCCACCTATTTATTTATTCAATTTATAATTTTATATATATACACCTCTCCCACCCTTTTATATATATATATATATATATATATATATATAATAAAATTCGAAAGAATTTTGAATTTAATTCCATCAGATTGCGATATTTCTTTAGTAGATTGTGCTTGTTTGCAACCTTCTCAATTATGCGTAGGGAGTTTGGGACATCTCAATAAATTTCTAATATCATGCATGTGCGTAATACTATATCTGCACTTTCAACCATAAATCATACTAATATGTATATGCATTTTTCTTTAAAATAAGATCATAGACGCATCTGACAGCGCGAAAACGCTGGAAACTACTTGAACCATTTATGAGACTATTTAATTTTCTTTAAGACGCGGTTATTATTATTATAACTGTTGCAAATATATTATATATATATACTTATCATATATTGATGATTATATAAACCTTAAAAGTCATGAGTTCATCTTGTACTCTATAAATAGAGGTCTTCATCTTCATAATAATACACATTTATTTTCCGTTTTCTCTATTGTTCTCTCATTCCATATAATTTATAACACGTTATCAGCACGAAAGCTCTTCTTCAAGAAGATAGAAAATCACGAGGATGAAAATATATATTTTTTCTCTTTTTCTTTGGATGCTTATATCTATAGCTACTCAATTCTTTTGCAAGTATTTGATGACTCCTAATTAACAAAAAAAAATTAAATTGTTACGTTCATGATTTGGAATCATAAACAATTTATATTATATGATCAAGCATGATCGTCTAAGAAAAGAAAATTATTATATTATACTTGTATACTCATGATACACATACCCGGGGAAACTATATATATATATATATTGTTGCTCCAGAAGTAGCACAATATATTAATATTCTTGAAGAATTTTATATGCTCTTGAAGAGCAATCCAAAACATATTTTAACTTGAATTGTTGCTCCTGAAGTAGCACAATTAATATTTTTAAAGAATATTACATGCTCTTGAAGAGCATTTACAATCAATATTTCTATGTATGTTTTTATTTCTATGTACATATGCTATTTGTTGAAATTTAATTGTTGCTCCAGAAGTAGTACAATTTAATATTCTTGAAAATATTTTACACTCTTGAAAAGTTATTAATATTATCTATGTATTTACTATATATCTCAGTTTTTTTTCTCTCCTGCATACTGTATAATATTTATATCTATATATACATACAATCTTAATTTGGTGTTCCTGAAGCAGCACGCAATTAATATTCCTGAAGAATATTATGTACTTTCGATGAACAATTCATATAATATGTCATATTGATGGGCGAATCTTGGTTCTTGAATTGTTATTTTTGTTGCTATCGAAGTAGCACAATTGATATCCTCAAACAACACTATATGTTCCTAAAGAACCATTGAGTTTCTCGAAAATATTAGCCTTTCGCCTAAATTAGTTTAATATATACTAAGATTGTTGCTCCTGAAGTAGCACAATTTGTAGTCCTGCAGAATGCTACATGTTCTTGAAGAACAATTCAAGCTCTTGATTTTGACAAATGATATATGTTCATAATTCTAATTGTTACTCTTGAAGTAGCACAATTAACTCTACATGTTCTTGAAGAACAATTCAATTCTCTCAAGAAGAATTGTCTTGATCAAGCTAGCAAGTTTATTAAACTCCAAATTCCTCCTGAAGAGGATTTATATTATATGGATTTGGAATTGAGATTAAATAATTAGTTGCTCATTCTATACTCAAAATGGTATTTGTCCGTATAAAAGCAATCTCACATTAAGATTGTTATTATGATGAAATAACATTTCCAACATTAGTTGGAACATATGTCACATTTGGATTCCTGAAGTAATCAATGTGAAATCTACATCCAACAAAAAAAAAACACAAGAAAAAACTAGTCACATTTGGATTCCCGAAGTAATCAATGTGAACAAGAAGTCGAAATACTCACTTGCAAAATATTACAAACCAACTTCTTGATGCTTTTAATTTTTGTATAAAAAAAAAGTGACAATGTTATACATTTGCTGTAAATACCCCCACAAGAATAAATGTCCCCGAAGGACAAGTACAAATGGTAGCAAATGAATATAAAATTCATCAAAAATATGGTTGGCCAATTGGTTTTAAAAGAAATTTTGTGTCTAAAAAAAGGGCACAATATATGAACCAAACAATGACGATAATGATTAATCAATAAAATGAAGTTTCTGAAGAACTACAAGCGTCGGAAAATATTGAGATCTCAAAATATTGGAGAGATCAAATATCGTCGTGGACGCACGACAATATTTTTGCCTTTTAATATGACTCTTGAAATGATAAAAGAGGATCCTCAACGACGATCTATAAGAAATTGTCAAGATAGAAATAATTGACCAAAGAGGAAAGAAGTCATACAAGGTGAATTAATATTCCCTAGAAAGTCGGAAATATTTGGACCTGTAGTTCCGAAATTCGGAAAGTATATCCCTAAAGGATACAAATGCGTCTTTGTTACAAAGAGAAATGAAAAATTACGAGATATAGGGCAATACGCGTAACACAATGTTTTTCTCAAAGACCGGGAATTAATTATGTACTCTCACATAATAGACACCATTGTATTTTAGAATTTGATTAATCTACTTATGTCACAAAAGGCTTGCTATGCGCCTTATGGATATAGTAAATATCTATCAATATGATTCACTAGATAGTGATATACATATGAAGATCCCAAAATGATTTAACTTGCTCAAAGCATGTAAGTCAAAAAGATGTTGTCAATTAGACTGCAAAAGTCATTATAAAGGCTGAAATAGTATAGCCGTATATGATATAATCATAACGACGAGAATTCTTTGACAGAAGGGTACATAAATGATGACTTGAGTTTGTTGAAACTCCTGAAGAACATAATACTTATCTGTATACTCCGTCAAAATGACTTACATAGAAAAAATAATTATGAATTATTTTATTAATTGATAATCCAACTCACATCATCGTCGGCATTAGGGGGAGATATGAAATATAAAGATTGAATGCCGCAAATATCTCGTTGGATTAATTATTTAGATTAAAGCACTATGATCTAGAAGTTCATCAAGTTATTCGAGTCGCAAAAAGGAGTGACTAAAATCTCATATACATTGTATATGCACCATAAACGAACTGAAGTTCCTCAGAGAAAATATAAATCAATTGATTCTCATTAGCGCAAAAAGGGTGCAAGATTTATTGGTGCTAAGAGATAAGAAGTCCGCGGAATACAAAATTAGAACACATCACTCCAAATTCCTCATGGAGAGGATATGTGAATCATTATGTACAAAAGTACTTGATGAAATCAACTCATGCCCAAAGACAGAGTTCGAATCAAAATACTTGGGTTGAACTAATAATTCTCTCGACCTGTAGATCGAGCATCTCCCTGATGGAGTTACGCTAGTCGACCTACCTGAAAGGTCTTTAAAGAGATTTATTGTATTTCATTCACATAGCTACCTAATGGTTGCTTCAATCACTTGAAGTGGATGAAAACTCATTTAGACCTATAGAAGATAACAAAGATGTTTTAGGACCAGAAGTTCTTTACTTATGTACACTTAGAGAATTTGAAATGGTATTAACCATCCTTTGTTATCTTCGATACCTATATGATATCGACATATTCCATGCTATTATCTTGGGTTATGAGTCGAGTAGATGGTATTCAGTTGATTAGTGGTTAAAATAATATTGGGGGAAATCATAGTAGTACTATGGAATTGAAGATCCCAAAACCCAGCTGATATCAGTAGTGTAGTGTCGATAGGATTAGCTGATGTATAGGCTAGACTTTTCGTAGTTGTTTATCTTTTGTCTAAGTCCTGTACGGGGTAAACTGTTGGACCGATCTTCCGACGAGTTACTTTCCGTAACCCCACGTCATCGGTGTAATCGCTTGCATTCTTCCGACTTCGGTTGTATCCGACCTCGATCGAGATACCCCATCGGCCGATAGTTATCGCGAGAAGAACATAATGCAAAGCTTCAGATTTTCGCAGTCATCACCGACCCACCAAAGTCTTATCGGCTCGTCGACGACTCAACCGAAGAAGACAGAGAGCGTCTTGAGTCTATCAGATCCGATAGAAAATGACCCAGTCGTATAAGTCATTTCAAAGTTCAGCAGAAGATCATACGAGGATGTGGACTAGTCAACTCTAATATCTGACACATTCTCACCTACCACAAACCTCGATCAATGAGAAGCGCACAACGCTTTACCGCTTCCGACCAACTAAAGCTGCTCTCATGTACAGGTGTCAACCGCCTGCCTCGCAACAATTCGAACATTATGGCCGTTTTCTTTGGAAGCTTGTGACACGTGGCATCGTCTTCTCCAACGAACATATGCACCGCTCACAACTATAAATAGAGAAGAAATCCGAGCTCCACGCACGGGATTCACAAGGGGAAAACGCTCAAGCTCACAAACACTCTAGCAAATTAAAGATCATCCAAATGAAGAACTTGCCTTCATAGAAAATCATTAGTTCTTCTCTCTAGAGTTATCTTTAGATCCCTTTCTTCTCTAGCTAAGCTCATTGCCATATCTATAGCTTAGAAATTCGAAGGAGTTCACTTTTTGTGAATTGTTCTTATTGTAAGAACTCCTTCTTAGTTGGAGATTATCCCCCCCTTTCGAACTTAGATTTGAATTGTAAAGTCGCTAAGGACTATAACTTAGAAGCGGTCCGTCCCAGGTGTACAAAATCCTTTTGCGAGGCTTGCTCGAGAATAATCAACAAGTTCTCCCGCCTTGTCGGGACCGTGGACGTAGGATCTTGTGTATCCGAACCACGTTAAATTGCTAGTGTTATTTACTGTTTTATTGCATTGCATACAAACTGGTTTAAAATCATATCTTTGCATAAAACATATTTATAAAAGCGCACTAGCCAAAATACTTTAACTTGCGAAAACACGTTTTCAAACTGAGATGAATCTCCAGGCCCTACACTTATCCGCACAACGTCTCCGACTGAGTTTCAACAACTGACTTAAGTCAGTAGAAGAGCTCAGTAGCTGACACACTCTGACCCGTGATCGAAGGTTAATATCTGGCACTGTTCATCAGTCGCAACCTACAGCTCAGCTGTCCTTCACGTTCTGAGAAAAAGAAACTGTGATCAGGTGTATTCACCCCCCCCTCTACACCTGACTATCGTCTCCGGACCAACAATTGGTATCAGAGCCTCGGTGTTCTTCTGATCGTCGGTTCTGTACTACTGGTCTTCTCGAACAGATCCTGAAAACGTTTTCTCTGCACAAGCATCTCTTCATTCATCCTTATACTGGTTCACATAATGTCTGACATGTCAGGTATTCGGATGGTACTGATGTTCTCGATAGAGAACTTTACGGTATGGCGCGTGAGAATGGAGGCACACCTCACATTGTCTGGACCCATCATTCCCATGATCGACAGCGTAGAATTTGCCGCTGTGAGAGGTGTAGGAGCACAGACTGGTGCTAAGATCCCTAAAGAAAAATCAGCCTTCACGCCAGAAGAGAAAAAGATGCACAACCTCGACCGAGTTGCGCGAAACGCACATCCGACAACGCTCGCAACTCTCATCTCGGGAGGGTGCAAGACCGCAAGACGGCAAAAGAACTTTGGGATGCCCGGCGCATGCGAGCCAAGGAACCCCGCAGATCAAAGAGAACAAGCTCGAGTTAGAGCTTCAGAAGTTCGATGCCTTTGCAATGGAGCCCAGTGAGACCATTGACGAGCTCAGCGTCAGATTCACAAATCAAGTCAATGTTATCAATGGGCTGGGGAGGTCGTTCACCAATAAGGAGATGAACACCAAGATCTTGAGAGCGCTACCTCGACAGAAGTGGCTTCCTTTTGCTACTTATTTACGTCGCTCTGATCTTAATGCTCTAACTCCTGATGTTATATTTTCAGAACTGAAAATGGAGGAATTTGAGCATAGCCTACCCCAACGATGTTCCAGCGCTCCAACTGACACTCAGATTGACCATGTCTTCAAAGCAACAGTCAGCAAAACTGGAGCCAAACATGTTTCCTCAAGCAAGGCAGTGGCCACAACAGTAGCAAAGTCCTCTGAGACGTCAGGCCCTGACCAGCTAGCACTAATGGCTCTCAAATATCAGAGAGAAAGGGAGAGAGTCAGAAAGCTGAGGAAATACAACAGAGATTCTCCCTCAGGTAAGAAAGATTATCAGAAAAGGGAAGAATCTAAACCTTCTACTGAATGCAGGAACACAGAGCCTGCTGCTAATCCATCCAAAGACTCAGCTGGAAAAAGCAGCAGAATATCTACCTGCTACAACTGCAAGGAGGGACATTATCAGTACGACTGTCCCGAACTCTCAGCTGCTCAACGAGCAGAACGGCAGGCCAGACAAGATAAATTTGCCAAAAGAAGGTAGGCCTACATAGCCGGAGAGATATCCGACAACTCAATTGAGGAGGATACATTCATGTATTCCTCTGAGGATGAAGCTGCATTTGTCGCAGTTGAGATCAGAGAGACGGTTCCTGAAGATACGGCTGAATACTGTCTGATGGCCGGAGAAGAGGCTGAGGTAAACTCCAAACTTAATATAACCTCTTCTTCACACAGCACACATGACACGTGCTCGATCACAAATGATCCTCTAGATGTGGTACAAGCCTATGACGATCTACTAGAGGAACAGATTCAGCTGAGCAGAGAGTTCAGCAGAACGATTCAGGAACTGGAACAGGTAAAGGCTGAGAATCAGAGACTTTCTTCTGATTGTCAGGTCTCTACTGAGTCAGAGAATCTGGTAGCGAGACTCAAGGAAGAGATTGAATCTCTTATGACTAAGTCTCAGCTTCAAGAGACTCAGATCTCAGTTCTGACTAAGGATAATTATGAGAAAGAGACTGAAATTGCCCAACTCAGTCAGAAGCTCACCGACGTGCAAAATGATTATGACTCACTCAGGAGCAGTGACGAGGTCTGGCGAGGGCTGATGACTAAACAATACATAGGAGCTAAGGAGAAGCTGGAAAGTATGCTCAGAGCGCAACGACCAACTGTCCTGAAAGAAGGTCTTGGCTATATTCACAAAGCTACCACTTCGAAAAGCTCAGATATGCTGGCTGACAGGTTCGTCAGAGGAAAGGTGCAAGCTACTGACACCACACCTCAGGCGAAGAATAAACAAAAATTAGTTGCACCTCAGCCGAGCAACAAGAAGCAGCTGACCAATGGTTCCAGTCCCATGACACCACGATCAAACTCAGGGGGAACCAAGAAGGTCAAGTGGGTGGAACAGTACAATGAACCACTGTATGAGCACCCGGCTCGATGCGGTTCGTACTACTATGAGCCCGGGGGTCGGGAGAAGCGCAAAGACTCAGAAGAAGAAAGCTCATGAACCTAGAATCATCAGAAAGTCAGTATCTCCAGGTCCTGTGGAGAAGAAAACTGACAAGGTTCAGAAGAAGAAGTCTCAGACTTCTAAGGTTCCTAGACAGATATGGGTTCCAAAATCACCCACTAACATGTAAGGACCCAACTGAACCAAAGGGTACCTAAAAATGCTTATGTTTTGCAGGTGCATAAGGACCCTTGGATAGTGGACAGCGGCTGCTCGAGACACATGACATACCATAAAAGCCTGCTGGCCAACTACGTACAAGAAGATGGTCCCAGAATTGAGTTTGGTGACAACTCAAAAGGCTACACAAGGGGATATGGAACATTGAACATTGGGACTGCTTCAGTTCCAAGAGTAACATATGTTGAAGGACTTCAACATAATCTCCTTTCTGTCAGTCAATTCTGTGATAATCTTAACAGAGTAATCTTTGACGCTGGTTTCTGTGATATTGTTGATAAATCTACGGGAGAAAACGGTGTTATCGGGTTCGCGGAAAAAGAATATATATGTTGCTAACCGGAATACCGCGAGAACACGAGACTTGCTTGTTTGCACGAGACGAAATCTAGTGACAAGTCGGGATGGCTATGGCACAAGAGACTCAACCACCTGAACTTCAAGACTATGAACAAGCTCGCCAAGAACTCTAAAGTCAGAGGACTGCCCAATGAATCGTTCATCAAAGACAGAAATTGTGAAGCATGCTCGAAGGGAAAGCAGACAAAGAGTAGTAATCCGCCTATTCCTTGACCTTCCACTGATGGAATCCTTCAGCTGCTGCACATGGATTTATTCGAGCCAGTCTCTCCAGTGATTATAAGAGGCAAGAAGTATGCCCTCGTCGTTATTGACGACTACTCGAGATATACTTGGGTCATCTTCATCGCCAACAAATCGATGTCCAAATTGAGTCGCCCTAATCTGGCAAGAAACTCGGTGTGGAAAAGGACATCAAGATTCAAAGAATTCACTCAGACAGAGGAACAGAATTTCTCAACTCAGTAGTTAAGGAGTACTACGATAAAGAGGGAATTCAGCACGAGACATCAACAGCTCGCACCCCTCAGCAGAACGGACTTGCTGAACGAAAGAACAAAACACTCAAAGAAGCAGCAAGAACGCTCCTAGCAGACTCTGGACTACCCTCAAAGTTTTGGGCTGATGCTACTGACACCGCCTGCTATACTCAGAATCGTTCTTTACTTACACAGCAACACATGAAGACACCCTACGAATTATGGAAAGGGAGAATTCCTTCTATCTCTCATTTTCATATTTTTGGTTGTCCTTGCTTTATCCATAATAATGGGAAAGATCAGTTTAAGGTCTTTGATAGCAAATCTGATCAAGGAGTATTCTTAGGATACTATCGAGTCAGTAAAGCCTTCAGAGTCTTTAACTATCGGACCCTTTGTGTGGATGAAAGCCCTCATGTTGTTTTTGATGAGTTTGTTACTGAGAATAGGAAAACTACAGAGACAAATACTGAAGATGTTAGCAGCAAGCTACAGGATCTCGCACTAACTGACAAAGTGAAAAGATCCAAAGATTGTTGGGATGATGAGTCAGACGATGAAGAGATTCTGACTCAGCCAACAAGCAATGTAGCTGACCTGGTTGATTCTAGTGAACAGAATCAACAACAGGTAACAACGGTCGATGAGGAAACCCCCGTGGTAACTGAGACCTCTACTGAGAATATAAACTCAGGGGGAACGATTAATGTTCCTGAGCTAAATGCCCCTGAACCTGGAAACTCAGTAGATCCTAACCTTCTTACTGAACTGCTACGATCACAAAACAAGTACTATCGAAATGCCTAATACACCTACTGACTGTGCAGAAGTAGTATCAGAAGAAGAAGCCAGACTCAGGCGTTCATGGCTTGACGCTCATACTTCAGATCTCATCATTGGAGATCCATCAGCAACTATAAGGTCAAGATCTAAATTAAGTCAAGGAGACAGCTCACTCTATTCTTTTTTCTTGTCTACAGAAGAACCTCAGTCAATAGAGGACGCACTCAATGATGCTGACTGGATCATTGCCATGCAAGAAGGGTTGAACCAGTTCGTCAGAAACGAAGTTTGGGAGCTTGTTGACAGACCTAGACATCAGCACGTGATTGGCACTAAGTGGGTCTTCAAAAACAAGCGTGATGAAAACAACGTCATCGTCAGAAAGAAAGCTCGATTAGTTGCCAAGGGTTATTGTCAAGTAGAGGGAATCGACTTTCATGAAACATTCGCTCCAGTCGCAAGATTGGAAGCCATTCGTGTTTTCCTAGCTTACGCAACGCATCAATGATTCAAAGTATATCAGATGGATGCAAAGTCAGCTTTTCTGAATGGCGTACTGAAGGAAGAAGTCTACGTGGAACAACCGCCCGACTTTCAGCAGGGACATCAGGTGTACAGACTTAGGAAAACTCTGTATGGGTTAAAACAAGCACCCAGGGCTTGGTACGATACCCTATCAGACTTTCTACTTCAGAAAGGTTTTCAGAAGGGGACAGTAGATCGCTCCTTGTTCAACATAAAGTCAGGAGATGACATCCTACTGGTGCAAATCTACGTGGACGACATCATTTTCGGCTGCAGAAACGTGACTATATGTCAGCAATTCAAGAAAATGATGAAAGAGAAATTCGAGATGTCCGTGATGGGAGAGATGAATTATTTCCTTGGATTTCAAGTAAAGCAATCACCTGAAGGAATTTTCATCAATCAAGCCAAATACACTCGAGATGTTCTCAAGAGATTCGGCTGCGACTCTAGCAAGCCAGTCAAGATCCCCATGAATACAAATTTCAAAATCGATCTAGACAAAGAGGGAGCTTCTGTTAACTCTACTGATTATAGAGCTATTATTGGTTCTTTATTATACTTAACAGCTAGCCGACCTAATATAACTTATGTTGTAGGTGTATGTGCAAGATTTCAAGCAGATCCTAAGCGAAGTCATCTAGACTCAGCAAAGAAGATTCTGCGATATCTAAGAGGAACACCAGACGTTGGGTTATGGTATCCTGCTGATGATAATCTTATACTGACAGGTTATTCTGATGCTGATTATGCAGGATGCAGTATAGATCGAAAGTCAACTTCTGGAACGTGTCAGTTCCTAGGCAGCAAACTGATATCTTGGTTTTCAAAGAAACAGCACTCAGTAGCAACGTCCACTACTAAAGCTGAGTACATGGCTGCTGGAAGTTGTTGTGCCCAGATCCTTTGGCTTCGACAACAACTGAGAGACTATGGTATAGTTCACGATGAAGTGCCCATCTACTGTGACTCCACAAGTGCTATTGCAATCACTCAGAATCCAGTTCTCCATACGAGATGCAAGCACGTGAATATTCGACACCACTTCATCAGAGACCATGTCGAGAAGAAGGATATCAGAATGGAGAAAATCCATACTGACAAGCAAAGGGCAGATATACTGACCAAACCACTAGCTGAGAACAGATTCGGAGAATTATCAGTTGAGCTAGGTCTACTGGATCTTACTGAATCACATCAGTAGAAGACAACTACTGATAACAACAATTGGCAACAATTTGTATCAAATGAAAGGAACCATTATGACAGGTCAGAAAACTCAGTACATTGATTCAGTCGGGAGAATCAAACTGTACACAGTAAGGGGGAACGTGGTCATCAGCACGTCAACCATCCTCCTTAGTCTTAACGGTAACCAGCTGATCGTAAAAGTTCAGCTGAAGAGGTTTGCGTAGTATTACATACTTAAACTTTTTCAGAAGTATGCTCGCATTTATTATATCAGTCGATTGCACTCAGTAGTTAATGAGCATTTATTTTCCGCCATTAATTTTTTAAGGATAGGTCAGTAGGAATCCGTTCTTATTTAAAATGACCTAGTCTTTAATGCTGCCTGCAGCGCATTTAATGCATGTCTTTTCACTTACTTTAACTGCGCATTATCCTTCGTGAGTCTAGATTATAGGCGACTTAGGTAATCATTCCTCTTATATCATTAAATCTCAACTGTCTATTAGATTGAAGGATTAAATCCTAGCCGTTCGATCTAAACGGTTTATTTTGCATGATCTTATAAAATCTTTCGTCTTCCGTCTTCGTCTCACTTCTCGCCATTTCCGAAATATTAGAGCTTTTTCCACTGCAATTCAGTTTTCTTCCAAATCTTAAGACTACTCTGCATTTTAGTATCTTCAAGCTCTAAATCACTCGGTAATGTATTTAATATTGCTTAAAACTCATACTAACTTACTCTATTTTCAAGTGCTAACGAGTTTTTCTGCAGATTCTAATGGCGACAGTACATACACCCACCAATATCGATGAAATCATCATCTCTCGCATCCAGTTTGAACCGACCATGGCGCTTCGCCAAGTTGATCTTCCTTATCTGGCGCCCGTATTCACTGCTATTGAGAGTTCTAGACTAGAACTGCTCGTTTCCAAGCAACCCAGAGCATTTTTGCCCAGACAAGTGGCGGAAGTGTACTACAACTAGAGAACCCTAGATTCAGGGGTTGAGGAATCTTCATTTGCCTTCATGAAGGAAGTAGTACCCAACTCGTGGGATGCTAGTGAGCACGTCATCAACATCAGGGATGCTCTGGAACTAGTCTTTGATCTTCCGGCGACTGGAATCTCTCCTCTAGGCTATAAGGAGAAGGAGATGAACTCATATGTTCAGAAGTTCTGTGGAAGGAAGGATATAACCTTCAAGACAGCGCTGCCGAAGAACCTTCTGACCGCAATACCGAGGCCTTGCATATATCGTATCTCATATCCTCACGAGCTCAGCGGGTTCCTACGATCAGCTGCCGCGCATCCAGCTGATGATGGCCATTGATGATGGAGTCCAAGTTAATTGGACGGACTATTATGTAGCCGAGCTGAAGGCTCAGGCTCAGAAGTTCACAGCCTTCGCCCACTGGACAGAGAAGCCTAATCAATGTTGGGAAGCTGCTGTATGGGACGAAGATGTCCATACTTATCGAGCAATCAGTCTCGAGGAGTTCAGCTTTTGCTGACTCCAGATACTTTGACAGCAAGCTCACTAAATTCAAGACGAGAGCCGCTGTTGAGAAGTCTATCGGGCGAGGGCCGCCTGAACCGAAGAGAGTAGTCTCTGATTTGCCCCCTCGCGCCGACCCACCTAAGAAGAAGAGGCTTACTAAGACTGGACCGTCTGAGGTCCCAGCAGTACAAGCTCAACAAGCCTCTCTTCCACCCACTCAAGAAGAACAACTCCTAGATTCTGACACCGGCATTGAGGGTGCCACGATAAAGGACAAAGTTCAGTGCATTAGTTCTGAGGAGACTCAGTCGGACATCAGGGTACCGACTGAGGAGACTTCTTCTGAGTGGACAACCTTACACTCCACTCATCTCCGAGCTACAGGAGAAGTACATGCTCAGATCCCTGAGATCTCTGAGCATCCTGACTTAGTGGATATAGCCATAAGGGCTAGGACACAAATGCTGCTGAGGTTCCTCAGCTGGGACATTCTCGAGGATATTATTAGGACTCAGTCAGTTTTGTCTTTGCTTACCGAGGAGCAGGAATTGCAGTCAGCCATCGGGTTCGGGGAACCGGCTGACCTTGCTTCCTTTGAAGACATGAGGGCAGCGATGCTTTATCTACTGAGCATGCATTCCTCAGTTCCCGGTGACAGCCCTTCGCCTCCATCTCATCATGGCGATGATAAAGATGACAAGGATGATGAAGAGATGCAGAATTGGGAGGTTTTGCTGAGGGTTCCACTCCCCGCGAAAAGGGCCAATCCCCGCGAAAATTGGGAGGTTCTCCTGAGGGTTCCACTCCCCGCGAACAGGCACCACCCAAGGATGCAGAATTGGGAGGTTCTACTGAGGGTTCCACTCCCCGCGAAAAGGGCCAATCCTTCGCCGCTCAGAGTCAGCAGCTCTTATTAGCTCAGCAGAAATCTTTTTCTGAACAGCTGACTCAGACTTTCGCGGCAGTCCAGGCCACCATGGAAGAGAGAAACAAATTGGCTACCTCTAGCCTTCAATCAGCCATTACGCAATAGGCTGAGGCACTGAAAGCCATTCAGAAAGAAATGACAGAGTCTCACGATCAGTCTCTGCTGAAACTCCGTCAGGAGTCAGCTGCTCAACTGAAGACATTCAAAGCTGATCAGGAGAAAGTGTTGGGTGATGATTCTATCCTCAGCACTGTTTCACTCATTGGGAAATGATTCTATCTTCTATACTGAACCAAGCTCAGTAGCCTATGTACTCTGAACTGTTGAGAAGATTTGAAGATCCCAAAACCCTATCTGATTGGTGAACCATTCCGTTGTATATGTTGTTTGTCTCCGAGGTTTCGGACTCGGTAGACACTCTGCTTTCGGTCAAGGCGCTCGGTAGCTTATTTGCCTCGAAGCACCGGTGTAGAAGACTCGGTGATCTTGGACTCGCGGGAGCAAGATATCGAGAGAGTCGGTTGAACCGAACTCGGCAGAGTAGTTCACTTTGGACTCGGAGCCGATCTTCGATAGACTTATCTCGGTTGTCTATCTACCGAATACAAGGTCGACTCAAAGATCGGCGGATAGTCTTCGAACCGTCCAGAATCTTTTGAAAGACAATCAGCATTGTCATATACGAGGATGAGAGAAGTCAGCTTTAGCTTGTCTCGAAGTCTGTGTTGTCTCAACCGCTCTATCCGCCTCGACAAATGACAAACATACACGTGTCATCCTACCTACTAAAGCTGCAAGTCAACACTTTCCGTAAAAGGAGGAAAAGGCACTGTTACCTACGCCAAAAGAGCCGTTTGCTACCAAAAAGAGAGAGAGAGAAAGGAAGATCGTCTCTAACGGATCTTTTCCAATCTCTGCTCTATAAATAGAGGGATCATTCAAGATTTGAAACACACAAAAAAGAATGCGCATAAGCTTAAACGACGAAAACATACACAAGCATTCAAACGAGCTAGAACCAGAAAAGCCTAAGTCTTCCGCAAGAATCGAAAGAGTTATCTCCGGTGAAAGACTACCTCTAAGCTCATAAGGGAACCAAGCTGAACCGACAATAAAGCATCTAGTATCCAAGCGACGTGACACGAACTTATAGCTAAACCTCAGCTGTTCGTCGCTCTAGAAGCTACATTCTTGTTCCCATCCCTCTAACCCTAAGCTCAACCGATATATCCATAGCTTAGACGAAGGAGTTCACTTTTGAACCCAATCCTTATTGTATAAGGACTCCTTCACTGTTGGAGAAGTTTGTCAAACACTTTAAGTTTGATAGAAGTGTAAACTGGGACTTGCTCAGTATAATCCCCAAGCCACGGCTTTGTCCTGTGCACAAGCTGACTGAGACTAACTCAGTATAATAAATAGCCTCCTGATCTATCGGGACAGTGGACGTAGGATTGTTGATATCCGAACCACTTTAAGAATCTCTGTGTCGTTTACTTACGTTCTTTTACTATTATATTGATTTTACTGTGCATACTGAACATCTTATTTAAAATCAATTAACTGTCTCAGTATACTGAACTTCTTATCTACTGAACTGAGACTTAAAACGTTTTCTCATAAAAACTGATTTGGGCCTACACTATTCCGCGCACTGAACTCTTGCTGATCGATACTGAATTCTGACCTAGTCAGTTAGCAGATCTCAGCCGAGTCAGACTTTTAGCCTTTAACATGATTCGTAACGGTTGTGCAGTCTGCTGAATCATTTCGATGCGACATCTTCTCCGAATAGGGTACTGTCGTGTTCGAAGTTGAGAAATTTGGATTCGGTGTATTCACCCCCCCCCTCTACACCTGAACTCACTCTCGGGACCAACAGAAAGACTGGGAGCATTATTGCGACTTGGTCAAGGATTTTGAGGCAACTGCTACCCAAATCAAAGACTCTGTATATAACTTGGAAAAAGACGTGAAAGCCATCCGCACTCACCTCTCCCAGGCCGATGATGCCAAAAAGGGGGAAGAAGATGTAAAAGAAGAAACTGAGGCGGAACCGGCTGTAGTAGAGATCATTGAGGGAGATAATAAGGGGGAAGGAACCAGCTCTGCACCTCAAGGAGAAGGTTCGGCCGCTCGAGCGTAAACCCAGGTTCAATTGTACTCCTCCTGGAGTATACCCCTCTCCGACCGACTGTGACTGAGGCAGTTCCTATCTCATCTGCTAAGCACATCGAGGACATAGCTCGCTTCCTCGATTAGGAGGATGAAGAAGAGCCTCAGCAACTACCACCGCAAAGGCCCGGGAAGGAGACTACAACTGAAACCACTCCTCCATCCTCCCCGACGCCCAAATTCAAAACTAAAGCGAAGCAGGAAGCTTATGATACCAGAATTGCTCAACGGTACAAAGACCACTGGATCAGGAGCATCAGCTGGAAGAAGCTAAGAAAGCCAAAGAGCCTAAGAAAGTAACTGTCAAATCTACAAAAGGCAAGGCTAAGAAAATTTTGGACAAACAGAAGGAGAAAGCTCAGAAGAAGCTAGCTACTGTAGTCCAGTCTTCGGCTCAGAGTGCTTATTTTTCCACTCTTACTCCTGAGCAAGATGTTGAAGACAGAGCTACCTGGGAGGCAACGCTGAAAGGACTTAGTCTCCGGAGTGGAGATACTAGATCAGCGGCCCTCAGAGAGAAGAAAAGGTTAGGCGACCCGGCTAAAATGATTAGCTTATCCGAGAAGCCGCACTGACTTGAGAAAGCAAGTACCCGCAGCTTCAAAGTACTACAGGAGAGCGCCCGGAGCACCTCATGTTAAGAAAGCGCCTACTCCTCACACGGATAAATGGGTACCAACACGAGCTAAACGAGCTATGGGAGGAACCGAAAGAATCTTTTATCAAGGGATACTACGTATGGGGCTTCTATCCGTCGGGGATACCTGTCGATCAACTTTTTGAAGAATATCTTCATCATAACTTTCCCAGTGGCGGATCGGCTTGTGCCAATTATGGAGAGAGAGAAGATTCCCATCCGAGCTCCAAGATTCGAAGAATCCCTCCACCCATGACAGCTCGCGGCGTGCTTTGTACTAAAGAGATAGAAGATGAGATCGAGGCTGCTGCTTATCATCATAATCTCAGTTCTGATCAGCCTGATGATCTCGAGGAAATCCAGACTCTGCGGAAGAGAATATACAAGTTTTATTGTCTGGATCCTCCAGCTGACAGGTCTGCTGACTTCAAGAGCAGAACGCAGAAATTCAGAAGTCAGACTTGACCTTCTTATCTCATTTGCTGTAATAGTGATAGAAACCTTGTAATTCTCTGATCATATATATCAGTTTCTATTGCTTGCCAGACAATTACTCATTGTCTCACGGCATTTGTTTGTGTTTTTCCTTCACGATCGATCACCAAGTGATCCGACACACACTCACACATAACCATTTCTCGGATTTTGCCTACCTCTCTACTGAACTTATTGAAGTCAACTAATCACTTCATCTTAACTGAATCCTCAGATCAATTAGGGGGAAATTATAGTCAGTAGTCTAGTATTCCTGTTTATTATTTTATAGGGGTTTTGGCATCATCAATTAGGGGGAAATTGTTGGGTTATGAGTCAGTAGATGGTATTCAGCTGATTAGTGGTTAAAATAATATTGGGGGAAATCATAGTAGTACTATGGAATTGAAGATCCCAAAACCCAGCTGATATCAGTAGTGTAGTGTCGATAGGATTAGCTGATGTATAGGCTAGACTTTTCGTAGTTGTTTATCTTTTGTCTAAGTCCTGTACGGGGTAAACTGTTGGACTGATCTTCGGACGAAGTTACTTTCCAGAACCCCACGTCATCAGTGTAATCGCTTGCATTCTTCTGACTTCAGTTGTATCTGACCTCAGTAGGAGATACCCCATCAGCTGATAGTTATCAGCAGAAGAACATAATGCAAATCTCAGTACCTTCGCAGTCATCAGCTGACCCACCAAAGTCTTATCAGCTCGTCAGACGACTCAGCCGAAGAAGACAGAGACTGTCTTGAGTCTATTGTATCCGACAGAAAACGACCCAGTCGTATAAGTTATTTCAAAGTTCAGCAGAAGATCATACGAGGATGTGGACTAGTCAACTCTAATCTCTGACACATTCTCACCTACCACAAACCTCGACCAATGAGAAGCAGACAACGCTTTACCTGCTCTGACCAACTAAAGATGCTCTCATGAACAGTGTCAACTGCCCTGCTGCAACAATTCGAACATTATGGCCGTTTTCTTTGGAAGCTGTGACACGTGGCATCGTCTTCTCCAACGAACATATGCCTGCTCACAACTATAAATAGAGAAGAAATCCGAGCTCCACGCACGGGATTCACAAGGGGAAAACGCTCAAGCTCACAAACACTCTAGCAAATTAAAGATCATCCAGCGAAGAACTTGCCTTCATAAAAAATCATTAGTTCTTCTCTCTAGAGTTATCTTCAGATCCCTTTCTTCTCTAGCTAAGCTCATTGCCATATCTATAGCTTAGAAATTCGAAGGAGTTCACTTTTTGTGAATTGTTCTTATTGTAAGAACTCCTTCTTAGTTGGAGATTATCCCCCCCTTTTGAACTTAGATTTGAATTGTAAAGTCGCTAAGGACTATAACTTAGAAGCGGTGCGTCCGATTAATGCAGTAATCCTTGTTGAGGCTTGCTCGGAATAATCAACAAGTTCTCCCGCCTTGTCGGGACCGTGGACGTAGGATCTTGCGTATCCGAACCACGTTAAATTGCTAGTGTTATTTACTGTTTTATTGCATTGCATACAAACTGGTTTAAAATCATATCTTTGCATAAAAAGTATTTATAAAAGCGCATTAGCCAAAATACTTTAACTTGCGAAAACACGTTTTCAAACTGAGACGAATCTCCGGGCCCTACACTTATCCGCACAACGTCTCCGACTGAGTTTCAACAACTGACTTAAGTCAGTAGAAGAGCTCGATGGCCGACACACTCTGACCCGTGATCGAAGGTTAATATCTGGCACTGTTCATCAGTCGCAACCTACAGCTCAGCTGTCCTTCACGTTCTGAGAAAAAGAAACTGTGATCAGGTGTATTCACCCCCCCCTCTACACCTGACTATCGTCTCCGGACCAACATTATCTATGATGATAATTAAACTTGTGTTATACACATTAGTGTAGACCTTGAAAATAACCTTGAAGATTGTTATCTTGAGGGGAATAACAGATTGCAAATAATCTTGAAGATTAGATTGACTCGTAAATGTCAAATGACCCTAAAGGTCAAATGGTTGTACTCTTTTTTACCTTTCTAAGTTTTTTCCCAAAGGGTTTTTCTTAGTTAAGATTTTTAACGAGGCATCCAATGCAACACACGAATAAATGAGTCATTGAGATTGATTCATAAAAGAGATAATGCAACACATGATCTCCAAAAGAGTGGCGGCATCAACATTGATGAGTGGTTTTTATACCATCTCATCGTGTTCTTTTTAAGCTTATTTACATCGTTTTCTATTCATTTTTAGCTTTTGTTTTGCTTGGAATTGTATACTTTCGATGGTTTTTGGTTTTGTAGGTTTCTTGCGCGTTTTGAGCATATTTGGTGGTATTTGGCACCAAAATGAAAGAAACCATGACCATTGATGCATTGTTGGCAAAGATGGAGTTGTTTGGATGAAGAATGAAGAGGTTTTGAAGCCGGATGTTGAAGAAACCGTATTTCGGAGCTCGTGTAATAAGGCAGTTGGAAAATCGCATGGCAGATGGATCTAACGATCTTAGAATTCGATCTCCACTGTCAACATTGTAGTTCTATGTGTTAGGAACATTTTGGAAACGTTTTGTGGCGATCCAACGGTTAACGAAGGATATATCGCGTTTTTTCAAAAAATTGGTCAGTGCAGGAAATTGCAGATGAAGCGTTTCGGACAGAACAGGTCGGACTGCGGTCCGCTTTTTGTGCTGGACCGCGGTCCGCGTCTTTTACAGCCCAAAAACATTTTTCTTCAGCCCGAAACCTATATAAACCCTTCCGGACTTCTTTCCTTCGAACCACACACCATAATTTCGACTTTTTCCAGCCCCCCAAAGCAGAGAAACACCCAAGACATCCCTCCGTTGAAGATTCAAGACGAAGATTGAAGACCACAACCCGAAAACCAAGCGCGAGGATCAATCCGTTAGATTCTAGGTTGTATTATTCCTTCTCAGTCTTGTTTAGGGTTTTTGATACTTGAATTCTATGGATTATTTTTGCATCTTTTGTGATTATTTTCCTACGAATATGAGTGGCTAAATCCCCTTGTGTGGGGGTTTAGCAGGATCTATGTTTTTGATGAATTGATTCAAACCCTAGTTTTTCAATGAATGAATTGTTTTTGTTTCTTAATTGTTGAGCCTACTTTTGATTTCTCTATGATTCTTTAATGTGACTGGCCATCATCTTAGATAATTATAGAGAATATAGGTAATAGATAATACGGCGCATCATACCCGGTTATTTATTTAGACCTGCAATTAAGTGTCTAGATTGTCACCATTGGTTTGGGATAGTTTAGATGGTTCCTTAAATCCTTGAGCATGATACGATCCTTAGGTTCATGATATGATCACTTGATTGACCCTTAGGATTATAAATTAGAGATCTCCCGCCATCATACGGAATCCCTAGAGCCTTAGTGGATGAACCAACAAAACAAATTCATAAATGCTAGCTAGAGAATGGGAATGAATCGATCATCTTAGGCATAGTGATTGCTAAACCTTCGCACTCTTCATTAATCTTGAAACCACACTCATTAACCCACTTCGCTTTTCTTTTACTTGCTCTTTTACTTTCTTGTTATTTTACTTCAGTAGTTTAGAATAAATCAAACACAGTTTATGACCAAGTGGATAGTTAAATAATTAGAGTAATTAGAACCCAGCTGAGTCCTTGTGAGATCGACCTCGAGAGTTGCTAGATTAGGTACTATACCGATTCGTGCACTTGCGAAAATTATAATTTGTTCATCAAACATCCAGCAAATTCGTTCAAGTGACAATCTAGCGGATTCTTTTACAAATGCATTACCAGCGTCAACATTCAAGAAGTTGTTACACAAGATCGATATGCGCCGACTCAAGGATCAAGAATGACTATATTGAGGTGGAGCAGTTGTACTCTTTTTCCTTTGACCGGTTTTTATCCCAATGAATTTTTCTGGCAAGGTTTTAACGAGACAACAATCTCTTTTAGGGATGGTCAATCAAGGGGGAGTGTTGTAAATATATTTTATATATATACTTACCATATATTGTGATGATCATGTAAACCCTAAAAGCCCATGAGCCCATCTTGTACTCTATAGATAGAGGTCTTCACCCTCATAATAATACACATCTATTTTCCGTCTTCTCTATTGTTCTCTCATTCCATATAATTTATAACAACTTTAATATTCACTCTCAATTAATATTTATTTTTGAAATAATTGGGTTCTAAAAGGCTGGGACACCAACATTAATTACATACCGAAGTAGCTGTCTGCTTCTAACTAGTAAGGGATCCATATGCATGGGTTTGGGCCCGGCCCGCCTTCTTATTTGCACGTGCCATAATCAGCCCATTACCTTCAGTGCTAGAACAAAAAAACCAATTTTTTAGTTGTCATGTTACCTTTTAAAACTCACAAATTTTTAAAAAAATTTCATTTCAACCATATACTCATAAACCCAACTTTTTTATGGGTCACACCAATATATACACCCAATTATATGTCAGTGTGTCATCACTCACCACGCGCCTCGAAGCTACTTTCAACAAAAAAATCAACTTCTTGCTGAAAAAGCCACTCAACTTCTATGCACCTACTTCAATGAGAAAAAGTTGTTTCCAACTTTTATCTTAATAAAAAGTTGGACAAAAAACTCCATTGGAGCTACCCTTACAAAATCACGTACTAAATGTTTCCGTAAACATAACATAGAATCTCACGAGATATTATCTCCCACATTCTTGTGTCTCATTCGTAACCTACTTTCATTTTCAACTATAAAGACCGATGTATTTATGATTAGAATTTGAGGGTTGTCATCATAAACACCTAAGTGTTTACAGTTAAAATGTTAGTGGAACATCAATGAAATACACAATTGTATGACAGAGGATTTGAACTGGCCTAGAATCAAATCCTCGTTATCTAAACGATTTCAACAAAGCTGCATCAAGGAGTCGAAGGTAGTAAGTAACTACCAAATTAATCAAGACATAACAAATATTCAAAACTTAACACGGTTTCTTGCCTTAATCACTTGCTTATTTTTTTCCCACCCACAATCCATTGAATTATGAACTTCTCGCCGCAATCTTATAACTTGATTTTGCTTCAGAATAACAAGATATAACAATCCTCTGTTTCTAATATTTTTGTTAATATCTCTTTAATAATTAAATATGGTTAAGCGTGTGTTAATTGTCCACCAAGAACCGTGTCCATATTCAGCTTATGTTTGAAGCTGTGCCCATGCTTGCAAATCAGTAAACCCTTCAGCTTTCACACCGCCGCACCCACAAATTCTATTCCCTTGTTTTATTTCATTAATTTTTATTTTCTATATATTTTAATTTATCGAAATCTTTATTTATTGTTCCAAATAACTTGGCATTGTCTAAATATAGGATAATTTAAATAACCTTCTCCCTTATAAGACCTTCTATGGAGACGATTGTCCAAATTTTACTTTAAAGATTTCAATTAATCATTTACGTGCTTAATCGATTAAATATCAAGTACATGTAATTACTTATGTTTTACTATATAATAGCATTAATTAATACAAAATCTAATACACATATTAAAATGAACACACATAAGAAAGTCAGTTTAGGGAATTGACTTTTTAATTTCCTCGTCCTACTTTTTCCACCACACACAATCTATAATCTTAAAAAATCAGCAAATGGAAGCAGAAATGGTTTCCAGTTATATCTAAAATATAAAAAAAAACGTCAAATCTTCAACTTTTCACATTAATGCCTTCTTTCACACAAGACATTAGAAACATATTACACAACAAAGATTACTTGTTCAGAAAACCCTCGTAAATGATTACTATACATCGAATGTTCCACCTTGAACAAGTAAAACACGCAGACTTGTGCCAATTGATTCTCTTAAATCTACTCATCCTATCAATTTGCTGCTAATGCCTTGCCACGCAAGTTTCCTTCCCTCCCATTAATTCATCAACAAGTATAAAGCCAGAGCCTTAGCTGTTATAATAACAAGTTAATTATGAATAGTGTATCACCGGACGCACTTCTCGAAAACGTATGGGCGAATTTCATGGCCCCGGAGGAGTCAAGAAAACTCGACTCGTCCGAGTCGTGGGAAGGCCTGCCTCGCCTCGACAGAGATGGATCAATGGAAGTCTTGGAGAGACTACCGAGTTTAGGAAGATGGATATCAATGGGAGCCGAGGAGTGGGAGCAGATTCTACAAGATACCATCCCTCCCAACACCACCACCACCACCGCGAAAGTGGAGAAGACGGCGGAGAGAAGACACTACAGAGGCGTGAGGCGGCGGCCGTGGGGCAAGTACGCAGCAGAAATAAGGGACGCCACGAGGAAAGGAGCTCGGATTTGGCTTGGGACTTTTGAAACGGCCGAAGAAGCTGCTATGGCTTATGATAGGGCTGCTTTGCGAATCAGAGGGCCTAAAACGCAGTTGAATTTCCCTCTTGAGATTGTGGTTCAGTCATGTGGGAAAGATGAAGAACAACAGCCTCCGTATAAGAGATCAAGAGGGAGTATTAACGACGATGGTGTTCAAGTTTTAGAACTAGAGGATCTTGGGGCTGAGTATTTAGAGAGTTTGTTATACTCTTTGTAAGATTAATATGTATTCTTAACTTCCCACATCGAATCAAATATAAACCATATAGAATTTTAGATAATTTTTTTGTTACAATTTTTAAAATTTTAGTTACACAATCTTATTTCTTCTTTTCAAAGTAGTATGTTTTTGCATGAGAGAGAGAGAAACAAATTCAAAAGCTTCAATACGCTATACGAATTCAAATACATATCCTAATTCACAATAGACTACCGAAATCCGTAACCTTGGAATCCTGTGCTGAAACAGTTGTATTATTAGAAATATAAACACCAAATTCTCTCAAGTTCTGATCAAGCATTTGAGCAGACGAAGCAGCAGCAGCAGCAGGGAAATTGAGCATGGCTTTGGTGCCACGCATCCTGAAGGCCGCTCGATCGTAAGCCAGAGCAGCTTCCTCCGCCGTCACAAACGTGCCGAGCCAAACCCTGGCGCCGTGGCGGGTGGAGTCCCTGATCTCCGCGGCGAACTTCCCCCAGGGCCGCCGCCTCACGCCTCGGTAGCGCCGGGTCTTGTTGATGGACGCACTCGGGCGGAGCTGCTGAGTGGAGGGGCCCAACGCATCTGCCTCGTTAAGGACATGATGTAATACGATTTCTTGCGAGTCGTTCTCGTTTAGAGGGAGATGTTCAGCTTGTCTGCGTGCAGCCATTTCAACAACTAATTCTATATCTTAGCTCAATATATGGAGGTTTCTGGGGATTTATTTGTCTAGTCTTGGTATAGTGGTGGAAAAAGAAAAGTCGAGATAGCCTTCGTGGTTGGTGGGTCATGATCATGATAGTATTATTATTATTTGACGCCCTTTTAATTTAATTTGACTTCTTGGTAGAGTTCAAATTCGTCTTTGATGCATTAATAAATTTGTCACACAATACTAGCCTTGATCTGCTCCTAAGATATTCTATAAACTATATATTGATATTATTAGGAAATACATAAAGTATTTTAGATACATACCGACTGCGTGTTTCGTTCTTGGTTAAAAGAAACCATGGAAGGACCGGGAAAATTATTGAAAGGAGTTTAAAGCTGGGGGTTGATTCCAAGTATTAATTATCAAAGAGGAAATGACATATATCACCGTCCACGTCACGTACCGGTGTTAATAGAAAGGGTATTATAGTCATTTGACAGTAGCAAAGTCAAAAATCCAAAAATCAAAATCAATCCCGAATTCTCCATTACTTGTACGATTCCTACTTTGAAAAAAGGGAGAAGAATTCCCACGTGTTTGACCAACGGAAGAAGATAAGACCCGGCCCGTTTAAAGCCCATTACATTTAATTTAAATGGGCTTGGGAGTAAGATATGCAATAAAGAAAATGGTTATATATATAGTAGAATAGTAGGATTAAGGAATGATTGTTTCACAAAGTTATATTGCCACTTTCTTATCTTATTTTAAGGATGTACAAATATTCTGAATCAATAGGTATATTTGCTAAGGAACTGATTACAATGGTTTATAACTAACATTTGTTATATACACATATTTTGACAGTTAATCCAAAATTCTTAAAACTCTAACCATCTGATCGGCTGATCCCAGTTGCAGCAGGTTAATTAAAATTATTTTGAATATTATATGTGCACTCATCAATTTCCCAGGAATAAAAGAAAATATATTAAGTTGTAATAAAGGGTGTAACCATGTTTTGCGGAATTCAATTCTCTTACAAAAACAAACATTGGAAGATGAATCCCAAAAAATACAACGATAAATTGTTGACCATGTGAAGTCTGATGTTTGTTTAGTACGTACGATCTACTATTCCACGTATGTTAGAGTTTGAGAGCACGAAGCATCTGAGTAAATACCCTTAAAATTGTCGATTCTAATTACGAGATAAAGGGATACAGTCCTTGGAATTGAATATCTATTACATTGAACAAACTACATAAATATGTCTCTTTCCAATTCGTAATTATTGCTTTTAATCTCAATTCCGCACTTAAATTTATCCAATTATAATTAAGTAATAACAATACTCTTTTTCATGCTATGGGGAAAACATCAGTATAAAATATACTACGTGTATAACTAAAACACAAGAGTAAAGAGCACAAGTTCTGGCACATAAAATTCCCAGTAAAAGATAAAAAGTAAAAAAAAAAGAAAAAAAGAAAGGATGATCCTTGTTTGCCGGTCACAATAATTTCAGTGCCACAGCTTAATTTTGATGTTTGGAGATTTATTAATTAATTAATTAATAATAAAGGGGATTATTTTTCTGAGTAGCATGTGCACCAAAATTCAAGCATTTAATCAGACCTGTACAGCATTTACTAACACCACGTTTGCATTTAGTGAACCCTCTTGCCGCAATTCGCGCTATGCTCTCTTTCCATCTCTAACTCATTTTTCTAACCCACTATTTATTATTTGATATTCTAAAAATACATGTTCTACACATATTAATTATTCTCTCTAAAAATCATGTCGAAAAAAATTTGAACTATTTCAATTGGACGGAGCTAGAATTGATTGATCATCAATCCCAATAGAAAAATGAAAGTAGATGGTCAATATATGTTGCATTAAAAAGGGGTGTGGAGGGACATAGGCAGTAGCTTGCCATACAGACACAAGAACAAAAGTAAAACTTTTTGACCCGAATCAATAAGTTAATGTAAAAATGCGGTAACACAAACTACAAATCACTTGAATCCAATTGCTGAATCTGATAGAGAGAGAGAGAGAGAGAGAGAGAGAGAGAGAGAGAGAGAGAGAGAGAGAGAGAGAGAAGAGAGCGGTATTTATTCATGAGTATGGAATTAGTTGGTCCATTTTTGTAGCAGACAAATTGAAACAAAAGGAAGAAGCAATCCATATGAAACAGGAAATGCTGATATAGATATTGAATGTATTTCACTAAAAAGAAAGACTCCTTTTTCTGAATATCCCTACCACAGCATGCATTATTGAAGTGCAGAACTGCACACGTTCGAGCAGGATTAAAGACTCGAGTTAGAATGAAAATATGAAGATTATTTCATTTCATTTAAATGAAATAGGGATGATTAATAAATAGAGGCATTTCTACTATTAGCCAAAATAGTAGAAATAAAAAGCATATTTAGCCTAAAACTAAAAAAAACACACAAAAGTAGTCATTTTGTCCTTATCCAATGATTGGATGATGTAAGTTGTAAGAACTTGTGCCATCAACAATTTGGTCTCGTTTGAAACGCATAGGGCCAATGGGGGACCGAAGGGGGTGACCATCGGCCCTACATCGACCGAGAGAAAGAAAAAAAAGACCGAGCAAGTTCATCGGCCGAGCCACTTGATTCTGCAGAGGCAATTACAGGGGCCGAGGGCCGATGGAGGGTCGAAGGGGGGCATCCATCGGCCCTCCATCGGCCGGAGAAAAAAAAAAGGCCAAGCAAGTCCATCAGCCGAGCCACTTGAATCTGGATAAGCAATTACAAGGGCCGATGGGGGTTGAATCTGCCCTAGGCTCTCCATCGGCCTACGCTCCCTTTCTTCGAGATAGGCTTCGACACGACACATGGAAGACTTTATCCGTAAAAGTGCAAGTAGGGGCGATGGAAGGCCGGTGGAGGGCCGATGAGAGGTGCGGTTTCTATTCGGCTTTTTATCTTTGAAATGACTAGTCGGATATGATACACATGCACGTGTTTCACGATCGATGGAGGGCCGATGGTGGGCCTATGGGAGGTGCAGTTTCAATTCAGTTTTTTCTGCTGAAATGACTAGTCGGCCATAATTTTCACATGGCCGCGTTGCAAGGCCGATGGTGAGCTTTGTAGAAGAATTGATTGACAGTTGGATCACGGAAAATTTTTACGTATAATTTGCTTATAAGAATGAGGAACTCTATGCATGATCAATCACCGATAAAATTCCTCAATTTCACTTCTACTCTTCTCAATTCCTCAAATCTATTGAAAAAAATATGGCCGATTTTCGACAGATTATTGTGAAATTGAACGACGAATTCGATGATGGGTCGAATTATGTATGTGGCCATGACTTCATGGTTTACATTCCTTCAAACAATATTTCTCTTGTAAATCTCTGACAAAGCATTGATCGGTGGCTCAGTGCTTATTCCCTTCCGTTCAACTACTTCATTTACTATACTGCTGCTTCCCGACGAACCGGCAGGATGATGAAGGCCATTATGGGTCATGATATTGATCTTATGCGGTTGTGCTCTATCGACGTAGAGCTGGTTGTGTTTCTCGTGTATCATGAAGTGCAAAATTATCAATTTGTTGTCCCCAACCTGAATCAATTACTCGGAGATATTTCTAATTTCGGAGGTCTTAGTTGGTTTACGAGGCAAGGAAGCAGAAGTAATGCTGACATTCGGGCTCCCCAAAGGAATGTTCGTGTGGAGACGGATTCAGATCGTGAGACGGATTTGGACTCATCATCTGATGATGATGAGGATCAAGATATTCCTCCCGCCTTGATTAATTGTTCGTTACAAGATTTTGCTGCATGGATTAGGAGAGAGGGTGGCGTGAGTTAACTATGTCTTTGCTCGTTCCAGTCAATCGTCCTCCAATGAAGGACGAGACTGTATACGACAACACAGAAGCAACAAGCAACTGGCTACTTTCTATTGTTCCCCTTGATGTATCCGATTCAGTAGTGGCGCGGAACTTGAATAATGTTGTAGATGGAACTTTGCGTCAAGGATTGATGTTCAGCTCGAAAGACGAACTTTATGTTGTTGTCGCTCTATTCCATTTGGAAAACGGTGCAGATTTCAAAGTGCAACGTTCGAGTGCTTCCCGGTTGGAATATTTGTGCAGAAGATGTGTTGATTGTCCATTCCAGTTGCGGGCATACTGTAGAGGTGAAAAATGTTGGGAGGTGACTAAATGGGTTGTGGACCACTATTGTACAATTGATTTATCCGGGCTTGGCGAATGAAATATGCGGTCGAAGGCTGTAGCAGCTTATATAGCTCGTAGAATGCGCCCGTCGAGCAAGTTAATGAAACCGAGTTGATATTCAGCCAGATCTATTGGATAAGTTTGGAATACAAGCAACCTACGGGGTGACCCTCCGAGAGCGCAACGCAACTATTTCAATGATTTACGGTGGACATGTAGATTCCTTCAGCAAACTGCCTCAATATCTGCATTTGTTGGAATAAATAAATCCGGGCACTTATACGGATCTTGATATTGGTGAGGAAGGTCGTTTCTGATATTTATTTTTGGCGCTCGGTGGATCGCGTGCCCCTTGGTTAGCCAACCCTCGGAAGGTTATTGTGGTGGACGGGACACTTGAAAGGGAGAAATGTTGGGTGATGATTCTATCCTCAGCAGTGTTGATAAATAGTGCGAAATGACTCAGTCTTCTGTGGTATCATACGCTCAGTATCCTTGTGCTCTGAATAAGTCTGTGAAGATTTGAAGATCCCAAAACCCTATATTGATTGGTGAACCATTACGTTGTAATTTGTTTTGTCTCTGAGGTTTCAGACTCAGCAGACCCTCTGCTCTGGTTCAGGCACTCAGTAGATTATCCGCCTCGGCACCGAAGTAGAAGACTCGGTGATCTTGGACTCGGCGGGAGCAAGATATGCGAAAGGAGTCGATGGGCCGAACTTAGTAGGAGTAGTTCACTGAACTCAGAGCTGATCTTCAGTAGAACCAACTCAGCAGGAGCATGCTACTGAATCAGAGATCAGTCTCAGCAACGGCCAGACAGGCTTCTGACTGTCAGGATCTTTGAAGTCATTTCAGCAGAGTCAATACGAGGAAGAGAGAAGTCAACTTCAGATCTCCTTGAAGTCTGTTCTGTCTCAACCACCTTCTGAACCTCGGCCAATGACAAGCAGACACGTACTCTATACCTACTAAAGCTGCAAGTCAATAACTTTCGAGAAATTGAGGGAAAGGACACTGCCACCATACTTCAAAAGAGCCGTTAGCTACCCAAAAGAGAGAGACAAGGGATCGTCGTCTCCAACGGATCTATCCTAATCTCCTCTCTATAAATAGAAGGATAAATCAAATTTGAAGCTCACAGAAAACACGAAAATAACGAAGAACACACGAGAGAACTCATAGAGCATTCAAACAAGCAAATTCGAAAAAGCCTAAGTCTTCTGCAAGAAGTTCGAATAATCTATCTCCGGCAAAAGACTACATTCCAGCTCTTAGGGAACCAAGCTGAACTGATTAATACAGCCTCTAGTATCCAAACGACGATACACGAACCTAAAGCTATATTCAGCGGTTCGTCGTTCTAGAAGCCACATCCTTGTTCCCTATCCCTCTAACCTAAGCTCAATAGAATATATCCATAGCTTAGACGAAGGAGTTCACCTTTGAACTGATCCTTATTGTAAATGACTCCTTCACAGTTGGAGAGTTTTTCAAACACTCAGTTTGATAACCGTGTAAACTGAGACTTGCTCAGTATAAATCTCAAGACCAGTGTTTGTCCAGTGTACAAACCAACTAAGACTATCTCAGTATAATAAATAGTTTCCTGATCTTTCGGGACAGTGGACGTAGGATTCTTGTGTCCGAACCACTTTAAAAATCTCTGTGTCTTGTATTTTGTCCTTAAATGTTGCATTGATTTACTGTTCATACTGAAAACATCTTTTAAATCATTCAACTGAGTTTCAGCAAACTTAACAGACTGCACTAATCAACTGAAACTGTTTTGATAAAAACGTCCACTCAACTGAATTTGGACCTACACTATTCCGCACCACTGAACTCTCTTTGTAAGATACTGAATTCTGACTCTCAGTCAGCTAGCAGATCTTAGTAGAGTCAGTCACTCTTCCACACGATTCAGAACAACTTATCTGGTCTGCTGAACTTGTTTAGTACGACATCATCCTGAAAAAGGACTGTTCGTGTTTAAGTTGAGAAAATCGGTTTTCGGTGTATTCACCCCCCCTCTACACCTGAACGTACTCTCGGGACCAACAATTGGTATCGGAGCGGGAGTTCTATAAGACTCTTGTTATTCCAAACCGGTCTACTTGAACAAATCCAAAAACGTTTTCACTGCATATCATTCTTCATTCATATCACTATCTATCATGTTTGATATGTCAGGAATCAGGATGGTACCCATGTTCTCAGTAGAGAACTATGGCGTATGGCGGGTCAGAATGGAGGCACATCTGACCTCTCTCCACGACAGCATGACAGAGGTTCTAGAGGACGGACCTATCGTTCCTATGATCGATAGCGTCGTAGCTCAGGATCCAGCAGATGGAGGTGGAATGGTGACCGGGAAGAAGATTCCCAAGGACAGAAGTCTCTTCACCCCAGAGGAAAAGAAGCTTCACAATTTAGACCGCGTCGCCAGAAACACCATACTGACCACCCTGAGTGATTCTTATCTCGGAAGAGTTCAGGACTGCAAGTCCGCGAAAGAACTTTGGGATGCTCTAGCGCTACTGAGTCGGGGGACTCAGAAAATCAAAGCAAATAAACTCGCCCTGGAACTCCAAAAGCTGGAGAGACTGTCCCTCATGCCTGGTGACACCATTGAAGATCTCAACGTCAGATTTACGGATCTGATGAACTCTATCAACGGGCTGGGAAAGACATTCTTCAACCGAGAGATGAATCTCAAAATTTTGAGGGCACTGCCAGGCGGTCACTGACCCCCTTTGCTACTTTATTACGTCATTCTGATTTAGATATTGTTACTCCTGACCATATCTTTTCAGAACTTAAATCAGAGGAATTCGAGTTTGGCTTACCTCAAAGGAAGCAGAGGTCAAGCCGACGCTCAAATCGACCATGCCTTTAAAACACCGGTCGGCAAGAAAGCGGCTCCGGCGACTAGCAAGGCTGAACCTTCACTTAGTGATATACAAGAAGGAAATCTAGCCAAGAAGTATGCGTTGCTTGCCATAAAGTATCAGAAGGAGAAGGAGAGGCGCAGAAAAGTGACTAAAGCCCTCAGAGAATCCGAGGGTAAGTCTGAATACACGCCTAAGCGCACTCATGACTCGCATACTTCTGAATGCAGGAAAAAGGATGACTCAGCACAGTCAAAAGACAGTGAAAGCAAGGAAGAAAGAGTCACCACCTGCTATAACTGCAAAAAGCCAGGACACTATCAGTATGATTATCCTGAGCTCAGTACTGCTGAACGAGCAACACACAAAGAAAGAAGGGAGAAGTTCATCAAGAAGAGACAAGCTTACATTGCTGGTGAACTCTCAGACGACTCAGATGAAGTCGACTCCTTCATGGATTCATCTGACGATGAAGCAACTTTCATGGCCTTAGAGCTTAAAGCTGAAGAAGATGTTGAAAAGTGTCTCACGGTAGGAGAAGAGGATGAGGTAAACTCTCATGAACCATTTAATTCCTCTTCACACTGCACACACGACACCCTTTTAGGTGCAGATAAGAATCTAGACATCGCAATCGCATATGAAGAACTACTCGACGAGCAGATTCAGATGAGTTTGCAGCTCAGTAAGACTCTTCAGGAATTGGATACCCTAAAAGTGGAGAATCAGAGACTTTCTCAGGAGAGTCAGGTTGCTACTGAGTCAGAAGGACTTGTGTTGAGACTCAGGGAGGAGATAAACTCTCTGATGGCCAAGTCTCAACATCAAGAAGATCAGATCTCAGTCTTGACCAAAGACTTGACTCAGAAAGATACTGAACTGAGTTTACTGAAGCAAGAGTTGTTAGGAATTCAGACTGAGCATGAAACGCTGAAGAAAAGTGATGATGTCTGGAGGAACCTGATGACAGAGTGATACATGGGCGCTGAAAAGAAGCTGGAGGCTATGCTAGCAAGCAACAAGCCCAAGCATTGGTATGTGGATAGCTGATGCTCAAGATACATGACTTACCAAAAGGACTTGCTGAAGAATTATACTACTGAAGAAGGACCCCGAATCGAGTTTGGAGATAATGCTAAAGGCTACACCAGAGGCTATGGAACACTCAGCATTGGAACAACAACAGTTCCAAGAGTATCATATGTTGAAGGACTTCAGCATAACCTTCTCTCTGTTAGTCAATTTTGTGACAACTCGAATAGAGTGATTTTTTACGCTGGTTTCTGTGATGTTATTGATAAATCCACAGGGAAAACAGGTGTTATCGTGTTCGCGCAACAAGAATATCTATGTAGCCGATCGGAACTTAGTGCACGAAGCTTGTTTGCGAGCAAAGAATGGCAACAGAACGGGGTGGCTTTGGCACAGAAGACTCAGCCATCTCAACTTCAAAACGCTCAACAAATTGGCTAGAAACACTCTAACAAGAGGACTGCCGAATGAAGTATTCAGCAAAGACACTCAGTGTGAAGCATGCTTGAAGGGAAAGCAAACAAGGAATCAAAATCCGCCAGTTCCATCTCCTTCCACTGATGGAATCCTTCAGCTGCTACATATGGATTTGTTCGGTCCAGTCTCTCCAGTGACGATCAGAGGCAAGAAGTATGCATTAGTGGTCATTGATGACTACTCGCGCTACACATGGGTCATATTTATTGCCAACAAGTCTGACGTCAAAACAGAGTTACCAACGCTTCTGAAAAGGCTCAGTGTCGAGAAGAACACCAAGATCATCAAGATACGTTCAGACAGAGGAACTGAGTTCCTGAATTTCATGGTAGAGGAGTTCTGCAAAACTGAAGGCATAGAGCATGAGACGTCTGCCGCGCGCACGCCTCAACAAAATAGGGTTGCTGAGAGGAAGAATCGTACACTCAAAGAAGTAGCAAGAACCTTGCTCGCAGACTCAGGACTCCCAACCAAATTCTGGGCAGAAGCTACTAACACTGCATGTTACACTCAGAACCGATCTCTACTGACAAAGCAACATAAGAAGACACCATATGAACTATGGAACGGCAGGAAGCCTTCTCTATCTTATTTCCATATTTTTGGGTGTTCGTGCTTTATTCACAATAATGGGAAAGATTAGCTGAAGACTTTTGATAGCAAGTCAGATTAGGGAGTGTTCTTAGGATACTCCCGGGTCAGCAAAGCTTTCAGAGTCTTTAACTATCGGACTCTTTGCGTGGAGGAAAGCCCTCATGTTGTTTTTAATGAGTTTGCTACTGAAGACAGGAGCAGAAACTCTAAACCTGAATCTGAGGACATCAGTAAGCAGCTACAGGATCTGAGCTTAAAAGATAAAGTCGAAAAGATCCAGCTATCATCGGATGATGATTCAGATGAAGAAACTGAAGACAAGTCTACTGAATCTCAGCCAACAGCAAAAGTAGCTGAACAGATTGACTCTCCAGAACAGAGTCAATCCCAGGTAACTCAGGTCAATGAAGAAACCCCAGTGGTAACTGAGACCTCTACTGAGAATAATAATTCAGGGGGAACTAACGATGTTCCTGAGCTAAATGCCCCTGAACCTGGTGACTTAGTAGATCACATTCTTGTAACTGAATTGCTTCAATCTCAGAATAGTACAACTGAAATGCCTAATTCACCTACTATCTGTGTTGAACAAATTTCAGATGAAGAGTTGAAACATCGTAGATCATGGCTGGATTCTCACACTTTTGATCTAATTATAGGAGATCCTTCAGCGAGCGTAAAGACAAGATCCAAATTCTGTCAGGGAGAAAGCGCCTTATATTCCTGCTTCTTGTCTGCTGAAGAACCTCAGTCAGTTGAGGACGCACCGAAAGATGTTGGCCCGGATTATAGCCATGTAGGAGGAGCTGAATCAGTTCACGAGAAACGAAGTTTGTGAGCTTGTTGACAGACCCCGACATCAACATGTGATCGGAACTAAATGGGTCTTCGAGAACAAGCGAGATGAAAACAACGTCATAGTAAGAAATAAAGCAAGACTCGTGGCAAAAGGCTACTTGTCAAGGCGAAGGGATAGATTTCGATGAAACGTTCGCTCCGGTTGCAAGATTGGAGGCAATCGAGACTATTCCTAGCCTACGCAACACATCAAAGATTCGTAGTATATCAAATGGATGTGAAGTCTCGCTTTCCCGAATGGCGTCTTGAAAGAAGAAGTCTATGTGGAAGCAGTCTCCGGCTTTCGAGCGGGGACATCAAGTTTATAGGCCGAGAAAGGCTCCGTATGGGTTAAAACAAGCACCCGGGGGTTTGGTACGATACCCTGTCCGAGTTTCTTCTTCGAAAGGTTTTCGGAAGGGCACGAAGACCGCACATTATTCAAGCATTCGACCGGAAGACGACCTATTACTTGTGCGAGATCTACGTAGATGACATCATCTTTGGCTCGAAGAACGTCATCATGTGTCAGCAGTTTGAGAAAATGATGAAGGATAAGTTCGAGATGTCAATGATGGGAGAGATGAACTATTTCCTTGGCTTTCAAGTCAAACAATCTGAGAAGGGAACGTTCATCAATCAAGGCAAATACACTCGAGACCTCATCAAGAGATTCGATTGCACATCCAGCAAACCAATCAAGATCCCGATGAACACGAATATGAAGATTGATCTTGATAAAGAGGGAGTATCAGTAGACCAAACTGAATTGCGTGCTATAATTGGTTCTTTATTATACTTAACAGCTACTCGTCCTGACATAACTTATGTTGTAGGTGTCTGAGCTCGATTTCAGGCGAATCCGAAGCAGAGTCACATGGACTCAACAAAGAAGAGTCTCCGCTATCTCAGAGGAACACCTGACATGGGTTTATGGTATCCAGCTGATGATAATATTGAACTAACTGGTTATTCTGATGCTGAATATGCAGGATGTAGAATTGACCGAAAGTCAACTTCTGAAACATGTCAGTTCCTCGGCAGTAAGCTAATTTCATGGTTCTTAAAGAAACAGCATTCAGTAGCAACGTCAACTACTGAAGGTGAATACATGGCTGCCGGAAGTTGCTGCGCCCAAATCCTTTGGCTGAGACAGCAGCTACGCGACTATGACGTCATTCAGAATGAAGTGCCGATCTTCTACGACAGTACCAGTGCCATTGCAATCACTCAAAATCTTGTACTTCATACGAGATGCAAGCACGTGGACATCAGACACCACTTCATTCGTGACCATGTCGAAAAGAAGGATATCTGGATGGAAAAGATCCATACTGACCATCAAAGGGCTGATATACTGACCAAGCCTCTAGCTGAAGCCAGATTCAAAGAACTTTCAGTAGAGCTAGGTCTGCTGGATCCTACTGACTCCAGTCAGTAAGAGGATTTAGGAGAGGAGCATTCAGTAAGGGGGAATGTTCACTCTCGATCGAGTAAAATCGATGCGTAGAGACTCAGCAACCATCCACACGAGGTATCAGTTGACTACGATGTTTAGCTGACAAGGTTTGCGTATCTCTACTCGGTAGCCTATATATCAATTCTTTGCATTTATGAATCAGATTCAGCATCATATTCAATGCCTTAGGAAATGTCATTTAATTTTTAACGGATCACAGTTAATACATGACATTCTATGTACAAGCATGCTGAACTCTGCCACGCATTAAATGCATGTCGTATCAAGTTACTACTTAGGCTATTTACAACTGGATTTTGACTTAGGCGGCTAATTTGATCATTGCCTATTTTATAAAACCTATTCCTAGCCGTCCATCTCAAAACGCGTTCAAACTGAACCATTGATCTTTAATTGTTTATCTTCTCTAAGATATATATATTCGTTCAAAATCTTTGAAACCGCCATTTCATATCTGCAAATATCTTAAGTACCCGAGATTTTCCGAGATCCTTATTATCTTCTATCTAAACTCTCTTCAAAAACTTCAGAAAATCTTTTGGTAATTCTTCAATAATCATTTAGTATCGTATGCTCTTATCTCTTTTATATACTTTTGTCGATACTGACCTATATTGTGTATGCAAATTATTAAAATGACAGGAAACACGGTTATGACTCCTGCCGATATGCATGAGATCCTCGAGAAGGATCGAGTCTGGTGCGAGCCAGTCATGGAGTTTGATGAGTGTGACCTAGATTTCATGGAGGAGATCTTCTACGCTCTCCGAGAAACCGGCTTGGAAGGATTCTTGTCAAGGAGGCCGACCTTCTTCCTCCCGCGACAAGTAGCAGAGATCTACTCGAATTCTTATTCAGTAGAAGGAGACATCAGAGGGAGTTTCGTCGTCCATACAGTAGGCGATCCCTCTCGCACTGACATGGAAGTGAAGCAGATGTCTTTTCGAGAAGCCCTTCAGAGAAGCTTCAATCTTCCCAACACAGGATTCACAACTGTCGCTTATAAAGATGATCTCATGGACGAATACCTTACTGAGTTCTGTGGGAAGCCAACAGTATTCAGAGCTGCCTTTCCCAAGAACGCAATGCTCCCTCACTACAGAGCATTGGCGTACATAGTGACTCAGTTGCTGACGAGTCAAGCAGGCTCTTTTGACCAAGTGTCAAGGCCCAAGCTGCATCTAATGATGGCCATATATGATCGGGCCAAGATCAACTGGACTGAGTTTTTCCTCAGAGAATTTATGACGCAATCAGCTAAGTTTGATAAGGCATCCAATAGGCTCAGCGTCAAAGGAAAGCTCCTATACGGACTAAAACTCTCAGTCATGATCGAGGACTTCTGCGCATCTGACAAAATTACCTTTGCGGACAAGCAGTACTTCAACGTGAAGAAAGTCAGATTCCAGAACAGGGCAGCAGCCCTTCAACAGATTAGCTCAGGGCCAGCTGCACCTAAGGATGGGACTCAGCAGATCTCAATGCCAAAGAAGAAGAGGTCCCCACCTAAATCCACGCCTAAGGAACCAACCAAGAGGCTGAAGAAGGTCAGCGAGGTTGTGCCTACTGAGACTGAGGTGGAACCAGAGGCCGTCATCACTCAGCCGCCTCTACAGCTGAGAGACGAGCCAGAGTCTTCTGAGAAGACTCAATCAGTAGAGAAGATCGTCTCCACTGAACATGGAGAAACATTGGACCAAGGGGTCCCAGCTGAAGAAGTCCAGGCTGAAGAAGTTCAGACACTGGAAAGCCCCTTGGACGTCCCTCCACTCAGCAGCATCCCATCTGCTGAGAAACAGACATCTCCGATTGAAGTCGATGACTCGAAGACAGCCTCGGAGTCAGAATCTGTCGGGATGGAGGCCTCAGCTCTCAAATCCAAAGCCTCCCGAGAGATTGCTGAAGTAATTCTGGAGATCGCCAGCTACTCAGATCTTGTCCTATTGGCTAGGCAGGCGAGGCTCCACATGTTGATAAGGTTCCAGGAATGGCATAACCTGAAGAGACTAGTCATTCACCATTCCTGCGAACAGCTCCACGAGGTAGAGCTGCTGATAAGGGGGAAGATTGGCTACTCAGAGCCATCTGACCTTGGCACGCTCCAGGATCTGAAGGCGGCCATGCTCGCTTTGCTGAACGACAGACAGCCTGTCTCAGCACCTGGGCCCTCAGATGGGTCTGACCCCGATGGTCAGGACCCACCCCATGATTCAGGTCCTGAGAAGCCTGATGAGGGAACTCAACAGGACAAGGATGCCACTGCATCTACTACTGACCCTCCACTCAGCATCCTTGGTCCTGGGCAGACGGTGGCTGGTACTCCGAAAGCAGCTGATCCTGCTCAGCTCCTTCTCCAATCTGCTTTCGAAGTAGCGCAGTACCCAAAGAGCCGTCGCTCAAAAACAGTGGCCAGGGCATTGAAGAATCAAGGCACCCAAAATCGCCTACTTGCCCGTACCGTCCACAAAACTTGGCGGCAAACCACTGAGGCACAGAGTGCAGAGCTGCAAGGACTCAGAACAGCCATTTCTACATCTCATGTCCCTGACTTCTCCAGCATTCTGACGAATGCCTTAGCTGCGCAGAGAGCTAACTTTGAAGCTCAGCTAAAGACGATTCAGGAAGGCCAGGACAAACTGATGAATGCATACAAGGCCGCTCAAACCGCTCATACTGAATCCGTCACTGCCATCTCTCAAGCCAATGAACTCAGAATAGAAACTATTCAGAAGGCTCTTGAAGACAAGGTAGAGCAGCAGCTGAAAGAGTTCAAGGCTGCGGCTGATCTCTCACACAAGAAATACAACGATCAGCTGATCAATGAGAGAAACGAGCTGCATAAGGCACTGACAAAGCTACATAATAAGCTGGATGATCTATCAACCTCATACAAAAGCCTGAACAAAAAGGTATCTGCTCCGCCCCCAACCCTAACTGTTGATGCCAAAAAGGGGGAAGATTTAATAAAGAAGGGGGAAGGTGTATTTGAAAAAGCAACCAAGGAGCTGACACCGAAATCTCCAAAGAGAGCAAGGTCAGTTGCAGGGGCAACTTCCACTCAGTCATCTGCCCCTACTGGACCAACTAGAACTGGCGAGGCCCAGGGTGTCTCAATGCAATGCAAAGCATCAAGCCGAGATTGGCCCAAGTGGCTAAGGAGCCAAAGAAGTCACAGCTCAGGCTACTCAAACTCCTCTTGACATTATAAAGGAAGTAGCTGAGTATGCTGATGAGGAGGACTCAGAAGAGGAAGAAGCTCCTCTCCCTCCTCCAGTTGCCGGAAAAGGCAAAAGGTACTGAAACTCCCAACCCCTCCCTCCAAGAAGAAAGGACCCGGGAGGTTCATAACCCCGAAGGAGGAGGCTCGAGATAGCCGCGAGATGAGAAGGCGGCTAGGGAGATAGCCGAAGCCGGGCGGCCCAACAAACCTAAGAAGAAGCCTCGTCAAAGGCAAAACTAAGGCTCCAGTGGAGGCAAGAAAACAGGTACTAGGCTGTCTCCTAAAACGCTCAAACTCAACGACGAAGCTGATAAAGATAAGGAGAAGGAGCAGCAGCAACAACAATCAACTGGGCAGCAGGGGACTTCAAAAGAAAAATCATCAACACCTGCTGACTCAGAAGAAGAGCCACCTCACAAGCCCTCCTACACTGCCTCGAAGGCACATGAACAAGAGATGGAAGAAATCTGGGCTCAGTTAGACAGATACTTATACAGAGGTGAAGAGGCCAGGCAAATCGAAGCAGCCAGAGAGAGAATAAGGATGGCAGATCTTGAAGCTCTCAGGCTGAGAACTGAAAAGGAAGCTAGTCAGAGGATCCCTGCAAAGGCTGATATCCCCTATAGATACAGGAGATTCAGGAAACCTACAAATCTGAAGACTCACAGATGGCCTAGAACAGATGAATGGATACCAGTAGAATTCACTCAGAGGTGGGAAGCACTGAAGATCGAGTTCATAAAAAGGAACTATTTCCGGGAGATTCAGTGCGAGAAGCGCAAGTCGGTGGCTTATACTGAATGGATCATGAGAGCGACTTAGATATGTATGCCGTACGCAAAAAGTCGTCAAAGAAAATGTTGAAGTCAGAGTTCCAGACCCCAGAATCCTGCCACCCCCACAGAGACTTGATGGATCCATTCACTATGGAGTAATAGAGAAAGAAGTGAATGACGCTGCTGAAGCCAAATTCCTTGATGAAGAAGACCCAGCGGACTTTGCTGAGATACTGAAGCTGAGAAAAGTCACTTATCGCATGTATAGAGTGCCTCTTCCTGAAACTCAATCTCAAGATTTCAAAGATAGGATTAGGCAGTTCAAATGACTTCTTGCTTCTGTACTCTCTTTGTGTCTTTCTTTCTTGTTTCTAGTCTAGCAGAGATGTAACTGTACTGATGTTTTCTCATATATATAATATATCTCTGTTTGGCTTTGACAATATCTTATTGTCTGAATAGCCGTGTTGGTTTATGCTTAACACTCAGAATCACTGAAGTGATTACTGACTCACACACTCACTGTCTGTTATTTATTGTCAGTTGATTGCTTAGCTAGATTCTGATAGACTTGATAGCATAAGGGGAAAATGTTGTTAAGACAAGGAGAAATTGCTGTTTAGACTCTGTATTTGTTCTGACTTTCTGCCCTGATCCCCTCGGTAGTCTAGGACTTGAAGAACAACTCCACTGATCCTACTTGTAATACTTTGTAAGGAGCTCTGTTTCTGATAAGTCATAGTGTTAGGTTGCTTAATTGATAGTTGTTAGGTTTTGGCATCATCAAATAGGGGGAAAATATTGGGTGATGATTCTATCCTCAGCAGTGTTGATAAATAGTGGGAAATGACTCAGTCTTCTGTGGTATCATACGCTCAGTAGCCTTGTGCTCTGAATAAGTCTGTGAAGATTTGAAGATCCCAAAACCCTATATTGATTGGTGAACCATTACGTTGTAATTTGTTTTGTCTCTGAGGTTTCAGACTCAGCAGACCCTCTGCTCTGGTTCAGGCACTCAGTAGATTATCCGCCTCAGCACCAGAAGTAGAAGACTTAGTGATACTAGACTCAGCAGGAGCGGTATACTGAAAGGAGTCAGTGGAACTGAACTCAGTAGGAGTAGTTCACTAAACTCAGAGCTGATCTTCAGTAGAACCAACTCAGCAGGAGCATGCTACTGAATCAGAGATCAGTCTCAGCAACGGCCAGACAGGCTTCTGACTGTCAGGATCTTTGAAGTCATTTCAGCAGAGTCAATACGAGGAAGAGAGAAGTCAGCTTCAGATCTCCTAGAAGTCTGTTCTGTCTCAACCACCTTCTGAACCTCGGCCAATGACAAGCAGACACGTACTCTATACCTACTAAAGTTGCAAGTCAACAACTTTCCAGAAATGGAGGGAAAGGACACTGCCACCATACTTCAAAAGAGCCGTTAGCTACCCAAAAGAGAGAGACAAGGGATCGTCGTCTCCAACGGATCTATCATAATCTCTTCTCTATAAATAGAGGGATAAATCAAATTTGAAGCTCACGGAAAACACGAAAATAACGAAGAACACACGAGAGAACTCACAGAGCATTCAAACGAGCAAATTCGAAAAAGCCTTAGTCTTCCGCAAGAAGTTCGAATAATCTATCTCCGGCGAAAGACTACATTCCAGCTCTTAGGGAACCAAGCTGAACTGATTAATACAACCTCTAGTATCCAAACGACGATACACGAACCCAAAGCTATATTCAGCTGTTCGTCGTTCTAGAAGCCACATCCTTGTTCCCTATCCCTCTAACCTAAGCTCAATAGAATATATTCATAGCTTAGACAAATGAGTTCACCTTTGAACTGATCCTTATTGTAAAGGACTCCTTCACAGTTGGAGAGTTTTTCAAACATTCAGTTTGATAACCGTGTAAACTAAGACTTGCTCAGTATAAATCTCAAGACCAGTGTTTGTCCAGCGTACAAACCAACTGAGACTATCTCAGTATAATAAATAGTTTCTTGATCTTTCGGGACAGTGGACGTAGGATTCTTGTGTCCGAACCACTTTAAAAATCTCTGTGTCTTGTGTTCTGTCCTTAACTGTTGCATTGATTTACTGTTCATACTGAAAACATCTTTTAAATCATTCAACTGAGTTTCAGAAAACTTAACAGACTGCACTAATCAACTGAAACTGTTTTGATAAAAATGTTTTTCCCACTCAACTGAATTTGGGCCTACACTATTCCGCACCACTGAACTCTCTTTGTAAGATACTGAATGCTGACTCTCAGTCAGCTAGCAGATCTTAGTAGAGTTAGTCACTCTGCCACACGATTCAGAACAACTTATTTGGTCTGCTGAACTTGTTCATTACGACATCATCCTGAAAAGGATTGTTCGTGTTTAAGTTGAGAAAATCGGTTTTCAGGTGTATTCACCCCCCCCCTCTACACCTGAACGTACTCTCGGGACCAACAAGAAATAAGAGAATATTATTCATCGTTGCTACTTTTTATGCGAACGAGCAAATATTCCCACTCCCTTATTGTGGTGGCCTTAGATTTTGTTTCCTCAACTCAAATATTTGCTCGTCTCGATTTTGGTTGAGTGAGTCATAGAGCTCCAACGTCCAAGTCTCGATACACAATCGGACTACTACCCAATGGGAGGCGGCCAACACCGGGAAAATGACCTATAATTTGCTCAAATTAGTGCTTAATAAATATTTTTTAACTGATGAACTGGAAATGATAAAATAGTTTAACTAACGAATTTCGCAGTGAACCACGACATCTTCGAGACGTCAATTCCCTGATCCGCTCCAAACACGGCCTCGAGCAAACCCGGATTAGGGATCCAACCTTCGTAATTAACATCAAACCGTTCATGAAACTCGTTATCGGGTTCATAGATTTTTGAATTCCAAGCGTTCGCTAGCGCCGTCTATAAAAAAACAAGCACATTGTCAGAAGAATTATAGTTAAAAAACAAACACATTCAAATAACTATACTTACAAAAACTATCGAGTTTGCTATGATGGTGTAGAATGAATCAACAGTGGCCAACACGTCATGGTCTTTGTCCTGAAGCCTCTGCAGAGGTAGGATACGTAAATATCAATCATCGTTTGTCCCATGTCATACCCTGTATCGAGGATATTCTTGGAGAATCTGTGCGAAAGCTCATGCTGGGAAATCGTAACCTTTGCAGAAGCACCAGTGAGCATGAACGCCTCAAAATTCCGCCTCAATACATCACTGGCATCAAGCATATATGGAGCTCCGGCAGGATTGTATCGTGACTCACTAAGGGCTACAGATATAATGTATTAATAAAATAGTAGAAAATACAAAATTTTAAATCATGTTTGTACCTCAGTGCTTTGTTCAATTCTCTGCTCCGGAGGTTGGGTTTCATACAATCGTTGTACATGCTCCGTATCAAAAAAAGTCTAAAACGGTCGACTCATGTGGCTACATTTATGACAAACATGCATAGTCAAACGAAAAAATACAAGTTCAATTTTAATAATTACCCAACAAAATTAAAATACATGTACAGGCGGTGGGTCGCATGAAGCAGAACAAGGGAGTGTCCCGAGAAACTTCTCTCTCCTCATACACGCTATGACGCCCCTGATCAATGCCCCGAGAAACCCTTCGAGTAGCCGCATCCCAAGGATCTGCATCGAGATTCACTGTGTATTCCACATCTTCCTGTGATTGTCCTTCATCTTCATCCCACCTCGGCCACTGATGTACAGTAACCATCCTCCCCCGCGGTCCAGATGTTTTCTCGTCCGAATGGTAACCACTGTACTCTATGTCCCACGACTGCAAACTCGTGGAACTGGATCCTCTGCCCTTACCATTGCCCTTGTCGTGTCTAAACACATTTCGCAAAGAACTTCCCTACTTTTTTTGAAAAAGCGATCCTCGCGCTCGTTCCACCGCGCATCCACTTTCTTCAACAAATCATCCTCGCGCTGGTCGAACCGTTCATTTATAGTCCGGATCATTCGTTCATATGTAGGTACAGAGTAATCTTCATCCCCATGATGCCCGAATAACTCCGGTTTCTTCCGTGATTTTTTCTTTTGTCTTTGCCGGCGCCGGAGCCCGTACATTGCCATCCTCATCAAATCGCCTCGGCTGTACGGGGGTCGTTGTGGGAAATGATACACCGACCCGATTATCTCTATTTATCCTTCTCCAGTATTCCGTTAGCTGCTCCTTGACAGTAGGCATGAGAGTCTCATGGGGAGGTGTACGCATGCATACCGTTCCAAAAATTTTAATCACAAGTTATAATACACTCTTATAATTCTAAATTTTTTAATAAATATTTATAAATGTTATTTACCGGTGATGCGAAGAAACTGATCCACTCCGTATTTGGTGGCGTCATAAATATCCACTTAATACAACAGGGCATACCTCCATCATTCACAAGGCGGACACACAGCGGGCCAACTGGTATCGCCTCGTATGCCCAAATCTACAATACGATTAAAGATCATGACAAATATAAATTTGTCGATAAATAAGAAATTGAAACAATTAAATATCGATTCGTACTCGAAGGGCCCAAACATGCCCATACATATTATATTTCGATTTCACTACATCCACTCGCTTGCCGCAAAGCTCATGTAGTGGAGGAGTGCATTGTACGTGTAGGATCCCCATGGAAAATCGTTCCACGCGTCTAAATCATCTGTCAGGACCTACATCCACGCCTCAATCTTCTTCATCTCGGCAGGTGCGAAGAAAAAACACATTAATGCCAATACATTGGTCACCAGAGAGGTCACCGAGCTTATCATTTTTTCACATGTTCAGCAAATCGCCTCCTGTTACTGCCCTCCCTTCTGTCAATCTCATGTATACTCCGGACTCTACGGGCTCGCGAGTTGCCTTCGGATCAAAAGAAGAGGCTCTGAAAAATAATCCAGTCACGAGTGCATACTCCAACTGCGATAATCTAAGCTTTCGTCCGGATATGTGAAAACGAACCTCCACGGGCGGTGCCTGCACCTCATAGCACATGAGCTGATGCAAGGCCAAGACGAAATTTTTTCCCTTCCTCCAGCTCAGCATATGCCCAAACTGTCTGTTTCTAAACCGCTGAACTAAGTTATTACCCCCGATCTCGAAAGAGTATTCTTAATCATTTCAGGTAAACTGTATCTCCAATATGTAGTGACTTTAGTGGTTTTTCTCTAACCAGTAGTCGGATATAATCGGGTTGCAGGTTGTACAAAAATAGAATTAATTAGTTAAGACGGCCGAGCCGAAGGGCTCCAAAAAAATAACTGATTAAATTAGTAAACTGGGTTGTTTGAGGGCCGAAGGTGGGGCCGAGAGGAAGGCTGAAGACGGGGACATATGGAGTATACTCTCCTTCGGCCCGACATCAGCCGCGATTGCAAAGATTTTCCTTCGACCCTCCATCGGTCCCGGTTGCATATATCACCAATTATCTAATTCAGACCGAATAAATCACAAATTCACCATAGAATCTCAATTAATATAGTCTATAAACTCATGTAATCTAAGTCTGACTGGCAATTCGACACAATTCACACGGTTTTCATCTCCAAAAAAATATAAACTCAATTTTGAAGAACAATTTTCGAAATTCATCATGATTTGGACATATGAATCTCAATTTTAACATGAATTTGCCACAACTTAAGTTCAATTCAATTAAAATTTACAGAAATTATTGTAGAAAATACATGTTCATCGCCGGAAGACATGGCGGCAATGTTGGCGGTGGAAACTTGTCGGCAGTGACTAGACGTTGTTCGGCGCTACTCGGCGGTCCTCGGCAGTCGTTCGTCGGCGTCCTCGGCGGCAGTACAGTTTTGTCATGGTTGTTGTGAACTTCGGCCCTCAGATCTAACTCATCTCTCTCGGCCAAAATAATTGGGGCCGTTACAAAATTTGAACAATAATTGGGGGCCGATGGGAGGGCCGTAGGAGGGCCAATGGCCATCGGCCTTCGCTTTTTACGTCGGCCCTCCATCGACCCTTTTGACATCCTTGTCCTACATGATTGGTTGCAGAGACTCAAATAAGACAAAATGATTATATATGTATTTTTGAATAGTATAAGGCTAGATTTATGTTTTTTTTACTCATTTTTGCTAACAGTGCATATTTCAACTAATAAATATGTAAAAGAAATTGAAAAAAAAGGAAAAAAAAGGTGGGGTGGGTAAGTATTGTACAACAATTATGTTGATGGAGCAGAAGAGACAGCAGAAGCGATGATGGGTGTTAGTGAGAGTTGTGATGGGATTGTGCGTTTTGCCCCTTTTCCATGACACTTCCTTGTCCATCTCCATTCCCGCAATCCATAACCTTTTGACCCACTCTTCTTATTTTCTCTTTCTTTTTTAAACTAAATAAATATTTTGGTTCAATTTTTTGATATTGTATGGTGTAAATGGCTCATGTTTCTTTTATACTCTTTCCGTACATTATAAATGACTCATTTTTTAATTAATATATTTTATTGAAAGTTGTTCATTCTAGAAAATCAAATATTAATGTGTCAACATAATTTAACTATAAAAAATGAAACAATATAGACTACAAACAAAATTTTCTTAACTTTTGTGTCAAAAAGGAGCGAGCTACTTATAATAAAATGAAGGGAGTATGATTTATACCTATAAAAAAAAGGAGTATGATTTATTCAATAATTTTAGCTTATGATTGATGGTTTGAGGTCCAACGTGTACTTTCGTGAATTGGTGAAAATTATTAAGATGGTGTATGAGGGAATTGATTTGATAAACAAAGTTAGCGTTTCTTCTAAATACTTGCGAGAAATGTTTATATGTATGATTGAGAATTAATATTTGCTTTTGAAAAAAAAAGATGTAAAATATAATGGGAGGATTTTTACTAAATGATGAAACTGAGATTTAAGATTCTCAAACAAAACCCATTTCTATAATTTACAGTATTCACTATAACAATAATTAAGGTCGAAAAATTCATACAACATATCACCCCACAAAAATAAAGGTACTTTTTATTTCTAAAAAAGTGACCTTTCCGGTCTAATAATGAAAAAAATTGTTTCAACTATCCTATGCACTTCAATTAGTTTTATCTTTACCCTAAATTTTGTCAATTTGATGTTGGACTTGACTAAATATGTGTGACAGGTCTTGATTTAAACTTGTGACATCTAATAAAAAAAATAACTTACTCTAGTAGTGCTAGTACCAAGTAATTTTCAAGGGTACAATTGCACTTTTTGACCATATTACAAGTTGATCACTGGTTTCTTTTTCTGATGCAAGAAGTAATTGATGTTCAGTAATAACGTTGCACTCAAAAGTCAATATATTCATGATTTCTTAGCAAATTCGCACATTTCGTCGAGTCAATGAGATATGGTTAGGACCTTAATATACAAGTCAAATCTTATTTAATACTACTATGACGTGCAAGATTAAATAAAGTTTACACATCACCAATTATATCTCATTGTTTCATTTGTTCCAAATTTACGTAATTATCAATGTCCATGATTCATACACCCAAATTATAGTATTATATTATTATACAATAAGGGGAGCGGATTATATATTTGTCTAGTTTTTCTGTATCAAATTTGTGTCAATCAATTAAATGATGGCATGTCTTCTCATTTAACAATTATGTATCTTAATTGTGATTTATAAATCCTAAAGACCATAACTATTTTAGGTATTTTAAATTAATTAAAACATATTGATGACAAAAACTAAACACGAATAAATCGAACCGCAAACCTCATTTCATAACAAGAATATGAATACAGTTAAACCTCGGCAAAGTAATGTTTGATGAAGTAATAATCTCGCTTAGATAATAATTTTTTTCGGTTCCATCTTGGCTAGTGTACTAAAGTAATAATTTTGCTAAATGCATTAAGTAATAAAAAAAAAAGTTTAAATACTTAAGGTCCCAATAAAAATATAAGATAATAATTACTGATTTCAGAAAATATATATAAATAATTATAATACTACAGTAGTACAATAATCATTTATTATGAATATAGCTTCCATAATTATTGTTTTTTCTTCCCACCTAAACCAAAATTGTCATCATTAACTTCCTGTAAAGTATAGACAATTTCTGAATATTTTGCTCATGTTGTAGCAAATAATTATTTAGTGTGGTTATTGCTCGAATAAACCTTTTAATGATACAATTAGAATAAATATACTATCATCTCGTTTAGGATCATCATCTTCATCATCATTACCGTTCATAAGTGTTTCAATTATTTCTTCACTCATCAGTAATTCTATTAGTTGTATCATTCTCGATAGCTAAAAGATCTTGAACATTAATAGCATTTATGTAGCATAAATTAGAGATAACATTACCTAATGTTTGAAATCTTTATCTAATTCAAGGACTTTGATTTCAGTAGATCATTTTATGTTGAACGAATCTAGCAATGCTGAAAATATATTTCTATGATTATTTTAATATAAGCAAAAATAGACTTTTCTTTTATTTTTTATGTATATGAGTTTTGTTCTTTTATAAAAATATTGAGTTTTTCTAAAACTGAATAATTTGACTTATTTTATAATTAATGCATATTCAATGTACATTTTTAACATGATTTAATTAAAGCAAATACTATTTATTTTTTATTTTTTACTGTTTATATGAATTAAGTTCTTAAAAAAATTATGTTTAATATACACATTTTACTTATTTTATATCGTAAAATTTTCTCTAAAGTAATAAATATTCATTTATCGATAAATGAATCTAAATGAATATTTTTTTTCCGATTAAAAATATATTACGTTGAAGATGTTTAATTTTATATGATGTATCAAAAGAACATTAATAAAAAATAAAATCCGAGATCCGTTTAGAATTAAGGTTAATCTAAATGTCGGAATGTGACGAACACCAAATAGACCAAACAATTACTCACCTTAAACAGTTTCACTTTCATAGGGAGTTGCAAAGTTAAAAAAAACGCACACACATTGAGATAACAAAATCCAACCAATCCCAATTGGATTTGGATCATCAAAAAGTAGAAAAGCCCTTCCAACTTTCGTCCGAGTCAAAATCCGCAATTATTACATTCAATTCCAACTAATAACCAATTAAATTTTGAAATAAAGCAACCCAATATCCGAGCTAGATTACACCACTCTGCATAATCTCCATTCTTAGATTATACCCACATTAATTGATTATGTAATATAAACATTAATATCGAATTACATTGAATTTCCCCTCTCCCTCTCTCAAAACCCTACTTTAACTTTCAATTCCACCTCTTCATATTATTTTATTACAATAATAATATTATTATACACATATTAAACCTCGATAAAGTAATATTCGATAAAGTAATAATCTCGCTAAGATAATAATTTCTTCCGGTCCCGATATGGGTCAATGCACTAAAATAATATTTGATAAAGTAATAACCTCGTTAAATGAATATTTTTTTCTCGGTCCCAAAGTTATTACTTTATCGAGGTTTAACTGCAATTCTAATCTTATTCATTTCTGCCTCTATTTATTCCCAGTCGAAAACCTCAAAAAAATAATACTAATAACCATCCTCCATTGGAAACTGCACACACATACACAAGTTAGATATAATCTGAAACAAAGAGACAAACTGCTCAGATTCGACCCATCTCTCCCTCCCTCTCTATCTCAATATAGATATATGTGTGTGTTTCCAGTTGATGATCAGCTGTGCAGCAGCAGCCCACCCTCGTGCATTAAGGGCTCTCTCTCTCTCTCTCTCGATGAAGATTCCGATATAAGTCCAAGCATGTGCTTCTTTCAATGTTCTCTTTGCATGAGTATGAGTAGAGAACAAGTATTCTAAGGTATGGGTATCCTCCTCCCTTTCACTTTTTATTTAACTCCATTTCCGGTTTTGTTTATAGTTTTGCAGGCGATTCTTGTTGCGGTTTTGTCTTCTTTTTTTTATATTTCTTTCTTTTTCAATATCAAAATAATTGTATTATTAATATTGAGAGAAATTGCTTATTTAATGCTTATAATTATTACAGGAGTAGGAAAGAGGATTTCTATAAGAGGGGATGTTGTGTTAGCAGCAGCTTCATCTCTGAAAGAAAGAAAGAAAGAAGAAAAGCTTCATTCTCTGCAATCATGGCTTCATCAAACAGACACTGGCCTAGCATGTTCAAATCCAAGCCCTGCAACAACCAATGGCAGCATGACATCAACTCCTCCCTAATCTCACCCACCACTTGCAACAACAGATCAACCCCTTACGCACCAAATGGTAGTGTACATGTATAAATTTCACAAATTTAATTTTTCATATTTTTTTAATTAATTTATTAATCAAATGTTAGGGCACGGATGTGAGGAGAGAACCCCGGAGCCGAAGCCGCGGTGGAACCCGAGGCCGGAGCAAATCCGGATCCTGGAAGCCATCTTCAACTCGGGGATGGTGAATCCGCCCCGGGATGAGATAAGGAAAATTAGGGCTCAGCTGCAGGAGTACGGACAAGTCGGCGACGCCAACGTCTTCTACTGGTTTCAGAACCGGAAATCGAGGAGCAAGCACAAGCAGCGACAGCTACACAACTCTAAGGCTAACAACCACCACCCACCCACCGCTCCATCTCCGTCCTCCTCCTCCGACAAATCCTCAAGCGAGAAATCGCTCTCCGTCGGCCCCACCGCCGTGATTGACTTGCTCAACTCGCCTACTGCTTCGGTGAATCAGCCGTTCTTCCATGCTGCTAACGACTTCTTGACGGAACCCTTCTTTTTTCCGGGAGGATCGAATTCTTCGAGTTTGAGTCAAGAGTTTTGCTTCCCTTTAGCTGATCAGAATCCGAGCTTCTTGCTTAGTGAGTTGATGCTGATGAGCAATTGCCCTTCGACGAAGGATGAGGAGGAGAAGATGAAGCTGTTGTTATATGCGGAAGCAATGGCGGCAACTGCAAACCCTCCTACTCAGACTGTTGTTCCTCCTTCTTACTGCGTCCCTTCTCCTAACACCGATCATCATCTTCTTCAAGGTATTTTCTTCAGTTTCTATAATTAGGGTTTTAATTAATTAAAAGTAGTCAAAGATGTGTGAGTCTCATTATATATATATATATATATACCTCCAAAATGCGAGCAAACTCAAGTCATTCATGGAAGTGACAAACTATATTAAACACTCTTTTTGGCATTAATTTGATGAATTTTGGTGGACAATTATGTCCCATTTGGAAAGAAGACAAGGATAGATTTGTCTTTAACCCCGCAAATGTTGTTCCGCTGTCGCTGGGAACGTATGCATGGATTGACTTGTAGTAGCATTTGCTTCTCCCACACACTAATGAAATTGAATGATGATGATGAGTTGATGTGTGATGGTGCAGGTGTGGGCGAGTCCGGGCCCACCAAATCAACGGTGTTCATCAACGATGCGTGCTTCGAGGTGGGCGTTGGGCCGTTCAATGTGCGCGAGGCATTTGGCGATGACGCGGTCCTCATCCAGTCGTCCGGCCACCCGGTTCTCACCAACGAGTGGGGCGTGACGCTGCACCCACTCCAGCACGGCTCCTTTTACTACCTTCTCCGCCCCTTCACGCCTTCACCCCATGAAAGGACAATGCATTTGGTAACTCATTTTTAACCTAGGATTCTTTGTAAGTGTAATTTCATGCACAGTAGATAATTTTATTACATAGCATGCATGTTATAATCTTTGTTTTTTTACTGTTTTTGGACAGAGAAGTAGTACTATGTTTCATAGTCTTTATTACTAATATTATTCTTATTTTAATGTGTGAAGGACTAATGATGTTCATGTTTTGGAACAGATTTAGGAGAGAAGGGTGGTGCAGTGCAGAAGGGGGTAGACGAGAATTTCTAGTTTCGTAAGGTTTTATCATTTTTCTTCATAATGGGAAGTACTGGTGACAAACGTTGGGTGATCACAATCTCTACATAATTGAAAACTGTAGCTATTTGCTGTTCTGTTTTTCTCTTCTTCATCACTAAGTATTATGTACTTGTTATGTCTTTTCAAATCAAAGTAAGGACAATGTTTTAGTACTTTGTATTTGTCAAGGTGTTGTTGAAGAATGTCTTTGAGATCATGAATGGATAAAAATATTTTATATAAATTTAGAGTCAAAAAAGGCCTCCTAGTCCTAATCCAACTGTCTGTATCAATAGTAATTCTACTGTTTTTGGACATGCAGTGTGTTGTCATTCAAATCAAGAATCCTACGATCGGCTTTTAGTTTCTTGCAACAGTTACCATTGTCTTATTATACCAATTGTTTTTTAACTTTGTTTTGGTGATAATAATTCCTAACCCTAATAGAAGAAACTATTGATATTAGAAAGTCAATTATATAACTAATTATGAATTTGGTTTTTTTTTTCAAAGAAATTATCTTTAAGAGCAGATTATAAGTGCAAAAGTGTGTTTGGGTGGAGTGGAGTAAATAGGGGTGGAGTGGTGCAGAATGATTACGTGCAATGTTGTCATGAGAACAGTCACATATACGTAGGCATAAATTTTGTTTGATTGATTTGAGTTTGATTCATCAATGAGAACTGCGTAAATTCCTTTTATCTTTCTTCTACGTCAGTTGCAGTTGTGGGGTTGTATCAGATAAATACGTGGATAATAACTATAAATAAATATTCACAGCTACCTGAATTTGTATATTAATATTGATGTATCACCCAATTTAACATCTTTTAAATTCACCCTAGTACTAATATGTACATGCATTGTATATACTTAGAAAACAAACATATAGAACCCCACCACCAATATCTTTAGGGGCAAAAGTTACTCATGCCGTTGTGCGATACGCTCTTCGGAAAACCACTGTAAATTTCCCTCACCATACAGTCTTGTATCATCCAAACTCTAGTCACACCAAGGTCCATGGATCTTTCGTATGGTAGTTTAAATTACAGACTTTTTCTTAAATACTTAATTCCGGTTGAAATGATGATTGGTTCTCTTATAATTGGCCTAATTCTTTTGGAGATGAATTTTAAGAAACTTCACTTTAGTTGTTTAAACTGTGTCGTCCACTACTTTATTAACAACACTAACCACATGTTAAATTATTTAGACTTGTTTTAATTCAAGAGACAAAACTTGACTGATCTAATTTTGTAATAAATTTTAATCATTTTTTTCAGTTTTTTAATCCTTTCAATAGAATATTTTTGGGCTGCTAAAACGAAAGTATTAATAAGTGAGGTGTTTGAGACATTGCCGCCAATGAACCAAAAATGAAATTGTGGGAATCTCGAACAAGGAAAACAAATAAAACCCCCAAAGTACATGCGACTTGCAAAAACAAACTAGGAACGAAAATTTCAAAATAGATTACTGACCTCAAAACTTAAGTTCCAAATTTTTAAGTTCAAATCAAATTCAAATTTCCCACCCATACATAGGGCAATCCTATAAATACTAAAAGTTCTCCAACAAGTTGAAACTACAAATCATCATAATGGTGGGCAAAAAAAAATTAACTAATGATGAGAGAAATGCAATAGTTCAATGGTTACTTCAAAACTCCAAGAACGGGAAGCCATTGCTAGGCAAGATGCAGGAAGCTCAGGTGAAGTCAATCAGGCGTCTTTGGGCTGCAGCAAAAGAGCAACAATCCAACGGTGAAGCCATATATTTAAAGAAAAGAAAGCCAAATGCACCTGGAAGAAAAAGAGTCATAATTGATTTGGAATTGATCCAAAGCTTGGATCCGTGAAAGAGAACAACAATCGAAGCATTGTAAATGAAATAAATTACGGTCGGACAACCGTGTGGAAGTGGGTGAAAAAAGGTTCGATCAAAGCTCACACTAGTGCCATTATGCCTCACTTAACTATTCCTAGCAAATTGTTAAGGTTGAGATTTTCTATGGAAGCCCTAGAGTTCGATAGGATACTAAAAACTTTGAAATTCAAAAGCATGCATAACACCGTGCACATTGACGAGAAGTGATTCTACATTATAAGAACCTCCAACCGATACTATCTTACGTCGGGAGAGGCTGAGCCACATAGGACATGTAAAAATAAAAAATTCATCATGAAAGTGATGTTTATGTGTGCGGTTTGCAGACCAATCTTTGATGCTAATGGGTGTGTGGTTTTTTATGGGAAAATAGGGATTTTCCCATTCACACAACTTGTAGCGCCCAAAGAACTAGTCGCAACAGCCGGTCCGACACGCTTGAGACCAAACCGATCCCTTCTATAACTAAAGATGTCATAAAAGAATGCTTGATAAATCAGGTATGGACATGTAGTACTCATTCATGTATGAATTGCAATAGTCATTTGTTTGCATTTGAAATAGCTTCATTGGAGTAAATGCATGGAATGTAGTAGATGTTGAAGCTAAATGCGAGAAAAGTTCCGGTTTTCTCGATATATGGGAATGAATGATCCGAATAACTAAATGTATCCAACAAGTTCTCGATTTTTCCTATTACCTAGCATCTTTCTCGAAAAATCTATTCCATTAATTAGTAACACTGATCAAATAGAAGATTTCAATTTCAAATAGTAGAGAAAGTGTATGTATTTTATTTCAGTATTCTATGAATAACTTGTTTGATAAATAATATATATGTTCTCCCAACCATAAGGTCCAAGTGGCCTTCATGTGCAAGCCGCCTTATCTTTATACAACAAGAAAATGCGCCTCCACATCTTAAGGACACAGATTTGGACTTTAGGGCAGCTACAATTCTAGATGGTTTTGATATTCACCTGGTTCATCAACCACCAAATTCTCCAGACACGAATGTAAATGATTTGGGTTGGTTTAGGTCAATTCAAAGCCTACAAGTACTGAAAGGAACCAAAAACTGTAGAAGAAGTTGTTGATGCAGTTTTGACATCATTTGTAGAATTATTTCCTATGAATCTAAATAAAGTTTTTATGACATTACAAGGTTGTATGATGGAGATCATGCGAGTGAAAGAGTAGAGCTGTTACAAAATACCACACATGTCAAAAGATGCCATATTTAGAAAAGATGCACTACCAAAAAACTTAGAAGTGCATGCTATTTTGGTTAGGGAATGCATTGAATACTTGATTGAGAATGGGCTAATAGCAAAAACTGAGTTCCTACAATCTAGACTAGGACTACTCACATAACATACACATATATAGAATAGAGAGAGAGAGAGAGAGAGAGAGAGTGTGTGTGCATCCGGTGCGATCAATATCAAGATTTCATCTTCATATTGCATTTCATGTAGATTAATGTTTATTTGGAAGCTACAAAATGTAGTAACAAACTCTCATATGGATGAAACTTAAAACTTGTAAACATCAACTACAAAGTCACTTATTCATAATCCTCCATCCTTACAACTTGAATGGAAGTAAGCATCATCCATCCATCCATCCACAATACCATCATCATAACAAGACCTAACTTATTCCTCACTACTTACAACAAAGAACATGGAAGGGAGTAAGTCTTCCTTTTGCAACACAGATCCAGTAGAAAACACCTGCAACCCGGCAAGGGGGAGGTTAAAACACAGAGAGTTGAGATTACCAAGTAGTGAAAGTGAATGCAAGATAATTCTACTATCAAATTATGCAACTTCAATCACCTCTCCAGCCTAGTGCTACATAACCAAACAATTCGATTCATTTCCAAGCAAATTTTAGCTGCTGCCACATCTTTACATGTGCAAAGTTTTGACTCCCTTTCAACATAAATAACCTAATTTTGCCGTGTGGGTTGCAACTGAATTCTATACAGAATACATACAGGAAATAAGGCAAGGAGCCACGCCTGGGATTGATAACGAATGCAAAATTGCAGAGGAACAGAACAGAGCAACGCATTTGAGAAGTAATTAAATTCGACGAATTACATGGATTCAATCAGCGAGGTTGATGGGCAGCTTTATCTTTATCAGCAGCATCAGCAGCAGCGGGCGGAGAAGAGGCCTCCCGATGAGTATTATCAGATTGAAACGAAGGAAGTGGATTGGAGCCTTTGATGATCCAACCTAGGGCGAAAAAAGTCGCGCCGGCGAGAATAGCGGAGCCCCAGGCTTGAGAGTACCACCTGCTGTACTGTCGTAAAGCGTAGCGCCATTGATCTCTGAGCGTAGCGGCGTCCGGATTCACCGTCTCCGGAGGGTTGCGATAGTGGGGGATATGAGGTGGCTCTACCCATCCGGAGGGTTTCTGAACGGGGATTTTGGGTGGGTCGGGTTTCCGATCGGGGATTTGAGGGTCGCTCATAATTTTAACCGACAACGAGTGTTTCCCAGACCCTAACGATTACTATTTACTATAACCAAATACACCTCCTCTTCGCCGCCACGTCTAGCTTCGATTTGCCGGTGTGTGGCTGCTCAAATTTATTCTTTACTTTTTTATTTACGTATTAATATTTTGTTATGCAAATTGTATTTTCTAGTAATTACCATTTCCCTAAAAAATAATATTGTAATTTTTTCGAGCAATTATTGGAATTTTCCGATAGATAAATGAAAATTAAACGAAGCAACATAACAAGAATTCGAGATGGATGAGTTATGAATAAGTATAACATTAGTAATAAAGTGTAGCACCAATTTCACGTGTTTAGCAAAGATGATTACATGTCTGAAGACATCAAATGTAGCAATGGAAGTTGAAACGAAACTGGGCTGAGATTGTTAACAGAAAGAAAAGAAAAGAGCAGAATAGATATGGCAAACAAAGGTAAAAATCATTTGCGAGCTTCCACCTTCTTTTGTTCTTTGGCTGCACAAACCAAAATCAAAAAACTAAAGAGGATCAGGTGGGGAAGAATTAGATGTTTTGGGTTGTAGTAACAAGTTACCGGCTTTCTCCTCATCGCGTTTCTTAGCAGCTTCTGCTCTTTGCTGTCGTATAAGAGCCAACCGCTCTGTGTATTTGAAAAGAACAAGATATCAAAAGTTGTCTAGACATTGGAAAGGAATATATATATGTATAATATACCTAAATCCTTCTTTGCTTGATCGGTCTTCCCTTGTTCTTGCAGCCTCATGTATCTTTCATGAGCTTTCTGCTTCTCAATCTCCTCCCTGAAACAAAAGAAAAACAACAGATGCAATTCAAAAGAGAACCACGACCAGTAAATGTTCAATAAGCATTGGGAGGAGGACCACAAAATAAACAGATACTTCTGAAATACCAAATCATGACAACTGACAAGACAGTTTTTGAGATCTTATATAAATACTAAATACTACTCAATGAACAAAATTAAGTACACACAAACCTTTCACGCCTTGAAAGCTCTGTTGTTTTCTCTAGCTGCAGAAAAGCAAAGCAAAACCAATTTTGGAATCGACTGGGGAAGTAACAAAACCACAAGGAAAAAATAAAAGAAATAGCTTGCTTTGGAGGAGTAACTTACATCAACATCACGTGCTTTCAAGTTCTTTGGCTTCACCAGGTTAGGATTATCAATCTGAATAACCCCCTGGGTGCCTTTCATTTTCTGTTAGCAGCATTTACCAGAGATGAGGAGAATATATGTGCTTGTCAACCATTTATTGAAAATTTAAAATGCTTGAACACATAATGGTGTACAAGAAATGAGAGGCACCAATATACTCACTTCAGGTTCGTCGTCAGATTCCTCTTCTGACTCTATTTCAGATGTCTCCTCTTCGGCCTCAGCTTCTACCTGGCAACAAATAACACTTAACATAGAAGTAGAAAATATTGAAGCTCTTACTATAATGACAAATTTATCAGGAACTAGTATCCAAGTTACGACGCAATGGCAACCAGCCAACTCAAAATATATTATTACCAAATAATTCAGTAAGGCAACAAATTGGAGCCATTTACCAGCTCCACTACACATTAATATGTACTGACATCAACCTAAATATCTATAAAAATATTGATTAACTCATTAGAAACTTAGTCTTGAAAAAGCACCAAAACAAACCAACTAGAGCCACCTTACCAGCTCGATCACCACCATTATGCACATATTATTTGAAAAATGTACAAATTTGCTGGTTAACTAGAAGTAACTCACTGAACTCTACACCATGCTCCACTGCAAGACTTTATAAAACCCCATTTCCTAAAGCTTTATATATATCACCAACATACTTGGGAAAAACAGAAGATGCAGTACCTTTTTGAAAGTGCGAGGACGAGCAGAGCTTCCAGCAACTGAATAATTGAACAAAACAAGAATAAGGAACTGGTAAGATTTTAGTTGACCCACGAAAGCAATACAAGGAAGAGAAAGTAATTATAACCCCCACTCCCATCTCTCTCTCTCTATCATATATATATATATTTACATATATGCATATACTGATATACATACTCCTGGCTCTTATGACTTCCAGTAACTGAACCAAACAATCTAAAAATAAATAATAAAGGTGATTTCGCGGGTCAAATAAACCTGTATTCATTACTATCATGTTCGTGTATGGCAGTGACGGTCAAATAAAGGTGGAATAACAAAGCAACTGGGTAGAATTGTTTCTCTGAGAATGATGTCTAATGCATTTGTATGATTTGGGTCAACATGACGAGCATTTAGGGGAGACATAATATATGGTACGAAAAGTATCTACGTCAGACCAAATGAGTACACTTGTGAACGTAGCAATCTGCTCAAAATATATGTAAATATAAATATACTTATACAGAAATTTCCCGAGATAACACAATAGGTCTGAAGTCCAAGTGAGAACAGATCCAAGAACTAAGTTGCAGATGTCTAGTTTAGAAAGGCTGAGCTGAGGGTTCTTGGAGTAGTACTGTGCCATGACTGAACCTAGCTGGATACCAGAATGATAACATTGTGTTTGTGAAGGCAATTACTAGATTTACGCTACCGAGTCTGAAGGATGATGATCAATATAAATATATTTATAGGTACAAGTCCACAATAATAGAGTGCTTCAAGTTCAAGAAACCAGCATCGTTAAATCTCCACTCAAACGTGAATAAGCAAACTAGATGATAGACTTAGATTAGATTAGCTCATTGTCCGGATGGCTTTTAATCTGATTTGGCACCAGTTGGAAGTTTGTTACATATGCTAAGTCCCAAATGAAAATTACAGCGTTCAACTGCTGTGGCCTGTGGGTCTTTTATTTTTTACTTTAAAAGACCTTCAGTCTGTCTCAGAAGTACTCAGTTAGATATGCAACAATAAAATGGCAACTAAGTTTGTTCAATATCATTCCTATATTTCCTCTGCATATCATCAAAGGTTGATGAAGTTTAACCAATGGTCAATTCTAAACACTCAAAATTCACCCGATAAAATGCGAAGAAAAGGAGAACGTTTTCAGAATTAACCACAACATGCCATGAATTACCAATTGTGGAATAAAAGACTACGATTTATAACTTTAATCCTTCAAATCGTATTCGAACAAAACAACGCAATGCCTCGCTCCAACGCGAAATCTTATTTCCCGACGGCCTGGGGAGACTGGGGCACTAAACGTCATTGAAAACCAAGCTAACCTATCATCACAGCCAAGCAACTTAAAATCCTACAGAAAATTCACTGGCAATTCCCAGAAAAAAAAATGGAGACTTCCGAGTAAAAGTTTAATCTTATATATAGATTAATCGCCGGACAGAAAGCTTACTCATCTCCTCGGGGGTGGAGAAATGGCGGCGGCCGGTGGGCTTGCCCTTGAACTTCCCTCTTCCCATTTTGGATCGGTCGCTCTCTTCTGGTTAAGATTTGAAAAAGGGGCAATGGTCTGTTGAGTACAATAAAAAAGCAGATTCGATTAGTTTGTTTTTTAAGGGCGCCTTTGGTGAATCAGATTCTAGCCCTTTTTCATAAACCCTAGTTGGGGAAAGTGAGAATCTGAAACGAGGTCGCGTGGATGTACTGCCAAGAACGAAAGAAGATTTCAACGTTCGGTTTTACTGCTGTCTCGATCGACGTTCATACTTAATTTTGGTAAAAACGCTGATCAAATCAAATCAAAATATAAATAAAAACTAAACTTCGCACTGTTTTTTCGAATATGCCCTGTGTGTCGATTGATTTTCAATGTATTTGATTGATATACTACGATAAATATACAGAATAGCCAAATAGTACATTGGTATTTTCACTTGCTACTATGTACAAAATAATGAAAATATAAATTCAATAAATAAGATATTAAATCAAACAAAAGTTGAAGCCATAAATAAAAGTGGGAAAAATATGAAGAATTTGAAATAGTAAACATCTCATTATACAACGATAGAATTATTCTTTAGAAACGATTTACATTAGAGTAAATATAACAGAGCCCTTACCTCATCTCCACCACGTTTACGGCGATCAAACGACACATCATTTTCAAAAACGCTTTTTCCAGATTTTTTCAAGAACGCTTTTTCCAAATTTCTTTCTAGACTTAAGATCCAGTTCAGCTTTCAAGGCCTTTTCAGACATCTTTATAGACTGTCTTTCACCGTAAGTACAGACCAGGCAAGCGGGGTCGTACTTGTTGATTTCGGGAGTCATATACTCCAAGCATTCAGCATGGTAAACATGTTCACAGTTCAAAATAGAAACCACAGCTAGTTCGTTGGTGGATACGATCTTTTGGCTGCTCCAGCCCCACAAGGATCTGTTAGTAAAAAGCTCTGCACAAACACCACAAGTTTGGAGATCAATAGAAGGAGATTCTGAACTCTGCCGGCTAGACTTCGCAGTTTGATCCACACTGAAGCCCGAGTTTTCGCTGTCTAACGACCACCTCTCTTGTCTAGTAGCAATGAGCTCAGAGACACAGGAATGGCCCAACTGTCTGAAGGTCCACCACTGGAGCCCCTTGCTGGTTCACTGCCACAATCAGGAGGTAGACTTGAAGATGCCTCTTCGTAAATTGAGAATGGTGGTGATTTGGATTCTGGAATTTGGCTAGCAGGTACTTGGTGCAAAAACTAAGTTTGGGGGAAGCAACTTATTTTGAGAAGTTGGAAGAGATGTTGACGAAGAAACAGCCAAGGGAGATAGGTTAACTGGCGATGGGAGTGAAACAGATGGGGATCCTACAGAATCTTTCACCTGAGCAATGAACAGGTAAAAGAAGCATGATGTTAAACTACAGATCAGGAATCGCAACCACATAATGGAAAGTAAGATTCTCAACATACCTGTACCACATTGCTGGTGATAGCTTCATCTGCAAAAAAGTGAAAGACCTCAAATACAACCGGATAAACTTGATAATTTCGCTGTATAAAAGTAAGAGTTTCTATTTCTTTCTAAATGGCGATAAAAAGTCAGCTCATACAATCCAAAACCGACCGGTATGCTTGGAATGTCTCAAGTTAAAATAGTTGGAGAAAGCTTAAAATATGAGCATGTCATGACTATGTAATCTTTCTTGGATCCTGAGAAAGAGCAAAATATCTAATGGAGCTCTGCTTATTGCTGTGTAAGGAGCATATTCTAGGGAATTCAAATGCTTGATGAAGAGAACTTTGTGGTTGCAACTATCAACATGCAGCAAGGGCACAAAAAAGACTCCCTTATTGGTTCAAACTTCCTTCTCACCGACACCCATGACCAGACATACAAACAAAAATCATTTTTTATTCAACATGTGACCAAATATACATCCATAATGAAGCAGCAGATGATCAACGGCATATATAAACATTCTCCAGTTCAACCACAGTTGAGATCATTATAAAGGCTCGAGAAGAAAACTGCAATTCAGCAAGGCTGCTCCAATTACTGAACTTTAATTTTGCCATTAGACGTTCAAAATAAATATGTTGGAGGTGCAAGAAGTAATTTACCTGAACCTTGGAGCTCTGAAACACCACCATTTCCATGAGAAACTAAGGACTTTTGACAATGTGCGCGAAGACTACCTTCCTCCAAAGCAAAAGCAATTCCAACAGCAGTGCTGGATTTGACTTCTGCATTATCATTTCTTACACCTCCATCGTGCAACCAATTTGCATGTGTTTCTTCCCCAACTACACGATTATCCCGTCTAAAGCTCCATGATGGTGAATGCTGAACATGTCTCTGCAAAGCTCCAGCACTTGGTCCATGTACTATAGTTCTGTCCTTTGCAGCAATGCAACAAGCTGCTCCCATTCTTCTCACATACAGACTAAAAGCAGATTATTTATGTCTGGCTGCCCTCTGTATCAATCACCTCAGAAAATAAACTTGGAGAATATTGGAAACATTACATGCAATCATTATCATAACATAGACATCAAATACACCCATGATCCAACAGCTAAAATGAAAGCTGAAATACGAGCTCCTTGTTCATTCATGTGTTTTTTACAGCATTGTCCTGCATCAAACCAGTCGCCCACAACCCTCAGCAGAAACTAAGGAATTGAGAGATATATGCCACACCTCATTACACCCCTGAAGTCTGAACATGTCACTCCATATGAAAAATTATACATACCAATTCCATAGTTTTATTATATCAATTTAAGAAGACAAGAGAAAACAACTTTCTGGAAATGGAGTGAGACAATTAATTCTAACCTACTTAACAATGATTACACATAAGGCCAGCTATTGAAAGTTTGTTCCACTACATTGAGCTCACCTAAACCAAAAAGAAAAATTCCAAATGAAGGAAAATCACATTGAACTAAATCACAAACACCGGAAAATGTGCTTTCAATTCAATTCAATCTTACTTATCATCCGCATCTATAATGACTAGAATCGGAAGCAGCACAGATCCATATTCAAAACTTTAATCGCTTACAGATCAACCAAAATATCACTGCGGATATACCCAACCCTTGAAGATCTAACGTAAACAGCACTCATTGAATCTAACATAGGCGTAAAATCACAGGACAATCACAATACAATCAAATCTGCATTCATATGAAGAGAATGCACACTTACACCAGTGAACTTTGTGTAAATAGTATCGAACCCCAGTTCAAACCCAAATCAAACACGCAAGGTCGACCCTTCCGAATAAATCATAAATCAAAACCCCATAAACCCTTTAAACATAAACTACGGAAAACAATCATAAAAACTGAAAAAGCCGAAGACCTCTCGAACAGCCGAGCAAAACCCAGATGCTAATAGTCAAAGCAAAAGAAAACCAGAATATTGATTCTAAAAAGTCTAAAGATTGAATCATAATATTCGGTAAAAAAAACACGATATATAAATCTAGAAGTGTATGTACTGGTGAAAACCTTTCTTGCAAAAATGCGAGAGCCAAGTTGACATCTAGATTCAAATAATCCGGCTTGCGAACCGAAGCATCAACAATAATTCAAGTTCACCTATCTAAAACTGCCCCAGCAGAAGCCAAATCAATGGAGAAAAACTCATCCAGCAAATCAACCAGCACCAAAATTATCAGAAATATAAAAGAGATTGCGAAGAGGGTTCTACAATTACCTTGAAGTGTAATCGGAAAAGAATCTATTCCAGTAGGAGGAGGGCGACAATTGATTAACCGAGCGAAATTACAAGCTGCTAGGCTTATTTGTATTTCCGTTGATATATGGTCCTCCATGGAATACGTCGGCGTCGGTGTGGAGGCGGTGGAGGGGCGCTGACGCGCTGTGAAGAAGAAGAAGCTTCTGCGTGTATGCCGGCCGTATATGACAAAATTGGTGCGGGTTTTGAAGCAAAGATTGAAGCAGGAGAAGGAGATGGTTTTGACGGTAGAGGAGACGATGAATTTCACGGAAAGTGGAGAGTTATTAGGGAAGAAAATATGTATTTCGGCGCATATGTAGCTGCTGAATTTAAGTTGTTTGAAGAATGTAAATCTTATATATAGACAAAAAAAAAAATTAAATCAGTTACATTTACTTAGCTATATCATATAAATGTGAAAATATTAATAAACGCATATTATCACTGTATATTTTAAAACCCGTTTCTCCTACTTGTTTCACGTGAAATGTCGAGAATGCTCCTACTTTCTCGAATATTAACAACACAACTATTAGTCTATTACTTTACATTTACTTGAGTGGCAGTATCGTAAATTGTTTAAAAACTCTGCCCCTACTATAACCGGCCATCCATTAGCCTCGTGCGCTATAATCTCGCCGCAACACCCCACCGCGCTTCTTCTATAAAAGTCTACCGTTGAAGCCCTCAACATCTCTCTAATTCATTTTGTGTAAAGATGAAAATTTTCATAATTCTACTGTGGTTATGAAACCAAAAATGTATATTTCAATCTTTCTTCCGCTCTTAACACCCGATATTACGTAAAAGAAGAGAGCAAACGAACTCGCCAAGCTGACTCTGATTACCTAGCCCTCAGGGGCGGATACAAAGGGGGCGGGGGGTGCGATCGCTTTCCCCTCCCTCCCCCCCGAACTTTCGTGTATTACTACAATTAGCTTTTTAGTTTTAAGAATTTACATATATATTCCATTTTGATTTTCGAATTTGTTCCCCCCGAAATTTTCGAATTTGTCATTCTACCTTTAAGTTAAAATAAAAAATTAGTGTGAATATGACAAATAGATATGAAAAAATATTAAAAATTATATATTAAGTACACCAACTTTAGTGGAGGTTTAAAACTTGGAGTTCGGATATATATATATATTGATAAGATTGCACATGTAATTTAACATATAGTATAACTTTATGCAATTGATATAATATGTTTATATTCTTTTTTCAATACTTATTGCTCAATTGAATAAATTTTTGAATCTCCCCGATCATATGTAGACCTATCAAAATAGGGTGTTAAATTTCAAGGGATAGTTAGATGAATAACATAATATCCCTAAATATCGCTAAGTAGTAAGTATAGTTAGACCTAAATAGAAACAAACGCCCCTAAAAAAATTTCTCCGGGGCTCCGCCCCCGAACTCCCGTACAACACCTTTCATGCCCTTATAAATTCTCGCCCCCCCTAACTCGAAATCCTGGATCCGCCCCTGTTAGCCCTTGAACACTGAATCATATACTATAGAAATGTCATTCGCTCGTTGACCATCTGTTACTGCGTGTGGATCGTTCAAGATAACCGAGTAGACATGCTCATTTTCAAACTGAAATCGGCTTAAATCGGGTTTTAAACCGGAACTGGAGCCGACATAAACCAGAACTAGTACAAACCGAAACTGTCTTGAACCGTAAACCGTAGGTTTGTGATTCGATTTCGATTTACTCTTTTTCAAACCGTAAAACCACCTGTTTCAAATCGTCGGGTCCAAACTGGGTGTTCACCTATTAAAATTATCAAATATCAGATATCTATTGAATTAGATAAATGAGTTTTAAATTAAAAACATTATTGAAGATCTAAATCTTCTAATTTTTACTTATATTTAAAACAAACTATTCATTTAAAATACAAAAATCCTACTAATTTTGATATTTTAAATTAGTATACAAAATGATAAAACATTATTCTGTATTTAGTATAATTGCAAATGGATACTAACGTTCCCAAAAAATATATATGGGATAATAGTTATTCATATTTTATCACTAGAAAAATATTGTTTAATAATTACTACACGCCTAAGAATCGAAAACAATTATATAAAATTTATTTCTAAAACGATGATAATAAAAAATCAACAATGGGATTGTATTCATATATTTAATTGTTCAATTCTTTCATGAGATTGTACAATTTTATTTATAATTTATTACTGACTTGATTCGAAACCGAAAAAAGTATTTTTTTTAAATAAAAAAACTAATTCAGTAATTAAAAAAATAAAATTTATGAAAACCGTGAAATTGGTAAATTGGAACCGGAACCCTCAACCGCTACATGCGGTTCGATTCCGATTTCGAGTTTTTGACAAACCGTAACCGGAACCGAAAATAGGCATATCTATACCCGAGATAAGTCGGGAAATCTCTTTTTGTATTTAAAATACTCATTCCTTTAATGACTTGTAGTAATTTATTAATTATCATGAGATACTTATGCTTTTTAGATAAAGTAGAGAGAGATTCATTTTCAAGTGATTTTGGGAGCCTCGTTGCTCAATCTTCTCTGGACAGAATTTTCTAGATCGAGGACTTTGTGGTCCATAACAAACTAATAATTTTTCTTAAAAATATTATATGATATGATGCCGGTAGTACTCTTTATGACTTATCCTCAACTATAATATCCACAATTGAGGGTAGAATTTTCCTTTGTCATAGACATCTCAACTTCATTATACCAAAACATAACAATCATGTCATTACACAATGCTTTACTAAATGAGTCTTAAACTGCAATTACAAAAAGTAGAAATACAAAAATTCAATCTAAACTGTCGAGTAAATAGCTATGGAGAAACATTCACATCTCTCTCTGCTTATTCATGTAAATTTTTAACACTATTAAGAACAGAAATACTAACAAACTATATGGAGGAATTAAAACAATGATCTGAATAAGTAGAGGCTATAAATACTAGCGCGATGATATATTCTTGGACAGAGACTTGTACGCCTCGACGCAATGCTTGAATTTCTCTTCAACAGCCGCCTCCAAAATCAAGGTAGCGGCTGCGGGTTCCTCAAATCAAAAAAAAAAAAAAGAATCATATTGTCAACCGAACCCAAAAATAACGCATTCAGTCCCAAAACTAAGTAGAAAATAATTCAGCCATACAAGTACACACTAGTTGTAAAGACATCAAGCAGAGATAACAGAGAGGAGTGTGGAGAATGAAAAACAACTTACTTGTGAAGAACCTTGATGCCGGTCAGGATGCCACTTCAAAGCAGACGAGCGAAAGCTGCATTAACAGAAAATTAACACATTTCCCAACCAACACGTGAACCAGATACTTCACAAATTGAAGTGCTTACGCAGCCTTGACATCTTGAATGTCGTCTCCCAGCCTCTGAATTTCCAACCGGAGCCTACTTCTCCAAATGCAGCAAAAAATGCTTTTTCAGGGTCGTCATCATGATCATTAATTGGGTTTTCTCTCCGATGCTTCCCTAGAATATAACAAAAATATTATTAGACTTCTGTGGAAAGGAATTGGAAGATGGAAAGATAAAACTTCATAAGACAATCAAATTCCTAAACAGTAGTCCCAATAATATGAAGCAGACAAGTAAGTGTTCCTCAGATAGAGTCCAGTTGTTTGTTTCATACTTATGGATTGGCAGGAATGAAACAGATAGACAGCACTTAATATGGTGTTGAAGTCGAGCAAATAGTAAAATGATTCATGGATATGGCACCTTTAGAAAACTCAATGTAGACTGCAGTTGAAGCCTAAAAAGATTAATTGAAATAAACCTGACATATTTACGAGCATACTTACTCATTTAAGTTGTACTGCGCATTCTTGCTAGCAAGTAAATGGTTTTGGTTTCTGTCACAGTTCAATATGAAGGCTTGAAGAGTAAATGCTACAAAGACTATATACCGCATTGCCCTTCTAGCAGAAGGTCCATGACTTCATATGTAAATTACATTTCTTATATAGAGTAGCCAGACCGTAACTAGCATACCAACATCACATATCTTGAAAAACAAGGTACGGATCATCATCCTTCAGTAAAGCAAAAGTAAGTGTCAACCCTCCTCTCATACTTTGGTAAATTCTTTGTTTAAAGAATAGGAAGCATACTTTCTTATCATCTACAAGTTTCAGGAGCTTCCAAACAGACCGTTGTTGATTTTTCCTGAATTATCTCATCATCTTCTTAATTATCCATCTCCAGGAGCTTAATTAATTTAAGTAATGTATTTTCTCTTCTCAACACAGGCAACAAAGCTTAAGAAGTTCATACATGTATGTTATTTAACATTCAGAATGAAGAACTAAAGATGTGATTCAAATGGCGAGGAGATCCATCAAGTAGGGGAAACATGCAAATTAATCTTAAATCCACAAATACAAACAAGAACTGCAAGAAACTTACGTTTTAACTTCTTGTTGGAAGCTCTCTTAGAATGATGAGCGGGCTTTATTCGAGATTTCTTGTTTAACTGATCTGCATAGTCTGCTGCTAACTTTGAAATGAGAGCAAGAATCGGACAAACTAGCCTTAATCAGTAACCGTTGAGAAAAAAGGAGTGAGCTATAAGCAGAAAGTAATATCAACAAAATGTGTGATGCAAGAAATTGAACATCTGACTTTAAACATTACAATGAATAACATGAGATGGAATAAGAGCCTGTCTACCACCTAAGTTCCTAATGCATTTCCTGCCCTCATCAAACAAAAAGAACCAAAAAGAAAATTAGTGATTGTGTTAAATGTAAACTATACAGAATAATTTCATGTAAATAATAGAAAACATCAGAACTGATGATGCATCAATTTTCTTTCACTGGTGGTAGCCTGGAGCTGGTCTTAGGTAGGAAAAGTGCACGACTGTATTAATGGTGATTTTCATTGTGGGAACACCTCCGCCAAAAGATATTGTCAGGAGCATGAAAATCTAACAACTAATACAGCTGAAGCCAGATGACCTTAATTTAATAGTTTGTATGATATATCTCCTCACCTTACTGCTTCAGCGTGATACGAAGGGTACACAAAGGACTGAGCACATTATGCTTTATTAACAATTTGGTGTCAGGTTCAAGTTAATATTGTAGCAAAAGTAAATCACTATGCACAATGTAAATGATACATGTAGATCTGCCACACAATAAAACATGTATTTATGATTCATAAACGTATAGCACCAGGGTGAATAATTATTGTTTGATGCCTGACATGTATAAAATATATGAGACTAATAAAATACAGACCTCAGGTCTAGATGAGCACCCCCCATTGTAGAGAATACCTTTAAGATCTTTCTTGGCTCCAGACCGCTTTTCCTTTACTGTAAATCTTATATAATCCTGAACAGGAAGTGCAGAAAAATTTATATTAATGCGTGACAAAATACTTGTCAGCTGACCCGAAAGGCTTGTCAAAGACAAACAGTACTGAGGTTGGGAGTACAGTGAAAACTCCAGTCTCCAGCAAAGTGTCAGCAATTATGGCGGAGGAGGTTAAAAAAAGCAGAGCAGGATGCAATTTAATGAAAATTTACCACATGCATAAACATAGTAGTACTGGCAATGGCACACTCATGGGAGAGGGGGGCTGCAATTATACATTACAATATTACATACCATTACCATAAGGTAGGAAATAAAGTTAAAAATGGGAGGCCATATAACACCCAAGCATTAATGCCAATTTGGTTTTTATTTTGAAAGCATAATTGCATCCAAGCAATTAGGTTCCTACAAGTTCTTAGAAGAACATATAACTAGGTCCACTGATTCAACTAGAAGTCTAGAACTAAGAGTGCCTTGACTGAGTTTGTTCACAAGTCCACTAACTCAAAAACAAAGTTGAACAATATTAAATGCGGGTTTTGAACTAATCTTTAACAAGAAATTAAGATAACTTCTCCACCTCTGATGGCTCTTGATCTCCAGTTACATCCTGCAGCATATTCCAATTGTCAAAATACTACATTTCAGTATTAAAAAGATATGACAGCTACAGAGGTAAACTAGAAAATAACTTCAGAAATGACGAAGGGTTTAATATTTCCATGATTCCATCACAAGGTTACACAACACATTTCCAGCAAATACAAAGAGTGGTCTGCAGGATGATAATTGAGAAAAACTAGCTAATGTCTTGACCATTAATTAGAACAACTAAGGAGCATAGCCTTTCATAGACTGTTTATTATAAAAACAATTAGACAATACAAGATGGTCGAGATGTAAAACGGTCCAGAATTATAACATCTATCTAAAACTTTCGTCATTAGCATGTTGCCATACAATAAATAAATTAAAAAAAAGAAGAAAATGTAACAACACAAATGGATAACCTTGCTAGTTGTACAGAAGCTAGTACACGCCATAGTGTGATAGATCGACTTATAGTACGATAGATCGACTTATAGTACGACTTCAACCCTATACGAGCATTACCTCACCAGAGGAAAGCAGGTATGAGATCAATTCATGGTTCTTAATTTTTTATTTTAATTGAAGAACCACAATCAATATGAAATATAGATATAAAAAACTAGAACAAAAGCATGAGCTTCCTGCAACTAGTTCGTACTAACACCAACGAACGTCAAGGTTATTTCCTTACATCCTAGTCATCGTTGTTTTACAATGTCTCTTTGCACATCCAAATGGAAGATAATTCAGTGATATTCAAATTAATTGTATCAACATAAGAAGAAATTCCCTACCAATAAGATTTGAAGTTTAAAAATTGTCAGCTAACACATGACACAGTTCAGGTAAAGTGTAAAAAGAAACAAATTTGTTCCAACATGATTGAGCCCTATGTAAACCCAAAGTGTAGAACAAGGCAACCAACCCAGTAAAAGACTAAAGGAGTAGCACATATATACATACAACATAGATCATAGAAACAGAGAAACAAACAAAGGAACTTAGAAATTGAAAGCAACAAATCTTACAGAATCAAACTTATTTTTCCATTTCTCGAAGAATGTATAGGTTGAATGCAATGAAGCCAAGTGGATTTTTGCTGCTGCTGCTGCTGCTAGTCTTGTCGATTGAGTAGCGGTGTTGTTGAAAACCAACACATTTTGCCATCTCAGAAGAATTTGCATTATAAATCTAGCTAACACCAATAAAAATAAAATTAGCAACTCCGCAATCAATGCCTATTACAGTATTAGGAATGTGACAAAGAGGGTCTCAATCCTAGTGCTTTATGTTTAACACAGTGTCGTTTCCTATATTGGTGAAATTCTCGGTTGGAGTTTCCAATATCTTTGTCGTAAATTTTCTCGGTTGCAGATGGGAGACAATTATATGATTTAGAAGAACTTTGGTGGTGGTTTCCTGTTTGCAGATAAGGAATGTTCATGCGGAAACCACTCCCTATATATATATATATGAGGAGGTTCAAATGTGAACAGTCTCGTGTGAATGTGTGAACACTGCACTTTAAAAGCAAAGATATTGCATTTTAAAGTGCAATACTTAAAGTGCAGTACGTTTGTCCTTAAGTGCAGTACGTAAAGTGCAGTATATTTACCTTGAAAGTGCAATACGTTTGTCTTTAAAGTGCAGTGTTCACACGTTCACACGATAAGGGCTGTTCACACGGAAACCACATATATATATATATATATATATATATATATATATATATATATATTATCGCAGGATCGATAAAACTTTGCGTTTTACGCAAGGAACATTGCTCCTTGATGTTCAAAAGCTTTTAAGCTTTTATATGCCCTTTTTAATTCAGGACGAAAATATATTTCTTTTGAAGATTCAGGAATTTCCTGACTAGCAATTTGCTTCTTCAGATAATTTATTAACAAATAGGTTGATTTAACCTTGCTTCTTAATTTTTGTTTATAATTTGGTTGATTAGTAATATGATAATCCAATGGAGGATTCCATACTTCATCATACAAGTTTAATCTTCTAACATATGAACTGCTCATAAATTATAAACAGCGAAAAGAAGAATACGAAAGAAAACTTACATAGAACTTCTTCAAGAGGTTTTTACAAGATTGGGGAGGATTCTAGAGAGAGGATTTTACAGTGCTAGAATTCGATACCTAATGAATGAAAACAAGCACTCTTAAATAGACAGAAAAGTAAGAAAACAGTAGATTACATTATTGAGGCTTTTAGCCTTTTGCTGACGTAGCTGCTGTCGTAATGGCTTACGTAATGGCAACTGTCTTCCTTTAATGAGGCAAATTGTCTTCTCCACTCATTAATGCCAAAGTGAATTTTTCAATCTCATCTTCAGTGATTGGCTCTTGGGCATCCTTCATGAGTTCGTCTTCTTTTGTTGAAAAAGAATTAGACGAAGATGGGCTGTCCACTATCATTTCTTTCCCGAAAACTTCTTTCCACGTTGTAGAAATAGATTCTTTATCCATTGTTTGAAATAGATTTTTTAACAAAGATGAATGGGAAGGAGTTTCAGCATTCAAATGCCTATGAATTTCTTGGGCTGGTTTGATTAAGAAGATTCCTTTTCTATCAAACACTTTTCCTTCTCCAAAGAAGTCTTCTTTAGGCCACCATTTAAGGAGTATTCTCCTTTGAAGCATATTCATGGTGAACTTTTGTTCTTTTTTCTCAAATCTAGTATTCTGTAGGATATAATCCCATCTAATAATCTATGAGATCCCATAATGATTCATGAATTGGAGAACAGCTGGAAGACTGTCAAATTGATTATTAGTTTCATGGAATTTTTCCCATACTCTTTTAATAACTCGAGAGAAAATGATAGGAGATGCCCCCCAGGAGAAAAAGAATGATAAAAACCAATTTGGAATAAATTGATTTACATCATCAAGGGTGAATTTTATCCACCATGAATGTTTACGAGAAGAATTCTCGTAGATAAGGGTATTTTCCCATGCTTTGATGTAATCATGATAATTGTAATAATTGGGTAAACCTTGATAGGTTTCAAGTTGTCTTCCTTGATGTAAAGGAACTCCCCAATTAGAGGGTAATAAAATTCTTTTAATTAAGAATTTAGAAAAGGCAATTTCCTTCTGATTTTTCGTAGCATGTTGAATTTCAACAGAGGCTGTTTCCACAAGAATTGCTTCAAAGTATTCTCGGGTTTTCTTCCCAAAATGATTTGGGAGATCTTTATTAAGATGACCCTGGGCAATTTGTAATGGGGATAGACCTTTTAGATCTGTTTCAACAGGAAAACAATTTAAAACCCCCGAAATAAGATATGGATATTTTATCTCATCTTTATTTCCCTTTTGAAGGAAAATAGCATCTTTATAATATTGAAGATCATATGCTTCATCATCATCCTTGAATTCCGTATTAGGAACCATTTTCTTTTATAAACATTTTCAATTTTATATCCAAAGCTATCCAAAGAAGTTTAAATAAAACTGAAAATGTTTATAAAAGAAAATGGTTTCTTTGCGACCTTTCTTTAAAACAAAAAACCTTATATTCTAAGAGATATGAAGAATGGAGAAAAACTACTAATTTAAAAGTAGACTTCTTTATCTGGCTTGAAAACATTTATTTTCCCAAGAAGAAAAAAGGAATTTCCAAATTTTGCAGATAAAGAATTTATTTCTGTTCTTGAAAAAAGTTATAAAATTTTTATTCATGAAACAGGAGAAGAATCTAATGAGATTCATCCCCCTTTTTCGACATTACAAATTAAAAAAGGAGGAAAAGAAATTTATGCTGTTCCTATCAAATCGGAATCAGGAAAAGCTGATTTTGATCATATTGCTCAACAAAATAATTTTACAAATTTAGCTTTACATACTATTGGAAATCAAACTAATAGAATTGAAGAAATTTTGTCTCCAAAAAGGACTGAGCTAAAATGTTCAGATACGATTATGATAAAACCTCCTCCTAATCTTAAGAAGGAAAAATTTCATTTAAATTCTAAAAAGGATGAAGAATTTCTTGAAGGATTGATCACAAGACTTCAAAAAATAAATATTAAAACTGAAGCTTCTAGCTCAGAAATTATCTCGATGATTTCTAAAGAAAATAATTCAGAAATATCTGAAGATGAGACTCAAGTTAATAAACTTGAAAAAATTTCAATTGTTAAGCCATATTATAAACGTTCTACACCAATTGATCTTCAAATTGAAGAAGAAAAGCAATTGGTAAATTACGCATGGTGAATCCATCACCGAATGGAACCTTGATGGAAAATCGAATATCGATTAAAACTATGGCAAAGCAAATGCTTATATATTCATCTCGCCGCCAAATTAAAAGAAAATAATGATAGGCGGTTGCTCGTGCCATCATTACGGGGTTCACAGGCCAACTTCAAGGTTGGTGGGATTTTTATATTTCAAAAGAAGCAAAGAATAAAATTCTTAATGCTACTTTATTTGATCCTATCTCTCAAAGGGAAGAATCAGATGCGGTTAATACACTTATTTATACAATACTATCAAATTTTGTTGGAGCTAATACTCTTCAACTTGATAGATCTAATAAGCAATTATTAAATTTAAGATGTCGAACACTATCTGATTTTAGATGGTATAAAGATGTCTTTATGTCCAAAGTTTTAACTAGGAATGACTGTAATATGAATTTTTGGAAAGAAAAATTTATTGCAGGATTACCACCGCTTTTTGCGGAAAAGGTTTTAAACAAATTAAAAGCTAAAAAAAGACACGTGGAGAAATTCTGCTGGGAGAATCTTTCCTATGGTGATATTTCTGCAGAAATTACTGTAGAAGGAATGGTTCTTTGTAATGATATCAAGTTGAAAAAACAACTTGAATTACAAAGAAACGAAAATAGAAATATTATTGGCAATTTTTGCGAACAAATAGGGCTTGAAACTGAGTCCTATCGCGATAGAATAAAGAAAAAACACAAGCCTTAAAAAGAAGCAAAAGTTTTTTCCTACGTAAAATTTCTCTAATAGGAGAAAAAAGTCTACTAAAGGACTTCCCAAGGATATAAAGAAAAAATATCCTAAAGCCTCTAATAAAGAAGCTCAACCAGGTTTGTTGGAAATGTGGTAAAATTGGCCACAAAGCTAACAAATGTTATGTTAAAAAGAAAATTAATAATCTTAATATTGATAGAGATTTAAAAGAATCTCTTTGCAATATACTTCTTAATGAAGAAGAACCAGATGAAGAAATCTTCATCGAGTCATCGCCGATTCTTTTGAATCTTCCGAATCAGGAGAAAAAGAAATTGAGTCCGATAATACAAGTTGTAAAACCAGATTGTGATTGCGATGAATGTCTCATAAATTTTATGGGATTAGAAATAAATGTTATTTCTATGGAAGAAAGTTTTATTCTTGATCTAATTGATCAGATTACTGATCCTTTAGAAAAAAGAAAAGCTATTGAACATTATCTCTCTTTTACAATCAATTCAAAAGAGCCTAAAATAGGACAATCAAAATTGTCTACAAAAGTCAATCAAGAAAAGGAATTATATTCCTATGTAAAAATTCTTGATAGAGCCTCTCAAAAGGAAAGAGAGCCTACTATAAATGAATTACAAAGTGAAATAAATCTGATAAAATCAGAAATCAAGATCCTTAAAGATAAGGTTACTTCAATTACTAATTCTAGTACTTGGAATGAAGATTTCACTTCTTCAGAAGAAGAAGCAGATAACGAAGAAGACGCTTCTTGTTCTAAAGAAAAGGGTCATGAAATAAATCAAATTGATTTTAAAAATTTAGTGTGGATCAATAAAATTGATCAAATTAAATCACAAAAATGGTTTACAAAAGTAACTCTTATTATTAATAAAGAGTTTACAATTACAATTACGCTCTTCTTGATACAGGGAGCGGATGTAAATTGTATAAATGAAGGAATTATACCTTCAAAATATTATTCTAAAACAACACGATTTATAATCGCGGCTAATAAACGTACCCATTAATTGTTAATTATAAACTTTCCGATGTTGCTATATGTAACTCGAGTCTCGTATTAATACTACATTTATCTTGATAAAGAATATTTCTACGCCTGTTATACTAGGCAATCCATTTATTCAAATGCTTTTTCCCATTAATAAAATTAATGAAAAGGGTTTATTTACTACTCTTAAAGGTAGAAAAATCTTTTTTCCTTTTTCAACAACTCCCCGTTGTTAAATCTATAAATATATTACAACAAAGTTATTGATAATAAAATTTGTTTTATAAACTCTTTAAAAGAAGAAATTATTTTTAAAAAAATAAATGAAAGTATTAAAACCGACAAAGTTAAAGAAAAAATTAATTCTATTCTTCAAAAAATTAGAAATTTGTGCTGAAGTTCCAAATGCTTTTTGGGATAGAAAACAGCATTCTGTTGATCTTCCTTATACTGAAGATTTTGAAGAAAATAAAATTACTACAAAAGCTAGACCTATTGCTATGGGAGCAAGACTTTTAAAATATTGTCGTGAAGAAATTGAAAGTCTTTTTGCAAAAGGGTCTAATTAGACCAAGTCATAGTCCATGGAGTTGCCTGAAAGATTTTATGTTGAAAATGCCTCGAAATTGAAAGAGGTGCTCCTAGACTTGTTATCAATTATAAACCGCTTAATAAAGCGCTCAAATGGATAAAACATCCACTCCCTAATAAAAGGGATTTGTTAAATAGAATTTTCAAAGGAAACATATTTTCCTCTTTTGATCTTAAATCAGGATTTTATCAAATACAGATAAAAGAGGAAGATAAATATAAAACAACTTTTACAGTTCCATTTGGACATTATGAATGGAACGTTATGCCATTCGGGTTAAAAAATGCCCCTATGGAATTTCAAAACATTATGAATAAAATTTATAATCCTTATATGGATTTTATTATTGTCTATATTGATGATGTCTTAGTTTTTTCTGAAACAATTGATAGACACTTCAAACATCTTAATATATTCATCAATGCTACAAAGCATGCTGGATTAGCAGTTAATCCTAAAAAGGTTAAGCTATTCCAAACAAGAATAAAATTCTTGGGTCATTATATTGAGAATAGAATAATTACTCCTATAGAAAGAGTTATTTTATTTTCAGAAAAATTTCCAGATAAAATATCTGATTTAAATCAATTACAACGATTTCTTGGTTGTCTCAATTATATTGGGGATTTCTATCAAGATTTAGCTAAAGATTGTAAGCTATTATTTCAAAGATTAAAAAAGAATCCTCTTCCCTGGACTGATGCTCATACAGAAGCAGTCAGAAAAATTAAAGAGAGAGTTAAAGAACTCCCTTGTTTATCATTATCTAATCCAGAAGCTTTCAAAATTATTGAAACAGATGCTTCTGAAATCGGATACGGAGGGATTCTTAAACAAAAGAATTATGAAAATTCTAAAGAAGAATTAGTCAGATTTACTTCAGGAATCTGGAATAATTCTCAAAAGAATTATTCAACTGTCAAGAAAGAATTACTTTCGATCGTCAAATGTGTTACTAAATTCGAAAGTGACATATTAAACAAGAAATTCTTGATAAGAGTCGATTGCAAATCTGCAAAAGATATACTATTTAAAGATGTTAAAAACATTGCTTCAAAACAAATCTTTGCTAGATGGCAATCTATTTTAAGCATGTTTTGATTTTGATATTGAGCATATTCTTTGGGAAAAATAATTCTCTACCGAGACTTTTTAACACGAGAATTCTTGCGGGGACAATCGGTGGAAGCAGATTGTCGAAAAGACAAGCACAAAGCTAAAAAAGCCTTATGGCACCGCAAAAAAAGACCAATGTTAATTTTGTCCAAAACTAATCAAAAGCAAAAGCAAAATATTGCTGCAGCAAGAATTAACCCTGCTGAAGATTTATCCAAATTTGATCCTAATACGGAATTCAAGGATGATGATGAAGCATATGATCTTCAATATTATAAAGATGCTATTTTCCTTCAAAAGGGAAATAAAGATGAGATAAAATATCCATATCTTATTTCTGGGGTTATAAATTGTTTTCCTGTGGAAACAGATCTAAAAGGTCTATCCCCATTACAAATTGCCCAGGGTCATCTTAATAAAGACCTTCCAAATCATTTTGGGAAGAAAACCCGAGAATACTTTGAAGCAATTCTTGTGGAGACAGCCTCTGTTGAAATTCAACATGCTACTAAAAATCAGAAGGAAATTGCCTTTTCTAAATTCTTAATTAAAAGAATTTTATTACCTTCTAATTGGGGAGTTCCTTTGCATCAAGGAAGACAACTTGAAACCTATCAAGGTTTACCCAATTATTACAATTATCATGATTACATCAAAGCATGGGAAAATACCCTTATCTACGAGAATTCTTCTCGTAAGCATTCATGGTGGATAAAATTCACCCTTGATGATGTAAATCAATTTATTCCAAATTGGTTTTTATCATTCTTTTTCTCCTGGGGGGCATCTCCTATCATTTTCCCTCGAGTTATCAAAAGAGTATGGGAAAAATTCCATGAAACTAATAATCAATTTGACAGTCTTCCAGCTGTTCTCCAATTCATGAATCATTATGGGATCTCATGGATTATTAGATGGGATTATATCCTACAGAATATTAGATTTGAGAAAAAAGAACAGAAGTTCACCATGAATATGCTTCAAAGGAGAATACTCCTTAAATGGTGGCCTAAAGAAGACTTCTTTGGAGAAGGAAAAGTGTTTGATAGAAAAGGAATCTTCTCAATCAAACCAGCCCAAGAAATTCATAGGCATTTGAATGCTGAAACTCCTTCCCATTCATCTTTGTTAAAAAATCTATTTCAAACAATGGATAAAGAATCTATTTCTACAACGTGGAAAGAAGTTTTCGGGAAAGAAATGATGGTGGACAGCCCATCTTCGTCTAATTCTTTTTCAACAAAAGAAGACGAACTCATGAAGGATGCCCAAGAGCCAATCACTGAAGATGAGATTGAAAAATTCACTTTGGCATTAATGAGTGGAGAAGACAATTTGCCTCATTAAAGGAAGACAGTTGCCATTACGTAAGCCATTACGACAGCAGCTACGTCAGCAAAAGGCTAAAAGCCTCAATAATGTAATCTACTGTTTTCTTACTTTTCTGTCTATTTAAGAGTGCTTGTTTTCATTCATTAGGTATCGAATTCTAGCACTGTAAAATCCTCTCTCTAGAATCCTCCCCAATCTTGTAAAAACCTCTTGAAGAAGTTCTATGTAAGTTTTCTTTCGTATTCTTCTTTTCGCTGTTTATAATTTATGAGCAGTTCATATGTTAGAAGATTAAACTTGTATGATGAAGTATGGAATCCTCCATTGGATTATCATATTACTAATCAACCAAATTATAAACAAAAATTAAGAAGCAAGGTTAAATCAACCTATTTGTTAATAAATTATCTGAAGAAGCAAATTGCTAGTCAGGAAATTCCTGAATCTTCAAAAGAAATATATTTTCGTCCTGAATTAAAAAGGGCATATAAAAGCTTAAAAGCTTTTGAACATCAAGGAGCAATGTTCCTTGCGTAAAACGCAAAGTTTTATCGATCCTGCGAAAGTAGTGCTCTCTAGAATCCTCCCCAATCTTGTAAAAACCTCTTGAAGAAGTTCTATGTAAGTTTTCTTTCGTATTCTTCTTTTCGCTGTTTATAATTTATGAGCAGTTCATATGTTAGAAGATTAAACTTGTATGATGAAGTATGGAATCCTCCATTGGATTATCATATTACTAATCAACCAAATTATAAACAAAAATTAAGAAGCAAGGTTAAATCAACCTATTTGTTAATAAATTATCTGAAGAAGCAAATTGCTAGTCAGGAAATTCCTGAATCTTCAAAAGAAATATATTTTCGTCCTGAATTAAAGAGGGCATATAAAAGCTTAAAAGCTTTTGAACATCAAGGAGCAATGTTCCTTGCGTAAAACGCAAAGTTTTATCGATCCTGCGAAAGTAGCATTAAGAATTTTATTCTTTGCTTCTTTTGAAATATAAAAATCCCACCAACCTTGAAGTTGGCCTGTGAACCCCGTAATGATGGCCTGAGCAATCTGCCTATCATTATTTTCTTTTAATTTGGCGGCAGATGAATATATAAGCATTTGCTTTGCCATAGTTTTAATCTGATATTCAGATTTTCCATCAAGGTTCCATTCAGTGATGGATTCACCACTGTAATTTACCAATTGCTTTTCTTCTTCAATTTGAAGATCAATTGGTGTAGAACGTTTATAATATGGCTTAACAATTGAAATTTTTTCAAGTTTATTAACTTGAGTCTCATCTTCAGATATTTCTGAATTATTTTCTTTAGAAATCATCGAGATAATTTCTGAGCTAGAAGCTTCAGATTTAATACTTATTTTTTGAAGTCTTGTGATCAATCCTTCAAGAAATTCTTCATCCTTTTTAGAATTTAAATGAAATTTTTCCTTCTTAAGATTAGGAGGAGGTTTTATCATAATCGTATCTGAACATTTTAGCTCAGTCCTTTTTGGAGACAAAATTTCTTCAATTCTATTGGTCTGATTTCCAATAGTATGTAAAGCTAAATTTGTAAAATTATTTTGTTGAGCAATATGATCAAAATCGGCTTTTCCCCGATTCCGATTTGATAGGAACAAAGATAAATTTCTTTTCCTCCTTTTTTAATTTGTAATGTCGAAAAAGGGGGATGAATCTCATTAGATTCTTCTCCTGTTTCATGAATAAAAATTTTATAACTTTTTTCAAGAACAGAAATAAATTCTTTATCTGCAAAATTTGGAAATTCCTTTTTTCTTGCCGAAAAATAAATGTTTTCAAGCCAGATAAAGAAGTCTACTTTTAAATTAGTAGTTTTTCTCCATTCTTCATATCTCTTAGAATATAAGGTTTTTTGTTTTAAAGAAAGATCGCAAAGAAACCATTTTCTTTTATAAACATTTTCAGTTTTATTTAAACTTCTTTGGATAGCTTTGGATATAAAATTTTCTTTTATCATAAAAACATTGTACCCAAGATCTGAAAAAGTTGGCGATCCAGGGTTTCTGGAGCTTTCACTTTTAGGTATTTCAACCTTATATTCAGGCTGAGAGATTTGATCTGGAGTTGTATTAATTCCAGAAATACTCATTTTTTTATGTTCCGTATAAGGAACAGAGGATGTAGAGCTTCTAGCATCTTCATCCATTTTTAGTTTAAATCTTCTTTGAGAAGCAAACTTAATTTCAACATCTCCATCAACGTATTGTATAATACGTTCCAACTTTCTATTTTCTTTTTTAATTGGAAGAGAGGCATTTTCAAGCTTCCATGTTTCTAGAAGACTTACTTGATTCCATAATATAGTTTTAGGAACAACAATATTACTTTTAGTAATATCTGTTAAGAAAAGAGTAGTTTCTCCTTTCTTAGAACAAATTTGTTGAGATTTAACATTAAATCTCGAGATTGTTGTATTCATAACTTTATAGTAAATTCTATAAACGAGAACAATATTCTCTGATTCTTCTTTCATTTTATACCCCGAAGTCTTAATATTAAGAGTGAGGGCATCCAAAATATTTGGATCTGAAAGAGATAAAGGATAATTTGGAAAACAACTGAAATATATTGGTCCTTCACAAAGTGTGGACTCAATTATTCCAAGAAGAGAATCTTCTAGATTCAGATGCCTTTGATCTCTGACCATAATTAAGGCACTAACATTTAACCCATCTCGGGTTAATGGCTTAATTCCAATTTGGATCATTCCAAGATGCAGGAATTTATATTTTTCTTTATGAACTTCAATCATATTTTTTGAAAGAAGTGATCGAGAATCATATCCTCCTTTTAGAGGAATAGTTTCTTCAATTGTTTTTATGACATAATCGCTTTGGAATTCAAAGCTTCCTTTTTTTGTAAACTTCAAACTTTGAGACTTCTGGTAAGTCTTGAAGACTTTTATCAAAGTTTTCAGAATAAACAATTTCCTTGTTCTTTTTAAGAACATTTTTAGGAGATTTCTCCTTATAAAAAGTATGAAACATTTTCTTCATTAGATCGGAAGATACTGTCAAAGCTTTATTCCTACCTTTTGCCTTCACACAAGGACTTACAGGCTTTACGGATACTCGACTTAGAGCAGAGCTCGTGTAGAGCTTCAGATCTTCTGAATTAAATTGTTTCAGACTTTCTTTTAGAGAAATTTCCTCTTAGCTTCACTTGGCTCTGATACCACTTATCGCAGGATCGATAAAACTTTGCGTTTTACGCAAGGAACATTGCTCCTTGATGTTCAAAAGCTTTTAAGCTTTTATATGCCCTCTTTAATTCAGGACGAAAATATATTTCTTTTGAAGATTCAGAATTTCCTGACTAGCAATTTGCTTCTTCAGATAATTTATTAACAAATAGGTTGATTTAACCTTGCTTCTTAATTTTTGTTTATAATTTGGTTGATTAGTAATATGATAATCCAATGGAGGATTCCATACTTCATCATACAAGTTTAATCTTCTAACTTATGAACTGCTCATAAATTATAAACAGCGAAAAGAAGAATACGAAAGAAAACTTACATAGAACTTCTTCAAGAGGTTTTTACAAGATTGGGGAGGATTCTAGAGAGAGGATTTTACAGTGCTAGAATTCGATACCTAATGAATGAAAACAAGCACTCTTAAATAGACAGAAAAGTAAGAAAACAGTAGATTACATTATTGAGGCTTATATATGTATATCGGATTCATGGGGTAGTCACGTCTACACTTCTAGTTTGAACTCCCAATGGAAAAATCATAGGTTCATGGCAGATTACTTACTTAGAAGAGATAATGATCTCCTTGAATGTTTTTGAACGAAGATCGAAACGTAAAATAACATGGATCGGTTGTGACATTAAATCAAGCATTCATTGAGCGCACCCTTCTACATATGGTTTTCTGGTTTTCCTTATTTTAAATCCCAAACCAACAAGTTGTCTCATACCACCATGGATCAATCAAAGTGAAGAAAATAGAGAGAGAGAGAGAGAGAGAGAGATTGTACGTAAGGTGAGAAACAACCAAGCTAACTTCAAATTCCAATTTCAACTCACGGTAATACAAGGCACAAGGTAAGAGTGAGAACCATTGTTAGGTTGAGCGGTCGCTGCTGATTTCAAAAGTCGCTGCTGTCCCATAAACTAAATTCTGTTATGCTTAATTATTTTTGCCTATTTCGATGAACGGAGCGAATGTTCATCTTGTTTTTTAGCAAGTACTGTAACAAGGAAGCTATTGGCGGTCGCTCAAGATCTTTGGTCTGAACTATATTGTTTCTATGTGGTCAGATACTTGTATTTTTGAATGAATCTCGAACTTGAAGACTTATGAAATTTGATTTTCCAGAATTAATTCGTATTATCCCCTAATTATAAATCATTATTTATTTTTAATTCTGATGTATTTTACACCACTCCATCATATGCCTTTCTTCTGAGAATCGAAACAATCTGCAAGATCTACTAAAACCAAAGCCCAACACACTAGATAGGAAATCTTCCTATAGGACATTTATAACATTGAATTCACAATTTCTTAAACTACTGCTTTTGTGGTTCAATTTGCTCAACTAATTACAAGAAACGCACTAAACGAAGAAGGTTATAGTAAGGATAAAGCACAAACACAACAAAACTGCAGCCCCATAAAATAATTTATCCGAAAATTGAGGAGAAGAATCAAGAAAAACTTATGGCTCAAATTAGAAGTTGCTTTAATTCACTCAGTAAAGAATGTTGACACAGGCAATAATTCAAAATTATGTTCTTTTATTTCTTTCACAACCGAGAGGGAAGATACCTGTAGTTTATTGATGTCGGCTTGGAGTTGAAAGAAGGAGATACTCTGTTAGTTATTGTGAAGAACGATCTTTTTTAGTGGTTGGAAGGTATCAATGATGTAAATAAGAGCCGGCAAAGTCGCAAAGGATCATCTGGTCCATTTTTTGGGATCACTCACTGCCACCAATCACGCGGTGCCATGTATGTATTGGTGAGTCATATAATTAATATTATAGTGTTCGTTTAATTTTAAAAACACACATAGCACTGCGTGATTGGTGGGCACTGAATGATCCTCACAAAATGGGCCAGAAGATCCGAATTGCGGCAAACTAGCTCCTATATCCAGAGATGGATTGAGCTTCGAAAATAGAGGCCCAAAATGAAGTCGGATTTAAAAAAGCCCGTTCAGAGAGTCCATTGGGTTTATTGGACTCGTATCTAAAAAAGCCCGAGATTTTGAGCCTAAAAAAGTCTGCCCTATAATTATTTTTAATTAATAATAAACTTAAATCATTATTATTATCAATTATAATTATATTATCTTAATGTTCTTCTTTCTAGTTTTGAGCTGTAAAATGAATTTGGTCCAACTGTCCAAGAGTCCAAGACCTTAGACCCGACCAAAAGCCCTCATTCGATACTTCAATCGTCTCCGCCTCTTCCCTAATCCCTAGTCGCCTCCGCCTCTTCTTAGTAGTGTTTGGAAGAGCTTTTATAAGTAGCTTTTAATAGTTTATGCTTAAAGTTGCTTAAAGTAGTTGTTAAGCAAAAGTTGTTAATGTTTGCAATATTAGAAAAAAAACAGCTTAATTTTAGAAAAAGCAGTTTTGCAAACACTCTTATAAGTTCGCTTTTCGCTTTTTTCGGATCACGCTTTTAAAAAAGCACCCCGGCATCAGAACATGACGCTTCTGCTTATTCTGACTTATTTTAAACTTCAGAAAAGCAGAAGCTTCCATTCCAAACATTAAAAAAAGTGCTTTTGCGGTGAAAAAGCCCAAAAGCAGCTTATTTAAGCTATTCCAAACACTACCTTAGTACGGTAGTTCCTTCTTAATCAGCCAAATCTTAGTCACATTCTAAGTATCTTTGATTTTTGTTTACACTTAATTAAAAAAAAATTATGAACTACACGAATTAAGCTCGCCCGCCCGAAAGCTCGGGGTTGGGCCAGGCTTCACATTTTTTAGGCCCGGAGAATTTTTGGCCCAACCCGGTAAATCTGCAAAAGGCCAATGGACGGGTCTGGACCAACCCGATTGCTACTTTGACAGCCCTCCCATTTTACGGAAAAAGAATAATAATATGGAAAAAGAATAATGGGCTAGTGAGGAAAAAAGAGTTATTTTGCTTGTTAATAGGATTCTTATTATTCTCTTAATTTTTTTAAAATTAATCCAAACATAGGATTTTAATTTTTTAATCAAATTACCAAATACCAAAATTTAATAATTTGGAATCAGATTACTTTTCCGAAGCAGAATCTGTGCAAACCAGACGTGTCCGTAGTGTTTTGTGATTTCCATTCTTTTCTATGTCAGGATATTTTATTTAGACATCTTGAGAGCTGGGATTTAGGTGCATGGCTAGTTCTCCAGGGATTTTCATTAATTAATTATCTATTTTTAGAATCTTTGTTCTTGGTGGTGTGAAATTGGGATCAAGATTTTGAGGGGTATTGCCTATTGTTGAATTCCTGAGAGAATTTTGAAGATTTTGTGTACTCGAATTGAATATGCTTATTTTTTTCTTAGTTTTTTTCTCTCGTTTTTAATTGTATCTTTGAATGCTTATTGGATTAAAGCACAATCCAAAACGTTACATACTTAAGAGATACATGCCGAATTTCAGAATAGGAACAAGCTTTCCACATACATATATACAAGCGGCCAATAACAGAATGTCGTGAAGTATATCTCTTTTAATGTGTTTGCTCTCTCCAGAAATGCAGAATTTCCCGTATAGATTAAGAGAGAGAATTTATGTAAGATTAACAAAATTTGACCAACGGAAGTTTTAAAATGGACGTTAATTTTAACTGAATGGGGCTTGATGGTCGGGGTAAAAAGTGATTCAGCCCCAAAGATTGAGGAGTTTAATAAATTTTTCGCTTTTATCTTAAATTTCATAAACATAAAAGATCGGCACAATTGAAAATTAAGGTAGAATAGACATTAAATTTTTGTTGTAATATAATCAACTACATAATCTCTTAAAACAGGAAAATCTGCAATGGCTACATAAAGAAACCCCACTCCAAAAATGATAGCATGATATTAGTAATATACTAAGCAGAGTTACACCCTCATTCAGGTTGTCAGGCTTGAACAAATTCTCCTTACAGAAATGCACAAGAAGTGCACTCATATTCACCACCATCAAAAAGAAAAACTTCACCACTTTGCCAGGAGTGGCCGAGTGAAATCAAAGATGCAAACTATATATATACTTCGATAAAACATGTGTTTCATCCCATAAAACTTCATCACTTTAAGCAGTACTGGTTGATATCATCCACAAGATAATCAAGCCCTTCATCAAGACTTGCCTCAAATGCATTCGAAGCAGTTTCAACTCTTCCTTTTCCCTTCTTTAAATTGGCCTTCCCCCTTCCTTTCACAACAGGCTGCTCATCATTAGGGAATTCAGCAGTGAGTCTACCCATTTGCTTTTGCAGGTCAACAACCGTATCATTAGCTAATTTCCCTTTAGGACTTTTCTTGCCATCCACACGCTTTATTTCCAGTCTATACAATGCACATGCATCATATGTGTTAATCTCATACTCATAGAGGTGCCATTCAAACTTCTCCGGCTCAATCGGCTGAGGGTCCATGTAGTACGATCTTTTCAACCCTCCGAATTCTTTCACTACTTGTTTCCGGGACTCATGCCAACCCCTCCCCTTGTGATCTGGAAGAGATCGTTGCTTCCTGTTACCACTCTCAAAGGCTCTGCGTGGCTTATCAAAAAACAGCCACTCCCGGATTGTTTCGCCATCCAGAACAGTGATATCAAAGAGTTCTGGTCATATAGAAACAAATCAGGCAAGCATGTTTTCAAAATAATAAACATAAATACAAAGGGAAATATATACCAGGCGCATTCCAAGGTGATTTTGAGGTAGCAGCACCCGGGCATGCAGGAATGCCAACTTCTTTTCCTTGTGACTTTCCAACAAGAGCAGCAAAAAGTAGATTATCCTTTAAGCCAATGCCTCCTGGTCGTACAACAGGACGCCTACCAGGATAGCCCTCCTTGGGTGCAAGCCCAGCATGAAAGACACTGCAATAGTCATCAGACTTCTGACACCAATCTAACCCCAATGCTGGTCTAGGACAATCCCAAAGAGCACATTTTGGCCCCAGGAATGCAGATGGAGGAGGGCTTATAGTTGGTTGATAGCCAGAAATCTGAGGCTTAATATCCTCACAACCGAACCCCGCATAATCAAAGCCTATTTCATACGGCTGTTCAAGATTATGATGGAAAGCAAATGATTGATCATAATCTGGTTGTGAAGCCACATTCATATTATTCATTTCCATGTTAATTCCTACGAAAGCATTGTTGCATTGCTCCACCGGCTGGAAGTGTTGTTCTTGAGGACCCATAGGAACATTACAGTTCTGCAAAAAGGAAATCAATAAAACGGGTAAGGACGGGAAGTTCACAATAAGGGAAGATGAAAGGACATCACTTCATAAAATCTTTATTTTGTTTTCTTTTTGGTGGGTGGTGGGGGAGTGGATCCTACATTTTGCTCATAAGAACTTGCCACCTGAGTTTTGGAACTACAGATATCTCTGGACAATCTTATTTATTACCACAATACATATTTCTCCCACCTATTCTTGCAATAACAAAAAAGTGATCAACCAAATAAAAGAGAAACTCAGTTTTAAGGGTAGAAAAGCCTTGTATCTAATCATACGGAATAACAAACTCACCGGGATGTGAATATTGCACTTTGATGTTCACCTTATATAATATGTATATAACTTAGTCGAACTATCAGTCAACTTTTTTACACATAATGTTTATACCTTTCTTCAAGAAGAACAAAAGTCGAAAGGTAAAATTTACAGATGGCAAGATGCTATCCTCATAACAGTGAATTGTTTTATCATTATGATTAGGTCCGAGGCTTTTAGTCCAGTCAAGATTGAAGGGGGCGGAATAAAAAGAAACCAAACAAAATCATCTTAGAACATAGAAACAATAGCAAATTACAAACCTCTTGATAAGCATATCCGTTAATAGTCTTTTGTGCATCAGAATCTGCCTTTGGCGCAGCTAACGCACTGGTTACATCATCATCATCCTCACAGAGCTGCAGCAGCCGACTAAGATCCGACGAAAAACCAAGGCTACCCTGTACAATGATCATCCATCAGGAGAAACTCAATGTCCAACCAGTTCACCAGGTAAATGTCTCCGAATACTTTCATTGATGAATTACAATCATTCAGGACAACAATTAAAATAGCTACATAAACACAGTACATGTGGTTGATGATTAAACTCACAAGAAAGACCATATCAATACCCATAAATTCTTGTGCTATGCAGCAAAATGGAAGTCCACATGGCAATAAAGACATGATGTTTCAACAAACAATATACACAAAATTCGAACAATCAACAAAGGGTTAGAAGCAAAAAGCCAGTTCCATTCCAATAACTACGAAGAAAGCAATGCATAACTCATTGTCCTAAAGCTGGCCTCATTCAAACTCACCTGTCAAAATACAGCTTATGTATCCAGAATTCATCATGAATTACAGCATAAATACAACATCCTTGCAAAGGAAGCACTACCTGCTGCAAGGAAGAAGCAGGTGAGGGCTCATTAAGTTCAGATTTCCATTCTCGAAGCATCTGGTGAACTTGCTCTTCAAGCACAGCCACATCAACGCTACGGCTCTCCTTCCTTGCTGACTGAAGACTGCTAAATACGCCTTCCAGATCATCCACACGATTCTTTGCCTTGTCCTTGAATAGCTGGTGGGATGAGGACTTGCATGCCCCACTCTTTGAACCGTTTCCCATCCAAGTAATACCAGGAAATCGCACCCGCAGTTCTCAAGACGTCACTGCAAGATCAGAGCAAAAATATAAAGCACAATCCCTAGAAACTTCCAAGAATAAAGGCATAAACACTAATCCCATCTCAGCAAAGCATCACAACCCACAAGCAAGAAATAAAACTCTATAACGATGAAAGAATCAGATAAAAATTCAGATCTTGACGATAGCAGGATCCTACTCAAACTTAAACAGACATCACATACCTAACCCAATTCAGACTTTTCAAACGAATAAAGCATAAAACTGTAACAGTGAACAAGTAATCACAAGTTAATGTTCAATTTAACAAATACGGAAGTTGCAAACCCTAAATGAAGGCCGATCACACAATGCGATCAATCGAACTCGCGAAATTGAGGCAGAAAAACAAAAAAGCAGGATTCAGAAAACTCCCGAAAAATCACATACAAAAGAGAAAAGTGAAACATGCGAAACAACAAAGGGGAAACCATGAAGCAGACTATTGTGCGTGTGGCAAAGAGAAACAAAGGGGATGGATCTACCTTTTCGAAGTGGCTTCAGAGAGAGAGAGAGAGAGAGAGAGAGAGACCGAGTGGGCTCCGTCGAGACTCGTTTATTTTTATCTTTTTCCCTTGAATTTATGTTTTGTGCTTTTATATTCGGGTAGAGATTGCTCTGCACAAGCGATGGCATTGCGCCTGCCCCAGTCTATTTACCATATTAACCTTAGCAGGCTTGACTTCACTTATAAGCGCCCGTCCAATTTCAATTTGCGGAAAAGAGGAATTTTAATTATTTTTGTCTTTAGATGAATTTAGTTAAAAAGTTGAGTTACACAATGATTATATAAAGTTATGCACGTATCTTTAATTAGAATTTAAAAATTAGTAGTTGTAATAAGAGCTGCAGCAATAAGATAGTGTGAGTTGAATAAATGCAACTCCTAAGAGCATGTAAATTATACAAAAAAAAAAAAAAAAAAATCATCACGATCAATCAGGTGTGACGAACTCATATGGTGTCGGGGAATTCTTTCCCACAAGTCAACCACTCCAACCATTAAATACTCAATTCGTCACAAAAAAACAATGCCATTACTCAATCTGTCAAATTGGATCTTCATTCCATCACTCTAATGCATATCAAAAGTAGTAGGCTTTCTTGCATATAATATGCAGAGCAAAGGGAAAACAATTCTTGAAATGTTGTTTCTCATTATCCCATCAGCTAAAATCATGCCAAAAACTCTTGCGTCACCCAGATGTTAATAAGAAAAAAGGGCAAAAGTTAGATCTATCTTTTTATTTTGTTTAGCCAAAAGAAAATGAGTAGCTGAATGAGAGTGGTGAGGCCAGAGATTCAAAGGATAAATTAGAGCTGTTTGTATGAAATATTGTGATGATAGTAGATGATCAAGCTGCTGCAGGTGTTGGCTTGGCTTCTTCAGCCTGACCATGTCTGAGACTAAACACTCCGGCAAGTCCACGCCCCCTCGCTAGTTGTTCAATCTCTGCTAGTTTCTGCCTCAGAAGCTCCACCTCTTTCGCTAACTCTTCGTCTCGTTGCCTCATTCCCTGCATAGCAACAAGTTTTGAATCAGTCTGGTTTAAAGCAAACTATAAGGAATACAGGCTAATGATCTGCAGACTGCACCACAGTAAAAAATAAGCAGAAAATTTGAAGTGTATTTACCTCCATTTCTTGCCTTCGAGCTTCCTCCTTTTTGGCTTCTGATCGAGCACTTCTTTGTACCTCAAAGATAAGCGCAGCTACTGCCACCTGAATATATAATTTGGAACACCATCAGAAAAGAAGATGAGTGTGTATGTACTAGGAATTCTTGCTTTTCTATATGCCAAACAAACTATTCATGAGGGTAAAAAGTCTGCCTTTCAGTCCTACAGTTATCCAAATAACGGAACTTTGTTCAGGAAATAATGGTAAAGAAAGTAGAGGCACTCTAACAATGTCAATGTAGCCTTCAGATATATTTTCAAGATACTTCAAGTCTCACAGGAATAATCCACAAACACTGATTTCATAGAATAAGCTCAACACTTTGTAGCCTCTTTGCTTGCAAAAACACAATCAAATAGTTTCAAATGCTCGATTCAGTCCACTCATAAATTAGAATGGAGAAAAATAATTTTTCCAGCAAAAACTCACATAGCAACCAATAAGCCAGATACTCAAACACTTAACCAAGTAAAAGAGCAGGGCGTAAATCGCGTGATTATGAC